>OY728145.1:1549583438-1550833438 GCA_963277665.1 Viscum album | reverse complement strand
CTTGAGAGACTCAATAGAACATAAGATTTTAGGCCCCCCTATGTTCCAGTGTAGGGACTCTGAACTTATGGAATAACCATGTTAGGTGGACCTATTTGAAAGGTAGAAATCTAAAAAAGATAAACACATCATTATGAATTGGGTTAGTGTTATATTTTTCTAATGGTTAAAATGAATAAATTTTAATGAAAATGAATCTATATAATATTACACACTACTAGGATTTTGAATTTTGTGTTTTCTTTTTAGCTATTACACAAATAATTCATCCACATATAGAATAAGTAGTTGAGGTTCAACAGGCTGAACCAGTTGATCTCTATAGGGTTGATTCAAAAGAGGTGGATAAGTCTTGATTGAGGGAGTTGTACGCTTTTTATCTACATGATTTGGGGAAGTATGAGGGAAGTGTTTCAGAAGCGGGATAGAGAGATGGATGGAGGATCTTGAGATTGCATTTACTTTGATCCGAGCCATAGGGGATACTGGGTCTCTTTAAAAGTTAGTCTCATATGGTGTGATTCACATTAGTTTTGGATGTTGTATCCGAGTGAGTAGAAGTAGAAAAATGTTTCATGGGTTTGCATTCAAAAAGAGTTTCCAGAAGAGTTTCCTTCATTTAACATGAACGAAATGGAGAGGTAAGAGACTTATTAAAATCAATAGGGATCTATGTTAGTTTAGAAGTTGGGAATCAAGTTCATGGAACATATACATTTTTCATTAGATTTTTATCTAGTTGAGTAGTCTCATACTAGATGTCTTAAAGAGACACTCTATATTTCAATCTTGAATAATGTTACCAATTTTTCATGTCAACATATACAGAGGTTTAGATGAAGGTGTAATTGATCAAGAAATTGAAATATTGAAGAGGTTTTGTATGAGAGGGGAACTAGAAGGGTTCCTTTAGGAATAGTGTTTTTATTGAAGGTCTCAGAAACCAGGACCTTTCAGGTTTTGACCAGTAGGGATTCGAAATCATCAACTTCCCTTATGGGATTCTCCGGCTAGCGGTTTAAATTATTTTACAATAGATCTCAGGACATTGAGTTTTGATTGTAGGGTTCATGGGAATCATCAGAATCAGTGACCGATTATTCTTCATCCTCAGTTTTGTGGAGGTAGGTAAGATCATCTCCATCTTTAGTAGCAGTTTCTAGTTGGTCCATTTTAGTAATAGTAACAGTAATCCTATTCTCTGCCGAGGGGTGATAGGGTAGGTAGTGGACGACCTCAGGATGTTATTCATATCTAGGTACCTCTACCATTGTGTGTTCATAGATGTGGTTGATATTAAAAAGCTTGAGGTGATGAGCATGTCAATTTTCATATAGTGAAGGTAGTAGTGCTAGTGGGGCCAAAGATCATTCTAGGTATACTTATTTTTTATCGACCCTAATTTGTTCCTTGCTTTATTTTAGAGATTCTCACCCTTTTGTAGAAACCAAGAATGTCTATGATTTTTGACTAGATGTAGATATGATTCTTATTCCCCTGATTTTGATCAAGTTAGTTAGAGGCTAGAAAAACATATTTGATAGATGCCGATGGTGTAAATAGATTATGGGGACACATCAATCATATATGGATATTTTCTTGATATAGATGTATCCATACAATGTTAACCTAGGAATTTATTTGTTGTATTATGTAATTTTTATTTTCTAGTACTTCTATAGGAGATTCATGTTATCGGATGTGGATGGACAACATGTTTTTTTCATTGGAGAGTAGAGTTGTTAGGTGGGTAGTCAGCATGTTGAGCCCCTCCTTTCCTTGATGGATGATTTTTTTGTGTAATCAGTTCATGATGGGATAGTAGAGGTCCAAATTTTCATTGGGGAATTTCAAGATATTTTCCAAGAGAGGGTTGTGACGCTACCTCCTTGACATGATGTTGAGTTCGGGTTTGAATTATATCCTGGTGCTTCTCCAATTTTAATGGATCTTTAATGGATGACACCTTATGAGTTGTGGTAGTTGATGACATAGATAGATGATCTAATGGATAAGGGTTTCATCCAGCCTAGTGTGTCACCATGGGTTGCTACAATATTAATCATGGATAAGGTATATGATAGTATGAGGTTTTTATAGACTAATAGAGGTCGAATCAGGTAACGATTATAAATCAATACCCTCTTCCAAGGATATAAGATATCTTCAACCAACTTAGAGGGTTAATTTGTTTAATAAATGGTTTAGTTATTACCATTTGTGGGAGAAATAGGATGATATTCCAAATATTTTCTTCAGATAAAGGTATAGTCACTTTGAGTTTTCAGTCATAACTTTTAGTGTAAAAAATATACCAACAATGTTCATGGGGCTCATGAACTCTTTGTTCGATGAATTATTGGACTATTTTGTAGTTGCGGTCATCAATGACATATTGATACACTCATAGTCATAGGAGGAACATGGGGAACATTTCAGATCTATCTTGTAGGTTCTTTGATTCCACCATCTCTATAAAAATTTATCCATGTGTTAGTTTTATACATGAAAGGTGTGTTTATATAGGAATGTGGTATCTCATCATGATTTGGAAGTATACCCACCAAAGGTTGAGGTAGTTTTTCCTTGGTAATTAAACAAGTACATGGTATAGTTTCACATTTATTTGTTCATGCAAGGTATTATTGGAGGTTTGTTCCCAATTTCTCTCAAGTTATTTCCCTATTAACAATGTTTACTAGGAAGAACCATGTTTTTTATCAAGTGATCAGTGTGATGAAGTGATTGGTTATCCGAAAAAGAATTTGGTCAGTGCTCTAGTTCTTTAGTTTCTAGAGGAGTATGTGTTGTTTTATGTATTTCTTGATGCTTCCCATCCCAGTTTGTGGTTGATATTGATGAAGTAGAGGGTAGTGATCTTTTATGGGTCTTGGTGGCCTTATCCCTGTGAGTATAACAATTCCACACATGATATGGATCAAGAAACGTTTTTTTCACAAAATTTGTGGCATCATTACATCATTGGGGAGTGATTTTTGGTCATCACTAATCAGAAGAGATGGAGGAATATCTTTTCCCATTGTGATCAGAATTTGTAGCAACAAATGTGGTTGGAGTTTCATCTGGATTATGATTTTGAGTTATACTACACATTACGTAATGGGGATGTTGTGGATGAATATTTAAGGATAAAATAATTAAAGGATGTTATTCAAGAGTCCGGAGGTGCTTGGAGAGCAATGGTGGAGCTGGAATCCATACACATGGATCTGAGGGAGGTTGATAGTAGATGTTCTTTGTTTCTAATAACACTGCAGTATTCTATGATGAAACAACTGGACTATTCATATTGGGGACTCTCATAGGTAGAGGTTATGTGTGATTATGTTGGCTATATAGATGATCTAGGAGGACGGTTAGAGCTATATGATGTTTTAGGGGAGGCTATTCGTTCTGGTAGTGACATGTGAGGGATTCCTTTGAGGTTCTCATAACTCACCCTTAGAAGTACACACGAAAGTATATAAGATGTACAATGGTTTGAGGATGCAGTTGTGGAGGACTGGGACGAAATGGGTGGAGGTGAAGTTTATCATGTGGTGTTTGGATTTCTTGGAAGTTAAATCTATAATTCATGTTCCTGATGGGGTTTTATTGTATTTAGATGTTTCTATGTGGAAATGGGATGACATACTAATGTATTTCATTATAGGTTTACCCAGAGCATAGGGAGGTTGTTATGATCTCTAGGTTATACTTGACTTGATGTAGAAATCAACACACTTATTAATGTTTAGGGAGTCAGGTGAAGTGGATTAATTATCAACGGGGTATGTGGTTGACCTGGTATGGTTTCATGGAGTCTTGAGGTCTATTGTCTCAGATCAGGATGTTTGTTTAACATAATGAGGTTATAGGGGATTACAACATGCTTTTGGAATTCATTTATTCCACAATAATGATTTCAACCCTCAGATTGGTGGGAAGAAAAAATAGAATATACAAATTTAGAGAATATATTACGAGTATGCACCCTACAATTCGATGTAAAAACCTGATTTTTCTATATGGTGATGATCCTTTTAAATTTTTGTTAAAACCTCATTTTAACTATCTTTTTTTAGCTTTGACCTAGAAGAAGATCCTTTAAAACATTTGATTAGTATTTGGAATGAAGTAATAGGGGGTTAATGTTTATTTGTAAGAAAAGTACACAACTTGTATTTGGAATATGTATTGTGTATTTAACATATGACATGTATTAGAACGGACATTCCAATTCCTGACATGTAGTGAAATTTTCCTGGAAGGGAAATCACAAGAATTTCATGATGTGTAAAGCATTTAAAAGATGTGTAATTGTCATGGGGTGTTTTAAATGGTGAGGAACCCTTTAATTTTCCTCACCCCTCTTTTTCTCTCTCACATTGGAGGTCCACAATGGGTTCTCCCCTTTTTATCCAAATGATGGATTTGAAGTCGATAGTCTGTTCAACATCTGTTTTGGATTCCATATTCCATATTGGAATATCCCCAGTGATTTATTCATTCCTTAGGATCATTTTTTAATTTTCTTTTCTATAGTGATGTTATTTTTGGTGTAGGATATCATGCCATATTTTCATGGTGTTTTTCCTTTCATCCATTTTATTCTGATCCCAGTCAAATTAGGAGTCCATACTAGATGAGTATTCTATCACAAGAATAAGTTATGTGGTCTATAATATTTCCCATAATGTATATATGTTTTATAAAATTTTTGTAATTTTTCCTCTTGCAAGATCTTTGGACGTTTCACCTAAATTAATTAAAACTATCAATTAAAACTTCTAGATTATTGATAGGATTCCCTCTTCTCATAATGATATTGTTGGAGGTAGTAAACCTAAACCTAGACCACCCATGAGGTGTGTTTATTTATATTACCATGAGATAGAACCAAATTGGGTGTTTGTGATCTCACCATCTTACTGGGAGGCTTATTTTAATTCATTGAGATATTAGGAGAGAGTTTATGCCTCTTTTTCCAGGTGATTACAAGATATTAAAATTGTTAAATGGGTTACATGGAAAATTTGGAATGAGAGGGATAAACTCAGGGATTGTTTTGGATTCTGAAATTGGTTATTAATGAATATTGGATTGTTTTTTGTTTTGGATTCCATGTTCATTTATAATCATTGGATTTTCCTGACAAGAATTCCATAGAAATTTCTACTCTATGGATGTAGATTATTTTGTATTCCATGGACATTTCTACTTTATTGGACAAAATTAGTTTGGATGCCCAAGAAATTTCTTCTCATATGATCTTGCTTTTTTAGACCACCTTGGACATGTACTATGGACTTTCTCCTTGGTATCCACTCAAGTCTTTAGTAGGTTTTCTAAGAAGATTCTCCATGGACTCTAGGATTATACCATGGTAATTTTATTCTTCAGATTAGTCCCATTGGGTCTGACACTAGATTACATGGAATAGGACATTGTGGTTGTTCTACCATGATTAAAATTTATCCCTTGTTATAGATTCTTATATACATTGAGTCTTGGTAGGGTAGAAAATACCACATTTACATGTATTATTTCATTATTATTATATTTTGATCACTAGTTCATCTTATATACATAGTATAGAATTGTTACAGACACCATTGGTGGTTGCCTACTGAGTGTTATCTCACACCCTGTTTGGGACACTTTTGGGTTTCTAAACATAATTTATGGATTCATGTTGAGACTGGAGAAGGTATCAAATTTATGATTATTGATTGATCATTGCTTAGGAGTAAGGGAGAAAAGGAACAAGTTGTGGATCATGATTCTATATGGAGCTATTTCATTTTGGGTTTTTTGTATTGTGATACAAGTACTGTGCAAGATTAATATTTCCCAATATTTCAGACTTTTTTTATAGAGACATGATGTACTCATATTGTATATGATATGACCCTTGGATTTTTTTGTTACTCCTACTATTTGGATGATTATTTACTGTTTCAAATAATTTATATTATGCTTATACCTTTTCATTTATCTATTTCACAACTTTAACAATATTACCATGAGGGTATAGTCTCCCTGCTATACAATCATATAAACTCACTACTAGTTGGTACCCTCTGGCATACAGGTTGGTGCACTTGAGGCCATGTGACCCACCAGATTGGGAACCATTTATCAGATCATAGGTTGGGACATTACAAAGTGGAATGAGAGAATTTTTATTATTTCCTTACTATTTTTGATACATTATATAGAATAATAGGAATGCATTGGAACTTAGTTATAAGCCATTACTATGAGTATAAATCTCATGTTCAAGGAAATTACCAAGTTGCAGGGAATGTGAAATTGTTTCTCTATATTTTTCACATTATAGTTGACTTAATTCCACCATTATATGATGAACATGATATGTGATGTTATTATTACTATAATAAAGAAATTTAATTTTATCCATGGCTTGATATGGAAAGTAATAATTGATCTTTCCTTATTCTATGAACCATATAGAAATAATATTTCGTTCATAAATCAATTTCATATAAGATTTATTTCTTGACTACATGGAATTTATTATGTTTTCCTTGTGTAATATAATTTTTATTGATAAATTTTTATTGTTGGATATTGAAAAACATAATTGATCCTTAAATTTAATGACTTATCCTAACAATGTGTTCATACAAATGAAACAAAATACACCTTATGCATTCAATTATTGAATGCTTAGCCAAGAACCATTGGTTGCATGTGATGTAACATGTTATAGTCGGGATTAAATGGATGCCACATTTCAATTTATAAGGTGTATGTTACCTTAAAAATTTTAAATGGTGATATATATAATTCAAGCATTTAACAGAATTATTATGTATATGATAGTGATCTTGATTATTTAAAACTTAGATATGGAATGGTTTATGTTAAATGGTGCTTCCAATTTTAATTTAATGTGTGTTTCCACGATAAGTTATAAATGTCAGTCTATACATCAAGACCCATGATTTGAAATAGAGTGATTGAAAAAAAAACAAAATTGATTAGTGGGAAGTAGGCAATGTCATTAGTGATCTTTATGATAGTTCTTATTACCTAGTCATTTATTTAGGGGAAGGTGAAGGGGTGTGGATTATTTATAATAAGGATTGTACCTATTTATTGGTATATCAGTGATCTTGTCATGACGAAATATTTTATGAGGCATGTGTTTAGAATTTGTAAATACATTCTACCATTTAAACCCCCATTTGTATGCCTAGAGGGTGGAGATGACCATTCTCTAGAGCTGGTGGGCCCTAACCAACCAGTCGAACCTCTTGTAGTGCCACATGCCGCACTATCTGATGTTCTTCATATTACAATTGATGCCCAGTTTTGAGAGGATTTCCTATGATTTATGTAGACAATTTAGGGATCCTCATTGCCTACCTTTTCAATTTCAATGATGATGTGGATGTTCAAAAATTATAATCCACTAACTTTATTAGGGGATGGTGTCCCAAAGGCTACTGAGATATGGATTGAGGCCAATTTTTCGATCTTAAAGAATTTAGACATTCCATAATAGTATTTATTCAAGATTGTAATATATATTATTTAGGGTGTCACTATGTTTTAGTGGGATGTACTGAACCCAGATGTTAGGTTTTAAGATATGGTTTGGAGAGATTTATAATCCAAATTTTATGACTATTTATTTCCTGAGCCTTTGGGAGCTTAACATGCCAATGAGTTTATACACCTAGAGCAGGGTGCAAGGACCGTTATATAGTATTCAGATATCATTAATGAGATTCAATTTTTTGTGCATATCTTTATTTCTTATGATCTATATATAGAGTGATTCTTCAGGGAAGGTCTCAGGCATGCCATTCAATCATATGTGAATGTATTTCGGTTGACTACCATAACATCGATAATAGACCACGTTATAATTATTGAGTGTAACCTAAAAGAAGATGGGGATGTAGAGAAGGGTAACTCAGCTTCTTGACCAAGTGGTTTAGTGTCCCGTTGAAGGAAGTTTCATTTTGAGAATTCTCATGTGGGGAATACCATCCATAGTGTACATACTAGTAGTTCTTCATTTTATCATCATTGTGGGAGTAATGGATATATGAGGAGATAGTGTGATAGATGGCCATTTGAGTTCCGAGATTTTAGTAGGATGGGCCATTACAAAGGTTCTATAGAACCTTTCATATAGTGGTAAGTTAGTGGGGGTTTAATCCATCTATAGTTTTAAAACAATGATTTATAGAATTGTATTAGGATGGGAGCTAGAGTTTTAATGATCGTTTTGGACAAGGTGGCGGCCATGGATCAGGGATCAAAAAACCAGTTGTACATTGATAATAGAGTGGGCCTTCTTTGGGTAGTTATGTTGTTCATTAGGGCTACGACGCACGCTAGATATATTCAGTGTAGCCTATACTAGAGTAGCATATCACTGGGACATATATAGTGAGAGGTACGGTCCTACTAGATTATACTCTTGTATTTAACATTTAGTTTAATATTGATTCTTCTCATTATTTCTAATATGTTCTTGATGTGGAGAGATTTGGACTGGATGTTCAGTTTTATGATGATGTTATTAAACTTGATACATTATTTTGGATCTGATCCCGTGAGATAGATGAGATTCAACTCATAGGATACCTGTTTATCATCGAGATGATCTATATTTAAATCATTATTGGGATGGAATGGTTGACCCCCTATCATTATTATTTCAACTTCTATAACCGAATGGTGAGGTTCACATCACCAATGTGTGGGTTTTTTATTCATGAGTTTGAATGGAATGTCTAGTAAAGACGAGATTCACGGGAGCATCTTGGGTTGGGTGGGATGAAAACTCTTATTTCAAATTTATATGAGGATAATTAGGGAATAAAATTTGAGGAGTTCCCTCCAGTAGTACATCATTTCAAGAATGGATTCACAGATTAATTTTTTGGATTACCCTATAATTGAAAGGTTGAGTTCCTTATTGAGATAGTTACAAAAGTTCAAAAAGTATCCATTCCTCCTTATATAATGGCAAATATTGAGTTATGACAGACCAAGATGTAGTTATACAATTTGGAAGGGAAGGTTTTTATATAGACCAATAGTTATCTGGTCCTCTTCAATAAGAAAGTAGATAGAAGTCGTCCTTTATGTGTGGTTTTTTGAAAATTGAACCAACTGAAAGTTAAGAATAAGTACCCTTTAACCTAGATGGATGACCTCTTCAACTAACTCTAACAATATTGGGTTTTTTACAAATGTCATGAGGCCAGGTTATCACTAGGTTTATGTTAGGCCAATATAAATGCCTCGTACATCATTCTATTGAATCTATGACCTTTATGTGTACATGGTTAAGCTGTTTGGTCCCATGTACACAATGAGAATTTTAATGTCCTTGATGAATCAAATCTTCCACCCGTATTTTGATTATTTCATGTTAGTTTTCATGGATAACATCATAGTGTATTCTAAGACTCAACACAATCATTCCAAAAACCTTAACATCATTTTGAATACACTGAGACAACATAGGTTGTATTCCATGATTGAAAAATATTAGTTTTTATAGATAAATATCACTTCCTATGTAACATCATCTTAGAGACAGATGTATCTGTGGAGCAAGAGAAGGATAATTTCATAGTTTCTTGAGAGTATCTCAATAATTTCTTTGATATTCATATTTTCTTGGGATTTAATAGTTATTACAGGAGCTCCATCCAATACATTTCAGGTATAGGAATTTCTCTCATGGTTTTTAACAAGAAGGGTATGATATTTTTATGGTCTGAAGTGTGTGATTTTTTTTTCAAGAGCTAAAGAGTAGATTGACATCAGTGCTGATCATGTTCCTTCTAGAGCCTAGTATAAGATATTTGGTTTACTATGATGCATCAGGAATCAGGAAGGGAGCTATCCTGATTTAGGATAATTGATTCATAGCATTAGATTCGCACATGTTGAGGCCTCATGAATTATATTACCCAACACTTGATCTCCAGTTAGCAATATTTGTTCACACCTTGCATTGTAAGAGTCATTACCTGCTGGGAGATCATTTTGTGGTTTCCCCAGACCAAAAAAGCCTCAAATACATACCTATGCAACATAAATTGAACCTTCAATAAAGAAGGTGGGTTGAGTATCTTATGTCATTAAATTTTTATATAAATTATATTACTTGTAAAGGAAACACAATATCAATTACTCTAAGATGTAAGAATTAGACATAGGTAGTCCAGGATGCTAGAAGTAAATTGAAGTTGATGGCCTTAGTTTCAGAGATGCACTTGGAGTTGAAGGATAGTCACATATAATCTTTTCTATCATCCTTGGAGATGAATTCTACTCTTATGGATTTAGTGAGGATGAGGATGTTGTTATATTATAAGGGCTTGGTCCCATAGGATTGCATGACAGGTGATCAACCATCCCTGGTTTGACTATTATTGAGGATGTAATTCTATGTATACATGGGCATATATGGGTTCTTCAAGACTGTCAAAAGAAATTTATATAAGAATTTCACCCCTCATCTTAGGTAGTACATCCTGACGTCTTAAAGATGTATCAAGAATTATTTTTCAACTATTGGTGGTCAGGTATAAAATGTATGGTAATTGGTTTTATCATGAGGTGTTCCACCTATCATTAGAAGAATGTGGAACACCAGTGACCGGTAGGGTTTTTATAGAAGTTTCTTATCCTTGCATGTATCTATGAGATTGTCTGTCATCATTGGGATCCCCATAATGTTATATCATATAGGGATGCACATTTCAATTCTTGGTTTTACAAATTCTTGTAAAGGGTATTTAGTACATAGGTGATTATGAGCATGGAATACCATCTTTAGACCAATGCGAAGTCAAAGCACACTATAAAATTTTTGGAGGACATGATTAAAGCTTGTTTCCTTGATTTCAGAGGTTCTTGGGAGAAGCACATTCCCAATATAGCTATCAAGAGATTATATAGACGAATCCCTATGAGGATTTGTACGGTATTCTATGCCAATCACCTCTGTGATGGTTAGAGGCATGTGAAGAAGGGATGTTTGGACCATATATTCTATAGGGGACTTCATAGTAGGTTTAGTTGATTAGAAATTGGGTGGTTGTTTCACAGTTTAGGAAATAATCCTACGTTGATATCCAGTTAAAACCTATAGAGTTATAGGTTAGGGATTGGGTATTTTTATGTATCTCACCAAGGAAAGGGAATATATGGATTCAAAAAGAAATTAAGATTTCACCACAATATGTTTGGACATTTGAGATTTTGGAGAGAGTTAGGCTCGTACCCTATCGCTTTATGTTACCTCAAAGGTATCGAGCCTTGCATGACTTCTTATATATATCTCAAATATATTGATGTTAATAAAACATGTCTCATAATATATAGTTATATGATGTTTAGTTAAACTTATATTCATCCTTCTAGGAGAATCCTATATGTATATTTGATCATAGAGTGAATGATCTCTAAGGTAGATCAGTTCCTATAGTTCGGGTGGTATGGAAGCACAATTCACCCATAACAAGACCTTAGAGAATGAGAGAGTGGCAGATGTATGTGCCGATGAGATGAAATTTTTTCATATATTTCACCAACCTCAGAAGAGAAACTCATGGGTGAATTTTCTTAAGAGGGGGACATTGTAAGAAACCAATTATTCTATGAGGTACATATCCTTTTAACTTTTAGTTAAAAATTATTAAAACTCTCTCTTTTTTGTATTAGACCCAGAAGATGAGCTTTTATGCTAGTTTTTTTTGTTTTTGGAAAGAAAAATGGGGTTGATGAATAACGATAGTCCATTTACATGATATGTATTTTGAATACATATCATGTATTCAAAATAAAATGTGTACTGGACTAGATATGAAAATTCACATTATGTAGTGAACATTCCCAAGAATGGAAATCTCAATAATTGAACTAAGTGTAATGAATTTACACAGCATGTAAATTCCATGGTTGTGTTTTTAATGGGGAAAACCCCTCTTCTTTTCCCCACCCCTATTTTCTCTCTATTATAGGAGTTCCACCCTGGGAGCTCCTATTTTTCGCCTAACCATGGATTTGAAGATGATAATCCATCTAACATACATTTGAGACATCATCTATCACATAAGATACCCACTGGTTATTTATTAATTACTATGTTTTCTTTCATCATTTTTATTCCCATCAAAGACACTATTTTGGTATCAGATCTTATGCCACATTATTAAGGTGTTCTTCCATTATTCAATTTTCTTATGATCTAGGTATAGTTGGGAGCTGATACATGATGAGTGTTATACCACACGAATAAGGTAGGTGGTACATACATTTTAAATTAAATTCCAATTTTTTATACCCTGTCTCTATTATTTTACACTCCCTCCTACATGAATTAAAATCGTTGATTAAAATTATTTTAATCTTAATAGGTTATCATCTTAGCACCATGATAAGGTTGGAGGACTTCAACCTCGATCTAGACCACTCTTGAGATGTGTTTATGTGGCTTCGCATGAGACACCACCCCATTGTGTGTGTATGTAACACCCCAGGTAAATAAAGAATATGAAATTTTCACATTTATCCATATTTGTGAATAAAATATTAATATTACTTTAAAGGGAACGCTATGCTCGATGGCGTACCCAATACGCAATAACGAGTTTCTTGGAAATCTTACGTTGCACTATAATAATAAAATAATATTATCTTAAATGGTAGTTAATGCATAGCCGTTGTAATGGCGGCAGTGAAAAGAACTAACTACAAATGATTATATATGTTTTTCAAATATTTTTACTTTTTACAATAAATGGTAGAGGATTAAAAATGCGAATGAATCCAATTTTAAGATTTAACATTCTAATATTCTTTAAAAGTTCGATTGACCGCCTTTTGATGGAGAACCTCTTTTAAATCCAATTTTTGAAAATTTTATGTGTTATTTTTGACAAAATAAAATTCTTCTTTATAATCGGGACATCAAAATTTACTTTGTGTAAATTTTTGGTATTTTTCTGTTAAAGTTCATTTTTTAATGAATATTGAAAAATGTTGTATTTTAATTCAAAACCTCTTTTTAATATAATTTATTTATATGATTATATTATCTTTTGAATTGTTTTTAGAGTGTAATTATAATAAATTTTTGCCATTTAATCCAATAGTGGTTGTTGGAATTAATTTTATCTTGAAATTGGACTTAAACTAGTGTCAATCTTTTGATACTTATTGTTTCATAAAAATACGCTATTTGCTCTGACAGTGGGAATTAATTATTAAATTAATTAATGTAACTTATATGTTTTTAATTTTTTAAAATAGACATAATTTTTGAATTCGGAATATCAAATATATCTTAGGGTGAATTTTTGGTTTTTTCTGAAAAACTTCAATTTTTGATGAATAGTGAAACCACTAAGTGGTACTTAAAAAACTGATTTTTCGTTTAAATGAAATTTTACCACCTCTGTGTTTTGAATTTCAGAAATCTGACATACATGGTTTTCATTAGGATGTAAAATGTTGTTCAATGGGATTAAAATAATTTTTTGGTGAATAGTAACTCTTATGTTTTTAATCGCGATTAGAGGTAATTAGTGTAGTTTAGGGTAAAAATAATGTTTTAATAATATTAAATGACCTAGAAACATGTCCTACCCTCATTGGATGAGTCCTGGACGACCCAGAAAATCCATGGGTCAACTTGGGGACCCCATGGAACCACTTTTCTTGGAAAATGACATTAATACCTTTTTATTTAAAGTTAAAATAAAATGTCACAAACATGAGTTGTTTTACTAAAACAATTTGTAAGTAGGGTTATACAAGTCAAATTTTTTACTATAAATATTAATTAGAAATATAAAAAGATTTCATACATCAGGATATTTTTTTATAATTTTTTATGCATTAAATAAATTAATTTATTGATGACACCGTGATGATGCAGTGATTACCTCATAAATGAACGATTTAAATAAAATGAGATGATAGGGTGAAATCTAAGTCTTACACTTGTCAAAAACCTATTGGATGGGTGTATTTAGAAACCTTATCACCTTATCCTCGAAATATATCCTTTTGGGACCTTTTAAATCCGAAAATCATTTTATAATAAAGTAATATTTTATAACATTCCAAGAGTTCCCCTCCTCTCCTCTTATAAAAGGCCCCCACCTCTGCCACCTTACACACACCTCTAAAGCCTTTGGCTCGTCCCACCCCTGCCAATTTCATCTCTCCACATCCCTCTCTTCATCATTGAAGCCTCACTTTGGGCATAATCCTTTCCAAGGAAGCCTTTGTGCTCGAATCAATGAGAGTTACCCGATTTAAAGGTAATGTCTTCCCTTGTGTTCTTTTGTTTTATTTTGCTTCTCCAAACCCCTAAAATCTTTTTTATACTTTTTTTTGTAACAACAAATGTATATTAAATATAATATGATGTTTTTATAAGAAGGATTTGAGCTAAACTTTCACAGAAATCCGTCTAATGGTTAAAGAACATATTGTTTCTGTGGATGGAGAATTACTGCCCCCCGAAACGATGATTGTTCAATATTATTTTAACACCTTAAAAGGTGTCCATTAAGATGTCACTGTATTTATATATGATATATTATATGTTTATGTTTTCCTTAAGCTTCTGTATTTTTCATTTATGGCATACCTTTTTGGTTTCCATTATGGGTAAACACGATATCTTCATTTTAGGAAGTGCAGACTACCGCCCCCTCAAAGTGATTTGATTCGTTAATTCCATATGTGGGACGTATAAAGGATGGAATTAATGGTATTACATATGATATCATACTGGAATTATAATATATCTTTATATCATTATTATTTAATTACATTTATTACAACAACAAAAAAGGAAATGAAAGTAGCGTTCATGCATACGTAAGGCTTACTGTCTCCATGAACGATACATTTCATTTCTTATCTCCAAATGTTATGTACTATTATAAGTACATATATATAATGGATATATATGTAATATATTAAATCCAAATTATGGATATCATTCTGGAATTATAATATATATATCTCCCATTTTGTTGTAATTCCATTAATATGAAAAAAACTTAAAGTAGCGTTCATGCGTACGTACGGCCTACCGTCTCTATGAACGATGATTTTAATTTTTTTATCTCCAAATGATATGGAATAGTATAAAATTAATATATAATGGATATATATGATATTTAAAACATAAATACTATTCTGGATATTATGTACCTATAACTACATGGAAAATTCTTTTCCAACAAGTTTGATTTTTACTCATGTACCGAACATTGACCAAAACATCTGATATGAACTCACTTTATTAACCAATTATTATAACATTATAATATGTGATATTAACTGAATAAGAATCTTTAAAGTAGGTCCTTAATAAATTATAAATTGACAAAATTTTATTATTCAGGAGATTAATGAACGATCGAGTCATGTCGGACACGAGGTAAGGGATCCTACCCCTCTCTTTCTTTTTAAGTACACTCTTTTATGTCATTAATTTTAAGCTCGTCTTTCTTATGATTGGGATGTTCATTATATTAATCCTACTGTTATTTTTATGTCAATATGATGGGAGAACCTATTTTCTCTCATCAATCCAGTTTGTAAGTTTTGAGTGGCACCGTTAGGGTGCCGAATTTTTGTAAGAGATCTAACCTCTCTCTTTCATTTTAAGTACTCTCCTTTATGTAACTTCTTTTAAGCTCCTATTTGTTATGATGGGGGATGTTCTTTTATATTCCTCTTGCTTTAAATTCTATTGAAATATGATGAGAGACCCTATTAGATCTCATCAATCCATTTTTTGAAGTTTTAAGTGGCGCTGTTAGGCTGCCGAGTTTTCATAAGGGATTTTTCATCTCACTTTTAGTCCCATGAGATTTATGCTACATTTTCCAAAATTTCCTTTGAGTGCTGTATGTAATTCCAATTATTATACTCTTTGTGTAATATAATTTCATTTATGGTTATTTACATATTAATTTTATGACCCTTCTTCAATGGGGTGTACCTTTCGAAAGTTACCCAAGTCGGTAAGGGAACCTTTCACCCTCCTCCTTTTAAAAGACTTATTTTGTTATGTCTTTTAATTCACATAATATTATGTTGGGATATGTTCTTCTATATCCTTATTGATGTTAATTTGATGTCCATGTGATGAGATACCCTTTTTATCTCTCATCAAATCTTTTTCTGAATTTTGAAGTGACGCTATTAGGCTGTCGAATTTTAGCACGAGAACATCTTAACCCAATTTTTATTCTTTGGGATAAACTTGTACTCCTTGAATATGTAGTTCTATGAATATATGTGAATAAAATCTGATTGTTTTACACTTAATATCCACTTATATTTGGTGTATTAGTTTGTCACACATAATTATGTAATTGATTTATCCTTAATCCAAGGATACCGTCTTTGTATGGGACTTCGTCTCAATCTCCTTTCATTGAGGCATATTTTATTTTATACACAACCTTATTTTATATGGTGTATAAACCCATTTTACTTTTATGTCTATCCAAAAGGAATCTTTTTATACGAAGCATTTTACTAAATGTCAAAAGGGAATGTTTTTTTTCGTACGTATGCGGCGACAACGACTTCTCCACCGCCGTGACCATTATTTGAGTTTAAGCCTCCTCTTCAAGCCATACCTTTTTTTAAATGAAAAATAAATACCATGTTTTACTTTTATTTTATTTTGGTTTTGAATTTTTTTTTCATAATGTATTTATATCAATGTTTTGTATTAATATCTTATGATTGAAAAGTGGAAATTCTATGTTTCCTTTATGCATGTTTTATGTGATACGATTATGTTATGGTTCTTGGGAATTATTATGAAGACAGGTGGTTCCGTGATAAACTAAGGGTGGGTGAGCCCTATATAGCTCTCCAATGCATTGGGTAACGCGAAGGGGTTAAACGTTTAGGTTTATCCGAAGAGATTTAGGGGATATACTGTGATGGGTATTCCAAACGTAACCAAGAAGGTTACTCCCTACGTAAGAATGTTATGAATTCCTCAAGTTACCTTTATGTCTTATGATTTCTATGATTTATTCATGATTTGATTAGGTATGTTAAAATGATTATGATTTATGTGAAAAGTATTATTTCATTCATGGATTTATGTTTTCTTTTCATACTTTTATATACCTTACTGAGCTTTTTATGCTCTTACCAAGTTTTTGAAATGTTTTTCACAGGTCAAGGGAAAGGTGCCTAATATGATGACAGTGTCAAGGAAGTGTCAAGAAAGAGTCCATGTTTTATTTTAAATATGTTTCCATTGATGGTAAAAACTAATACTATCTTTTATGTAACCACTTTGTTTAAATGTGGAATGTAATTCATGATTTATGATCTAATTCTCTAAAACTCTAAACCAGAAAAGATCCATAATGTGAATTATTCATTTAATTCAATATTAAGTAAGGTTTAAGGCTGGGGACTTATAGTGTATGAGATCACAATCTTTGTGGGAGCCTTATATGAATTGAATGAGATATTTGGAGAAGGTCTAGGCCAAATTTTCCATGTGATTACAAGTTATTATAATAGTGAAATGGGTTAAGTGGAACATTTTTAATTATTTGGATGAACTCACAACTTGTTGATGATTATTATTTGGGTTATGAGTGAATAATGAATTTATTTTTGATTTCAATGGCTTGTAAATTCATACTAATTGGATATGGCTAGCTGGGATACCATGGATTTTTCTACTCGATTCATATAGTTTACTTTGGATTACATGGACATTTAAACTCCATAGATCTAGATTAATTTTTATACCAAGGAAATTTCTTCTAACACCCCAATATTCTATGAAATATATATTATTGAATTAATTTAATATTATACATTTCACATAACAGTAAATATAGTTTTTGTAATTTTAAAGTAATAATTCTCTCTTGCATTTTGTGCAATACCAACTTAATATTTCACTACAAAAAACTCTCAGATTAGATTTTGGTAAATGAAATGCAATTTTTTTATTTTTTTACACACAATGACAAGTTACTTCAATATCTTGAATTACACACATGGTTGTGTTTTACCAAACTAAAATATACTACTAATAATATTATTAAAATATTATTATATTTACCACCTATCCATTGGAATAAAAGCTACAAATAAGTTTAACTAAATTGTAAAAATATGATTTATAAATGTATATAAAATGAACAATTTCATTATAAATTATATAGAAATAAATTTAATAACTGTATGAAAATAAAGAAATTCATTTTCTAAGAAAACTATTTTTCTATATACCAATACAATTTTTTAACAATAAATTAAACAATCCACTTTTGACAGTTTTTTAATAAAATTTATATATTTATATATTCAATAAATTGTTTTGACACTAAACCAATATATTTTGATAGGTTTATGATATTAATAAATCTAATTTTCTAAATAAAAAGATATATTTTTCTAAAAGGTAATTTTACAACATTTTAATAGTGCACCTATTTTAAATATAATTTTTGACACTTTTATTAATTTTCTTTGAAAAAAAGAAATTAATTTTTGAAATTGGAATATCAAAATTTAGTTGTTGTAATTTGTTTGTATTTTTATGAGATGTTTTGTGTATTCATGATGAGTGAAAAACACTGAATTTTAATTGAATTATTTTTTGTCTAATTTAATTATATAGTTATATTATATTTTTAATTTGGTTTTAGAGAATAAATAAATAAAATATAAATAAATTAATCTAATTGAGGGTATTGGAACCAATTTAATATTGAAAATTAATATAAAAACATTTTAACATTTTGTTTCCCTATGGAATTGGGGATGACCTCATTGATTGAAGGTTCAAACATTCCAATCGGGTTCTAATGGGTTTGTTCATAGAACCTGAAACATCCAATGATTCTATATCCATTTGGACCTACTTTCCAAAGGTAGGCGCTCATTAGTTGTGGACTGATGAGGCTTAGGAATTTTCATTGGCCGAGAGGATGGGAGGTCAGACTCATCACTCCTTTTTTAGGGGAATTATTATCTACTCCGGGACTATCTTTATAGATTTAAGTTATGTTCGTGAATCCTTATTACATTACCCTGTATAAAATGATCTTTCCATTAGTCTGACAACAATTGATCGATATGTAGGAAATTTAGAGAATCTTTTATATGTATTCAAGGTTCTTCATCGATGAAGAATCATCTGTATTTTTAGAGATTCTTAGTTGATGGTATCCCTAAAAATACATAAAAGTCTCTGGGTCATTATTATGACCATACTAGTTTTAAAGCCGCTCAGTGGGGCACTTGAAGTTTATTTTCATTCAGGGGGACATGGATTATTTCAGAATTGGGATCATACCCACTGATGGGCTACCTACGTATCCTTTGTTTTAGAAAAGGAATCAAAACCCACGTAGTTCGAGTAAGGGAGTATGATGTTTATGCATGATTTATGGCTCATAAATGATGTCATGATTAATTTTACACTCTAAGCTCACGTGAGTCATGCTCGGTGTGAGAAACAAGAGGTATCAGTGAAACCATACAATTTGTGCCCCGAAAGATGCAATGATGTGGGGCTTATGTGTGTATTATTACCCAAAATAAATGAGGATTAAGATTTACTTTAGGGAGAAAATCCAGGAACAGGGTCCATAAAGGTATATGTGCTTTATGGATATTTGGATACTCTAATCTTGGGGCTTACTCCTAAGGAAGATACCAAAGTTAGGAGGGGACTTATGATTGGGTTTTACTCCTGAGAAGGAAGTCCATATCAAAAAGAAATTTAAAGGGGCTTGGGGCTTACTTCTGAGGAGGAGGCCCATATTTGAGAGTAGGGCTTACTCCTGAAAAGGAAACCCAGGTTAAGGGAATTATAGTTTGGGGCTTACTCCTGAAGAGGATGACCTAAATAAGGGGAATTATGACTAGGGCTTACTACTGAAAAGGAGGCCCAGGTTAGGGGATCTGGGGATTAATCCGGAAAAGGAGGCCCATATTTGGGAACTTTAAGACTGGGGATTACTCCTAAGGAGGATGCTTAGATTATCGGACTTGGGTCTTACTCCTAAAGAGGATGCCCAGGTTAAGGATTCTCTCATATTAAAGGATAAGGATGAATGAATGAAATCTCAATCTTTAGTGACATAAATATGTGTAAATCACTAGATTTTGAGAGATTTTCCATAGAGTTCCTTTCAAATAAGGAAGCCAAATCAAGAAATCATGCCATAAATGGCTTTGAAGAGTGTCTTGACAACTGAATTTTGAATAGGAGAGGTGGAATGGCATAAGAGGGGTGAAATGGTCAGGAAAGGCACCCCATAAGATAGGGGCACGCAAGTCCTGGCAGGCGTGCATGTACTGTGTGGGCGTGCATGTCCTGGGCACGCATGTATACCTGCGCGACACATGTTTACTTGCATGATTTTCATCCCTTAGAGTAATATTTGGGAGATCCTTGATCAAAGCCTTTAGAATTATCCCAAGAGGCTTTCCAGAAGATGGCGCACAAGTTATGGTGAAGAAGTAGGGCGGCGCGCAAGTGTTTACATTTCCATTAAGGGTAAAACACTTAGGCGCGCAAGTGTTAGTGAATTCTAACACTTAGACCTTACAAATCTTGTTTAGACCTTCCATTCTAGGTAAAGAATTACCTTAGAAGTGTTCGGAAGCCCTGAAGAAGATACTTGGGTGTTTAGAGCTATGTATCTGAATTCTGGAAAAATTCCTCCCTAAATGGGGGCCCACCGGGGGTATTTATAGGCTAGAGAAGACCCCGGGTGATTATCACCTAGGGCATGCAAGTGACTTATGCGACCAACTTCGGCGAGCAAGTGTACTTGCGTGACCATTGTGGCATGCAAGTATACTTGCACGAACATTGTAGAACTTGCGCGACCCTTGTGCAATGTTCTTATTATTCATTCCTTTGTCAATTTTTGATATTTGTCCAATGTTTGAATCACTTTGAGCTCAGATATTCCCCTTTTCCAATCTTTAGATTCTGTGATGGAAGGAGTGTCAACAAAAGTTCCCCCTCAAATTTGGATCCGGAGAGAAAAGAGGATTTGACTCTGAGGAAAAAATAAAACCAGGGGTCTTTGTGGTTATTGGTAGTTTAAAGTCATGCATGTCGGACATAAAAAGGCTAATGTTTAAGGTCAAAATAGCTTTGACTGAATGGATTGAAATTGACTCAATTCCTGGACAATTTATCTGAAAACATATTACCACACTCAAGTATGAGGGAAAATATGTAAACTATAACTTAAGAATATTTGAATCTTTGGAATGATATGAAAAAAAGTTAAAAGGCATTATAAGAAGTAGTTTCCATGAATGAAGTTACCATTATTTAACAAACCCATTAGGGGGTTGAATTATACCGGGCCACATAGGGGGATTGGCTGCATAGTCAAATAAATAGCATCTTTTGGCTAACAAGTCTGTTATGTAGACTATTTATGCAAGGCCTCCCAAGGGCACATGATGTATAGTCAGGAAAAAGAACTCTCAGAAATTTACTTTTCTAGTGATAAAAATCTAGTGAATGTTTATGAAGATTCAAATTTTCTAAAGTATAGAGTTTGCTATATGGAAAGAGGTACTTAAATATGTAGAAGATATTTCCAAACAGGATTATCGAAGAACTGGATGGATATTACTCCTATGAAGGTCTGAGCCAAACGTAGGGAAGGAAAATATAAACCAAAAACTTGAATATTTTTAGATCATGAGAAAGGATATAGGACAAGTATGTTAAGGATGGCTATTTTTGCGGATCCCTACATATTGTCATTAAGAAAAATTAAGAAAAAAAGAAGATTTCTTCCCAAGAATGATGTTACCGGTATTTAAAAAACCTGTTAGGGGGTGGAATTATGCTGGGCCACCGAAGGGCATTGACTGTATAGTCAAATAATAGCATCTTTTGGCCAACAGGTCCGTTATGTAGACTGTTTATGCAAGGCCGCCTAAGGGCATGTGCTACATGGTCAGGAAAAAGAACTCTCAGAATTTCAGGCCTATTGTGATTAGAAGTTAAGAAAAGGGTTATGAAGATCTGAAAATATTTAAGGTTAGGATTATGACACATAATGATGGGTATTGTTCAATGTATGCAAGGATACATCAATGCTAACCATAATCATGTTGTGGCTGGGTCCTGAATGGAAATGTTAGACTTCACTACGTATCCCATAAGAATGGTAATCAACCCATACATAGTTCTTGAACTAAATTTTAACGTCGTGTGGGACAAAAGGATTAGAGATATTAGTTTAGGGTCATAGATCTTGGACCATTATAAGAAATACACAATGTGTGTTTTCACAAGGACTTTTCATCCAAGTGACTGAAAGTGGAATTTGGGGTTAGGACCAAGGACTTGGGGATGGATTCAAGGGACACTCAAATGTTCCTACGTATCCCATAAGGATGGGAATCAAGCCCACATAGTTCTATAAATACCCTCTGTACAAATTTGGTTCATACATGTGAAGGGTGAAAGGGTACTTTAGTGCAATGATGGTTTAACCCAAGATAAAAGGTTTGGGCATTTCCATGTATGCATGTAGTCTTTAGAATGAAAAATGATTGAAAAATCAATGTAAATAATGATTCCCTCTCAGGTGAGGGTATCAAAGAATGTTATAGTTAATTGTCATACTAGAAAAAAGTGTTGTATAGTTTAACGTCGTATAGCAAGGATGAAAGTGAAACAATGTAAAGATATTGATTCTAGCAGCGGTCTCACGAATTAACATCGTATGATATGGAGGTGAACCGATGTGAAGAGATTGATTTTGGGCTTGAACCTTTGGAGGTTTCCTACATACCCATCCTGGAAGGCAAGGATCAAAGTCTGCATAGTTCAAATAAAGAATGAATTAATGATCAAGTTGTTCTTGGGGACCATGATCTAAAAAATGATGTTGTTGGGATTTACACATGGTTAGTATCCTAGAGAGAGTGTTATTGTTGATGTTTTCTCTAAGCTCACGCAAGTCATACTCAGTGTGAGAAACAAGAGGAAACAACAACCTTAACTATGAACGGTTTAATGTCATGTAGGAAGTATAAAGGACTTTCTGTATACTTTAGCATCATGTAGTTAGGAATATGGGAACAATATAGTTTAACTTCATGTTGGATGAAAGGGGGACTGTGCAGTTTAATGTCATGCATTGAGGAAAAAATAGTACACCTTTTAATGTTATGTTGGATGTATTAGGGACTTTTTCATAGTTTAATGTCATGTTGGATGAAAAAGGGATGATACAGTTTAGCATCATGTTGGACGTATGTGCAAATAGTTTAGGGTCATATGCATGGACCGTTGATTATGCAGTTTAACGTCTTGCTGGATGGTGGTGCAGTTTAAGGTCATATCAGACCAATGATGATATACTTTGTGTTTATAAAAAATAATTCTTCAAAAATATGGCATTGGTTGGAGTAGTGATGAGTTCTCCATCCATTGATATTAATTAATAAGCTCCATTGGAGTAGACCCTATGTATTGAGTAAGGTCCTTCCCATTCTGGCTCAAGCTTGGGAGGTTTCATTCCTGGTATCATTGGAGTTATGAGAACTAATACCAATTCTCCTTGAGTGAATGAACAAAGTCAAACTTTTCTGTTAAAAGCTCATGCTCTTCGATTATGATAGACTTCCAAGTGGTGAAAAGTTCCCAAACTTTTCTCATTTAACCGTTCCAATTCATTCAATCACTTTTGATATTTCTCATATGTAGATGACTGATCAAAAATGGATACTCTGAGAGAAGGAAATTGAACTTGAATGGGAAATATGGATTTTGTTCCATATACCAGTGAATATGGAGTTGACCGAGTTGCAGTGCGGGTGGTAGTCTGATAAGCCCATAAAGCATGAAAGAGTTTATCAGGCCATGATTTCTTATCTTTATCCACCATATTTTGCAGTATATTTGAAAGAGTCTTATTGAAAGCTTCTATCTGGCCATTGGCCGCTACATGATACTGAGATGAATGGTTGGATTTGATGTTGTATTCTTCATATAACTTCTTCACCTCAGATGAACAGAAGTTGGTGCCATTGTCTGTCAATATGGTATGAGGGACACCAAATCTGGTAATGATGATAGAATTGATAAAGCTAACAATGAATTTAGAACTGACTTCCTTAAGTGGTATTTCCTCTGCTCATTTGGAAAAGAAATCAGTAGCAGTAAGAATATACTTAAACTGCTTGGCTGTAGCTGAAGGGTGAGGTCCCACCACATCCATTTCCCATGTGGCAAATGACCATTAGTATTTAGCTGTATGAAAAAACTCTGGAGGTTGATGAATGAAGTTGGCATGTACTTTTCATGAATGACACTTCTTTTTTAAATCAACAAAATCTTGTATCGTTGAAGGCCAAAAGTATCCAAGCCTTTGAATCTGATCAGGTAGTCTATGTCCAGACAGGTCAGCACCACAGATTCCTGCATGCACTTCTTTCATGACTGCCATTGTCTCTTCACCATCAATGCATATGAAGAGAACTCCATAAAAACCACCTTTGTAGATAATTTTATCTAAGTGATCTGGGTTATCATAAAGAGTAAAATTGACCACATGTCACCAGATTTGTTCTTTCCCAGCTCTATCAGGTGGAAGTGTTCCATTTTGAAGGTATTCCCTGGTAGGTGACATCCATCCTGTAGTTTGATCATACAGTTCAGGAATGGGACTAATTTCATTAATCTCCTCTGTTCTTCTTTGAACATAAGGTGAAATTGCATGATGGAGGGCAATACTGATGGTTGTCTCATCCCAATTTGGATCTTCTAAAGCTGTGGATATATTATCCAGTGCATCAGCTTGAGAATTTTGTGATCGTGGGACATAAGAAAATGTCGGTTCTGAAGGGAATTCCGTTATTAACTCTCTGACATAATCATACAAAGGGATTAGTTCTTCTTTTCTGATGGCATAATCCCTATTGACTTGTTTTATTACTAGGTCTAAATCACCTTTCACCTTTAAGTGATTCACTTGTGCTTGGAGCGCCAATTCCAAGCCTACGATGAGAGCTTGGTATTCTGGATCATTATTAGTACCACCTTCCCATAATAAGAAGGAATAAGGTAACATTGCCTTTTCTGGAGAAAGGAGCACAATTCCTAAGCCAAATTTGATGAATTTAGGATTTTCCATTTTCCTCCTATTGGACTTATGGAAGCACAATCAAAATACATTTCCCATGCGTGAGGACTTTCTTGAATAGGGAAGACTTCCTCATGACGGAGTTCAGCATCTGAAGATGTGTATTCCACTGAAGGGTGTTCAGCCAGGAAATCATCCATAGCATGGCCCTTTATTACCTTTTGAGACACATACTGAATGTCGAATTGATGCAAAATAACTTCCCACCTTGACAGACGTCCTGTAAGCATTGTACGACTAAGGATGAATTTGAGCGGGTTATTGTGAGATACCAATTGGACCTCATGAAGTTGCAGGCAGTGTCTCAACTTCTAAATTGCAAAGATTAATTCCAGGAATCACTTCTCAATACTTGAATACTGGGTTTCTACTTCAAGCATAGTACGACTGAGGTAATAAAGGTTGTTTTCATTCCCAACATCATTCTTTTGAGCATGAAAGGCACCCAATGATCGCTCTAGAGATGTCACGTAGAGGATAAGTGGTCTTCCTTCAACAGGTGGCATTAGTATCGGGGGACTCAAGAGGTATTTATTGAGAATATAGAATGCTTTTTGACATTCTTTGGTCCACTGGTAAGTGACTCCCTTCTTCATCAATTTGGTGAAGGGTAAAATTTTGCCTTCCAAATTGGCGATGAAACGTCGAATATAGGATAAGTGTCCTTGAAATCCTCTTAATTATTTCAAGTTTCAAGGAGGTGACATACCAATTATTGACCTTTTCTTCTTAGGATCGACTTCAATACCACGATGGCATACATAAAAGCTGAGAAATTTCCCTGGGGTTACCCCCAAAGCACATTTTAAAGGGTTCATCTTCAAATTATGTTGTCAAAGATTGCGGAATATAACTTCCAAATCACCCAAGTGATTAGAAAGTTGTTTCTATTTAACCACTAAATCGTCTACATAGCATTCAACAAACTTCCCCAGAAAGGGTTTGAAGATACGATGCATGGCATGCTAATATGTTGCGCCCGCATTCTTTAAGACAAAGGGCATTACCCGGTAGCAAAACACACCCTGAGGGACTCTGAAGGCTATGGATTCCTCGTCTTCTCAGGCCATTCAGATTTGATTATATCCTGAATATCTATACATGAAGGAAAGTTCATCATAGACAGCTGTTTCATCAATTAAAAGTTCTGTAATCAGAACTGGGAAATCATCCTTAGGACAATACCGATTAAGATCTCTGAAATCGATGCAAACTCTAATTTTTCTGTTCTTCTTCTTTATAGGGAAAATATTATCCAACCACTTGGGATATTGAACTTCTCTGACAAAGTTAGCTTTGATAAGCTTATGCACCTCAGCTTCAATTTTGGAAGCATAAGTTGGGTGTGTTCTTCTTGCGGCTTGCTTAAATCCTCGATGTTCTTCTGGTAAACCCAAATGATGAGTAGCAACCTCAGGATCAAGCCCGAGAATCTCTGTATAGTTCCAACCAAATATGGCTTGATTTTGATTTAAAAAGGAAATCTACATATCTTTTTCTTCAAGAGTCATGGCCGCACTGATTAAAGTGTGGAGTGGATCTCATTTTTTACCCATATTTATTTCTCTGAGTTCATCCACGGTGGTAGAGATACCCTCTTCAAATGCTGGAGGAGCATCTCTGAGATCTTCTTCTTCTTCTTCAACAAGTTTTATTTCTTCCGTTTCTACTTATATAGTAGATAATGAATCAGAATTTTCACGATCAGAAGAGATGTCAAAATTTGAACATCATGAAGAAGAAGCTTCCATTTCTGAACCAATTGATAATGAAGGGTCTTCCTTGGGAAATAAAGAGGATATGATGGATTGGGAATCGACATCATTATTCACCTCTGATGTTTCTATAACTTCTTCTGGCCTGATTGGGGAAATATAGACTTGCTGGATTTTAGCATATGAAATGAAGACATCTCTATTTGATCTTTCATCATTTCCAGGAGGATCACCAATTTCTACCATGTTGTCCGGTTCGATTTCCATAATTGACATTATGGATCATTCCATAAGAGTATTTTGATTTGGGTCTATCTTGTAAATTTGACTGATAGGTAATACATAATATGTACTCACATGCACAAATTGATTTACTAGAGTCTTTTCCAGACCATATTGCGCATTAACTTTGGTAATCTCTTTTGTTGTGGATTTTTCCTTCCCTTCATGTGATTGAATTCCACCTCAATGTATTGAGACTCACATATCTTGAGCGGTGCCTTATCACCATACCATTTCCCAACATGACCATCGAAACAATATTTGAGACATTGATGGTATGATGAAGGGATAGTCATATGTTGATGTAGGTAGTTTCTTCTAAACAGGATGTTGAATGTTGAGTCTTGATCAATGACCATGAAATCTGAATTGGATACAAGATCTCCAAACTGAGTTTTGAGTGTAACATTGCCCAGTGGTTCTTGTTCATTTTTATCATATCCTTGTATCATCATAGTTGAAGGAGATAAATCAGATTCTGTGTGGCCCAATAAACGAAGTTTACGAATGGGCATGAGATTGACTCCTGAACCATTATCAATGAAAGCTCTTCAGACATCTACACCACTTACCTTTCAAGATAAGTACAAAGGTCTAATATTCCCATGAACAAAATCATCTTCATCTTCATCAGTAAAAGATATTATTGCATGGAATTCTGCAGGATTATTCTCTATGTCATAGACTTTAGCTGCAGCAATTTCAGTTTCAAACTCCTGGGGACATGACAAAGCCTCGATGAGTGCCTCCCGAAGATCTTTTGACAGATTCAAAGCATCCAGAATTGATAACTTGGATGGTACTTGGACCACATGTTTCAATACATCATACTTTTGATCCAGAGGTCTGCGTTTCCCCACATGAACATGTGGTTTAGCAAGTGCCTTGGAAGCAGATGCTTTGGATGTTGATGCATCTTGTATTGGTATAGGAGTTGGAAATACTCCTGGATTTGAAAGATTAGACCAATTAGGTCTATTTACTTGCTGAGAGGAAGAAGATGGAACTTTCAACTGATCTTCCAGAATAATTGTGCTAGGGCTGAGTTTGCCTCATGTGGAAGAACTTTCTTATTCTTGTTGAGCTCGCTGAAGGGCTCTACCACGAGTTTCTTCTGCATACACAGTTCTAGCAGGGGTAGAATTGGAATAGTGGCTTCTGAAAGATCCACGTCTTCCCCTGTATCCTGAGCCTCTGGAACTTCCTCTGATTCCTCTATTTGATATAGGGAATTTGGGATCATTATAATCAAAAACTGCAATTGGCATATGGATATGTTAATTGAATCATATTAACAGAACCAAAAATAAACTCTTCATCCGATGAAGACTTTGCTTGACTAGCCAATTTAGGTTGTTCCGTTTGGTGGGCCGGTGCCCGTTGTTTCGAAGTAGATGGAATGAAGTCTTCTAGAGTCAAAGAGAACTTAGGCTTTGACACATACTCATCTTCTTCTGATTGTTCCTCCTTCTTGGAATTATGCCACCCTTTTTAGGATTTTCCATCTGAAGAGGATTTTGTTACGACATTCATGGAAGATGGCACAATTTGTTTCTTCAATTGTGTTCACAAAATAGAATGAGTTCGGTTGATCGTCTTTCTGACCATCCATTCATCATATTTTTGTGAACTTTTTCTTTTGAATTCTTGCCACTCACCTTCCACCTCTGGAACTGTCGCAGTAACACATGCTACCTGGGCTGAAGAGCCTTTCAGTTTGACTTGTCCTGAGTTGACCATATTTTGCAGGAGGTCTTTGATGATAAAACACTCTTGGATGGTATGTCCCAGCATATGATGAAATAGGAAATAATTGGGATGGTCTTCATCTCCTTCCTTGTTTTCCCTCTTGGTCCTTGGCAGCTGAACCAAATTATTCTCCAGGGCCAAAATGAAGTAACCAGGAACATGTTCATTTCGGAAATAATAAACTTTACTCTTCAACTCATGAAACTATTTCCGTCTTTGATCTCTTTGATCATCTTGACGAAACAACCTTTTTTGTTGATGCTCAGAAGGTGGAGCCCTTCGAGAAGATGAAGGTTTTGAGGTAGAAGTAGGTACAAGTACTTGTTTAAGCATAACTGTAGCAGTTTCTACTTTACCCATTCTCCATCCTGGAGCTTATGGAATTACAAGAGAGTTAGCCTTAGTCTATATAAGATAATCTTCAATCTGTTGAGCGATTCGGGTAAGGTCTTGAAACCCTCCTATGTATTTCACAGGGATCAATGGTGTGCATAATTCATCACTCAGATTTTCCACATAGATTGGCAATAGTTCCTTTTGAGGGAGTGCTATGCTCAGGGAATATGTTAATCCCTTCCAATGAGCAATGAAATCAGAGACTCTTTCATTCTCACTTTTCTTACAGTTTTTATGATAGAAAAATGTTTTCTTTGGTAAATTTGAGCTGAACTGAAGAAGGAATTTTTGGCGAAGATCCTCCCATCTGGTAATTGACTGGGATTTCAAGTTTTTCTACCAAACAAAAGCTGGTCTTTGCATGGTTTGCACGAAGCATCTGAGTTTCACTACATCTTGCTGCTCCGGAGTTCCCATCATAGGATCGCAACAAGACACTTAATGTGTCAAATGCTGTTCAGGGTCACCTGATCCATTAATAATATAGAATAAATGGTTCCCAAAACATGATGGGGGAGAGATTGAATCTACCCATTCAGGGTAAGATTTCTTTTCTGGTTGAACCGGCTCACGCTTCCCTTCCATAGTCTCTAACTGAGTTTTTAATGACTTAATGGTAGTTATTAACTTTTGAGAAACATCCGGTTGAACTTGGACTTGGGCAGGTGCAATGACTGGAGCTTGGAAAGATGTATTGGCTGGTACTGAAACCGATGGTAGCACTACCAATTATTGTTACACTTGACCCGTAGGATTGGACCTATGAGGGTGTACTGATAAAGGAGGACATTCTTGATCCATCCTCGTAGCTGCAACAAACTCCCTTGGTTGAATGACTCTAGTACGCTTAGGAGGAAGACTACCCAAAAGTAGTTCTGCATTCATCCTCCATAATTCCTTCATTTCTTCCTCCTCTTGTGAAAATATATTCTCTAGTGAGAGCGACTGGCCTTCTCCAAAGGAAGGATATGTAACCTGATTCTTTCCCTTCCCCATGTTTGATCCCTTTCGGAGAGGGGGAAGTGAGTTATTTGAAGGAACACCCAGATTTTGGGTAAACCTTCGATTTCGTGTACGCACACCTTCTTTATTTGTGTCTGTGCGTACAACTTCCTCAGGAGGAACCTCTTTATCGGAGTCCCCTGAGTGAGCCTCATCTGGTGGATTAGCAAAAATGACATTGATGACATTGATTGATGCATAACACATCACATCCCTTCTATCATCATTTCTGTGATATTGTCTTCTTCTATGTCTTTGATGAGACATTGCCTTTTGTTTATTCGATCCCTCAGGAACTTCTTGACGAACCATAATTTGGAGGGAATCTCCTGATAATTTGGCCCTTTGTTCTTCTTGAGGCTTCTTCCCCAATCGAGAAAAGACCTAATTTCTCTGGGGAGGGGATTGAGGATTTGAAAAAGTCCCTAGTCCGGTGGACTGGGGCTGTTCCCGCTCAACTCCTTGAATTCTATTTGTTGATTCCAAGGGTTGGTTTAAAAGAGTCCCCAATTTGGAAAGATGCGGTGGCTCTTGACATGCTATGTCTGATACATTCTTAAAAGATCTCCTGATCTTGCGAACCTTAGTCTGGAAATTAGTTGGATGCATCAATCGAAATCCACTTTTATCACCCGGCTCGAAAGTCCATTGGATGATTTCTGACACTTCTATCACTTGATTATGTGTTTTCTCCATATGAGAGGCTTGTTCAATATTTTTGTTTGCTTGATGCAAGAGTAATTCAACAACTTGTTCTCTGTATTCTTGATTGTGAGAGGAACTAGTTGAACCCTGTTCTTGGGAAAGCCTTTGATTACAAACAAAGCCTGTTGATTGTGGCCGGCCATGGGCAATAACATTGCATAAGACCATTTTTGGCTGGCTATGTTGACTGGAGAGCACAGTGAAATGTAGTGCTCGATGAACACCCCATCCTCTGACATGAATACCAGATGGGGAATTGGAAGTTAATTGGTGCAATCTTCTTAGTGCGCCAAGGCATGAATGTTGAAGGGCTCTCTACTGCTTTTCAGCCTTCTGATATTGAGAGACTGATAGAGATGCCAAATCAATCTAACATTGTAACCCTTCTATTATCTTAACATGATTTTCATATTCATCATAAGATAATAATTTTTTCTTCAACTAACAAAGAGTTTTTCATTTATTGAGGCGAATATCATGAATTCCATCTTCTTTCAACATCATTGCAATGTTGTACTGAGAGTCAGCCAGAGGCAAAAACATGACTGGCACTTCACCTTTCGCTAGTTGTTTTATAATGTTCATTATTTCCTCTTTATCATTCAATGAAGATTCTTTTACCTGATTTGACCAAAGATGGTGCTTCCTTATTTCTTCATCAGATTCAACAATATTGGTAGATAAATCACTGATAAAATTAGAAGATACCTAACTTAGGGGTGGTTCGTAGAATGAACTACACCCTGGGCTATCTTCTGATTGAGAAAGTATTTCACCTGCTAGCGATGAAGCATCAGACATGACTGGTTTCGCGTTTGCAAGTGCCTCAAGATAAGAGGGATTTCTCGGCACTACATTGTCCACTGGATCATTTTCCAGGCAATGTGAATCACTACTGGGGAGAGGAATTTCGCAGCAAAATTCATCATCATGGGGAGGACCACTATGCTGGGTTACAACAAAAGATGAGATCTCTTGCTTCTTGGTCTTCTGACTACACAGAGGGTTCCTGTGGCTCTCATCTGAAGATGAAACATTGAGATCGACCAAATTTTCATGAAGAAAGCCTTCATGAGGAAGTGTCTGTTTAAGACCTTCAGAATTAATGTTCACACTACTGGGAAATGAGGGAGTAGAATCTTTCATTCCAACAGATAACTATCCGAGGGGGCTTCAAGAACTCCAAAATCGAGCAAGGCCTTGTTACAGATTGGCTCTAGATTTCTTGACTGTGTTGTGTGGGTCTTTTTCTTAGACGCCTTCTTACTCACCTTGGAAACCACTTGTTGATGAAAGTGGATGCTTTGAGCAGGTGTATGTGCCTGATCAGGAGAGATGGCTAGGTTAGGCTGACGATCTCTACTCAAATCAGGTGTATGTGCCTGAATTGGTGTCTGTATGATATGGGGGAGTATGCCCCACAACCCTCTTGGAATGGAACAGATGTGTGTGTCTATTCCAGAATTAATTGTTGATGTGTCACTCCACTGGTAGGGATAGATTTATGTGTCTTTCCCTAAGATGCTTCTGAAGCTGTTATAATATCCTGGAAAGCATCCAGAATATGAGGATGGATTTGATTCTACTCTTTCACCATTGATAGAATAATCTAGGTGACTTCAGCTGCCAGAACGAGGATATACATCCATTCTGATCTTGGAGTAGGTGTATGTGCCTTCTCCTATCCTCTTTTTCCTATCAGTGAATCCTGATAGAACTCAAGTGTGGGGAAGAGAGTTGAGTCTGCCTCCTATTTGTCACTGGAGCTTTCTGACTGAATTCTCCGTGTGCTACCAAGTGAGACTGTTGGTAGGTTTGATCAATACTAGCAGGTGTATGTGCCTGATGATTGTACTTTACTGAACGTGGTTGATGAGCTCCATCATATGTAGTAAGATGAGCCTGCTGACTAGCTGATGATGTATAAACAAGTATATGTTCCTACCTATATTACTTCGCCAGAATTGCCTGGAAGGATTAGAAAGATGCTTCCAGACGAGTCTCCTGGACAACGAAATTAAAATGGGCAGGTGTGTGTGCCCGCTCGTTGCTTGCCACCAAGTTAGGTTGGTGGACTTCTCCAGAAATGGCAGAGATGAGAACCTGCTCACTGTAAACCAGATTTCGCCTCTGGAGATTCGTCTTGCCTGCTCGGGTATGAGGAACCTAAGCTGAATGCCTGGAGTCGACATCCTCATCATGTTGAGGGCGCACTGCCACACGAGTCTGGCGGTGATGGTTGATGAGAGCCCTCGGGAAGGACTCCTGCTTCCTTGAATTAAGTCCCTGTGAGACCTGCTCATTCACCTCCCTTGAATATGGGAATGAATGGTGATTGCCTTCTGGGGATAACGACTTGAAACAGTTGGAGACTGTAGTTAGAACCGCGTGCTTCTTGATCGCTGGTGGTCGCTGTCCGGACGACCAGGGTGAATTGTTCACTTGGAGGGCTTGTCGAGTAGCCTCCAGAGTTGTAATTTTACCATGTTGAAGGTACTCCTTAACCAGCGCATTTGATACCTAGCGTTGAAGACGCTGAGTAGGTGATGTCGTCCTCAGAGCGGACGATGATCCAGTAGGAGTAGCTGCAGTAGCATTTGCAGTAGAGGTTTTCACAGCAGATGTATTCAAAGATGTGAACTTAAGAGAAGCCATTCTGGAAATGCGGAAGATCTTGGAAAATAGTTCCTATTTGATATAACAGACGTAATCAAGATAAATTCAGCCACTACATCTTTTGGATGAGCACATATGTCAATGATTATTTTTGTTGGCCCTCTCATTGAGTTTAAATAGGGGCCTAACAAATAATAAAAACATCATTTTAACTTGGTTAAGGATTCACGTCGGGTTCACCATTTTTTGTTTCGCTCTGGAATTGGGGATGACCTCGTTGATTGAAGGTTCAAACATTCCAATATATTTCTAACGGGTTTGTTCGTAGAACTGGAAACATCCAATGATTCCATATCAATTTGGACCTACTTTCCAAAGGTAGGCGCTCATTAGTTGTGGATGGATGAGGCTTAGGAATTTTCATTGGTCAATAGGATGGGAGGTCGGACTCATCACACCTTTTTGAGGGGAATTATTGTCTACTCCGAGACTCTCTTTATAGATTTAAGTTATGTTCGTGAATCTTTATTACATTACCAAGTATAAAATGAGCTTTCCTTCAGTTTGACAATCAATGATCGATATGTAGGAAATTCAGAGAATATTTTATATGTATTCTAGGTTCTTCATCGATGATGAATCATATGTATTTGTTAGATATTCTTAGTTGATGGTATCCTTAAAAATACATAAAAGTCTCTTGGTCATTATGATTACCATACTGGTTTTAAATCCACTCAGTGGGGCACTTGATGTTTATTGTCATTCAAGAGGACATGGATTATTTCAGTGATGGGATCATACCCACTGATAGGCTACCTACGTATCCTTTGTTTTAGAAAAGGAATCATAACCCACGTAGTTCGAGTAAGAGAGTATGATGTTTATGCATGATTGATGGATCATCAAAGATGTCATGATTACTTTTACACTCTAAGCTCACGTGAGTCATGCTCAGTGTGAGAAACAAGAGGTATCGGTGAAACTAGACAATTTGTTCCACGAAAGATGCAATGATGTGGGGCTTATGTGTGTATGACTACCCAAAATAAATGAGGATTAAGATTTACTTCAGGGTGGAAATCCAGGAAGAGGGTCCACAAAGGTATATGTGCTTTATAGATATTTGGATACTCTAATCTTGGGGCTTACTCCTAAGGAAGATTCCCAAGTTAGAAGGGGAATTATGACTGGGTTTTACTCCTGAGAAGGTAGTCCAGATCAAAAGAAAATTAAAGGGGCTTGGGGATTAGTCCTAAGGAGGAGGCCCATGTTTGAGACTGGGGCTTACTCCGGAAAAGGAAACCTAGGTTAAAGGAATTATGGTTTGGGGCTTACTTTTGAGGAGGATTCTCAAAATTTGTGGAATTATGAAAGGGGATTACACCTGAAAAGGAGGCCCAGGATAGGGGATCTGGGGCTTACTCCTGAAAAGGAGGCCCATATTTCGGAACTTTAAGACTGGGGCATACTCCTAAGGAGGATGCCTAGATTACAGGACTTGGGGCTTACTCCTAAAGAGGATGCCCAAGTTAAGGATTCTATAATCTTAAAGGATAAGGTTGAATTAATGAAATCTCAATCTTTAGTGACATAAAAATGTGTAAATCACTAGATTTTGAGAGATGTTCCATGAAGTTCCTATCAGATAAGGAAGCCAAATCAAGAAATCATGCCATAAATGGCTTTGAAGAGTGTCTTGAAGACTGAATTTTGAATAGGAGAGGTGGAATGGCATAAGAGGGGTAAAATGGGCAGGAAAGGCACCCAAAAAGATAGGGGCGCGCATGTCCTGGTAGGCGCACAAGTACTGTGTGGGCACGCAAGTCCTTGTCGCACATGTATACCTACGCGACACATGTGTACTTGCACGATTTTCAGCCCTTAGAGTAATATTTGGTCGATCCTTGATCAAAGCCTTTAGAATTATCCCAAGAGGCTTTCCAAAAGATGGCACACAAGTTATGGTGAAGAATTAGGGTAGCGCACAAGTGTGTACAGTTCCTTTAAGGGTAAAACACTTAGGTGTGCAAGTGGCAGTGAATTATAACACTTATACCTCACTGTTCTTGCTTAGACCTTCCATTCTAGTTAAATAATTACCATATAAGTGTTCGGAAGACTTGAAGAAGAGACGTGGGTGTTTATAGCTCTGTATTTGATTTCTGGAAAAATTATTCCCGAAATGGGGGGCCCACCGGGGGTATTTATAGGCTGGAGAAGACCCCAGGCGGTCATCACCTAGGGTGCATAAGTGAATTGCGCGACCAAATTCGGCGCGAAAGTGTACTTGCACGACCATTGCAGCGCACAAGTATACTTGAGCGACCATTGTATAACTTGCGCGACCCTTGCCCAATGTTCTTATTATTCATTCCATTGTTAATTTTTGATATTTTTCCAAAGGTTGAATCACTTTGAGCTCATATATTCCCCTTTTCCAATTTTTAGATTCTGTGATGAAAGGAGCGTCAACACATTTTCAACCTTTTTACTTAAAAAAACAGGTTTCATCCCATTTGTGGGACTAATTATAAATTAATTTCTACCACTTATGTGTTTAGAAATTAAAAAAATGGATTCTATATTTGGAATAATAATTATTTATAATATATTATAAGGTCAAATAATTTTTTTACCAAAATTATTAGTAAAATTAATTAAAATTAATTACATCGATTGAGGGGAAAACGAGTTTACCTAGTTGTTAAAATTTAATCCAAAAAGGATAAATGACCTCTAAACTGGCAAGGAATCCATTTTATGGACATATTTAGACTATATCCTCCTATGTATTGATTATGGATTATTATTTTAGGCACATTATGTAAGGGATATAACTTAATAGTTTTTACATTTTTATACTTATAAGAATGCCACTCCACCCCATCTATAAAAGGGAACTCATCACCCTCATTTCCTCACACCACTCAAGCCCTTTGGATTGAAAAAAAAACTAAACAATATCCTCTAAAATTACCTCACTTAATCATAGAAGCCCCCATTTATGAAGAGAGCTATCCAAGGAATCTCTTAGGTGAAAACATGAAGGAGTTAACCAAAGAGCAGATAACATCCTCCCACAAGAACATTTGTTTAATTTATTTATAAACTCCCACAATTATTAATATTCAATTATTAAATAATAAAATTAGTACCAATAGTATATGGAGATTTTATTATGTTAATGTTTCATCTTATACTCACACACTCTTCCATAAAATGTGATACACGATCATCTTTTAAGTGTACGATGGACTAGATTCTCCCGAACCGATATCATTCGTTCTTCCATTTCCACCTTTAATGGTTGGTAATAACGATTTAATTTATTTATATATAATATATATATTATATTTTTGATTTATTTATGATTATTTAATTATTATATAACATATTCCTCCATGTTTTCTATTTTTTGGAAATATGATAATCTCATTTGTGGATATGTGGACTACCGCCTCTTCAAAGCAATGTGATTCGTTCACATATTACATAGAATGTATTAAGGACGTGTTTAGTAAAAATATATGATATATATGACATAATAATTTAAATATAATGATAATATATATATATATATATATAATTTTCTTCATTTCCATAAATATGACAAGAAAATGAAAATAGTGTTCACTCATATGTATGACCTACCGTCTCCATAAACTGTGTATTCCATTTCATTTTTATAAATTTAATAGATTATTATAAATAAATGTATACTTAATATATGCGATATTTATTTCATTTTTTAAATTATATAAATAATTAAATCATGATCTATATAAGAGGATCAAGAATAATATGTCAATGTATATACAAAAGACTAAGTAGTTATCACACAAAACACGACTTTAACATGGAATTGTTAATAAACGAGTAATATAAAGTCGTAATGAAATCATATATGGTTTTACATATGATATTATGGTTCCTTGTTTTATTTGTAATAAAATTACTTTTATTATATGTAAGGACCCAATTGGAGTAATGAACCACTAAGAGGGGGGGGGGTGAATCAGTGGTACCCCATTTTCTTTTTTTAAGTTCCCTTAATGTTGAGAACAACATTTGTCTTCTGTTAGAGATATAATTCCTTGTTGAGAAACTAACAAGCACACATCCAAAGAAACACAACAATTTACAAGGTCCACTATTCAATAAGAATAGCTACGTCCTTGGTATGGTTGGAAACAATCTAGCACCATAAAATCCACTAAGAAAATAATCCTTGTACTACAACGAGTAGGATGTACCCTTACACTCGTGAAGAACTGTGAAACAATCACTCCAGTACGTGTGCACCCTTTTAGCATAATATGAAAAAGTCTCATTTCTTGTAACAACTTATGTTACCTACACTTCCTTTCAAATACACAAGTGTAAGAAAGTTCAGAACAAATCTTCACTTCCATACACAGAAGAAAGGCAAGGACTCCTTGTACATGAGATAGATCAATTACAGTCCGAACACCCCATTCCGAATGTCCAATCCAAATTTTCCCAATCTGATTCTTCAATCTGAATCTTCCACAGTCTGAGAAACTCAATATGGTGACAACCTATAATGATTCTCCATTATTAATTTCCACTCGGAATTCTTCACTCTGAATTTTCTTCTACACTCCAATTCATCAATCTGAGTCTTCCTCAGTCTGAGAAACTCAATACGGTCACAACCAGTACTGATTCACCATTCTGATTCTCCACTCAAAATTCTTCACTCTGAATTTTATTCTTCACACTGATTCTTCAATCCAAGTGTTCCCCAGTATGATAAACTCAATACGGTGACATCCAGTACTGATTCCCCATTCCGATTAGTTCAGTCTGAACTTCCCATTCCGAATCTCCATTCCAAATTTTCTCATTCTGAGAAACTCAATACGATGTCAACCATTATCAAATTCTCGTTACAATTGAAACCATAATGAAACTCTATTGGCCAAAAACCTCTCCCTCTCTATATATTATCAGAGCTTCTCTCACTAATTTATCATCAAACTTTTACTTTGTACTCTGATCTCCTTTTATAGGTGCTCCAAAGTGTGCTTTGGCGGGAAACCAAAATAATTTCCCGCTCACTTAAATTCACCCAAATCTTAATTTCTCCTAAAATCTATGAGTAATTAAGACTTTGTCAACGGTTCTAGAACCATCTAAAATCTTCTTATACTTATCTTGATTTAGAACTTTGGCCTTTTCCAGATCCGACCTTCAGGCTTCCCAGTATCACATTCTCGGATCCACCCTTCTGGCCTCTCGGTACCACATTCTCGGATCCAACCTTCTTGAGTCTTCGACATCACTTTCTCAGATTAATTCTTCCAGAATCGTCGGTATAAATTTCTCAGATTCAACCTTCTTGAATCTTCGGTATGAATTTCTCAGATTCAATCTTCTTGAATCTTCGGTATGACATTCTTGGATTCAATCTTCTTGAATCTTCGGTATGACACTATTTCAATTCTCGGACTCATGATTCTCGGAACAACTCTTCTTGATTCTCAGAACGAATTTTGGTTCTCGATACGACTTCACCAGTTCTCGGTATGACGTTCTGGTTCTCAGTATGACTTCTTCGATTCTCGGTATGACTCCTTCATTCATCGATACTGAAGATTTTGAATTCTCGGAATGACTCCTCTAGATCTCAGTATGACTTCACCATCCAACTTTTTCTTAAATCATGAGTACTTTCATATACTCACAAATTAGAGTTAAAAAATAGCAAAGCATCATCACAATTAGTGCATTCACATCTCCTATCAGCCAGCTTTTGAGAATTTTCAATTTCCCGGTTCCGAACTTCTAAATTTCCAGACTCCGAATTATTCGAACACCATGTTCAGAATGTTCAATATTCTCAGTTCCAAATCATTAAAATTCCATCTTCTGAATTCATTGAAATCCAAGGTGTCTTTACTTTATGAAAACTTCTTCAAGATCAAAAAAAGACAATGCATGCAAACCATCTCTTCCTTCATCTTGGTCCTAACAATATCCCCCTTTGGATTTTTTGGTCAACCATGTTTTCATAAATCACCAAATATGGAAACCTCAAGAAATGGATTAATTTTAATATTTCTAAACGTAAGTGAGAGAACTCATTGTAAGAAACAAGAATCATTGATAGCAAAACCATGTTGTCCATAGGGTGTGAAAATGACATCCTCAACTTCATACTTCCTGTAAACAACTTCACGTTCATTCCTACAACCACTCCAACAAACAGTTAGAATAGTTCACATACACAAGCAATACTGAGTTCACATCTTACCCACAACTCTCTCTTTGACCAATAGATTTATGATACAAACAACTTATTCCCCTCGTCAAAACAATCCAAAGGTAAGAAAATATATGGGACAAATCAAAATACCTTATCTTTGAAGAGAAAGAGGATAGACACCCATGTTCAACCTCAATATTGAGAATGATTCCTTCGATAAGGGTTTCATGAAAATGTCAGCAAATTGTTCAGCGGATGAAACATATTCATGTTTCAGTTTATTCTTTTCCACAATCTCTTTAATGAAATGGTATTTTATGTAAATATGCTTCGATCAAGAATGTTGGACTAGATTTTTGGTAAGATTAATTGTGCTTTGATTATCAAAACCCAAGAGTAAGGGCACCTTCACTTCAACTAACAAATCTTACAACTGTGTTTTCATCCAGATAAGTTGAGTAGAGGCCATGGTGGCTACAACATATATCAACTGCAACTTTTCTAAGTGTCATAGAATTTTGCTTCTTCGAGTGCCAGGAAACACAAATTTTTCCCATAAAGAACACTCCACCAGATGTGGATCTTCAATCATCAACATTTCCTACCCAATCTTCATTTTAATAGCCAAAAAATCAATGTTATTTGAGCTACTATACTTGATTTTGAATTCTGTTGTGCCTTTTATGTATCTTAGAATTCTTTTTCCAGTAACAAGATGTGATTCTTTAGGAGAACTCTGGAATCTTTCACATAAGTTAAAAGCAAAAACAATATCTGGTCTTGATGGAGTCAGGTATAACAAAATTCCAATTAGCTTTCGATATTCTTTCTGACCAACTTCTTTTCCTTTATCATCTTTGCTTAGCTTCATTCCCACTAAGATAGTAGTTGATACAGGTTTTGAGTTTTCCATCCCAAACTTATTAACAAGTTCCTTAGCATACTTTTCTTGGGAGAGAAAAATGAATTCTTTCTGTTGCAAGATTTGTAACCCAAGTAAGTATCTCATTTCACCCAATATGGCCATCTCAAAGACATTCTTCATTTATTCAGCATACCTTTCACGACTTCTTTCATTATTCATAGAAAAAATAATGTCGTCAACATAGAAAATCACAATGAGAGAAAGATCTTGGCATTCCATGATGTACAGATTACTGTCAACTATCCCTTTCTTGAAGTTCTTCTCTTTTAATCAAGTCTCCAGTTTGGAATACCATGCTGTTGGAGCTTGCTTTAACCCATACAAGGCTTTCTTCAACCTACACACATAACTTTCATTCTTCCCAATAACAAAGCCACATGGTTTCTCAATATAAACTTCTTCTTTAATATCACCATTAAGAAATGAAGATTTGACATCCATTTGAATGATTTTGTAGCCTCGTTGTGCAGAAATAGTAAGAAAGATTTGGATAGTTTCTAATCTGGCCACTGGAGAAATTTTTTTTTGAAAGTCAAATCCTTCAATCTACGAGTAGCCTTTGCAAACCAATCTTGCTTTATTTATGATAACTTTGCCTTCTTCATTCAACTTGTTCTGGAAGAACCATTTGGTGCCAATAATGTTCTTATTTTCAGGCTTGGGTACGAGTTCCCATGTGTCATTTTCTCAATCTGATCCAATTCTTCATTCATATCTTGAACCCATACTGGATGCTCAAAGGATTCTTTAACATCATTTGGTTCCTCTTTGAAATACAAGGATGTATGTGATGTGGAATTACTTGTTCTTCTTGTTTGAACCGTATGACATTGATCACCAATTATATTCTGAGATTGCACTTGTTTCATTAGCCTTGGATAAGTTTTTCATGTGCCTTCCTCATCACTTGATATGGATGAATCTGATTCTTCATCATGATTAGGATTACAATTCATTGCATCCTTATCCGAATCGTTAACTTTGTCTTCCTCATCTTCCTCGTCTGTCTGGACAAGCTTATATTTCCCTGGAGTTTCAATGAATTTTACATCAACTGCATCCACCATTCTTCTTATTTCTTTGTTAAAGAATCTATAACCTCTTCCTTCTGGTGAATTACCAAGAAAAATTCCATCTTCTCTTTTCTGCTCAAATTTTCCACTGCTTTCACCTTTCTTCTTTATAATGCATGTTCTCCCCAAAACACTAGAATGATTCATACTTGGATTAATGCCATAGAAATGTTCATATGGAGTCTTGTTTGATTGTGGCATGTAAAAACATTGATTTTGAATTTAAACAGTTGTACTTGTATCATGCCTCCAAAAGTAATGAGTAAGGCCATGTTCAAGCAACATGGTTCTTCCCATTTCCACCAAGCTTATATTCTTCCTTTCAGCATCCCCATTTTGTTGAGGTGTATATGGAGCATGATATTCATGCTGAATCCCATGATTCTCAACATATTCTTCAAATTCTTCACTTCTATATTCACCACCATTATCTATTCTCAACTTCTTCACAAAGTACTCACATTCTTTCTCAGCTTTCCTTTTGAATCTCTTAAACATTTTTCGGGCGTCTGAATTGTGCTTCATAAACATAACACATGTAATGTGAGTAAAATCATCAATTAAAGTGATTAATTACTTGTCTCTATTTGTTTATTGTTTTCTCATTGGCCCACATATATCAAAATGTATTAGTTCAAGGGGCTGTTTAAAAAAATGTAAACCTTCTTATGCACAACACTTGTAATCATTCCTTTCTGACAGGTAGTGCAACACCAATCCCTTCTTCTTGGAAAATCTGGAATATCTCGAACATTGTATCTTTTAGATAACTTGCTCATATTTCTCTGACACATGTGTCCAAGTCTTCTGTGCCACAACTGATTTTATTCCACTATGCTCATGTAACAAGAGTTTTGTGAATTTCCAACCTGAAACAGATTCCCTTTGGTTCATTGGCTTCATGTAACAATCGGCCCCTCTTCTTCAATTTTCACAATAAACCCATATTTCATGATGATAAGTTTGTTACCCTCATTAGAAAGTTGTGATACAATCATCAATTTGTGCTTCATCCCATCAACATACAGAGTTTTCTTGGACTTCAATTTTTCCTTCCCATTGATGGATGATCTAACAACTTTAATTTTTAAATATTCATCATTGACAAATGTCACTGTGCCTTCTTTAAACTTCTTCATATTCTTTAGAAACTTCAAGTCTCATATCTTATTTTAAGAACACCACTATCAAGTATCCAAGGTCGTTCTTCCTTTGTAACTTTTTGAGTAGTTTCAACAACAGGAGCATTTTCTTCATTCACTTATTCCTTCACCTTCGAGTTTTGAAAATAAAGAACTTTTTGTTGAGCCAGTAATAGTAACAGACATTCTTTTTCAAGGTGTTCAGGTTGTTCACACCTTTCACTAATGGTCTCAAGAGGCTAGAACCTATTTTCTGTCTTGACTTCATTCTTTTCGAATTTTTTCAAGAAAACCTTCTCACTCTTCTTCCTCTGAGGAGATTGACTCCCATTCAATCTCTGCCTTAAATAACTTGTGGGGTGATGGTAATAATGTTGATTGAACCAACACATATTCTTGGTATGCCCAAATCCACCACAATACCAATAGTAACCATAGAAGGAGTACCTACCTCTAAATCTTTTGTTCTGATACTTCTTTGTTGCTCTTTCTTCAGCCCAACCAACTATTCTTTTGTTAAAAGATTGCTCTACTGGAATTCTGCCTTCTCATTTTTTTCTTGTTTTTCACCAGTGCTTGACTTAGGTTTCCTTGAAACTTTAGAGTTTCTTGTAACGCTGGTCTTGGACACATAAATAATTTTCTCAGCTTTCTTCTTCACAGCAACAAATTTATTATTCTGTTGAATTTTCTCAGAATGTGTTTGTTGAGATCCTTCACCAACATCAATAGTTGATTTTTGAAAACAAATTTTTTTTGATTCAAATTCTGAGAGCTTCTTTTGAACGAGTTCTAAATCTTCCTCTTTTTCCTTCAGCTTAACTCTCATGTGCTCATTTTGATTTTTCTCATCTTCAAGAGTTCTTCAAGTCTTCAAGATCTTTCTCATGTTCTTCTTTATCATTGGATTGATTGGATGCTGAGAAAAATTCATCTTCCAACTTTTTGTTATGCTTCTCCAGCCTTCTGATCATCCTTAAAAAATCCTTCAATTATTCTTTCAGATGCATCTCAAGCTGAGTTTCTTCTTCTCCGGAGCTGGTGATTTTGAAATCTTCATCATTCACTTTTACAATGTAAGTATTTTCAACCCCATTCTCAACTAATTTTTCGGATTCAACAACGCTTTCAGGATCTTCTTCATTTATGGATAGAAATATTTTTCTCTTGGATTTGGAGAACTTCTTTTCTTCCCCCGACATTCCTTTACCACCCTACTTCTTCCATAACTTTCTTGGATTTCTTTATTCTTCATCACTGTATTATTCATTCTCCCTTCGAGGATAGTTAGCTGAAAAGTGTCCAATTCCTCCACATTCAAAACACATCAAGGGATGTTTTCCCTTGTATTTCCCTGTACCTCTTTTTATCATTTTTTGAAAACAAGGATAAAATATCATTAAGATTTTTATATACCTAACATTCAGAGTCAGTGTCACCACCATCTTCTTCAATCAATATCTTCTTATATCTCTCCTTCTTCATGGATTTCAAAGATAATTCTCTGTAAACCTTTATCTTGGTCTTCATAGATTATTCCCTTCTCATTTCACAAGTAATGAGTGTACTATGAAAATCATCAAGAGATAGAGTCTCTGAGTCTCTGTCTTCTAATGAAGATAACTTCACATCAAATTTATCCGGATGAATCCTCAAGATATTTTCCACCACAGTAGAGTCTTTTAGCTCTTCACCAAGACATCTGATAGTACTAAAAATATCATTTACCCTGGTGAAGAAATCCCCAATAGATTTATGCCCTCCCATCTTCAAGTCTTCATACTTCAATCTCCATATTTGAAGTTTTCTTTATTGACTTTTGTATTTCCTTCGTATATGTTTTTCAGTTTTTCCCATATACCTTTGGTTGTGGCCACTCCTTTTACTCTTGAGAATTCACTTTCAGAATGTGATGACAGTATAGCATTCTTGGATCTTCCACAATTCTCCAGAAACTTCTTTTCAATAGGTGTAAGTGGAACATTGTCTTCAATAGGGGGAAACCCAACTGTTGTAGCTTCAAGAACTTCATAACTAATAGACATGAGATACGGTAGCATTCTATCCTTCAAGATGTGATAGTTCTTCCCATAAAATACAAGAACACATTTACTGTTCACACAATTGAGATTCTCCATCATCAAGGAAAACAAAGGCAACCTCCCTATGATACCACTTGTAATGACCCAGTTGGAGTAATGAACCACTAAGAGGGGGGGGGGGGGTGAATCAGTTGTACCCCATTTTATTCTTTTAAGTTCCCTTAATGTTGAGAACAACCATTGTCTCCTGTTAAAGATATAATTCCCTGTTGAGAAACAAACAAGCACACATCCAAAGAAACACAACAATTTACACGGTTCACTATTCGATAAGAATAGCTACGTCCTTGGTATGGTTGCAAACAATCCAGCACCATACATTACACTAAGAAAATAATCCTTTGAGTACACCGAGGAGGATATACCCTTACACTCATGAAGCACTATAAAACAATCACTCCAGTGCGTGTGCAGCCTCTTAGCACAATAGGGAAAAGTCCTGTTTCTTGTAAAAAATTATGTTACCTAAAATTCCATTCAAATAGACAAGTGTAAGAAAGTTTAGCACAAATATTCACTTCCTTACCCAGAAGAAAGGAAAGGAATCCTTGGACTTGAGATAGATCAATTACAGTCTGTACTTCCCATTCTGAATCTCCACTCCGAATTTTCCCAATCGGATTCTTCAATATGAATCTTCCTCAGTATGAGAAACTCAATATGGTGACAATCAGTATTGATTACCCATTCCGAATGTCCACTCCGAACTTTTCACTCTGAATTTTCTTCTACACTCCGATTATTCAATCCGAGTCTTTCTCAGTTTGAGAAACTCAATACGTTGACAGCCAGTACTGACTCCCCATTCCGAATCTCCACTCTGAATTCTTCACTCTGAATTTTCTTCTTCACTCCGATTCTTCAATCCGAGTGTTCCTTAGTCTGAGAAACATAATATAGTGACAGCCAGTACTGATTCCCCATTCCGATTAGTTGAGTCCAAACTTCCCATTCCTAATCTCCATTCCGATTTTTCTCATTCTGAGAAACTCAATATGGTTTCAACTGGTATCAAATTCTTGTTACAATTGAAATAGAAATGAAACCCTGTTGGCCAAACACATATTTATCTCTCTAGATTATTAGATCTTCTCTCACTACTTAATCATCAAACTTTTACTTTGTACTCTGATCTCCTTTTATAGGTACTCTAAAGTGTGCTTAGGCGGGAAACCAAAATAATTTCCTGCTAACTTAAATTCAACCAAATATTAATTTCTCCTGTAATATCAGAGTAATGAAGACTTTGTCAACACTTCTAGAACCTTCCCGAATCATATTCCACTTCTCCTGATTTATAACTTTGGACTCTTCCAGATCCAACCTTCTGGTTTCCTAGTATCACATTCTCGGATCCACCCTTCTGGCTTCTCGGTACCACATTCTCGGATCCACCCTTCATGAGTCTTCGACTTCACTTTATCGGATTCATTCTTCTTGAATATTCTGTATGAATTTATTGGATTCAACCTTCTTGAATCTTCGGTATGACATTCTTGGATTCACTCTACTTGAATCTTCTGTATGAATTTCTCGGATTCACTCTTCTTGAATCTTTAGTATGACACCATTTCAATTCTCAGCATGACTCCTGGTTCTCGGAACGGCTCTTCCTGATTCTTGGAATGAATTTTGGTTCTCGATACCACTTCACCAGTTCTTGGTACGACATTATGGTTATCGGTACGACTTCTTCGATTCTAGGTACAACTCCTTCATTCATCGATACCAGAGATTTTAAATTCTCGGAATGACTCGTCCGGATCTCGGTATGACTTCACCATCCAACTTTTTCTTGCATAATGAGTACTTTCATATACTCACAAATTAGAGTTACAAAACAGCAAAGCATCGTCACAATTAGTGCCTTCACATCTATTATCAGCCAGCATTTGAGAATTTTCAATTTCCCGGTTCCGAACTTCTCAATTTCCAGACTCATAATTTTTCGAACACCAGGTTCCGAATGTTCAATATTCTCCTTTCTGAATCTTTAAACTTCCAACATCCTAATTCCTAGAAATCCAAGGTGTCTTTCATTTATGAAAACTTCCTCATGATAAACAAAAGACAATCCATGCAAACCATATATTTCTTTAGCTTGGTCCTAACATTATATTGATGTTTTGAAAGTGTTCAATGAAATTATAGACATAAGGTAAGAATTTTATCATCTCACTTTTAGTTCTGTGAGATAAATGCTATATTCACCACTTATTTTTGTTGCGCTATATATATAATTCCCTATAACAAGTTATACAATGAATATAATTTATATAATTATATAAAATGTTTCAATTTATTATATTATTTCACAAATACCATGATTCAAAATTTACTCAGTAGTAAGGGGATGTATAGCCTCATTATTATTTCTACGATACTTATGCCTTATTCACCAATCATTTATTTTTTCTGTTGTATATAATACCCATGAATTTAATATATGAATATTATAATTAATTTTTTTGAATTTATATATCCATTTTTATGACCTATCATTATAGGGTTTATTATTTAATAGTTACCAAATCGGTAATGTAATTTTGTCTGAAATTACATTATTTTGACACATGTTTTGTTATGCACCTATATTCTATTACAAGTAATATATAAAAACATTTTAAATGTTTTATCATAAATTTAATTATTTTCCTGATATTTTTAGCTTATTTTAATATCATTCTATCACTGGTATTGTGATTCAATGTTACCATAGTGGTAATAGTTTATTGCTATAATATCATCATTTATTGAGATTGTTCAGGATTATACTTCAATTGATGAATTATTATGATCCATATCCTATTAATTCTCATTAATTTTACTATAATCTAGTTATTCATGATTTATTTATGTAATGGTACCATTTTTTTGATACATTTTATCTTAATACAGTTAAGAAATTATTTTAATAAAATATGACTTTAGGTACCACTCTGGTCAAAAATATATTTTCTCCCAAAGTCATGTGTTCAAAAAATGATTTCAAAATTTATTTTAAATTATTTTAAAATATTTTTCATGAAAATGTTTTGTTAATGTATTATATGTTTTAAAAACATGTTTTAAATTGTATTCAAACTAACCTATATATGTCTTCAAGGTTATTTTCATATAAAAACGTTTTCCAAAGGTTTTATTATTTTAAAAGAATTCGTTCAAAGATAAAAATATATTTTCCTCAAAAATTGTTTTAAATAATATTTAAATCTATCTTCATAAGTTTCTAAAAGTGTTTAAAAAAAGGATCTTGAAAATGTTGTATGTGTTAAAGAAAATGTATTTTAAAGAAAGGTTATTTTCTTTAATAAGTAATCCATGTGATATTTCAAATTCTTTCTCTATATAAGATGAAACCTATGATAGATTTTATGATTTATTAATAATATTATTCAAGGAAAGCATTATTATACATTATTTTATTGTTTTATTTTTTATATATGAAATTTTTGAGGATTTTTTTATCTTGTATGGGTTATTCCATGAGAAAAAGAATATGAAAACCCATTCCAATCATGAGTTATTCTATGATAAAATATTTATTGAACCTATTTATTTTTCATAGAGTATGATATGATGAAGTGTTTATGATACACAATTAATTTCATGTGTTATGTTATGATGTGTATTAAAACTATATTTTTATGGTTCATGATAAAATTAAGGTTTTATGATCTTGTGGCACAAGACCAAAAAATAAAGGGTACATGGGTTATAGAAAAATCTTTAAAAAAAGAGGGTCCATGGGTTATAGGTCAGGCTTGAAAACAAGATGGTAAAATGGTTATATCCTAATAAACCTACAAGGCAGTAAAAGGGTTGTAGCCTAAGACTGAAAATAAAAGGATATACAGGTTGTAGGTAAATTCCAGAAACATGAGGGTACACGAGTTATAACCCAAGCTAAAAAAAGAGGGTAAATGTTTTATATCTTAAGAACCAAAACAAGAGGTTAAATTGGTTGTTATCCCAAGATCGAAGTATGTATATGTGTGATTAGGATTTGCCTAAATTGTTATGAATGTATTAGTATGTATCCGTGATTTAATTTTTTCTATGCTTATATGTGTGCCAGAAATTCTGTGTCTTATGCCTATGTTATTCTCTTATGGATTATGACCATTGATTTCATTATGATTCATGTCCTATGTACTCCCAATCTTTATTCCATGGATATTTACTATGATATTTGATATTCGTGGAATGATTTTATTATGATACAATCATGTTCTTATAGAGTTATTCTCATTTTAGGCTTACATATCTCTCTTATTTACCCTTTCTGAGAAAATGAGATCCCTCTTTCTCATTTATTATTTCCCCAGGTTATAAAGAAATTTTTTATATAGGATTAAGAAAGGGTAAGATCTTTAGAGGATATGATGAAGATCATTCAACAAGGTAAAAGATTATGTTTCAATGTTTTCAAATACCCTGAACTATTATGGTCATTGGGCATGTAATATTATAATATTACCAAAATTAATCTAATATTATGTAACAACCTAGTATATTAATCCGGGGCCACTATAGTTTGTGTCAAAGGAAAGGTTTATTCAAAATTTGGAAGCTTGGATGAGAAAAATTAACTGAGATACATAGAGATATTACTAAGGATATATCTAGGGATGTATCTAAGAATAATCCTAAGGTGTAATATATTTAAATGTAGGTGTATTTATAGATAATCCTATGGTGTCTGTAAGGATAAGTAGTTTTTCAGGAATTTGTGTATTTTTTACTATGTTATCTATTTCTCAGACTATGATTTCTTATCATAGTCAATAGCGGGAACTATAAGGAACTAGGTTAAGATTTAATGTTTAATATGTGGAATTTATTTTAATTTTACAAATAAATGTCCTAGGATGAAATATCATTAAGAAAATTAGGAAGGTTCTATGATCGTTAGTTATACCGCTGGAGAAAAAGAGACCAAAAATAGGATGTGAATGATGAGGGATATTCTCACAGTGTTTTTTACATTAAATGTAAGAAGAATTATTATATTGAGGTTGAGGAACCTTAATACATGATTCATATTTCATATCCTATCAAATAAGTATTAAGGAATAAAATTATAAATCCTGAAAAATAGTTTAATAATAACGGGGGATGATTAATGTGTATATGTTTTAGAATTCAAAGAATCTTTTATATGAATCATGAGATTTATATTTATTTTTATTATACTTTTTCATCAAGGATTAAAAAGGATATTATGAATGGTGTTGAAGATATGGGAATGGTATTTAATGGAAATGTGGTATTTTTATTAATGGAAGGTAACCTATAATGTGTCCCTGAGGATGCAAAAATTATTTTTATTATGGAGAAAGAGTTCATTGATATTGATAAAATAAATTCAGTAGTATTGAAGGCATTAGAATAAATAAAGGATTTGTTAATAAATTATTTTTTTATCTAATGGTTAGATATTATAACAGTTTTTGATTTAAGGAATATATCACATGATCCTTTGAATAATTAAGAATGCAGGTTTTCAATAAGGATTAATAGTAATTACTGTGTTTCAAGAGAACACAAGAAGAAGTTATTCACATGATTGTAATGTGACAAAAAATAGATAATTTATGATATAAATGGTATCAATGTAAATATTATTCTTGAGAAATTTAGTTCCTTATTCTATATTTTTATATTTTCATTTTTTGGATGGGTTATATGGTTGACCATTTATGGAATGGTTGAAGTTAAACTTCAGATGATGTTTAAAAGATTAAAGTATTATCTCACCACATGAGGACTTATGGATATTAAATAACCAATTCTAACAAATTTAATATAATGATAAATATATATATATATAATGACTTATCATTCTACAAATGAATCCTATGACCCATTAGTGTTTCATGCATAAAATATTCACCTTCATTTTTGGAGTATGTGTTATAGTTGAAATTGGTCAATACACCACCAAAGGGCGTGGTTGTGCATATGAAATGGAATGTAATAAATTATATATATCTTCTATTGAAAATTATTAACTTTAGGAAAAGGGTATCGAAATAAAATGTGACCCGGTTATCGTCTTTTTTGATATAATCAATGAACTTTTTGAATACTAGACGATTTATAGATTTGTGGTCTTTAACTTTTGTCTAACAATGTTCTTTATCACTCTCCATCAGAACTTAATAGTTAGATTTATCATCCAAGACCATGTTTTCTCTTTCCACCTATGTTCTCCTATGTTAAAACCTAGTGACATGTTACTTTGGGTATATGTTATATTTCCAACTTTTCCTTTTTAATGGATGTTTTAGTATACATTTTTATGATGATGATATCTATAAATGAAATGTTAATGTTATAAGAAATAAATAAACAAAATGAATTTATGGGATATAATTATTTTTTTTGGGGGGGTTAGAATGTAATACCCTGATATTTTATGATATATATATATATTTTAAAATCAATATAATATTCCTCATTTCACATAACATTGAATAGAGATTGTGTTATATGAAATATTTATGTTTGGAATATGTTTCAAACAACACCATGTTAAATTTAAACTAGACACATTACTTAGATTATCATATAGTACATGAAAAACTATATTTTTTTGGATTAATCATAATGGCGAGTTCCTTTAGTAGCCTGCATCACACAAAATATCGGTTTTTACAGAACTAAAATATACTATCAATATTGGTTATAGAAATATTATTATAGTTACCAAATTTCCCTTTTAATAGATGTTACAAATAATATTAACTAAATTTTGAAAATATTATTTACATATGTATATAAAATTAATCCTTTGGTAATAAATCAGTTATAAATTAAAGTAAAAACTATTTGAAAATAAAGAAATTCATTTACAAAAAAAATTAGGTTTTCTATGTACAAACACAATTTTATCTCAATAAATTAATCAAACAACTTTTTTTGAATTTTTGAAATAAAACTTCTATATTATATATTCAATCAAATTTTTAGGCTCATACAATATATTTTATAGGTATAAGATATAAATAAATCTAGTTTTATTAACAATATATGTATTTTTTAAAGGGAATTTTTAACTCAATTTCATGGAGAACCAATTTTAAATATATTGTTTGTAACCATTATATTTTTTATTTGAAAAAATAATCTTCATTTTTTAAACCAGAATATAAAATTTTTATTTGGGTAAATTTTTTGTATTTTGAGAAGTTTCATTTTTTGAGGAATAATGAAAATGCAGAATATTTTAATTAAATACTAATTTCTCATCTAATTTACATATATAGTAATGTTATATTTTAATTTTGTTTTAAAGAATAAATAGATAAATTATACATCAATTAATCCAATTTATTACATTTTAACTGATTTCACATTGTTGTTCGATTTAAAATCATTTCAATCTTTTCAATGTTTTCACTTTAAAAGACTCATTGTTTCATCCCGTATGTGAGACTAATTTTAAATTAATTTCTAACACCAATATCATTATAATTGGTAAAAATTTATATCATATTAATAATTAAAAAAATTATAATGTATAATAATAGAAATTTTGTTATTACCAAAAATATTATTGAAATTAATTAAAATTAATTATAGAAATTAAAGAAAAAAAGGTGTTTACTTAGCAGTTAAAATTTAATATTAAAAGGGTAAATAAACTTGATAACTATGAAAAATCCATTTTTTTTCAATATATCAACCATATATCCCATTTTATATATTATGGAATGTTATTTGGGACACATGATATTAGGGGGACCTCTCCATGGTGTTTTCATTTATATATTTACAAGAATGACAATTCTCTTCCACTATAAAAGGAACTCACCCCCTAACTTCCTCAAACCTATAATTCCATTTGAATCTTAAAAAACATTCCCAAATCCCCTCCAAAATTCCACCCTTTAATCCTAGAATCCACCCTTTGGGTATACCACCAAACAAGGAAGTCCTTCAGTGCAAACCAAAAGGAGTTACCCAAAGAAGAAGTAACCTCATTCCACAAGAACTTTTGTTTTATTTCTTTATAAACCCCCCAATTATTACTGTCCAACTATTATATAATATTCTATGTATGTTAAATATAATTAGATGTTTTTATATGATATTATTGAACTAAACATGTGTATACTTCAATCAAATTGGATAAAGATTCATCATTCATATGTATGGTGGACTACCACCTCACGAACTGATGTCTTTCATTCTTCCATTTCCACCTTACATGTTTCTTAATAATAATAATTTTTTTTTCATATGATATATTTGATATTTATGAATTATTAATTATTCTATAATTATTATACAACACATACCTTCATGCTTTCCATTTTTTGTCCATATAATAACTTTGTTTCTGGGAGTGCGGACTACCACATCATTAAAGTGATGTAATTAATTCACAATTTATGTGGAATGTATTATGGATGGGTTAATTAAATTTATATGAGATATATGATATAATAATTATATTATAATGATAATATATATACACATATATTTCATTTAATTTCATTCCTTCAATATGAAAAGAAAACTGGAACAACATTCATGAACCGATATTATTTTAAACGGTGTATATAATTACCTTTGAAATTTTTTAATGTGAATATACTTGTTTTAATGATATTTTATTATTCTTTTAATATCAATATATCATTTGGATTAGGATTAAATGTTTCTAATGTGGTATCCATTTATTACTTCAATCTCATCTTTTATCATGATTATTTATGATTATTCTTCCATTGATGGAATACTATGATCTATATCTCATGAACATTCATGAATTTTATTATCCTATATTTATTCATGAAATAATAATGTTATGGTTCCATTTTAACTATTTTTTACTTAAGGTAATTAAAATATTTTTTAAGAAAATATGACTTTATGTCCCTTTTTCGGTTGAAAATATATTTTCTCCAAAAACCATGTTATCTATTTTTGTAAAAAAACATTTTAAAATGGTATTTTTACTTAATTATCAAGGAAAAATTATTTTAAAAATGTTTTATGTTTTAATAATGAGTTTATAATGGTTTAGAATATTCCTATAAAATATTTCAAGGTTATTTTCAAATTAATAGTTTCTGAAAACGTTTTATGATTTAAAAAGAATTTTTTTGAATAGAAAAAGGATATTTTCCTCAATAAATGTTTTAAATTATTTAACAATGTTAATTAATAAGTCAATAATGTGGTTTTCAAAGAAAATTATTTTTAAAATGTTTTCTTTTTTACAGAAAATGATTTTTAAAAAAGGTTATTTTATTTAAGAAGTGATCCAAGTTATCTTTCAAATTAATTTTCCATATAAGATTAAAACCATTTATATAGTTTGTGATTTTATAGGAATATTATCTGAGGAAATAATTCTTATTCTTTATTTGAATGATTTATATTTTATATTACATTTTTTTATAAAAATAGTTTCTCTTCCACTGAATATTCCATTATAAAATTCTTAAGAAACCTGATTACTTTCATGGGTTATTCTATAAAGAAACTATTATGAAACCTATATGTTTTCTATAAAGTATAGTATGATGAAATATTTCTGATACCCATTTAATTTCATGGGTTATGATATGATTTTTATGCAACCCAACTTTTTAAGGTTCATGATATGTTAAATGTTTTATATTCCTATGGAATAATCCGGACAATATGAGGGTACCCTGGTTGCATCCAATGATAAAAAACAATAGGGTACACTAGTTGTAGCACATGAAAAAAACAAATGGGTATAGGGGTTGTATCCCATGATTAAAAACAAGAGGGTATACATTCTATATCCCATGACCGAAAAAAGAGGTTTAAAAAGTTGTATCCCATGCTAAAAAACAAGTGGGTATACAGGTTGAATCCTAAGATAAAAAAAAGAGGGTACACAGGTAATTTCATTTTCCTAAAAAGAAGAGCGTACATAGTTTATTAGCATAAGCCTCAAATAGGTACATGTGTTATTATCCCATGGATAACATGTTATGAAGGTATCAGTAGGAAGAATTAACATAATGTTTTCTATACTAATGGGTTTTCCAGAAATTCTATATCTTATGCATCGGTTATTCTCTCATGGATTAGGATATTTGATTTCATTATGATTGATGTCTTATGAACACCCAATATTTATTCTAGGACTATTTATTATGATATTTGATATTCAAGGTATGATCTTCTAATGATACGATCAGGTTCTCAAATCCTTATGCTCATGTTATGCTTATATATCTCCCTTATTTTCCCTTACTAAGAATATAAGATCACCAGTTTCTTAGTTTTCATTTCTCTTGTTTATTAGCAGAGGTTTTATGTTATATTATTAAATATGGAGATCTTTACGGGAGATATTTAATATCTTTCCCAAGATATAATATTATGTTCCCAAGTCTCCAATGTCACTAAACTATTACGGTCTTTGGGCTTTTACTTCTTTAATGTTCTGAATATTCTTCTAAAATGATTTAATATATATGTATTATATGTTAGAGTTTCAATTTTTCTTTCCCTAAGATCCAACATGCTTGTATCACCTTGAACATGCTCTATGGAAAGGATCCTTGGTATCCCATCAAGTGCTTAAAATATTTTATGGATATTATCAAAGTAATCAAGGTGGATGCCTTGCTTATTTTATACAAAGGATCCATACCATTTGGTCTAACACAAAATTACACAACATAGGCTGTGATGGATGTTTTATTATGCTTTAAAATTAGCATATGTTATGGTTTCTTGTTTATAGTGATCCTTGGTTGGTGGAACATTATCACATTTACATGCATAATTTCATTCCAATTATATATTCCACACATCTTATATACATAGACTAGAATTGTTCTAGAAACCATTGATGGTGGCTAACTAAGTATTATCACACACCCCGTTTAGACCACCATTGGGTACCCATACTGACTTCATGTATATAGGTAGAGACCATGGAAATCATCCTCTTTATGATGATTTATTTATCATTGAATAAGAGTAGGGGAGTATATGACCGATATATGGCTCATGTTGCTATCTTGAGATAATTATTTTTGGTATTTTTCATATTGTGATACATCTATTGTTCTGGAATCCTGTTACCATGTTTCTTCTTATCATTGAAAAGACACATGAGATAATCATCTTTTATATGTTATTAATCTTAGTATTGTTTATTCATCATGCTATCTGGATAATAATTTACACCTACTACTGATTTATATTATGCTTCTACCTTTTATTTTATCTATTTCACTACTATGAAACTCTAATCATAAGGGTATAGTCTCCCAACTACAACACCTTATCCCCCTGCTAGTTGATAGGATCTTGCATATATGGAGGAACATTTGAGGCCATGTAAACCATGAACCTGGGGAACTATTTAGTGTCTCCCAATCTGTAACATTGCATTCGATATATCACAGTCCTAACATTTTCCTTTGGTTGAGTTTTATTATAGAAAAAATAATCACTCATCTATTAGTATGGATCCATTTGGTAATTTTAGGTGAGTCCAATTCATTATCCACAACATTGGATGGAGTTTGGGTAAGTAACGATTCATTTTCCGGATGTGGTGTATAGAACAACAAGAATGGTTTTGTCGGTTGGAGAGAGGATGAAACCAGTGATGGTCTGGAAGAAGTAATATGTTGATCACAAGAGGAGTCTCTAGAAGTTTTATTTTGGGTACCATATGTTCATGAAGGTTTTTCCACGACATGGGTTATAGAAGTTTTTGTAGGGGAAAAATATTTCTCATAGGTTTTTTTGGCCCATTGAGATTATGGGGTGAGTTGGTGAGGTGGTATATCGGTTGGATTTTACACTTTGACTATATAGGTTCCATGAATTATTCCACATCTCTTAGATTCTTTATTATCTTCATGTTGACTCACATTTCATTTACTGAGGAGAGTTGGATATCGAAGATGATGTGATGGTTGTGGAATGGCTAGTGGCGATACCATATCACCAAGAGAAGGCCCAAAATGGATAAAATATTCATTTGCTTCACATGTTTTAGAGTCATAGTAGCATAAAGGATAATAATTTATATAAGGATAAAAAGATGTGTTCCGAGTACCTGGATCTATTTTGAGTTTTTCCTTGCTCTGTTTTTCTTGTGATGTGATGTTTGGGTATTTCAATGTTATGATATTTTCCGTTTTATTGATGTATAATGTGTAATAAAGATATAATATATTAAAATGGTAGGAACTGATCCATAATTGGGATACATTACATTATGAGTGAATTCCACCCATAGATGATAATAGCTTGACTAGAAGGCTGGGATTCCATTATTTATGTAATTGGTGCACTGTGTTTTTTTGGTTGAAGCAATTTATGGTTTGGGAAGTGTGGAGGTTGAAATATTCATGCAATAGTTTTTTAGCAGTGTGGTTTGGTTAATGGAGGTGGTTTGTGGCTATATACTTTGTTGCACGAGTGTTTGGGTTGGTGTGATTGGATAGTGGTAGCATTGAGGAGTAACGAGATCCTTGAAATATAACTTAAGGGGTGGGTTTTCAGACTACTTTTCTTATATGATTGGTTTTTTATTTTTTAGTGTGAGAATCATCTGAGAGGTATCTAATTTAATGACCCATTTCATCCAATTATATTACCTTTTTTATTGTTTTTGGTGTTGTAGGTGTTTTAAAGGAGGTGTTTTGGAGGTTCTATTTTGGTTGGTGGTACACATAGCTATAGTTGGGAATTCATGTTATGAAAGGTGTAAACAATATGAATCAGGGTTTCATGGATTGAGTATCCATATATATTCATAGATTCTATGTGGTGATGGAAGAAACTATGAAATAGATTCATATCTTGAATGTAACTCCAGGCGTGTAGTTATATCAGGCCAAGGTGATGTACATTTTGATGGAAGTTTGTTTTGGGGGAGAACCCATGAAATTGACATCAAGAATAGATTAAATGATGTGAAAGTTTCATGATCCAGATTTAAAATGGGTCTTTTTGAAAATTCCATCCTCATTAAGACATACATTTTTTACTCTCTCATTTTTTGAGAACCCTAGGCATATATAAGAAGACATTCAGTCCCTTCCTCTCACTTTGAGATATTAGTTTTAGTGGAGTTTCAATGGTGATCCATGGTAATTTTACCCTCTTTTCTTTGGTTTTCCTTCCTTTTAGGTTTTTATAGATCCGCTGTGGAGGTGTAGTTTTGGTTTGGGTTGTGAGATGGGATGTATTTTTGATAAAAATTGATATAATGTAGGTTGATCCATGGGGGTTTTCATGCTGTTGTAGTTTGTGGGGATTTTTTTCACCCACAGTGTGAAACTAGTTGGAAATGTTTCTTTAAGGTTGGGAGTCCATCATTTCTTACATTTTTCAGGTGTGAGGAGATTACTCTTTTTATCTATTAGAGATTGTTAATCTATCCAAATCAAGATAAATTAATTGTTTAATTGAAATTGAAGATAAAGGGTAATTAATTTGAATTATTTTAATTATTTGATATTATCTTGATTTTATACATGCACGACTATAAACCCTTCTAAAAACTATATCTATTAGGGAATTTTTGTGCTTTTTGATATGTTTTATGGATCCCTTTTTTTGCAGTTATTGAGATATCACCTTAAAATAAAAATTGGGTAACCTATTATATTTTGGTAATAAAATGGTCACCTTGGGAGTTTTGGATTGTATGATAATTTATAGAAAATAAAGGGAAATGTGATAAAAGACCCTTTTTTAAATCCTTCATATGTTTTATGATGTACTGTGATATGTGGTTGGAAAATGCTGGGCCGATGAGTGAGATAGATCCTTGCTTTTCGGGTGTTGATGAAATGGTTTATTTGGCTGTTCTTTTGGGGTGGTACGGTATTGGTTAATTTGGCTATTATTTTGGGTGGCATGGTGATGGTTTTTTTGGATTTTGTTTGGGGGAGGTGAGGCAATGGTTTTTTTGTGTGTGCTTTTGGAACAATTTGGTGATGGTTTATTTGGTTTTGATTTTGTGGTGGTAAGGTTATGTTTTTGAGGCACATGTTATTTTATGAAACTATATTATTTTAAAAAGTGTATATAATTACCTTTGAAATTTTTATTGGGAATATACTTGTTCTATTGATATTTTATTATTATTTTAATATCAATATCTCATGTGGATTAGGATTCAATGTTTCCATTATGTTATCCATTTATTACTACAATCTCATTTTTTATCATGATTATTTTTTATTATGCTCTAATTGATGAAATAGTATGAACTATATCTCATGAACTCTCATGAATTTTATTATCCTATATTTATCCATTATATAATCTTGTTATGGTTCCATTTTTCAACTCTATTTTACATAAGGTAATTAATAACGTGTTTTTAAGAAAATAAGACTTTTTGTCCCTTTTTTTCGGAAATATATTTTTTCCCAACACAATGATTTCTATTTTTTTCAAAAATATTTTTAAATGATGTTTTAACATAATTATGAAGGAAACATTATTTTAAAAATGTTTTATGTTTTAATAATGCGTTTAAAATGGATTTCAAAGATTCTTATAAAATATTTCAAGGTTATTTTCAAATAAAAAGTTTTTAGAAATGTTTCTTTGATTTAGAAAGATTTTTTTTGAATAGAAAATGTTATTTTCCCCAAAAAATGTTTTAAATAATTTTTAAATATTAATTAATAAGTCCTCAATGTGGTTTTCAAAGAAAAATGTTTTTATATTTTTTTATTTCTTACAGAAAATAATTTTTTAATAAAGGTTAATTTCTTTAAGATGTGATCCATGTGATCTATCAAATCAATTTTCCATATAAGATTACATTTATTTATATAGTTTGTGATTTTATAGGAATATTATCCACGGAAATCATTCTTATTCTTTCTTTAAATGGTATATGTTTTATATTACATGTATTTTTATGAAACTAGTTTCTCTTCCATGGGTTATTCTAGGATAAAATTCTTATGAAACCAGATTACTTTCATGGGTTATTCATTAATGAAATTATTATGAAACCTATATATTTTCCATAGAGTATGGTATGATGACATATTTCAGATAGCAATTTAATTTCATGGGTTATGATATGATTTTTTTGTAACCCATCTTTTTATGGTTCATGATATGATGAATGTTTTATAATCTTGTGGAATAAGCCAGAAAATATGAGGGTACTCGGGTTGTAGCCCGAGATAAAAAACAATAGGTTATACTAGTTGTAGCTGAAGAAAAAAACAAGTGGGTATAGGGGTTGTATACTATGATGAAAAACAAGAGGGTATACATGTTTTATCCCAAGACTGAAAAAAGAGGGTTAACAAGTCATATCTCAAGCTAAAAAATAGGGTATACATGTTGTATCCCAAAATAAAAAAATAGGGTATAGAGGTTGTATCCAATGCCTAAAAAAAGAGCATACATAGGTTGTTAGCATATGCCTGAAATAGGTACAAAGGCTATTATCCCATGTCTAACATGTTATGAAGGTATTAGTTGTTATAATTAACAGAAGGTTTTTTGTGCTTATGTGTATTCCACAAATTCTGTGTCTTATGCCTCAGTTATTCTTTCATGCATTAAGATCTCTGATTTCTTTATGATTGATGTCTGATGAACTTCCAATATTTATCCCATGACTATTTATTATGATATTTGATACGCAGTGTATGATCTTCTAATGACATGATCTTGTTCTCAAATCCTTATTCTCATGTTATTCTTAAATATATCCCCTATTTACCCTTACATAGAATACAAGCTCACCTGTTTCTTAGTTTTCATTTCTCTAGTTTTTGAGGAGAGATTCTATGTAGAAGTATTAAAGAGGGAGATCTTTATGAGAGAAATTTATGATCTCTCACCAAGATATAATATTATGTTCCCATGTCTCCAAAGTAATTGAACTATTATGGTCCTTGGGCTTATACTTTTGTAATGTTCTGAATATTCTTCTAAAAGGATTAAATATAAATATATGTTGTGTAAGAGTTTCTATATTTTCTCCCCTAAGATACAGCTTGTTTGTCTCTTCTTGAACATGATCTGTAGAAAGGCTCCTTGGTATCCCATCACGATCTTACAATATTATATGGAGATTATCAATGTAATCATGGTGGATGCCTTGGTAATTTTATACATTGAATCCATAGAATTTGGTCTAACACTAGATTACACAGAATAGGCTATGGTGGGTGTTTTATTACGCTTTAAAATTTGCATATGTTATGGTTTCTTTTTTATATTGATCCTTGGTTGGAGACAAATTATAACCTTTACATGTATCATTTCTTTCCAATTATATATTTCACAACTTTCATCTTATATACATCTAATAGACTTGTTATAGAAACCATTGATAGTGGTTGACTACGTGTTATCTCACACCCTGTTTAGACCACTGTTGGGTACCCATGCTAACTTCATGGATATAGGTAGAGACCATGGAAATCATCCTCTTTATGATGATTTATTTATCATTTCATAAGAGAAGGGGAGTATATGACCAAGATATGGTTCACGAAGCTATCTTGAGATAATTATTTTTTTGTTTTTTATATTGTGATACATATATTTTTATAGATTATTGTTACAATGTTTCTTCTTATTTTTGAATAGATACTTGACATACACATCTTGTATATGATATTTACCTTGGTATTGTTTATTTATCATGCTGTCTGGATAATACTTTACTCCTACTAATGATTTATATTATGCTTCTACCTTTTATGGTATCTATTTCACTACTGTAACACACTAATCATAAGGGTATATTCTCCCCACTATACCACTTTATCCCCCTTCTATTTGATAGGACCTTTCATATGTGGAGGAACATTTGAGGCCATGTTAACCATGACCCTGGGGAACAATTTAGTGTCTCCTAATCCGTAATATTGCATTCAATAGATCATGGTCCTAAAATTTTCCTTTGGTTGAGTTTTATTATAGCAACAACTATCAGTAATCCATTAATATAGATCCATTTGGTAATTTTATGGGAGTCCATTTCATTATCCACTATGTTGGATGGAGGTTGGATAAGTAGCGGTTCTTTTTCCCCATGTGGTGCCAAGAACAATAGAAATGGTTTAGCTGGTCTGAGAGAGGATGAAACCAATGAAGGACTAGAAGTAGTTTTATGTTGATCACAAGAGGAGTACCTAGATGATAGATTTTGGGTACCATATGTTCCTGAAGTTTTGACCTCGACGTGTGTTAATGATGTTTTTTCAGGGGAAAAATATTTCTTAATGGTTTTTTGGCCCATTGAGATTATGGGGTGAGTTGGTAAGGTGGTATATCGGTTGTATTTTCTACATTGACTAGAGAGGGTCCATGAATTCTTCCACATATCTCAGCTTCTTTTTTATCCTCATTATGACTCACATTTTATTTACTAGGGAGAGTTGGATATGTAAGATGATGTGATGTTTGTGGAGTGTCAAGTAGTGATCCTAGATTTCCAGGAGAAGACACAAAATAAATATACTATTTATTTTATTCAAATGTTTTTAAGACATAGTTTCATAGTGGATAATACATTAGAGAGGGATAAAAATATTTGTTCATAGTACTTGGATCTATTTTGAGTTTTACCTTACTCTGTTTTTCTTGGGATGCGATGTTTAGATATCTCAATGTTATGATATTTTCCATTTTCTTGATGTATAGTTCATGATAAAGTTACAATATATTAAAAGTGTAAGAACTGATCCATAATTGAGATACATTGTACTAGGATTTGTTTAAACCCATGCGGTTGAGTTGGTTCCTCCTATATCAGATAATAGCTTAACTAGAAGGTTGGGATTCCATGATTTATGTGATTGGTGCAATGGGTTTTTTTGGTTGTATCAGTTGTTGGTTTTGGAAGTTTGGAGGTTGAAATAGTCCAGAAATATTTGTGTAGTAGTGTGGTTGTGTTATTGGAGGTGGTTTTTATCTATATACATTATTCCACGGGTGTTTAGATTGGTGTGTTTGGATAGTGGTAGCATTGAGGAGTAACGCGAGCCTTGAAATATAACTTGAGGGGTGTGTTTTAAGACCACTTTTCTTATGTGATTGGTTTTAGGTTTTTGAGGGTGAGAATCATCTGAGAGGTATAAAATGTAATGAACCATTTTTTCCAAGTCTATTTCTTTGTTTACTGATGGTGTTGAGGTGTTTTGGAGGAGGTGTTTTATTGGTTCTATTTTGGATGGTGGTACACATAGCTATATTGGGTAATTCATGTCATGAAAGGGGTACACAATATGAATTGGGGTTTCATGGATTGAGTATCCATATAGATTCATAGATTCTATGTGGTGATGGAAGAAACCATGAAATAGATTCATATCATGAAATTAATTCATGATGTGTAGTTACATCAGGCCAAGGTAATGCATATTTTGATGGATGCTTTTTTGGGGGGAAACCCATGAAATTGACATTATGAATGGATTAAATGATGTGAAAGCGCCAGGATCCAAGTTTTAAATGGGTCTTTTAGAAAAATCCATCCTCATTCAAACATAACTTTTTCCTCTCTCATTATGTGAGAACCCTAGACATATCTCAGAAGATATTTAGTCCCTTCCTCTCACTTAGAGCTCTTTGTTCTAGTGGAGTTCCATTGGTGATCCATGGAAATTTTCCCCTCTTCTCTATGGTTTTCATTCCTTTTGTTTTTGGGAGATCCGCTGCGGTGGTGTAGTTTTGGTTTGGGTCATGAGATGGGATATATTTTTTATAAAAATTGAAACAATGTAGGCAGATCCATGGGTTCTTCATGCTGTTGTAGTTTGTTGGAATTTTTTTCACCCATAGTGTGAAACTCGTCGGAAAAGCATCTTTGAGGTTGGGAATCAATCATCTCTTAGTTTTTTCATGTAGGAGGAGATTACTCTTGTTATCAATTAGATATTTTTATTCTATCCCAATCAAGATAAATTAATTGTTTAATTGAAATTGAAGTTAATGGGTAAATGATTTGAATTATTTTATGTCTTTGATATTATCTTGATCTTATACTTATACGACTATAAACCCTCCTAATAACTATAGCTGTTAGGTGATTTTTGTTCTATTTGATATGTTTTTTGGATAACCTATTGTTTTATTGTTGTGATATCACCCTAAAATGAAAATTGGATAACCAATTATATTTTGCTAAATAAATAGTCATCCCAAGAGTTGTGGATTATATGATAATTCCCCTAAAATAATTGGAAATGTGATAAAATAAAATTTGTTAAATCTGTCAAATGTTTTATGATGTAATGTGATTTGTGGTTAGGGAATGTGAGGATGAGAGTGAGATGGATCCTTCCTTTTAGGGTGTTTAATAAATGGTTTATTTGGCTATTGTTTTGGGTTGGTGAGGTATTGGTTCATTTGGTTATTATTTTTGGGGTGCAAGGTGATGGTTTTCTGGATTTTGTTTTGGTGAGGCGAGGCGATGTGTGCTTTCAGAAAAATTTGGTGATGGTTTATTTGGTTTTGATTTTGGGATGGAAAGGTTATAGATTGCTTCGTTATTATTTTGGCGAGATGAGGTGATTCTTGGTATGGAGTTCTCTAGGGATGATGAGTTAATGGTTTTTTGGCCGTTTTTTTCAGCAGCATCGTGAGGGATTTTTAGCCATACTTTTTGGGTGGAATAGTGATTATTTACACGGTCCTGCTTTTGGTGAGGTGAGATGATTGTTTGTTTAAACATTATTTTGGGGTGGTGAGGTGATGGTTTATTTCATTGTGCTTTTGGGGTGGTCGAGTGATGGTTTTATTGACCAATATTCTGGGGTGGCAATGTGATGGTTTGTTGGGCTGTGATTTTTGGGTGGCGAGGCGATGGTTCAAAGGGGATGCTGAGATTGTTGTGATATGTGGTTTCATTGTGCTGGATTCCTAGGAAGTGATGAAAAAATTAGTTAATAATGTCTAAAATGGTTTTCACTGGTTTAGTTATTGTGATGGAAATGTTTAATAAAAAAAATAAAAGATGGTATGTGTGGTTAAATATGGTAAATAATAATTAATGAAATGAAATGGTTAGATAACATGATTTTATAAATGTGCAATATGGATTATGGCTTGTGTGGTGTTCTAAATTTAGTGGTGGTAGTAAAAGTTGTTGTGTTGTGAGTAGGTAGTATTTTTTTTGAACACATATGTTGGGTTTGGTTAAGGCTTATATGTATAATTTTCTGTTCTTTGTGATTTCTATATGCACCCTACCATCGTTGATACCTATGTACGGACACCCAAATTTTCACATGGAGGGAGTTTTTGCAACATCCTGAAGATGAGGATAGGTAAATGGATATATACTATTTCCCACTATCTCTTCTAGGTGAGTAGATATGCACATGTTGTGATGCAAAAGGTCTGTTAGTACACTAGGGGATGGATTTATTGTCTTCAGCCAAGATCTGAAATGGCCATGCTGTGGGGTAGTGGCCATGGTGTCTTATTGATGGATGTGATATGAAAATTCTACGGGGAATCTTATGGTGTGGGTCATGCATATTAAGAGGAGGTAAAGAGGTTTATTTCCTTTATGTTCATGATACCACACTACTCTATTTTGTTTAGTGTTTATGATGTGATTGACGAGGTTTCTTTGAGGGAGATAATATGCGACCATGTTGTGGGGGTAGCAGTCCTAGTGTCTATGGGAATTATGTGATGATACTGCGCTATGGAGTTGTAGTATGTGCTATTCAGAAGACATGGTAGAGCCATGATGTATGATGTTGGGGAATGAGAGTGGAAAATTTGTGGGAAAATGGTGTGGGTATCGTTTATTGATTTGATTTTGTTTGTTATTATACTTGGATTGTGTTATTTGGTATGTGTTCTATGGTGAGGATGTTCTTGGCTAGTTGTCCTATTTAGGTGCTGTTTGATTCTTTTGTTATCTCATGGGTTTATTAGTATGCTTTTGTTCACATTTGGACAAGATAATTTGGTTTTCAAAAGGGGTGCATTTGTATGCTCACCCTATGTATAAAATATGATTTTTAGGTTTCTAGGAGGACTATGTGGATGTTACTGGATATTACATTATTTGACCTTTGGAAAGTTGTTGTGTTTATACTTAAACATTAATTTTAGAAACTTTTAACAATATAAATTTTATTTATACATGCATGGTGTTATGGTTTTGGTTTCTTTTTTTTTACATTAAATAATTGAGTTGTCTGTATATGATTCATCTAATCACCCAATCCTTTTTATTATAAATGTTGATACCTCCCATTTCATGAAATCATTAAACACCCAATGCTAGTCACCAACCCGATAACAAAAGGAGGTGGGACTAGGGGGTCATTATATATCTCCTCCCATTTTTGTATCTTTGGTGGGAGGGGGTCATGAAAACCCAACTAAATCCAAGATTTATTTTGAATTAACCTCCAAAAAGTGTCAAATCAGTATTCAAAAATAATAAAAATTTAAAACCACTCAAAATGATTAATTGAAACTTTAAAAACAATAAAAAATGGAAAAAATTATGTTTTTTGGTTCAAATTGTTGTATATTTTAGAACATTAAAATACCCCCATTCAAAAACTAAATTTTTTTCTTAATGTGGAATCCAAGGTGGGGAAACAAGTAAATTAAATTTAAATATGAAAAATATTTTTCAATTTAGTAGCTTAAAATAAAATAAAATGGATCACAAATAATAAATAATTCACAATATGCAAAAAAGTTTACTACCGATTACCACTTCAATATTTTATCTCAAAAGAAAAATTTGTATACTAGTGTATGTTAAAGGAATTTTGAAAAAATATTTCTTCCAATGAAAATAATGTTCCAAATAACATGATATTAATATGTAATAAAACCCCACCAAATTAATAGAAATAACTATCCTGTTCCATCAAAAAATTTATCATGAGAAAAAACTCTTCCACTTCAACTCATTCTTTTTAATTAATGTCTGAAACAACAACATAAAAATTCAAAAATCATGGAATTAAGAATAATTTAAACAAATAATTTTATGAAAATATAATCTTTATTTCCCTTTAATTTCAATTTAATTACTTCTTAATTACTTTTCGAAAACCCTATATTTATCTTCTAATGTGCAAAAAATGGACTAAAATGTTAATCAGTTTTAATTTTTTGCATATTAGAAGATAAATATAGGGTTTTTGAAAAGTAAATAAGAAGTAATTAAATTGAAATTAATTATCCACAAAATAATTTGGAAAAGGACCAATAAATACATTTCGTAATCATCAAAGACAATATAATAAATATTTTTTTGAGTAATCTAAATTATTTTGGAAATGTTTCCTTCGAATTGACATACTAAAAAATGTTTTAAAAAACTCATGAGAATCTTTGAGAGTGGTAAAAGAAAATAGACTTCAATATAACACTTTCCTAGAAGTTCTCTATGGGCCATAGTGACCTATACAACCCAAAGTATGGATGTATTTTAGCACTGAAGAAATATTTGAGATTGGGATACATATCCTCATAGTCTGATCACATCCAATATTCCATATGAAAGGATCATCCCATACAAATTACCTTTAATATTTAATCATTTTATAAATCTATTTCTAGGAAAACCAATGAGGTATAATTATGACTGATAAGTAATTCAAAATGATTTAAAACTATGGAATATTTTCTATTATAGTTTAATGCAATTACTTTCCACGGAAAAAAATTTATTGTGTTCAACTATTGATTTCCCAAGACCAAACTCAATAGGTATCATAATAAAATTATCAATTGTAGTGTTCTCAATCCATTTCTTACCTTGGATATCTATGTGAAACTCTTGAAGTAATAAGATCCATATAACCAACATTGGTTTGGTTCATTCTTCCCAAAAATGTATAAACTAGTTTAATGATTAGAGAAAATCACAACTTTAATCCCCATAATATAGCTTCGAAAGTTATCATGAGAAAAAACTACAACTAAAAATTCATTTTATGTCATGGAGAAATTGGACCAGGAAGTATTATAATCCTAGAATCATTAATAATGAAATGTGATTTCCTATCCACTTTTTCCCAAGAACAACCCCTGAACATAATTATTATGTATCAGTCATCATCTTTAAAATAATGTCCAAAGTAATTGGTTGAACTACTAGTTGGATTTTTTTTGAGTTTTTTATATACTTCCTCACATATCCAATCCAAGAAAAGCTGATTTTTTTATAAATTATTATTATTAATTGAAGAGTAGTTTGAATGAAGTCTTTTTTAAGCCTCATATAAAACCACTAATGCATATACTATGATTGAATATCTTTTATAGTTTTTGTAAAATTCAATCAAGAGATGAGTTCAACCATGCAATTTTCTACCGTAATTACATTCCCCAGTATATAATGTCCAAGAAAAATTCCACACTAAACCAGAAAATTGAAATTTCCAATGTTCTAAACAAGTTTCTTCTCAATACACACTCTAATAAAATAAACTAAAACATCATATAGTTTATAGAGGATAGACCATATACTATAGAATTATCTATGAAAAACTCCATAGATTCCTAATGAAATTCACAAAAAATGATAAGCATGCATCTTTGGAAGGAGGAAGAGGAAGTAAATAGTTCAAATGAGATTCTCTAATAAGAAAAGGTATTGAAAGGAAATGAAAAATTTTATTTTATCATTTTCTTTTTTAAATATATAAATCTAAAAATATATAAGAACATTCAAGGAATAAATAATGGTATAGACAGCTAATATTTAAAGTGTTAGATATAAAAAAGGAAATGGAAATTGGCCCTTGTCAGTAAGTTAAACATATTAGAGTAAATGTGTACCCTCAACTTATTGGGAAAACTAATAGTTACTAATTCTAAAAACTAATACTTAAAAACTGGTAATCCACATTTTTAGGCACAATTTTCACTGTACATACCGATAAGATATTGGAAATGGGGTGAATAGTACCCAAAACCAATAATGTAGCGAGTTTCTTTGTATCCTTATAGAAGGGTAGGACATAATCTCCTCTGAAATTTTACAACAAGTTTGGAATTTTCCTATAAGAGAACACTATGCGTACACACTAATGGGATAATTCCTAGTAAATCATCTAAAGACCATTCAATGAACTTCTTTTTCTCTTTAAAAAATTAATGTAGGTTCTCTTACTCACTGTACATCCCACCTGTGGTTAGGGAATATAATTTTTATTAGTATTTAAAGTAGGATTATCTAAATTTTTTTTAAGGGGTTTAAGTTCATCTCTAGGTGGGATGTACCCTTTAGAAAAACTTGGTTCGATGGGATCTTTAAATTCATTTTATCCACTAATTTATCCACACGAATAGAATAATTATAAAATCATAGGATATTAGTGTATTTATTTTCATGTAGAGAATATTTTTCATCCTTAAAATAAATTTCTAATTCAAATTTAATTAATGATTTGATTATTTAATAATATTTTGGGAAGAAATTATGTTGAAAACAGTGAATTAACAAGAAAGTGTCTATAATAAAAAAATCATTTTTCATATTTCTATCTAATGAAAAATAATTAAAATCAATTTCATCCATCCTATGGTAAATTACACATAATATTTATAATTTTAAGAATTATTACATGTTCAATGATTGTTATAAAAATTATTATCTACTACAATATCATTTTAATTATAAAATTTATCCTTTTCATGTTTATAAATGTAAAAATAACATTCAGTTTATTTAAATAAATGTCTTGGATTCAATATAATTACAAAATATTTTTGGTTTTTAGCTTCAATACATTCATTAAAAAAATAGTTTTTAAAAAAATATATATGTCAGAAATGTTGAATAAAATCATGAAAAATATTTTTGGAAAAACATTGAATCATATTAACTGGTTGGGAAAAATGGAATTCTATAGGGTTTTTCAATGATTCAAGGATATTATAATTAACTATATTACCTCCAAACAATAAAATAAATTTCTAAGGGACCCAAGATTGAAAAAAATAGAAATTAAATTTCTTTTAAATAACACTTAAAAAATTACAAAAATATACACCCAAAGACCATATTAGTTTAGTGTCTTCATAAAATTGGAACATAATTTCTTACTTGGTGAAAGATCTTCAACATCTCCCATAAATATCATGCCCTTTTGTTTTCCAACCTAAAATTATACTTTATATCATGGAGAAAAGAAAAAATTAAAAGGGTGAGCTAAAATTCTCTATAAGGGTGAACTAGGAGAAAATAAAACAAACCATATACATAATAATGTAAAAACATGGACCTAATGTTTAGATATAAAAATCTTGAGTTATGAAATAAATATTCACAGCACATAAGGCATAGATTATAGAGGAACATTAATCACGATAAAATAGAATTGTCATTAAACATGGAATTATGGAAAAAAATAATTAAATAATATTATTTCTATTGTATCCAAGGAATTACATCCAATACGATTATAGTGGACAAAGTGCATTACTGAACCGGGTTTACATGTCCTTCCAGCCATGTATTACTGTACAAGATTTACTTGTCGTTCCAACCCTATATTACTGAACAAAATTTACTTTCCATTAAATTCATGTCTATATCATGAGATATAAATCTATACCCATTGCATTGGTGGGAGATATAGGTCCCACCCATCTAATATTTAAATAATTCTTACATGTGCCATAAAAACATAAATCATTCATAATAGTATAACCCCAAAAATAAAATGGATTTTTTAAAAGTCACAATATCATAATATTGTCAATATAAAATTTCATTCCATAATTAAGAAATTCAATTCATATTAATAATATGGATAGAAAAATAACCCTATTTAAATAGAATAATCTTAGATGAAAAACAATTTTGATAAAATACTTGAAATTAATTCTTGAGGAAAATATCATTTCTTCTCCAAAAATGTTTTATTTTCTCAAAATTCCAAGAAATTTTAAAACTAAAGAGTTTCATTGAAAATAAACATAAAATATTTTAAAGGTAGCTTAATGGAAATAAGTTTTTATGAAGACATAAAATTACGATCATTCCATATAAGTTAAAAACAATTCTCCTCGTACTCTTTCTAGGAAAGTTAAAAAGTACTTCGTATGGAAAATAAAAGAATGTTTTATTCCATAACGTTTAATAAAAATTCACTAATGAGTAAAAGTGACTTCAAAAATTAGTATAAGAATATAAATAATACTATATATTTTGGAGAAATTTATTTTGATGATAAATATACCCCAACAAATACTTACGAATAAAAAATCTCTTATTATAATGGGATTGAAATATTATCCCTTACCATAGGTCTGATTTCTTCCATATGTGTCTAAAGACTCATGTATAGTGGGATTAAAAAAATTATTAACTTCTAAAATAACCATAATAATATATATATTGTCATATATTATTCACTTATTACTTTATATTACACGATTATTTATCAGTTCCATTCAAAAAGAACATTTTGGGTAATAATCGCTTTATTTATCACAGATGTTTTGACTTGTTATTCATGATATAATTAGTTAGATAATGATTTAATTAAATGTGAATGTATAAAATGATTTATATATCATAAATACACATTATATAAATATATATAATATGTTGATAAATATAATGGAATACACCATTCATGTAGATGGATGGTTGAACGTACGCATGAACTCAGTTTCTGTTTCCTTATTGAATTGAATGGAAGAAAGTAAATGACACATACACACACACATATATACATAAATTAATTATAGTTATTATGAATATATTTCATGATTATTTATTATATATAAATTATAATCAATCTTGAGAGGTTAATTTGGAGAATGAATCTCATCACTTCGTAGAGATAGTAGGTCGAACGTACTTACGAGCAACGATATCATTCACTAAATGGTAAAATGGTGTCATATTAGATGTTATACTAATTATAAATAACAATTATCATGTTATATTAATTATTTTCTCCCATTATACTCATCATCATACCCATCCAAATTATGTATTGTTGAATATCAAATTACACCATAATGGGGAGATGGTAACCTGTACGTACGCACACATGGTGATATTGTTATTCATAGGATGGATAAAATCAGGTATAGGGTTGTACCATAAATATAATAATATTTAATAATATTTAATAAAATATATTTATTAATTTATTATGGTATTAACATAAGAAGAAGAAGTAGAAGAAGAAAATAATTTTGAAAGAGGTGATAAAACAATTACCTCTTTTTCGAGTATCTCCTTTTTATTTTCACAAAAGGTATACCTAAGATGGATTTATCCACAAATTCATTCATCTAGGATGAATTTAGAATAGTTTTTAGGAGTTTTGGTCATGTGTTGTTCAAGAAAAATGTCTTTGGAGGTGGGAAAAAAGAATTAGAAGTTCTCTTCTATAGGTGAGGTGAGTGGCACTTTAAGAAAGTGATTAAATATTAATTTATTATAAATTTATTTTTTGGATTATAATGGTCCAAAAATAATTTAATTTGAATATAAGATGATTATGGGTAAAATTAATCCCAACAAATAGGTTTTAGATAAATTTATGTCACAAAATTAACCTTATCTTTTAGCATTAACCCTTAGTTAAAAACATTTACTTTTACCATATCTTCTTGTGTTTTCATAATATATTGTTACTAAAGATACTATAAAGTGCCTAGATAACCCATTAGAATCATTAACGACATTTGTAACATTATATTAGCCATTTTTTTGAATCATACATTTTTGTGACAACTATATAATTTAATAAAATATTTTTTAAAAAACACATTTATGTCAAATTGGTACTCTTTACTAATGGGTGTTTGTTTAAGGAATAACAACATGATTCATTCTAAAAAAGGAATTAAATCATACCTAAAATTCCAATTTAATTTAAGAAATACATTAATGAAATCAAAATTTTTAAATTACATTTATTTTAATATTTATAATATTATTTATTTGAATATTTCATTAATAAGGTAATCCCAACAACATTATTGTGTCAAAAAAATTATTTTTTTAATGCATAAAAATTATATATAAAATAACATTATGTAAGAAATATATTTTTCTTTCTAATTACTATTTAAAGTCAAAGAGATAAATTGTATGACCCCACATTAAAAATTGGTTCGTAAAAAGATACATGTATATGTTATATTTCCTATTACATTAACTTAATTATTATAACTTGTCATTTTCACACCCAACTGGTTCTGAAATGAAAAACTTTGGGCCTAAATATTTTTTGGTCTCCAATTACTCATCAAATAGGATTATTACACATGTTAGGGTAGTTTTATATTTTTATAATATTATTATTTTACCTTTATTTACCTAATTTCCCCATCTACCATGGTAAACAAAAATAATTACTAAAGTTACAATTAATGATGTCAAAAAAATAGAAAAGACCTATCTAAATAATTAGTAACTTATTATTAAAAACGTAGAATATATTTTTCTAAATTCCAAAACACATAATTTCATGAAATTAAATTAAAATTAATTCCCGTTGTTAAAACCAGAAAGCAGGTTTCAAGAAATAAAAACTATAAAAAGATTAACATATGTTTATATCCAAGTTAAATTTGAAATTACTTCCAATGAACAAAATTTATATTAAATGACAAAAATATAATCGAATTAAATATGAAAAATAATAAAAATATAATCTATCTATATTAACAAATCAAATGAAAAGATAGCTTTGAATTAAAATACAGTATTATTCAATATTAATAAAAATACGAATTTCCTCAGAAAAATAACAAAATTTCAAATAAGGTAAATTTTGGTGTATCTATTCCAAATAAAGATGTTTATTATGAGAAATAAAACATATAAAATTATCAAAAAATAGATTTAAAAATGGTTCCCCTTCAAAATGCGGTAAAACTGGATTTTTTTGAAAAATACTTCTTTTATACGAAAAAATCACTTTTTTCGTATATAATATCTATAAAACATATTAGATGATATTAAAAAATTACATTTAATATATTAAATATATATTTCACTAATAAAATCAATAAATAATTCTTTTATTATTTTTATAGACTCACGTATTTTCATTCAAATAGTTTTTAGAATGAAGTTTATATTATCCATACCCACCATTATAATGACTAGGTTATAATATTTAGTTTTAACTTATACTCATCATTGAATTAAATTAATTTTGTAAAAAAACATGAAATTGTGTGTTTCAAAATCCATGAATTGTGCTGCGTATTCTGCAAGATAATATGATGTTGCGTATGACGGGAGCTAATCTTAGTGTAGCATACAACACAAGATATTAAATAAATTAAAAAATCTATCTTATAAAAACTTGGGGTGTAAAATTATACCCCTCATATAATTAATTTCACTCTCGAAATTCGTTGGGGTTATAAAAGGTTTACTACATGAATGATTCTATCATAAAAACCCACATCATAAAAAGGAATACTAAAACTTCATTTTAAAAAGTAATGTTAGAAACATAACTCTGACCCCATGTAACTCATCACCCTGTTTCCACATAGTATAACATAGGTGGGAAGTGAAAAACTGGATATAGAAGAGAAATATAAGTGTCAATTTCTGATAGATTGTGACATAGAACATGGATTGGTGAAAGTTAACAACTATAAATCCATAAATCAGTAGTGATTGAAGGGACCATCTAATTCATCAGATAAGAAGGTACTAAGATAAAATTTTTGGTCTCTAATATCCTTTCCCTAATTTTGAATAATTTTACACGATAATAAATACTTAATTTATTTTGGTACAAAATCACCATTGTTCGTGCCTTGAACAATTTACACTTCTTATATTATTTAAAGAAATACCGTTAAAAATTTCATTCTTGATGTGTTAGAAGATCATGTAATAAAATTATAGGTCATTCTATATGTCTCAAAGAAAAAGTAATAACATGTTATCAAATATTCATAAGTCCATCTATAGAGAGATAATACATTAATATAACAAACTTCAACTGAAATATAAGTTATATTATCCATAAATGGATAGCGTTACAATCCTTCTAAAAGATGAAAATCTAAAACTATAGAAAAAGGTTCACAAACTCAGCCTAACATTTATCCCATGTATATCATAAGGTATCTATGGTTGGTCACATTAAAAAAATGTGAACACCTTTATCATGTATTCTCTTGAGTCACGGTAAAAACCATAATTATATGATATCCTTATTGAAAACATGCACGTTTCCTTGTTAAAAAACATAGTTCATTATTACTTAAGTCCCAAATATTTTTATAATTCATCCATGATTTCATAACCCTCTTGTCAAGAACTCCATAAGGTGTTCCCAAGAATCAGTTATCAACCAATTTATTTATTCAAATCTAATATATCTTTATACAAACATCATTATCATAACAAAAGGGAAATATTAAGGGTTATCTTTCCCTTAATCATGCATTCTCCAAGTATATCACCTTACTATTCAATCACTTTTTGGATCCTTATAACTATTCAATATATCCATTGTAATCCATAATGAAAAAATTATACTAAAACACTTATATATTTCATGATTCATATTACATAGTCTTTGTATTCTCAAACATATACAACTTAATCATCCAAATTTATTATTAAACTATTACTTAGGATAAAAAATCTTCATATTTCCTAAAATATTAATCATGTATTATGGTTTCTAATCATAATGGTTCTTAGGAATAATTTTAATAATACTAGAAGAACATAACATACCTTTCACATGTCTTTTACAATCTCTTTATCCTCAACAGTATGACCAATAATCATACCATTTTCATGATTCTCTTCAGCATTTTTCTACATAAAAAATCAACATTCATAATTACCCTAAATTCCACATCTGAAACATTAAATGGTTAACTATATTCTATTTAGTCCTGGCTATAGAATGAGATTAAAAAGAAAATGTTTATAAAAACATATCAGAGATTAGAAACTCATAAGTAAGGTAAATTTCATATAATATTAAAACCTATGATAAATTCTGTTTAAACATATGTTATTCATTATTATCAAAAAATCACTAGGATTAAAACTTATACCTGGCTTATCCTTAGTAAATCCCAAGATATATCCATAGAAATATCTCTTGGGATCTCACAAATGGTTTCACATCCTAGTTTCTAAATGATGACTAAACTTTCACTCTAATACTAACTGAAACAACTCAAGATTTATGTACATGGTAATTACATTTCTTTTTCATAATACATAATACATTAAAAAATATACTCCCAAATACCGTATTTGTTTAGTGTCTTCAAAAACATGGAATATAGTCATCTAAATTGGATAAATATCTTCAATATCTCCCATAAAGGTCTTCCCATTTTGTTTTCCTACCTAAACACATTATTTTTATAGTGGAGAAAATTAAACATAAAAAGGGTGAGATAATGTTCTCATTAAGGGTAAACATGGTTAACATAAAACAAACCATAAACATCAGAATGTAAAAACATGAACATAATGTTTAAATATAAAAATATTGGGTTATTAAATAAATCTCACCAGTATGTAAGACATAGATCATAATGAAACATTAACCAGGATAAGATGGAATTGGAATAAAACATAGAATTGTGGTAAAAAACAAGAAAATAATATGATTTACATAGTACCCATGGAATTTCTCCCAATACTATCATATTGGATAAAATCCATTACAGAACTGGGTTTACTTTCTCTTCCAACCATGCATTACTGAACCAGATTTACATGCCTTTCCAGCCACATATTACCGAATGAGATTAAATTTCAGTTCAATTCATATATATCTCATGAGATATAAATAATTACTTAATGGATTGGAGGTAGATATAGTTCCCACCCATCACATATTAAAATAATTCTTACATGTTCCACAAAAACATAAATAATTCTTCATATCATAACCCAAGAAATAAAATGGATTTATTAAACATTATTCTATCCTAACATAATCTCTATAAAATAGGATTTGATAATTAACACAATAAACTCATAGTAATAATAGGGATAGAAACATAACCCTATTTTAAGAACATCAACTTAGATGGAAAATAATTTCATAAAATATAATAAATTAATTCTTGAAGAAAATATCTTTTCTTTTTAAAAAACGTTTTCTGTTCTCAAAATGCCACAAAATATTAAGGGAAAAAATTAATTGAATATATAATTAAATATTTAAAATGAATTTTCTTAGATATAAGGCTTTATGTAGACATGTAAATAAGTTCACTCCTTATAAGTTATAAAAACCTTCTTCTAATACTCTTACTAGAAAATTCCAAAAGTAACTTGTATGGAAAACGAAAGAATGATTCCTTCCACAAAATTTAATAAAAATTCACCAGTGGGTAAAATTGAATTTAAAAAATTATATAAGAATAAAAATAACAGAATATATTTTAGAAACATGGACACGATTGATAAATATATCCTATTAAATACTTATTAATAAACAATATCATATAATAATGAGATTGCAAAATTATGCCAAACCTTAGGCCAGATTTCTTCCATATGTGTCCCAAAATCTTGTATAGCAGATTAAAACATATTATTAACCCGTTAAATAATGACAATAATATAGATGATATCATATAAGATTTATTTATTACTTTATATTACCCATTTATTTATCAGTTCCAAGCTAAATTAACATTTTGGGTAACAATTGTTTTATTTATAATATGTGTTTTGACTTGTTATTCTTGATCTTATTTGTTAGACCACAATTTAATTACATACATAATTTAAAATTTGATTTATTTATAATAAATATACAGTGTGGACATATATATATATATAATATAGAAAAATGAAATTGAATATACCATTCATGGAGACGGTAGGCCGTATGTACAAATGAATGATGTTTCTGATTCCTTATTGAATTGAATGGATTAAAATAAAAGATATTTATATAGTATAATTATTATGTAATATTTTTAACAATTATTTATTATATAAAATTTATAATCATTCTTGAAATGTTAACGTGGAGAATGAATCTCATCACGCTGTTGAGACGGTAGGCCATACGTATGCACGAGCGACGATATCATGCACTTAACAGTAAAATGGTACCGAATTTGATGTCATATTAACTAAAATAATAATGATCATGTTGTATTAATTATTTTAATCTATTATACTCATCATTATACCCTTTCAAATTAAGTATTTTTGAATAACAAATTACACCACGACATGGAGACGGTAAGCAGTACATACGCACAGATGGTGATATTTTTATTCGTAGGACGGATACAAGGAGGTATAAGGTTGTAACATAATTATAATAACATATATGAATGTATAATATACTGGATTTATTACTTCATTATGGTAACAACATAAGAAGATAAAGTATAATAACAAACAAATTTTGAAATTGGTGATAAAACCATTACCTCTTTTTTGAGTATCTCATTTTCATTTGCACAAATGTTCTCACTAGGATGGACTTGTCCCAAAATTGTGGCCTATTGGATGAATTGAGGGATGTTTTCGGAGTTTTGAGTGGGGTTTGGACGAGACCATGTTCTTTTTATGTGTTAATAAAAGATATGGAGAAGTTCCATTTTAAAGGAGAGGTGAGAGCCACTTCAAGAAAGTCTTTAAATATTAATGTATTATAAATTGATTTTTGGTTTCCAGTGGTCCCAAAATAATTTATTTAAAATATAAGATTATTTTGTGTATAAATAATCTAAAAAAATATCTTTCAGACTAGATTAAATCACAAAATTAACCTTATCATTTCTCTTTAACCCTCAGTTACAAACATTAACTCTTACCATGTCTTCTTGTATTATCATAATATATGGTTACTATAGTTACTATAAAATTACAAGAGATCATCAAGTGGATAATTGATGAAAATTTTAACATTATATATATGTTTTTTATGAATATTATATTTTATTGAAAATTATATCATTTAATAACATAGTATTTGTTTTAAAAAACTAAATTATGTCATTTTTGAAAATATTTAGTAATTGATATTTGTTAAAGTCATAAAAACTTGATTATTTCAGAAAAAAGGAATTAAATCATCCCTAAAATCTCAATGACATCTAATAAATTAGTTTATTTCATCAAAATGTTAAATTTACATTTATTTTAATATTTATAATATCATTTATTAAAATATTTCATTAATAATGTAATCACTGCATCATCATTGTGTCTTAAATAAATTTATATATTTAATTTCTAAAAATTCAAAATAAAATATCATGTTGTAGGAAATATGTTTAAATTTATAATTAATACTTATAGTTAAATATATCAATTTATAACCCCACCAGAAATTTTTTTTTGTAAAAAGATACATGTTTATAGTATATTTCCCATTATATTAAATTAATTATTATAACATGTCATTTTCACAACCAAGTGGTCATCAAATGCCAAAATAGTTGCCTAATTATTGTTTTTTCTGGACATGACTCATCCAATAGGATGAGTATAGGTGTTAGGTTAGTTTTATATTATTATAATATTATTTTTATACCCTTATTTACTTGATTTTCCCTCTATCCATGGTAAAAAAAATAATTACTGAAGTTACTATCCATAATGATGAAACATAAAATGGGCACATTTAAATAATTTGAAACTTCTTATTTCGAATACGGAATCCATTTTTATAAATTAAAATCACATAATTGGCTAAAATTAAATTAAAATTAATTCCTGTTGTCAAAACCAGAAAGTGGGTTTTTAAGAAGTAAAAACTATCAAAATATTGACATGTGTTTATATCCAATTTAATAGTGAAATTAGTTCCAATGAATGACATTGGATTAAATGATAAAAATGTAATAAAATCAAACATTCAAACCAATTCCAATGAAAATCTATCTATATTAATAAATTATACAAAAATACAGTTTTGAATTAAAATACAATGTTTTTCACTATTCATTAAAATTTGAATTTCATCAAAAAAATACAAAAATTTAAATACAGGTAAATTTTGGTGTACCTATTCCAAAGAAGAAGTTTATTATTTTAAATTTAACTTATAAAATTGTATAAAATTAGATTTAAAAAGGGTTCTCCATCAAATGGTGGTAAAATAATATTTTTTGATAAATACTTATATTATCTGAAATAATTGAATTTGTTCTTATATAATATCTAGAAAACATATAAGATAAATTTAAAACATTACATTGAAAATATTACATATATATTTCACAAATAAAATCCATAAAGTGTGATTTTATTATTTTATAGACTCCCATATTTTCATTCAAATAGTTTTTTTAAGAAGTAGTCTGTACTATTCAAACCAGCCATTATAATGACTAGGTTCTAATATTTAGTTATCAATTAAAATCAGTCTTGCATGAAATGAATTATGATAAAGAACTTAAAATTGTGTGTATCACAAGCCAAGAATAGTGTTTTGTATACTGAAAGCTAATACGGTGTTGCATATAGCGCAAGTTAATCTTGATCTAGAGTACAACACTAGACATCAAAGAAAATAAAAAAATATACCTCATAAAATATTAGGGTTTTACAAAATTTCCCATTATAAATATTAATTATAGAGTTAGAAGTTTTCAATAATGGTCTTCCAGAATTCAATGGTGCAAGTGAACTAAATTTCCCACCCTCAATGTCCAACACATAAAAATATGCTAACAAAATAATATATTTTATCCATACCAATAGATCCTTAATCACAATATATATATTATCTAAAATCTGGTTATCTATATGGATGGATATAAAAGATTACTTGAGCTCTACATCGAACATATACAAAAAGATAGAATAAGCCATAAAATTTATATAGGCCCCAAAATATAAAATTTTATCTTCAAACTAATGATTTCTAATATCAATGTGGAAAAGAAACATACCAAGAACATTTTATTTAATAAAGAGGTAATGTTGGATCATGTAATAAATATTTCTTCACAAATAGACTATCTAACTACCATTGAAAATCCTTTTAGGGGAATGCATCTGTATAAGAAATTTTTCATAGATAGGGATATATTTAACATAATGTAACAATGTCATATTATCCTTGAATTTTCTACAACATTCAATCACAACCAAGTTTATCTTCAAACTAATGATTTCTAATAATTCATGAAATTACCTCCATCGTAGTTTCCATATTTAATTTTACTATACCTATGATAATTATAAAAATATCATGCCATTAAATTTCTATATGGTTAATAATTAGGGATAATTGTTTTTTGGAAATTCTATCCTTGGTTGAAATTCTAAATATATTGGTAAGGTCTAGATTGGATTTTTTTGATTTTTGTATTGTCTATTCGGGTTTTTTGGTAAAGGTTTATAATAAACTATTCCAATATAAGATTCACGTCCTTCAATAAGTTTTTTAAAATGATCTTTGAAATGATCAGTAGAAGAAAAAATTACATAGTTCATTTTAATAGGATTAATGGGTTCTAGATGAATCCATTAAGTGAAAATGTTAGTCAACATTTTTCACATAATACTAGTAATGTATCTCAAGTAATTTTCAATTTTTATATTATTATAATTGTAACTAGATAGTTCTATAGATATTTAGACAAGATTTAATTGCATAGTCCCAAATTACCATGAATTTTGGGCCATGTTTAAAAAGAGGCATCTGGATTTAACAAGACTCTTATCTACCTAAACGCCTCCAAAAAAAAACATCAAACATGATTTTATACAAAAATACTAACCCATTATAAAAAATTGGATAAGAAATGGTTAATGTTATTATGGTCAAGGAATCTAGATAATACCTTGTTAAATATATCCCAACACTCAGGCAGTGTTTACTCTTACAGCTAGATAATACCATAAATGTCCTTTCAGAGTGTGGGATTCCTAGAGGTTGGGATTTTTTTCCGAAAATTATATTTTATAGATAATTTTGACTATCTTTTTAGATTTATTCAGATTATTTGAATCACTCCTTAGCCAACCTGTAAAGTGGAAAATGAAAGAAAAAAATTTTTATATAGTTTACACTCACTTCTTAAGGTTTAATGGTGATGCACCTGATATGAAATTCCTATCAACGTTTTTGCATGTCCTCAATAGGTGAACCATAGAATTTTTGTAGGTTATGGATTATTCCAGTTCTCATCTTAAAACATGGGGATATCATAGGAAATCCAAATAAAATCTATTAGTTTTTATAATTTGGATAAGTGAGTTCTATCAAAGTTATTTAGTCATCTAGTTTTTCTAAATTTTGAAGATATTCTATTTTAATGAAATAATTTTTTTTCTTTTTATTATGTTTCCTATTTTTTTCAATATTTTTAATTTATATTTTTTATTTTAAATTTTTTAGATCTTAGTTTTTAATAATTTTTAGTTTCAAAAATTTATAGATAATTATTGGATATACATCATAATTTTTTAATTTTTTACTGATTTGTTTTCTAATCAATCAATTTATGTCATTCTTTATTTTTTTTAAAATATCTGGTAGCCTCACAAAAATATTAATCCAATTAAAATATTGAATTTTGTTTCATTTTTATCATAAATTTAGGTATTTATCCCAATATATTGTAGTATAGAAGCACCCAAGGTCATCACCGAATGAGGTTTCCTTTTCGGAGTTACTTTGTCTTGATATTTAATTATTATTATTATTATTATTATTATTTTAGTGGATTCCTATTATTTTAAAGAAACTATTCTAATTTAAATCTTAATGAATTCAAGAGTGATATATTAGTGAACTAAAAAAATGTAAAAGTAGTTTCCAGAGCTAGTAAATCTCATATATCAATCTGTCTTCATCATTTGAAAATGATTTTTCAACTATAACACTCTCAATACTAAAAATAAAATCCCAAATCATGCATATAATTTGTTTTATTTAATTGAGAACATAAACTAATATCTCGTCTATTTTTTTCCTTCTAGTTGGAGTTTATGAATGTTCTCAATGGTAACTATGTAAATTGACACTATCGACTCCCTCTATGTCCATAATAATAAATCAAGAATAGATAAATTTAAGTAGAGAAGATTGAGTTCAAAATCATCCCCATTTTGAGTTAGAAACCCTCATTAATATATCAACACAGTCTAATCAGTAATGTAAAAAGATCAAAATGAAAGAAAAAAAATTAGTGAAGTGAAAAAAATGGATCATCGATCAAAGATCGTATTTCAATATTCAATTATATGGAGGGAATTAGAATTGTGAAAATAAATAAAAAGAAAAAATAGAAATATGTTTCCAATTTAAACTACATGATTTGGAAATATGAAAAAAATATGTATATGATCATAGTACAGATGAAAGCCTCAAACATTGTCTTTATAAGAATAATCTAAAGCTCTCTCGAAGATCTTCTGGTTCGTATTCCCATCACTCTGATTTCAAAAAACGCGTGGCAATATTTTATCTACCTTTGAATATCCACATGATGTATTCTATTTAATTACCCAAAACTCATTTTTAATAGAATTTAATTCATGAATAAAATATGTCCCCCCACCTATGGTGATAGTCAAATTTGAAAGCTTAAATATGGACTTCTATTACTATTGGTTTCACTTTAGTAGAGCACTTCAACAAACTCTACCACCTTCATTGAAACTCAATTGACCTCGTTTTTACCAATTTTTTTCATCAAATCAATCTTCATCACATGAAAACAAATTCTTCTTTGTTTCCACACTTATCTTTAAAATTTTAGGCATGTCCAATTTGACTATGTAAATTCTCAACATTTTTTAGCAATGTCTCCACTTCAAATCCATGAACATTAAAACTAAAAAATATCTATGTAAAATAATCCAATTCTCATCAACCAGCTATTTTATAGTATTCATGATTTGTCTCATCTTCGTTTGATGTCTTCATTTTCATCATCATCATTATCCATAAGTGTTAAACCGATCCTCATGCGTGGTATCTCATATTTATATTAAAAAAAGAAACACTTCCCATAAATAATATTAAGAACTCAAATCCATTATATAAAAATTAGACTATTTCTAAAATGGATTTATGTGTTCTTAAATATTTATTTTAACTAACAAAAACGATGGTGTCTTATTGTCCTTAACAACTTTTCTTTAAAAGAGCTTCATTGTCTTCAACAAGCTCGACTAGAATATTAATTTATTTAGATGATGGCCTCATGGGTCTTCAAACATGGTTTTATTCATGGTGGTATGTATCTTCACTAGAATGAGTCAGTTGTGTTTAATTTCAGGTAGATTTAATGGTTGCATACTCAGTTTGATTTACTTACTCAGAAAGCTTCCACAACGAATGATTTTGGTCATCACTTTTTCCTCTACAACTGGCCATCAAGATCAGGCTCTATCTTTTCAAAATTGATGACATCATTTGATCAATTTGGTTTTATGTTAAATTTATTTTAGATTGGGTTTTTTCTTCAACATCAATCTCTAATTGGTACACAATGGAGGTCTAGGTCCACATCGCAATGTCCTCTCCCTCAAATGTATTTCAGACCATAATTTGTACTCATGGATGGTCCAACATATATCAAAGGTGAGCACGAAATAATCTTAGATCATGTCACGAATAATTATAAACTTTTTTAGTAAATAGGGATTATTATCCTACACACTTCAATATTCCCATTTTTTGATGGTGAATCGATTACCTGATATTCATGAACATGAATAATTTACTACATGGGTGACAGAGATTTGGAAGGATGAGTATCAACTAGAAAACAAATACTTGGATCTGTTGTTTAGGAAAAATCTATGTGGTTGTGTTGTAGTTTGGTAGAATAAATTCTAGTGGGAATTTTGCAACAAAAAAACTTGATAATTTACCTATGTGGGAACTTTAAAAATTGTAAAAATAGGCTTGTATAAACTTCATCTTTTTTGACGTTTCACGTTTAATTTCGTCAATGTGGCCAGCACATTGAAAAATAAAAAAATAAAAAAAATACATATAATTTTAATTATAATTGAAAAAAATAAAAAAATATACTATATAAGAATAAAATTAATGATAAATTATTTAGTTTTAGTAAAAATATAAAAGAAAGTATAAATAATTTGGACCAAAATAATAAAATTGAAGACATTAAACATTTATTTAAAAAAATCAAATGAAAAAAATAATGAGAATATATTATTAATGCATATAAATAAAATAAATAGAACATGGTTTGAATAAGTTTCTCATTAAACATTAAATAAACTATAAAACATTAAATAACTAGTTATATATATTCTAACATAAAATAATAAGATTTTATAGGATTAGAAAAAATATTAAGAGATGTAAATTATTTAATTAAAAACATTATTTTGATAAATAAAAAACAATTAAATTAATGAAATTATGTGGAGAAATAGAATAATTAAAGGCCATATTAGATAGCACGGTTCTTTAAGTGTCTTATAGCATAAAAAATGTTTTATTAAAAATATTAAATATATTAACTCACAGGCACACATAATTTCATATATATGGGTTTATCTATTAAATGATGTCTTATATTGGAAAATCAGGACCACATTTGTATATAGAATGTGGGTTTTAACCAATATTGTACATGAATGTCCATCACATCGTGTTTTTGGATGACGTGCAGTCATAAAAAGTTATTTCAAATAAAATCATAGAAATAAATTTATTTTATTTTTTAAATATTCAACAAATATATATATATATATATATATTATATGGTTACCCAAAGACCTTGAGAATTGTGAGTGAGGGAAGGCCTCTACTGGGAGTGAATTTTTCAACAAATGAGGATGGTTTGGGGATTGATGATCAGTTTAACCAGATTATCCATCAACGTCAACACAAAATAATTTTCAATTGAATTTAATCCAATGCCATTGTAGGGAATTTTTATTATTGACATGATTTAACCCACATATCTTCAATTAATATCAGTAAACATTGGATAATACTAAAACAAAAATCGTAGTTTTATCTTTTTTCCTTTTTTATGTATTTCTCACTTTGATATCTATGTATTTATTATAGGTATTTGTTTTTACTAGTTACTCGACCATTCTTGTAGACCCAATTCATTTTGTGTTCAATCATTTGTACTATAAATTATTTTCATAGGTTTAGAATTATGTATTATGTTATAGTAGTGGGTTTTTGACGATGATATAAATATGAGGAAATAATGAAAATTAGCGTCTAATGAATCCTATGTGGTAGGATAGGACCTCGATGAGGAGTCATGATTTTGATGAATGATGGAGGGATAGTCACTTTCTGGTGATAGTGGATCCATGGTTGACTCATGTGATGTGATTTATTAGTGAGATTCAAAAAAAAATAGAGAAAATAGTGAATGATCTTGATACTCATCAAAGTGGCATAATTTTTGGAAAAATTCCAAACTACATGAAATATAGTTTGGAATACACATGCCATGTTTTACAAAATATGTGTTACTAGAATTTACAGTTGAGTTTAATATCACACATTCATTTGGTCTGTCCCACATGTTGTGTGACCTTATATTACCATCACAACATTCATAGGAAGTATATCCTAAGAAAAACGATGTGTTTTGATAGAGTATGTTTACTTTGGATTCACCCCATTTACTTCTTGATGGAACACAACTCAGGCATTAAGGAACATGCTAAGTGTAGATCCTATAACGACACACTATGTGATATTCTCTACATATAATGAAATAATCCTTTTCACCCCACACATGGTGATAGTTCATATGAAGATGACTCCTTGTGGTCCACACATCATGTACCCTAGAAATCACATAGTGTAGTATCCTTTGTCTTATATTGAAGTCTTCATGATGCCCCCATTAAGAAGAATTCCTTGTGGGATGAAATAATTTATCTATATCCAATTATAGAGATAATAACCAAAGTGAAGTGAGCATGGTTGACCACATTATAATCTCTGAGAATAGGCATGGATTTTAGATGCTATTTGTGAGTAAAAACCAAACTTGATAAGATAGTTGTGTCCAGAAACAATATCCTCTTACCATACCTATAAATAGTTGAAAATAACCCTATAGTATTACAGAGAGGTATTTACTAACTATGAATTATATAGGGATTGTATCCCTCCTTCTATTATAGGAAGCTATATCCTTTATCTGTGAGGTCAATACCCCCTTATTTAATGAGATTGGATGGGGAAAGAGATCCGCCACAAGGGTTGTTATCCACCCTACATTAGTAGGGGTGAGAGATCCTTTATTGAATTTATAAAGATGTTTTGTGGGTTTAAGGTTCAAATAAAATTACGATATTTTTATATGTTTAGAATTATTGGACAGGTTGTGAGTGTTGAGAAAATATTATGGGGGTGAGTACCCCTCTTGTGAGTATATTTTTCTCCTTTCTTCTTAGCCTCTTGATTTTATTTTTTTTGTTTACTCCTTTTTGATGTTTACTTCCAAGATATTTTAGGGTGCTCAAATGGTCATGTATATACTCACATGTATATGGATTCTTCTCAGATGTGTTGTGTATTATATAGATAAAAATTTGTTCAATGGAGGTCTAGGTGGACCTAGTGTGGGTGGTTCACAATTTTGCTCAGAGGATGTGGTGGTAGGATTGTAGTTAGACTGGTGGTTGTTTGGAAAGATAGTTTTACATCTTATTATTTAATTGGACCTACATTTTTCTTATTGGAAATATATATTACCCTCTTTACTATATTTAAGTACTTTCATAAAATTTTTGTAAGCTATAGGTTATGAATATATTTATTATTCTAATTATTTTTCATTTCATGTTACCCTGATCTGTTTGGAAGTTTATGTGAATGTGTATTGGTGCAATAGTCTAAGGCCACCCATATATGTAATATTACTACTCATTTATATTAACTAGTCTCTATCCTATTAGAGGATAGATTAGTGGTGGAAACATGACTTGCCACATGCTAGGACGACCTTTTTGCGTTGGGTCATGGGAACATAATCATAATTTACAACTGATATTAGTTTATAATTGTTTTCTATATCAAAAAATCACATGTAGTGGATTCCCTACACCAATAATATAGTTGGGACCAAATGTTCTTACCATTGTAACACAATTTGAAATTCATGGATTACACACCATTTGAGCCTAGTAATTGCTAATTCCCTTTATTTGTAAACACTTGATCATCAAAAACGATGAACAACCCTTGTTACACTAATGATGTACACTGATGACCCTTATAAAACACCGACCTTTTCTATAAATCCTTATATAGATAAAAATATAATAACAATTATAAGACTAAAATCAAAGGAACTATAAATTCAATTCACATTGTCAGATTCACTTCTAATGGAAATACCCATCGGAAGATGGAATAGTTCAATTATTCGAACACTTTTGGATTCTAATTCATCTTTCTTATCCATAAGACTGAGCTAATAAGTAATTATTGTCTTTATAGTTGTTTTAATAAGACACTTTAATAGTATTAATAATCCTAATTATCTCCCATTTAAATATGACATTAGGGAAACGAAAATTATTCTCTAACACTTAGTCACATTATTCCATTTCTAGCATAGTGTATCCATCTCCTTTTAAGGAAATAAGTCCTAAAAATACATAATTCTGCCTTATAATTTCTTGAAATAACCACTTTGTGAATAGGTATACTAGAAATTTATTTTAAGTTTTCTTTCAAAACTCGATGTCCTTATCCTTCAAGAAATTCTAGATGATGTTATATTTCAGGTTGATGTGCTTTTTATATGAATGGGAAACTAGAGTTTTTACCAAGTGTATTACACTCTTACTATAATAGTAGATAAATTCAACCTCTTGTATTATTATATGAACCTACAATATATTCTTAAACAATAACAATTATTTAATCAATTTTCTTGCTATAATAATGTTTTTTCCATTATATAAATATTTATTATTAGTTATAAAAGTGATATATAGCTCACTATTTTTCTTTATTAGGTGAAAACAAAACGGTTGTACCCTTTCAAGTATCAAAATTATCCCAATATTTTCAACAATATACACCTAAAAAAGACTATCTATCTCTTATAGTAATGTTGTATCTTCAATTCCAGTTCTCTATTCCTTTGATATACCAAATGACCCATTTCACGGATTCCTAGTGTTCTTTCCCAAAATTTGGCATACAATAGGTGAATACTACCATTTCAAATGAAATATCCTAGTGTGTGCCTGCCATGGTGCATATAATACTTACTACGATAGATGAAAATTGAAAATTCTCCATGCACTTCACCTCATCCTTTATTTTAGGTACTTTCTCCATAGACAAAGCGATGTTTATAACCAAGCGAGTTGAGATAGGATTACACTCAGATATACCAAATCTAACGATTTTTTTTGGATGTAGTCCCTCTAAGAAAAAATAAAGATTATGGTATTCTTGTGTCACTCATCCAATTTTTATAAAATTTTATTGGTTTCATCAAGATCTTGCATCTCAATGTTTAGAAACAACTCATACTTCATATATTGAATCTTTTTTAATGTCAAGACCTACAATAGGTATATAATAATTTTAAAAAGATAAAAATTAAACTCCAATCTTCATATTTCATTTATTAGTAACAGAAATCTGTGTTGCACTACATGAAACCCTTATCATCCAAGAACAAGATGAATGTTCAGTTACACTTCCTTGTATCATATTTCACTAAATAAAGACTTCAATTCAAATTACACACTGATAACTCATTATCCAAATTCATGAAACCCATTGATTAGTTCATGTAAACATTACCTCCAAATATCTATAGAGAAAAATCACATTTATAATAATTTTCTGTAACTGAAAATTATCCATCGCACACATGCTCTGTACTATTTAGTTTGTAATTTGTTTGACTAAATATGAAAGTATTTCAACGAAGTCAATCCAGTATTTCATCCAAACACCAATCACCACCAAATTATCATTATACATTTTATTTCCATTAACTTATCATTTTAACCAAAAGAACAACTTGTTTTCATGTTCCTTAATTTCATGTGGTAGATCTATTATCTCCCATTTTTTATTATAATATAGTGAATCCAATTCATACTTCATATCTAACTGAAAATTTATGGAATCACCATGTCTATTATGTTTTTTAGAGCTCTATATTTTCCATTAATTCATTAAAATTAACAAGATCAAGTTAGTTCTACACCTTTGAATCATTTTAGAGACTCTAGTTGAAATCCACAGAACACCATGTGACTCAACATTGTTTGGAATTGTATCTTTTAGAGTCTCAAATTTGGACGATCTTAATCATGCCACTATCTACCATGATTTATTTGGTATATATTTCACTAATCTATCTTCATGGAAATTTACTCTACCATATAAAATCTACAAAACGCGTTCTCATTCGGATTTTCATTCACATAAACTTTTACCTTATGAGTTGGATATTTTCCTTCAACTTCTTATTTGATAAATTTATGGTCATTATACAGGACCATGTAATTGAAGAGAACATCCTGAATTTTTATGAATTTTCTCTTATCTCCAACACAAATTTGAAATAAAATTATTTCATATCTATATCTAATTAAAATTAATTACTTTAATTTTTCCTAGAGTTTATGTCTATCATTAGTATAAACATAGACCTAAGAATGAATCCTAATTTTTTTGGTGGTTGAGTTATGGTATCTTACCCGAACAAAACCCCTTGGAAATTTAATACCCCATTAGTGCTAAGGGAATTATATTAACTAAATACCTTTTACAATTGACTACATCCACCAAAATTTACATAAACATTCATTAGTCAAACCTTGTACTCCATGTCTTTTTCATTTTCATTTATTCTATTCTTTCATCCACACCATTACATTCTATCATCCTAGGTATTTTACTCTCAAGTATTATCCATATATACTTGTAAACATTTTGAAATTTATTTTCATAATAGTCACTACCATTTTACAATGCTAAATGTCTTTTCTTACAATAGATATTGTTCTCCACCATTGGTTTAAACGAAACAATGAATTTAAATAATTTTTTTATAATATAAACCCATACATTCCTCGTAGTGTCATTAATTAATGTAATAATGTATTGTGATGTTTTATGAGATCAAATATTGGTAGGTACCCATTTACCAATATAAGAAAGTATAATATATTGTCTCTTGGGTTTCCTTCTATTCATATTGAATGAAACCTTTCACTAATTCATATGTATAAAACTCTCCCAATGGACGAAGTTTGTATGATCTAGAACCAACATGAAATTTTCTACTAGGAATTTATTTTTCTTCTCACCAAGATGCTCAAGATAAAAAATTAATAACTCTAATATCCTAAAAGTTATTATTTATATAGTTTTATCTACATGTGATATTTGGTTAGATACATGGTTCTTTACATTAACTATCTATCCTTGAAGAATTATCCTTGATCAATTCTCCACACCATGTTGGAACTGTTTATTACAAACCCTAATTTTTCTAGTTGTAATGTAGAAATATAATTTCCCAAAATTCTGTTATTTTCTGAACTTCCGTGATATCAAGGAATCCTTCCCCATGATTTGCAGAGCATCATCATTAATAAGTAATCCTTTGTAAACTTTTCAGACACATAATTTTACAATATACCCTTTTATACCATGGAGTGGAACAATGCTCTAGAATCATGGATTTATGATTCCATCGGAACATGCATTCTTTGTAGTAAACTGTTACTACATACCACTTATATAAAATTAATGAACCTATACTTTCAGATATTTATCATTTTAAATTAACCCTTTCATTCATAAAAAATTTCTTATGATTATCACTCTTACCGTTGAACAAATATGTTGGGCCTAGTCTGCACAATTTAACTTGTCTCTTTTCACAGGACATAATCTTCCAATTTACTTCAATTTCTTTGATGAGGATGGAATACTTTTCTATTTAAACTTATTTCACTAATGTATTGTACTTGTAATTCCCTCCATCTAAGTAATTTTTTTAGGATATTCCTAGGAACATCTCAAAATATATGCCAATAATCCATAATAATCACTCAAGAGAGTTACCATCACCTTCAAGATTTCTGAAATGGTCGATAACAATAGATGGCCCTAAAAAAATTCCCTGAACATAACATTAATTGATTGAATATAACTACGAATCATGTTAAAATAATTTACATGATTATCTATATATCTATATTTCAACAATATCATTCTAAAAAATATCACCTTCATAGATACCTTCATCATCATTGTGGTATTCTCGTACATGACCATCAGATTCTACATCAAATCTAACATGGTCTTCCCATCCCAAATATTAAAGGCCACATTTTCAGCTAATAAAATTTGTATATAACTATTTGAATCTCTATATATCCTTTTTCATTCCTTATTTTCCATCCCATCTAGATTGATTCTAGTGAACAAACTATATAGGTCATTTTGAATGAGATAATGTTACATCAGTAGTCACCATAAGCCAATTTATTTCCCACTATATTTACCAAAATGAACCTTATATCCTTAGAATTGAATTACTTCTGCTGTAAAAAATATTAATGAGTCAAAATAACATCGTGAAAAGAAATGAATACATTATTTTTCTACCAAGTGTGTACTGTCGATCCCAAAATTGATCTTTGATACCACATATTATAGAACCACACTCACTAATCCACAAGATGCACACCACTGTATCTCATATGCAGTAGACTATAAATATCTAGATGATTCCGCAAAATTTTTGTAACCCAGTGTACCTAATGTGTTAAAAGAAAGGGTGTTTTTCACTCCCTATCCACCACACCATGTTTCCCTAACTCACACAAGAAAATCACCACAAACATAATAGAAAAATAGAAATAATAAAATAATATTTTTTACAAGGTTACGGCATGAGCCCAACATCCCTGATAGAACTCTACTACTATTTTTTGTTACCATTTATTGATAACGTGATTACGAATCAAAATTAAATATTCCATCCAATATCTATTTGGATTTTTTTTACCATGTCAGAAAACCACATCTACATATAGTCCCACCCTACTTATATAGTGGGGCCCAAACAATCACCCCATTACACGAATATCCAAAATTCATGGATGATCAACAATCCTGACATAGTGACTACTAATTTCCTATAGGAATTGGTTCATGACCACTAAATATGATGAGTAATCCATGTTACTCAAATGAAATCTGTTTGTGACACTTAAAATCTGTTTCCCTTTACCAAAAATCTTACTTTTGATGACCCATTCATAAACATTAAAATATTGAACTCATAGGCACCATAACTTCCATTAAAACTATTTGTTCCACTTAGAATACACATGCCCCCCAAATGATAGAATTATCAAATCATACAAGCTCCACATGATTAGTCTAATCCCCCCTGCCTAAGCCCCATGATAAATCTAATTTTTAGTTTTGGATTATAGTACTTGAACATGATTTAAAATACTAATAACTATAACTTTCCACCATGGTTATGTATGAAGTGAAAGTGATTTATGTTGTCTATACTTATATCATGATCAAAACAACCTTGTAATGATATAGGTGTATATTTGGATTAGTTTATTGGAAATCAAAAATTGATGCGGGATAAAGGTGTTACATTGTATGATGATCATAGAAGTTAAGAGTTCACAGTGAGATCGATGTTTTTCATGATGATAAATGACTTTATTTCTTATAGAATGTTTTTAGGATATAGTGTTAATATATTCTTAGGGTGTTTCATTTATGAATAATGTACACACTATATTAGGTTGAAACATTCCTCTATGATTTTGTTTCTAAAAACTCATATTTTTTATCATTGAATGTAAATAATGATATTGTAAAAAATCTTTAATTGAGAATTTTGAGTGAGGTAAATCAACTTCTCCATTAAGAGGTTATGGAATATTTGATAATGAAAAAGTATATTGTCACTATTTTTAGTAAACACATTTAAATAACCTTATGAGAATGGGTTGGAAAAATATCTATTTTCTTAAATTAATATATTGTAATTTTTTATATGTTAGACATTTTTCTTGATGTCATTTATTTCAAAATGTATGTGAAAACGTCATTGGAACCATACTAATTGAAAATGGAATAATAACAATAGGTCTAGGTTAGAAATGATTGACATATGGATAAGTTAAGAGTTAGAGCCAGAGAAGTTTGAAAGATCATATTTTAATCCATCAAGGGATTAAATTCATAATAATAAATAGAAAATTTAATTTTTAAGGGTGTAAAGGTCCTATGTTGGTATGTAAAAAATATCAAGAATAATAATTCAATTATTTTTTTGATTTTAAGGGGACCAAAATCACATTATTTTCTTGTTTTAAAATAATATTTAATTTTTATTGCTTTATTTTTAGTTCTATGTAAAAATTTTTGAGACACATTAACTAGCGTCTTTCTCTCTTTCAAAGAAATATTCATAATGTAATAGTTCAGATGATGTTTCTAACTATAGAAAAGGAAATTATTTCCCTATTAAGTGAATAAAATACATTCTGACCATTGATATTATTTTTATATAATGGTTCACTTTGTTAGATATTTATGACTCTATAGTCCTATATATTTCAGATATATGTGCCCCATTGAATGGCATAAGAATATTTTGAAAGGTAATATAATAAATCAATGTAGTACATAAGGTTTTATTGTAGATGAATATATTTTTCAGGAAGAATGATTTGATTTTATTGGATTGAAGGAGGGGAAAATATTAATTTATATTATAATGGATAATAATTTTTTAAAATTTTATTTATTAATCACTTTGATTTTGAGTTTCTAATTTATAAAATAATAAATGATTGTAGAAGATAAGTAGCATGTATGGAATCCAACATATCACTATAGTAAATAAAATATAGAGTATGTTTGACATTTAAATGGTATGTATTTTAAATCTACAATTAAAACTTTCACATTATATGAAAAAATAACCTAATTAAGTTCTTTATTTGAATTCAAATTGATGAATCAAAATGTCAAGACATTTCCTTCCCATGTCTTGTTCTATGGAAGAAGGATATTTTAAATATAAATAGAATGTAGAATATGTAAACACACAAAATTTATGTTAATAATGTGCAATTATAACATAATAGAAATATTTTCAACTTTAAAATATCTGTACATAATTATAAACTCTTATTTCTTATAAATTTTATCTAATATAGACAAAAGAATAATAATCTAATAAACCTGATGAAAAACTAAATTTAGTGACATTAAGTTATCCAAAATAGTATTGTTTCTTTAAAGGTGAATATTTAAGATCGATACATCAAGAATGTTTTTTAAAACAAATTCATAGTGGGATAAAAAAATAAAATGAGAAACATGCTGGAACATATAGATTCTATAATAGAAAAATGTAGTTTATATTTTATGTGATATACTAGTTTCATAAAGGAGTCAATTAAATGTAGAAATAGAACATCAATAACAACATGAAAAAAACACCAACCTATATTTTAGGATAGACAATGATAAACGATTTTAGCATTAATCAAGGTAATCAATTGATTCATGACATTTTTTTAATAAATTTGTATCAAATAATGTATAAACACTTTTTTGTATTAGAATTATATAGGGTAAAATTGAATATGATTTGTATTTACCAACACCCACTCATAATGTTATTGTGAGAGGTACCATGTATATTATTCTAAGAGATATTATATATAATTAACAACTTCCACAATGTTACTTGAGAGTAGGGATTCAAAAATATCATAAGCTAAGAGCTGAGCTACCTATACCCATTGATGATCCTTATATTCACACATTCAATCATTTTATTGGAACCTTTATAGAATTGATGTTTAATCTTATAAAGATACATGATGATGATAAGGTATTTCTTTTATAATTTATTTCAAATGAGAAACCATTAAAATTTAATGAAAGAAATCAAAACAGTGTATTGTTATTACAGAAGGTGAAGTAGAATAGGAAACAAAATGTTTGATAAAGATAGTTTAGATGATCAACTAATAGACCAACGAGGTCTTTTAAGTGAACCTTTACCCCACTGATTCAACTAATAAATTTATTATCATTATAATATTAGGAAAATACAATGTATTAAGATTAAAATATATCTAAAATTAAATTTAATGAATAAATATTTGGAGAAGGAATAATGGAAATGATTTTTCATGATAATGTTAATGAAATTTACAATCATTGATGATTAGGATCCCCAATTTAGAATTTATACAAGAGGTCTATTTTTATAGTATATTTTTTTAGTAATTGATCTGTAATGATAACTAAATTTTAATAATAATTGAATTTTCTATTGGAATTTATATCATGATAATAGAATGTGAAAACCTTATGATGTCATATATTTTCCCAGGAAAATTTGTCCTTTAATTTTTAGTTCAAAAATTATAAATATGGTAATTGATCTCCAACACTTGGTTAAAATAGAGTTTTGGATGTCGTCAAGGGCTCTAATGAGGTAGAAAAGTGATGGATTGTAGTGGAATGTGGTAATATAGACGTTGTAGTTCCCCCAGGTAGTCAGTGCAGTGCACCGACCATCCCATGGACTATGTAGTAACCGAGTATAGCTATAGAAGTCAAATCGGCTGGCTAGGGATATCCACTAGATTGAAGTTGGAAACCTAAAACAAGGGATTCCAATATAAAACCCATAACCATCAAGTGGAAACAATCGGCTCACTGTTGGGGTTTCGAGGGGCATAGACACACTATCTATCACCACTAACCAACCAATGGATCCACATTGGGATAGATTAGTGAGGAGTATAATAATGTTTTCTACCCCCAATCCCATGTTCAAATCATAATTCCTCCCCCTCAACCAAAATTTTTTAAATCAATTTTTATGGAATCTATAAGGAAACTTTGGCATATTCCACATGGTTCCTTGATCTCTTTACCATTATTCCATTTTGATATCATGAATCAATTGTAATTGGTGAATTCCTTTTATTTACATCATCGATATTCTTTTTCTATAATTCATATACTTGATATAACACTTTCCCTTGTGGATCAAGGTGTTTCGCATTGATCCAAAAACCTGATCATTGATGTTATTCATCATTTTGTGGGATAGTTGTTCTAAAACAACCCCTTAAGGTCTGTTTGGTTTCCCCAGTATATGAAACTTATACGATCGCATTGGAATGTCATTAACATGAAATATTTCAGTTATAAATATCTTATATGGATTGAAACCACACTCATATTCCTCCCATAGATTATGTTTGTCCAATTACCATTGTGACCCTAGTCTTTTGGAAACTTAGTGGTGTGCCTAGCCTTTTCCCTATATTGGAAACTAGAAATAATAACATTTGATCCTTGAATTGGTCTTGGTATGACATGAGATATAGTTTTGGTATTATTTATATTGTTAATGGAAATTGTTATAATTTTTATGAGAATAATTAATTTACCATGGAGTGGGAAATTGGATTATCATCGGTATATTGTAATAGAAATAGTTTTCAGAATAATGGAATAATGAAATGTAACTAAAATTGTGATGATAATTTGTAATTGATATAATGTAAACTTTTTTTGAAAAGGTTGAGGGTCAAGCCATAATTATTAAACATAAAAATATATAACCTCTTTTAAGAATGGGAAATTAGGAACTCATTAAAAGAAGTGAAAAATGACTTAATAACAAGGTAAAAAGATCTTGTAAGTCCAAAAGAAGAAAACATCCAAACAAGCACCAGAAATCCTCATTTCCCCTCATTAGACATCACCACAGTAAGATCAATCGAAAAATGCCTCACCATCTCCACCATGAAGTTTCACCATGATGGAAGAACAATGTGTCTGAGAACCTCTCAAACAAACATAGAATATAGAGGAGAACTGAATGAAGGGTGCTAACACATCCTTCTCTCTTACGATCCGCCCACCTGACGAAGCCTGAAAGGAACTCACAAAAATATAAAACGAATGTAACTTAAATGAAATAATGAAAGTAATGATAAAATGTCATGATGAGGAACCCATCCATCTATCAAATTGATGATGCATGGATGGATGATTTGTGTTATAACACCCATCCCTTTTTTGAGTCTGCTTACACAACGGCACCTTTAATAAGTCATGACACAACCAAATAAAATAAAGAAAACTAATGTCTTCTAAGAAATATGATCCCAAAGAACATGTAGAACCATGATTACCTGAAACAAATCCCAAGCAGTGAAAAAATTGAAGAATCACAGTGCCCAGCTTCATGTACCATCAATAACCAATGTTCTCTTGAATATCCCCTGCATTGAAATTCATGGAGCTACTCAAAAAAGCCACATAAGATGTTTCACATCCCACACAAAACCCATCGACAAATCGCTAGGATTTTCCCCATTGTAGGGATCAAGATCTCACACCCCCACATCATTGTAATCCACAACACATGGCATCAAATATTTGATGATTTTTATGCAAGAAACAATCCGAATAAAGAAATTACATACACCAAATAATCACCTTCAATTGCCTATAAACGAAAATTGGGAAGATGGGGATCCGACCCCGAAGCAACAGTGACCACCGACAGATGCCAAAACCATCGTAATCACTATATTCATGGAGGAAATGTTGGAAATAAAAAAACACGATATCTAAATGATATAGAGTGATAGATTAAGATCCAGAGAGGAATCGATCAAATATCCCCCACCAGATCTTGATTGGTTCTTGAGGGTGAGATACATGTTTTTTAATGCTAATAGGAAATATGCTCAGTTGGAGGATTATTGAGGGATATTAACATACTGTTTTTGGTTTTTAATGGTTATATTAATGAATATATAGTTTATCAATCCGAGACACATGATTTCTTGGTACCATAGGGTGAGATGATAAGATTATTATTACATGTGGTTGTGGTGCATGGGTACCTAATGACTGAGGGTGATATGGTTGGTTTCCTAAGATCATACAACCATGATACATGATTAAATTTGACTCACAATGGCTTCATTTATAGGAATGTATATTTTAATAATTTGTGTTTAATTTCATTGGGTTTCAAAGATAGAGACGTATGACATGAGGAAGATGTAATTTTAGATAACCACTAGTCTTGACTTGGAGCACAAAAGTTAATATTTATATTTTGGTATTTTTTGGATTTATTATAAATTAAACTATTTATTAGACTTTTAATTCATAATTACTCATATTATTATTTTTGGACGTCGTGGATGGTGGCCTACGGATTTTTACTCACACGCTTTTGGGTGTGGTTTGGTACTTGAGGAAACTTCATGGATGAATGTATGGATAATGCCAAGGCTCCACTATCCATGATGGATTAATATTCTCAGAGGGTTAAGGTCTTGTTTATATGATCAGTCATGGGTTTTAGGACATGTGTTGGGAGTCTTTATCAAAGTGTTTCATTTTTTTCTTGTATGACTCCCAACATGAAATTTAGTTTGGTATAAGTATTTTCATAGTAAGGTTTATTATATTTTCATTATTTATATTCTTTTATTTATCTACTAGATATGATTTATATTGAATTTTTATTAATTTTACATCATTATTGATATTATTTACCATAGGTTATATTTCCACCACTATTTCTTGGACCCTCACTATTAGTCATAAACATCTACCATACGAGGAGGCTTGGATAATGTTGTGTGATGACCCATCTCAGTCACATAAGGGATAACTGATTTGAGGACATTTCAAACTGATATGAATGAAGGTATTAATTATCTATTTAATTTTTGGGATAGATATATGGTAGGATAGGATGTGTTATGGATTTTTAATGTGCTCATACATAGGAGTAGCTAGCCGATCTGTGTGGGAAACCTACATTTTTTTGGATGGGATTTCAATAATTGTGGTTCTCTAATTTCAGTTGGGATGTTATTTCACCATGGATGATACACATATTATGTGATGTTGTTGTTTGTATTATACATATAGTTTCCTTGGATTATCTAGTTACTATTGGGGACTTGTTGAAAATTTCCCACAATTATATAATATGTTAACATAATTTAAATTTAAAGGGGTTAAATTTTATTAGTCTACGTAGTTGAGGAAATACATGGGGAACTGGATAAAAAGTTATTCAATGCGCTCATATTTAAATTAAAATCAGAAAAAGAAGGATTTATTTTTTACAATTATTCTTTGAAGAAGGGTATTGGGTCTATCCTAATCCAAAATGATATAGTTATTGATTATGTATCATGATTATTGAAAACCCATGAGAATAAATATCCCACTCAGGATACTGATCTAACTATTGTGATATATTATTTGATGATATGGGGACATTATCTATGCTGTGAATGATGTGACATATATACCGATCAAAAATGAATAATGTACATATTCACACCAAATTATATTGACATTAGTTATAGGAGATTAATATTAGGCATACGAGATTGTTGGGATTACTTAATGACTATGAACATACTATACACTACCACCATGGGAATTCAAACAAGGAGGAATAAGAATTGAGTATGAAGGATTATGGGGTCTTATCCATGATGAGGATATAAAATTATATTATATTCAAGTAGTTAGTTGCATTGGATATGAAAATTATTAGTGAATGAGAATATAATTCCTTTTCCAAGAAATTTATTATAAAAATTTACTAGATACGATAAATAAGTCTCAATATAATGAAAGGGGGTTTTAGAAAATAATTCAAATCCATAGATGATGGTAAATATACAGGGTTCAACAATGATAATGGATTGTTAATATTTGGAAGAAAAATATGTGTTCCATCAGAAATAGAGCTAAAAATGGATTTAGTTGATAATTATCATAGTTCAGGATTCTTTATACACGGTGGTAGTACCAAGATTTATAGGGATCCGAATGTGTACTTCTGGGGGGGGGGGGTAACATGAAGCAATAGATTGTTGACTATGTGGTTATATTCATGGTATTCCAATAGGTTAAGGTGAAGAGGAATCATCCAAAAGCATTCATGAATCATACACGTATACCTATGTGTGAGAGAGAAAATATCAAAATGGACACTGTCAATGGTATACAAAAATATTGAATAGAAATGATGCCACATGGGTCATTATTGACTACCTTACCCAATATGACCTTTTTATAGAAATAATGGGGGATCTACCCCTTAAATATCTTGCTCGTTTTCATATCAATGATGATGTAATACTTCACGGTGCACCATTATGAATTGTTCCATATTTTTATCCTCACTTCATATTTATATTTTTGAAGAGTCTTCAAATGTCATTAAACACTAAGATAAATTTATGCCCCCCATATCATCCTTAAATTTATGGGAATACAAAAATGAATATCTAAACCTTATGGGATATACTGAGGTCATTTTCAATTGACTTCAAAGGAATTCATGACCAATACTTACCTTTGGTGGAATTTTCATATAATAATTAATTCCATGAAAGTATATATATGACACCACTTGATGCCTTTTATGGAAGGTTTTGTGTACTATAAACCACTAAGATGATGTAAGAGAGAGGAGGGTAATTAGTCCAAAACATAATGAGTGAAACTAATAGAAAACAACTCTAAATCCATGGGTTTTCTAAAAATTATGGCTATAAAAACCACTAATAGGCATGGGTTTTCAATAACTATTTCTATAGTTCATTAGTAATAATATATATCCATGGTTTAATAAAATTGTGTCTATATGTGGGGTCTTCAACCATAGTTCTATTAAAATATGGATATATATTTCTGATGGGAAAAAATTATTATGGGATGTTTTTGGGAAAATATATAGCCAATTTCTTTTGATAAACGATTGTTATAGGTAATTATTAATTTTATATAAACGCAGATTAATGAAAATGTGGTCATATACCATACCTATAGCCATTGTTTGAATGAAAATATGGATATAGGGTCCTCAGGTATTAGAGATATTCTCAGTTTCAATGACATAATGGCTTTAGGTTCCCCATGTATTGGCTATAACCACTATTTCAATGAACAATGGCTATAATATCCCCAAGTAGGAAGGAGAAAAAAATATTCCCACTGAATGTTGGATGGGAAATAATATTGTTGTATTTTTTCCCATATATCCAATATATATATATATATATATATATTTATCAATAATTGATGATAGAATAGGGGTTAAGTGCATGTATAAAGGTAGAGGCGATGCAGGGTTTCAATCCAGGCATTGTTATTTGATTTTAAATATCTATAGAAGCTATTTCACGAATCATGGGTACATATTCTATTTCCATGGTGGAAAATTATGGAAATATCCCATCCAACCTTTTCTATATCCTTTTCTATGGTGAAAAACATATAAGGATATTTCCATAGATAAAAAAACCATGGTTATATATTCTATTTCCATGGTGAAAAAATGTGGCAATAGTCCTTGTAACTATGGCTATAGATCATTTCATGATGGAGGCCTATTACAATTTTTTTAAAAAACATTTATATAGATTTTATTTTCATGGTTGAAAACCGTAGAAATAGTTGAGGAATTTGTGTCTATAAATTTTCATTATATCCACTCCTATAGATCCCTGACCTACCAGAACTGTGGCTATAAGATGTAGCCACAGATGTTCACCATGGCTATCGGTGAAATTTCTAGGTGTGGGTGAAACTGAGAAGGTGAGATAAATTTTTAATCATATGAAAATATATTAGAGAATAAAGAAAAGATACAATGAAAAATGATGTAAGGACTTTTAGTTCGATGTATATGATCACATCTTCTTGAAAGTATCTCCGTGGAAAGGGGTCATAATGATTTTGAAGAAGGGTAAGTTAGGTCTAAGGTACATCAAGCCATTTGTAATTATCGATAGAATTAGATTTTTATCTTATCATTTATACTTAAAAAAAGTCATCCATAAGGTTATTGAATCTGTCTATATATAAATATTATTGAAATACATGTTGTAATCAACAGATATACATAGAAAAGATGGGAAAGAGCCTGTATGCAATTTTTCTTATATCGGGGAGCCTATCCAAATTCTTTCTACAAGAGAGAAAGTATTGAGGAACATGAAAACCCACCCCATGAAATTGTTATAGATAAAACACATGTCAGAAGAGGAAAATTGGGATCCTAAATAAGTAATGTTATATAAGTAACCTCTTTTGTTTTCACAATGATGTATGAAACTAAATTTCAAAGATTGAATTTTATAATGGAGAAAATGTAACAACCCAAAAATATAGTTATTTTAAATTTATATTCATTTTTTAAAAATTTTGATGTAGTATAATATAATATATATTATACAATGAAATTAAACTTTTATATTATAATATAAATTAATTAAATCCTATATATTTTTAATAACCATTAGAAAATTTGTTATGTAATAAAAACTATTAATTTACAATAAATATGAATTTTTTAACTGAAAATTTAATTAATCATATTTATATATTTATTATGGTAGAATTAATTTTATTTTTGGTCTCATCATGTAAAAATTATCTTAGGTTTAAATTATGGTATTTTTTTAAAAGGCGATTTTTGGGGTAAAAAGAGAAAATTCCATTTTTTATTAAATACCATAACTATTACGATACAGTCATGATATGAACATCATTTAAAATTTGATGAATAATATATTTGATTAAAATTTATTTATTAAATAAAATGAAATAATAAGGGTGGTTTTTGCATTGGTTGACCTTAACCATCATTGACAACATTAATTGTCAACAATAAATGTCTAATTTAACGCTAGCCAAAATTGGGTTTCCATGATGTAATAAACATAATTATATAAAACTTTGACACCAACTCTCCAAATGTATATATACCCACCCCTCTCATATTCAACCAACACGAAATTAAATGTTCCCCCATCATGGTCTTCCAAAAGAGTCTCTTCTGTTACTCTCTCTTCAGTCATGAAGAGTTTTTCTTGATTTAATGGTTTATCTCTAAAATAGGAAGCTTAATAGAGGCAAGAATTTCCCCAATCCCCTTTAATTTTCAATTCAAATTCATTTATAATATTTTCTTTTATGATTACTTTTCAAATAAATACATCCTTTTAATTCCATGTTATTAAAATCCATTTGAATTATTCCAAGTGAGATATGTTTCACTCCATTTCATTATAGATGATTTATAAGTTGTCATAAGGATTAAACTATCTCATAACCATAAATACATAACAAAATTTTGGTGATGTAATATGTATATGGTTTTCTATACAAAGAAAGCCCTTTCTAGATGCTTTACATGGGTGTGGCTCAGGAAATTTTGAAAATAGGGATAATAATCTCAAAATAGGTGCTTTGGGATTTGACTAGATCATTACTTGATGCAGGACAATGGGCTTTACCGCATTCCTGGTTTGACACAGATAGGGAATATACATTTATTTTATAAATTCAATTGACAAAAAATTATAAATGATTTATCTATCAATGTATTGGTCTCTAACCTTGTAAAATTCATATATCATAATTGTTTCATGGATAGGGTGAAAATAATTTCATAACCTATAATTATTTTTTTATATGAAAAAATGTTGTATGATTTTACACATTGATAAATTGTGGTAAGTATATATGATTCTTATTTCTTTAACACTATATTATGTAATTTATTTTTATGGGATGGAATCCATTAGACAATTACATGATTAGTGAGGCTTGAAATTATATATCCCCATAGTGCACTGGTATGTCTTATGAGAAAATGATGATTTTATAATGGCAACATCATGACCCTTTATATAGGATTTCATGGACCAATGCATTAGTGGCATGCTTATGACAACTATCATCATGCATTCCCATCATTATACGATCAGTAGCTATTATCTAGGAATTTATTTATTGATTTTTTTCCAGATATTTATGTATTATATAAGTTTAATTTAATATTGAATAAGTGAGTTTATTTATTAATTCCATAATATCTTATCTATTATTTCTTATATTGTATGTAAAACCCTCACATGACCTATAATATCACCGCTTTATTTTTTTTACTTTTCCTTAGGAATCCAAGAAGTGTAATAATGTGTGAAAAAGGATATTGAGGATAATAATAATGTCTTCAGACTTCTAAATGATGTATTTATGTTTTTTTTTCAGTGTAATGTAAAATGCATTTATGTATTTTTTTTGGAGGCTATTAACCTTTTATGTCCTCTATATTTTCACCATTATAATAAAATGGCCCCCAACTCAAGGGTACTAAAGTAGGTGGTGTTATAATGTATATACCCATGTACTTGGACATAGACCCATGTTCATCTTCCAAGGTCCCAAATGTTTTTCCAAGGATAGGTATTCAATTTTGTGTTTCTTTAAGTATATTATATCCCTAAATCACCTACCTCATTCAAAATTTTTTCTTGTATGAATACCTCAACGCACCCGTATCTCAAACTGTGTAACTTGCACAAACAATCTCGTCGGCTTAGAATTTATGCACCTAGTCCCCCAAAATTCAAGTTGGTAGACCCACAAAGGTCCTCATTTGAGTGATTATGGATATGAATTGGAAAATATTGAATAATAATAAATATCATGAGTTCTCTTTTCTTATGTCATTTCCCCCTTCAGGTGCTATATTTATTCAAAAATGAATTGGAAATTAATAAAAATTGAGGGTAATTTTTTTATCCAAATGATTAACATATTAATAAATTTATGTATGAGAAGTTATAGTATTTTATAAAAATATTGGGTGAAATACTCCACCCAATATTCCACAATAGGTCACCATTCACCCATGTCATACCTAGAGGCATTCACAATAGTGAGAACCCTGACCTAGACTTTCCATCCAAGAAATAATTATACTAACCCTTAAACTAGGGAGACTACAACACTCTAGGCCTTCACTTGGATAAAATTCATCTAAGCACTACTATAAGGTGGTTGTTATCCCAAGGTCCAAAGAAAGGATGTACTTCGGGAAATAAATCTGACAAGGGGAAACTGCAATCTACCCATTAATCTGGGATAACATTTCTATCTATTTCTCTATTAGGGGGTTCCATTCACCCTAGTATATTGTCACGGTGACCAATTCCCCCTACCATCTAGATAGATTAATTCCCTACCAAAATCCTAAATTAGGGATAATATTCAGTCAATCATCACCTAAGACCTACACTACCGAGACCTCTCAACCAACTACCATATTAGGAAAAAAGTTATTCCACCAAGCTTAATGATGTATTATTCTTTCACCAAGGTTTCCTATACGAGTTGACTTTCAATAAAACATCCTCCAATATCTCTTGATATATATGAATATATCATTAAGCACACAATCATGTATCCCATTGATCAAGTATTACCATTATAATAGGGTTATCCAAAGAAAAACTCCCCAACCAATTATATCACTATGAAGATTAAAATCATATATCTCATTCATAATTCGTTTCCTTATAATGAGTATATTGATGAGACATCTCCTCGATCTGTAAGGCCATGCATACCTCAGTCTCCTTTAATGGTTTTAGTCTCAACCATGTTCCCAATAATGATTTCATCACATGAAAAAATAATATCAATATAGAGACATATATATAATTCCATCCCATATATAAGATTCAACATCTTTCTTCAAGGCTATATTCCCCATGAGTTCAATTTTATTATAATAATAGTTTCCATTCAGGAATTCAAATGGAAAATAATGGGGATCTATAGAAAGTGGTTTTAGAATCTAATATGATGGGATGTAGTTGGAGAGTGGAAGCTGATGAGACTCAATCTAATCTAATATATTGCAAGGAATGTTCAAACAATTCCACATTTTTTGAAATCCATAGAAATTTAAAAGAAGATAAATGTAGAAAATCATTGATGAGACCTGTAGTTTATGGTCAGTGTTAAATTTTATCTTCATATATCACTATGGTGGAAAGTCATGAGGTTTGGGAATAAGGTAAATCTTAGTCAAACATACATATACCCCTTTGAGATCCTTGATTATTTCGAAGCAGTGACCTATCTTCTAGGACTCCCACTTAAAACATCTCAAGTACTTGATGTCTTCTATGTATCCCTATAGGGAATGTTAATATTTTTCCACAAACATGTACTAAATTTACAGGTGATACCATGGGATAATTATCCTTCATATAGAGAGAATATAATAATCATATTGGATCATAAAGACAATATTATAAAAAAATAAGATAACTTACTGTGTCAAAGTGTTGGGGCAGAATAACAAGTTTAAAGAAGTGACTTGGGAATTAGAAGAGGGGATGAAATAGAAATAACATCTTCAATTGTAATGTTAGAAATTAAAATTTTTAGGGAGAAAATTTTTAGTGGGTGTTAACATAATAATGAAAACTTATATAAATAGAATACGTTCTATTCAAATGAATAAATTCATTAATATGTAATGAATTTATAGAAAACACATGAACTACATTGATTATTTTGGAATATTATATCATATTATATATAAAATATATTTATAAACAAAAACCATTGATAATATTATATAAGGTAAAATGATCATACAATTAGTATATATGTAGGGTTATGATAATGTCTAATTATATAGATGAAAGAAGAGATGACCTTGAACAATATAATTATACCATACATAGCCCTTTTATTGGAGCTCATGAGGAAGATATCATCTATGATGTTTTCCCTTTGGCCAACACTAATATGAGATTCAATAACTAAATAATGAGAAAAATATTTTAGTAAATAAGTTCAATCTTATCAAAATTATGGGCCAAACCATGTTCACTGAACCACCACAACAAAATTTCACTGTCACACACAATACCCTTACAACACATAATATATAAATAATGGGCAATGTATATTGACCATAAAATTATAAATATGTATAATTTATTTTTTTATTAAATATTTATTATATTTATTTTTTATTTATCACAAATTATAAATGATTAAGTAATGAGTTTGATTATAATTAGCTTGAAATATGACAATCCCCAATTTTATTTTTAGGTAACAAGAACAATCAATTTAGAAATTATGTTAGAATATTTCATGTATATTGAATAATAATAGTATTTTAATAAAAAATGATTGTTAAATAATATTTATTATTTATATTTGAAAATATAATTTTATGAATAATTTATTAATGTTTACAAAACTGTTATTTTAAAAATAATTATTTCTCAGTATATATGTATTTTTATTTATAAATATAAAGTATAATTTTTTATATTTATTTGGATAAAATACATATCATTCATTAATTTATAAAATCAAAATTATCTAATGTTTAATGTTTCATAATTTTCCGAGACAATCGTGTTTTTGTGAAAAAATTAAATATAATATAAATATTCGATATGTATTATGACATCAAAATGACTCCAAATTGTTATATTATATGCTGTAAAAGGTATCCATGTCAAAATATATACATATCCATTAATATAATTTGTTTTATAGTTTATTTTATTAATTTTATAAATCCATTATGAATCCTCATAAACCCATATTATATTTTGATGTTTTAAAATCATTTATTTTAGAGAATGGCCCACTTTCAAAACACCATGAGTAATATTTTAATGAGTACCTTTCATGTACATGTAAAATAATGAAAACCACTCATCTTTAGAGGAAAAAATTTAAAAACCCATGTGAATATTTTTTATTTGGTTAATTTTTTTATATTCTCTGAAAACTATGTTTATCAAATAATAATGAATTCCCCTCTCTTTTACTATATGAACTGACACAAGTTCAAAATCATATTCACTCAATAATATTTTATAATTTACTAAATCTAAATTTTTCTCCACATATCCATCCTCGGGTTCCTCTAATATCTCAAGAAGCTTCTCCCAATATTTTGAAAACACCCCCTTAAAGCAAGGGAGCATATTTTTATCATCTATATTCAAGAAAAAAATTTATTTTATGCATTTGTATTTCTAATTTCTTGTTGGGAAATTTTTCAACACATCCCTCATATTTTCATTTTGATTTAAAAATAAAGAGATATCACTTTATCTCTCATTAAAAAACCATTATGAATCTTTATGTACTATCATTATGTTTCAAAAATTTGACATTGAATTTTCATGCCAATGTATTGTAATGTAAATTCTTATAACATTTCCACTCATGCGAATTAAAATATATATTCCTATACTTATTTTATTGGGGAGAACCAAAAAGATATACAACAATAATCTATATTTGGATTAATAGATATGAAATAAATTTTTCTGTTATGTTATCTATGAGGAACAATTATGCATGTGCATGATATTATTATGATGCGTAAACCCAGATAGCGATCTAATGAATTTGGTATTGTTTTGATCTCATGGATGCCATGAAAGTTTCCTAAGAGGTTATATAAAGTACACTATGTTATGATGTCTTTGTAGATAACCTTGACCAATTCTTATGATTCCACATTTTATGTTGTCTCCTAATTTTAATGTTGCCTTTATGCAATCATTTTATATTGTGCATTTTTGTGCATGATTATTATCATCACCTATTATGTTAAATTGTTACTAATATAAGTTGACATATATTTCTTTACCATATGACATGAATTGTTTAATCCCTAAATGCTCTTTATAGCTTACCCATTTATTATCTACATCCCAAGGTTATCTTGTCTAGTATTAAAGGATCAATGGATTTTAAGAGAATGTTAAGGATGTTATCAATAAATAAATTATATCCATTATTTGTGATGATATGTTATGTACATACTCTCTTAAAGAAATAAGGACTCTTGATTGTCCATGTTTTATTAAGTGAGACATTATATAATCAAACATGAATTAATTTAATATTAAGATATGGGTTTTCAAAGGATTCATAGTGCCACAAATTCCATAACACAACACCTAGTGGTGTTGGGTCAGGTTGGTCTTGTCCCAGCCTTATCTGGGTTAGGGAAATATTTCTAACATCGAGATGTTGCATAGAGATAATGTAGTCATCCTTATTTCCCACTTCCTACTATCCTGTCCCAAGTGATCTGCCAGATCATCACTCGACCAATGTTTTGTTTGTTGAGCTACACAACCAGGTCATACTGTAGTAGAAAATTGGTCATTATACCATTTGATCAGCATTACATTATAATGTGGCCATATCCTACCATGTGAAATACTGAACACTTATTTTGTTAGCCTCTCCCACATAATGTTAACTGCCATCGCGACTAGAATCTCCTAATACACTAGTCCACAACATGTCGACCCTTATAATACTTATCATCACAATTTCTTTATCGATATACCTAATGTTGAAAATATTCATTCCCACATGTAAACATATCAAAAAATGCTATGTCATTCACCTCATCATGAACTAAGCTCAGAGGAAATCCCCAACAACCATGGTCATATGTAGGCATGTCCCTAGAAAAATACCAACAATCACCCAATCTAAGAAAACCAGTGGGGAGAGGGAAACTATTTCTCATCTTATCGCTCAACATCCCATGTACAATGATCCTCCTTATGAACCCTCCATTAGTTGCATATTCATGCTTCATCACAACTCCTGACTTCATATCTTACATTCATGCTCTAGGATAGGTCTCTCACTTTCCAGTTAGCACCTTATAACCCACACCTACGTCACACATGTGAATTACATTCATTTTCTCTCTTACTTCTATCAAACCACATTCCTCACCCACTCAATGTATACCTTCTTCTATAGTATCATAAATATTTTCAGTATCCATCTTCCTTGATGTCACCTATTTATTATTAAAGTTGTTATAATTGGAAATAATGACACATTGTATTAGATGATGAATATACCATGGTTTCCACATAATGTTCACTAATTTCATGAATTCAATGAAAAATATGTGATCAAAATCACTATAGTCATTTGAAAACACCATTTTAGTTTTAAATTTGAAACTTTTACCTAATTTATTTATTCAAAAAATCATTTACTTTTCTTAATGGGGTTTTCCCACTAGCTTCCTTTGAATCCATATTTTGTTCTCCAAATATATCATTTTTTATCTAATAATTATTTTCTTATTTTCGATAGTTTTTTATAGGATGAAAGGGAATCAATTACATTATAGTTCTTGGGTAATGATGTTCCATGATACCCCATGATCACACATCCTCTCTTGTAATATGCCACACCCATAAACACTATTGTCCATCACTATTATTTAACCCCTTCATGGAGCTGAACATGATATTATTTTTATATCAAAATCCGCCAACCTTGGGGTTGATAGCCTTCTACTAATCATGTTAGAATAGAAGGGTGAGAATGGGAGAGAGAGAGAAAATAGTGAATAGGTAATGATTATTCTTTCTTTGTTCTTCGACCGCTAGAGCTATCATGATCTAGGGAACATCAAAAAAAGATTATAAATAATCATTTATTCTATAAATACAATATTTTTTAGGGATTTTGAATCAAAGAACTAGGTTCTTAGTAATGAAAAAAATAATATTTAGGGAATAGTGAAAAATAAAAAGCAAAAAATGATTCCACTTCTAACATGTATAATGAATGTTTCAATTCATAAAATGTGTGAGATCTATTAATAACCGAGAAACATAAAATAAAAAATACCAACATTGAAAGTGAATCTTCCATAAATAAAGATCACATACAATATGGGACCCATCGGTAGTGGAAGTGATATTTTATTTTACTTCATTGATTAATTGATCCTTTTAATCTCTCCCCCTTTACATGCCACTAAAATCAGAGGTTTTATGTGAAAAAACATGCGATTTGGAGAAGTTGATTTTAAATTGGTGGTAATCATTGGTTAATGGGATTATCTCACCAATAATGGTTTAATTAGTTAATTAAAATATTCCTTCTAATAATTTAATAACCTAATCCATAAGTGATGAATAATCCATAGGTTTAGGGAAGAATGGATATTATACCGACCCTAGGATATATTTTTTATTCTGGAGTTCATAAACAAATTACTTTATGTATCTAATAATCTATTAATGAAATATATAAATATTATGAAAAACATATTATCAAATTTAAAAATTAAATTTTATTTATTAAAAATCTTATTAGTGAGGATTCACCATGCATTTAATTATGAATTATCCATTCCCAAGGGCCAACAACACACCGCATAATCAGTAGTAAAATAAAATAATTTTTTTTCTATTTTTATGTTTGTTTAAATTTACTTTTTTTATTTTAGAGAGGTATTGGTACTTCAAACTAAAAATTTATTTAAGTTTCATATGGGAAAACTCTAATTCATTGCATCATACTCATCCAAAGAAATTTTCTTCCTAAAAAATGAAACCACAAGGGTTTTCAAAAAAATAAATCTGATGAAAAAAAACATCGAACAAAACAACCCATCACCGCATGATCTTCCATTATATTTAGATTTCTGTTATCTAAGAAAAATAAATACACCACTACCAAAGAAGTGAACATTCTACTCCATCACTAAAAGCACATCCTCCAATTCATCTTGTTATAAGAACAAATATAAACCAAAAACCTCTATATGTGAGTTTTGTCAAGAATATGAACCCATAACCCATTTTTTAGATATAGAACATTCATTATTTCGTGATAATGAAAAAAAATTAATATCCATTTAATAATGGTTAAATGCTGAGGTTACACCTTATTAGAGTTTCGGGGAATCATGATCCTCAGGATCCATTTACGCTTCTAAGATGTTTCTTCCCAGTTAGGTTCAAACACCTTAATTATACCTCATGACTCAATTAAGACACATTAATTTTTCTTGTACTCTAGTTGTACATATTTTAGAATCTTTATATACATCTTATTGTCCAATAATCTCACTCACATGGTATAAGATAACTTGGTTTTATTTTCTTCTCTCTTTAATTAAAGTTATCGATGAGTAAGTATATAATAATAAAAACCTCTTAAATAAACTAAATAACACACAAATTTCTATTGGGTGGATCAATAATACACAATATGAAGTAGAATGTCTTTGAATTTTATATAAATCTACAATTTCATTCCCAAAAACCAAAATTACTCATGCCCCAAACAAAAAAATATACAACCACCTAATAAACACCGCTCCACTATATAATGATAATTCATTTATCATAGATTAATTTAAAGAGATCTGTTTTTCATACAACACAAAGTGCCATTATACACTAGGTCGGTCTCTAATATTAATTATCATACTAACATTGAATAAAAACAATATGAGAAACCACTATCTACCTAGTGAAAGAGGATATAACATCCCAAACATCAAGAAAACCAATCAAGTTTATCACATATGAATGTATAGTCATGTATGAACACTATATTGGAATGAAAAAACGTTCTCCTCTTCTATAATGGAATAATTTTGGTACACCATCATATATCAATGGTGAGAAATGTATCTCTCTTTTGATGTAATAATCACTGCTCCAAATATATATTCTTTTGCACTTCCTGCATAACCTCAATGAAATGTTTTTTTCTAAAATTGATAATTTCCTTTCAATTTGTGTGATACAAAAAGATAATGAACCACCATGGACTCATATTAAAAAATTCCAATGTAAGGCCAAGAATTTTATTCACATTATATGTGATTTTAATATATAGTTGAGACTCTTATGATAAGAAAATAGAAAATTTTAAAAATAGTTAATGTGCCACAAATGAACCAATTTGAGGAAGGATTGTGTCTATATGGTCCATATATTCCAATAGGATGTTCATCACCCCACACATCCACACATGAACACAATCCCCATAATGAAACATGAATCACCTGTTAGCTCTTCATTAAGGTTCAACCATGGATCCACAATTAGAATGACATACCCACTCCATAATATTCACAAGAATTGATTCTCTCATCCATGATAATAGTCCGAAAATATATCCATCTCATCTGATGAATATCACACATCATTTAAAATATGGTTTGGTCCACCCACCACATTCATAGTGAGTGAATTCCAGTAATTTGTTTTTGAAAACCACACATTCGAAAGAAATATACATGAATTTATGATCTGATAATTTTTGAAAATATAAAATTGACTTAATTGTGTATTTACCACCATCCATAAATATGATGACCAAAACTCACTAGAAGGGGTTTGTGAAAGAAGGTAGTTGTTAGTGGAAACTCTATTTCTAACAATGGAATACTTAGGGGTTCTATCTGATTCTAAACACTGAATCCTCTAGTGTTAGATTAGAAAATATTATTTGTGCTATCTAGTTTGAGGATATATGATAATAGAGAAAACAATCATACATTGGTTTTCACCCATAGGAATATAACCAGAAAAATTCATCACATACATCATATTAAAACTTTAAATATCTATACTCAATTCCATAAATGATCTAACCCAAGGTGGTGGTTGTTGGGGAGGATAATATCATCATTCATCCCCTACTACCCCTACACCACCAACTTCCAATCAGTGATAAATTAGTTTTAAAAAAATCCTATAATAAGGAGGTTACTTGTCTCATCACCATTTCTAATATAGAGGTTCTCTTATGTAGTATCCACTCAAACCAGTGATCTTAGACAATTTAATCAAAAGAAAATACGAAAAGTACTTCGTGTGAACTATGGGGATGGAAAAATTCTTGAACATGTTCACACCATAATATATAGGATTCAAAATACATAGATGAAGATTCATCCTATGAAAAATCACAAAATCTATCCGCAGTACAAAATTACCATCATGAGCTCAAGAAAATGATCTCCCACAAATGGGTCACCAAGAAAAATATTTACATCAATGCAATAATCTCTATCTAGTACATGAAATTATAAAACTATTTGAAATCAATGTATCATAGTCTGGCCTAACCTCATTTTATGAGTATCATCGTATATTTATAATACCATGAGGTATTTGACATCATAATGCTTTAGTTATAATTTATCTACATGAATTCAGGACTAAACCAGTGAAAAAAATTATTCCCATTATAATAAAAACTATACTATGTGAAAAGGGTAGACGAACTACCTCAAATCCTTCTCTAAAAATTTTAGCTCAACTATTATTTGGAATAAATTCTTCAACTACCCACTAGAATGGTAAAGGAGAACATATACTTCATCAGATAACACACAATAGTCAAGGGTGGAACACAAAAATTATCTATATAACACAATATATGAGAGAAATAATCTGTTGAGAACTCTCAATATAAGAGAAAAAATAATAGTTAAGGCACACAATAGAATAGAGTACACACTAGATGAGAGGGTGGTGTAATGTATCCTTAAATATATGTCTCATTTCTCAACTGGTCATTGATAAGAGGAATAGTCACTAGTATGATTACACTAGGAACCTACCTCAAAATTCTTATTAAATTCCCACATGTTGACCTACAGTAATATGTGAAGTTGAAAATAGTTAACAAAGTACATATAGGGAATTGACTCAATAAAAAAATCTAAATTAATAACCTATTGAAGTAAAATGAATTTGACATTTTTTTCACAATAACTATTACCAAGGTGTATCGAGTCAGAGATATGGTAATCTGAGTCCTGATGAATAGATAAATAATCCTTTTTAATATCACTAGATTCCATATAATAAATGTGGAACCCAAGATACCAAAACACCATTTCCATAAATTCCCATAAATCCTCACATAAAACATAACTTCAAACTCCATCCTTTATAAAAACAATTGAAAACCCACTAATACACAAACCCACTCACTAAGGAACTACTCAAGCTAGTAGTAAGTTGAGAGTGCCTCACCAAGCTTGGCTTATAGAAATTAATAGTCTAAGTACTATTGATGATCACTGGATAAGAATATCTCATAATTTAAAAGGCCATGAACTATAGCAACTTACAATAGATATATATCTCTAATTCCCTAATAAATTGACTCACTATCAAGACTTATTTATACATACTTACATACACACATACATACATACATATATATATATATATAACCAACTGAATTGCATACAATATGTGAATGAGACATTTAGTATCAATTCATAACCAAAAAAGAAAATACAAAGAGAATATACCACATAATTTCCTTTTAATTCACCATATACAATTTAGATGATGCTCCTCCTCACTCTATGTATTCCTATAATGTTCATTAACCTATATAGTCACTTCCACAATCAAGGAACACTAATATCCTATATACATCTCTATTAATCACTTGAATTTACCTCTGAATGAGGCACACCAACTGTATATCATCCATACTATCTATGAATTATGCACCATCTTCATCGTCATAACAAGTGTGGGTACAAATACCATATATGGGTGACTATAAACATACCCAATAGGGTACCCAAAAACTATTATTAAAAGAAAAAAACAACTCTTCTCAAATTCTAGGCAATAATAAGTAACTTAGAGGGAGACAAGGAAAAATTAAGATATGAAATATAACAAAAATTATCAATAAATATGAGAAGCCCTGGTATTCTTTACCCCAACCCTCAAAGTTGTTGAAATCATGAGAAAATTGGGACCCACATAGAAATAAAAATTCCATGAAATTTTATGCTAATATCCCTGATGCATAATGCATATCAAAGTCAAAATTGAGTTCCTGAGGAATCATTAATCAAATTGAAGCTACTCTAATCATCCTTTCCATATACCAAAAAATTTCACAATTCTTTGAAAGGGATCTTGCTCATCATTGAGGCACGATCATTAGTTTATGGAACACCATAGCCTCTATTAAACTAGTACAATACCACAAATCAAGTATCCAATTATTTATAAGAAACTATCATATCATCATAAGAACAATGGATGAGGATCATGTACCCTATGTAAGATGGCGTATCACTAACTCCAGTAGAGGATCACACAACCCATGTGATAAACATAGAGAGGTGGTTGCAAAATCCACATATAGTGATTCATGTTCCCCGTCTATGTGGGTTGGGGGGGGGGGGTAAAATGACCTTATCTAATCTATAGGTAGCAGATCCCAAACCCAGTTTTTATGGGTGGATTGATTAAGAACCCTATATGTTGATTGTAGGGGAAAACCGCACTATGAGACAATAAAAATAGAAAAGAGTTTTTATATCATTTTGAACACTTAATTATTCATGCATGAACCTCAACATCAATATTACAATCTTAAATTAGTATGTTCCCATCACACATCAAAATAGACTCAAGTGATGGAAATAAATACTTAAACATTATTTCTATAGGAAAATATTTAAGTTATGATATTTTTTCTCAAATTAGAAAACTTATTGAAAATTGGTGAAAATATTAAACATAGATGAAACTGAGACTTGTGGAATATTAGAAGAGAGGGATCATGGACCTGGTGTAAGAATGCACCCCATGTCATGTACATAGTTTCCAAGCATACTATTTTGATTTTCAACCAATATTTTGTGGATGAATAAAAAATTACCTCCCCTAATGTTGTATATGGTGGGCCACATGGACTCTTTGAGTTAAACCCAATTTTTTTATGCTAGTAGGGTCTAAACCATACATTGAGGCCCCTTTCCCCTATTCACTAGGTTGACTTGGATTGTTGAATGGATCACCACATGGAAGACTACGATGGATCAAGCCACACTAGAAGAAATTTTCATAGATGCCAATATATTACTATAGAATATGATTATTCCTGGGATATAACATAGAGAAACATCCCCACCAAATATCATCCTTTGATATAGATATCCTCACCATGTTATTTCAGAAGTCATCACGGATGTCCTTCCCAAATCTACTTGTCCACCATGCAGTTATAATTCATAGACCCAACATCACCATGTATTCATTGACCCACATTATGTGGAATCCCTTCAACCATACATCTATAAATCCATAGTTCCATGCTATCCAAGATTCCATGACTAAACTTAAACCCACTATAATCATGGAAACCCTTTATCTCCTCTGTGATACCACATTGATCCACCCTGATCTTGCACACTATGAATCCTTTTTTATCATCGATCTGAACACTAATTTCCTATGATAAAATCATTATCAAACCTTAGGGATGAATACCACATTCTAATCATGTGATAATATAAGGGAGACAAAAACACACACACACACATAGAGATAGTGAGATCGAGAGTGGAAATAATGGTGATCATGTTTCTATTATCAAAATTCCATCAATATCATGATCCATTAAAAAACCAACAAGATTAGAGATAACCATTTTTTACATAAATTATATATTATATGAGGCTAATAATTAGGGGACTAGGTTATCAATAATCATAATATGAATTTTATGGGATAAGTGACAAATTAAAAATATTAATTTATCTGGAATCTAAAAAAATAATGAACGTTTCAATTCATATCTTAGCATGAGATATATGAAAAATGGGTAAATATAAAATATAAAATTTATACATTGTGATTAGATCTTCCATTAACAATGACTATGTAATGGTCTATTTATAATTGTTGTGGTGAAGATTAATTAATATATTTTTTAGATTGAATGATTCTTTCAATCTCTCTAACTTTACACCACTATGAAACCCAAGGGTTTATATGGCTAACCCTAGTATTTTGGTAACATGTTGTTCAATAGATGAGATAAAAAACTATAGGTATTAGTTAAACTAATAATGGTCTAAATAATTAATTATAAAATTTCCTTCCAATAATCTAATACCTTATCCATTAATGATGGTTGATAACCACATGGGGATACGAATTAATGAAACAACAACCCTAGGGTAAAGCCCAATTTTGTTACTCTAATATGGTATCAGATTTTCCATATAAAAATATATTTGCAATATAAAATTGTTTTATAAAAAATTCATTCACATGTGATAAAAATAATATTTTTGTACTTATTATATTTTTATCAAGGATCTATCATGCCTTCAATTCCATATTGTCTCTGGGGGGGGGGGGGTAAACCACACCATGAAATTAATGGGTCTATCATATAATTTTTCCAATGTTAAATATTCTGGTAAATTTATAGTTTTCTACATGGGGAGGTCCTGGGACATTGAAACTAATAAATGAGTTACATCTCAATTTTGAAAAATTTTCTTTCTCTACAGGACCACCAAAAAACGAACCTTAAACACATATTAATTAATTAATAAAATAAGTGAATATAAGAGGTAAAAATTAGAATAAACTAATGTGGGATTATTGAAAAATACTAAAATTTTATTCAAATATTTACTTTAAATAAATCTTGTGTATTAAATAGCTTATTTTACACACAATTCAAAACTAAAATGTAAAATTATATATTTTATCATGATAAAATATAACAATTGATTATAAACATCTGTAATCGACAACACATATAAAATATAATACTACAAAAATTACATAAGGAATAAAACCAAAAGTTAATAAAAATAAAATAATACTGAAATATCTATATTAAAATCGACCATAATGTACATACCACCGATGATAACTATATAGAAATTTAAATCATTTGAAATATAATAATAATATTTATAAATAAATAAGTTGAATAATTTTAGATAGTAACAAGTATATATATATTATTTTAATAATACAACGTGACTATTATTTGATCGATGAACATATTGGTTGTGGGGTATTTATGGTCGCTGAGATTATACGTTCATTGAGTATATACCAACATTAGATATTAGAATTAATTATGATATAATGTATAATGATATAGTATTTGATACTCAAAAAAGATGTGACTATCATAATATAGGCATTGAATTATTGAGTATAAATGGAAGTAAAAATATTATAAAATTTATGTAGAAAGGTAGAAAAAACTATAAAAGTAGTAGAATACTTAATTATAAGGATCATTTAACTAATATTGGAAAGGAGGTAGTGCCAAAAGGGTTCCCCCATGGCCAAGAACAAGTTAAATGTCAAAAATTAAAGATTCAGTTGAATAATTGGTGAGATAAATTCATGTTTTTTGAAATCAATATAAGATCTATTTTAGCTAAATCACCACTTGTGATTACCACCATCACTTATCTTGCACTTAAGGATTATTTTTATTTTTAAGTGGGTTTTATTTATAATGTTACATGATATAAAAATGTAATTATTAATATAATCAATTTAATTTTAAAATATTATTTTTTGGGTACTCGAGCATAGCATACATGTATATTAATTAAGTTTACATAAATATTAATTCCCTCTAAAAGTAAATCACACACTAGAACCTAATTATTTAGTGTCATTCACAACCTAGGGAAGGGAAACATAAGAATATGTGATCTTAGATATCTAGTAAGTGTAAATTTAAGAGATATAAATCAAATATCGTATGTAAACATCATACAATCACGTGGGTATGAGAACATAATCATGATATATGGGTATAACACAAGAAAATAATACCCAATAGCACATAAATAATAAATCATGAGTCCTGAAATTGATATTTTGGAATAAATTAAAACTACAAGATGTATAAAAGTGGAAACATGATTCATTACTAATGAACAATGACATCATAACGTATTTACAAGAATGTGGCACATAAACAAGCATATAAATTCATTTTATATGTCAAAGATCACTTCTAGGACCATCATCCCATAGTTGGAAATGTATTTTAATGAATTAGGTTTAATCCCCAATCCCTTACATCTTAACCCATGAGATATAATTCTGAAGGTAATTCATTAATGGGATATTTAATTCCAAGACAACATATCACATTGCAAGAAAATTCCTTGAAGGATTTGGTTTGAAAATATATTCCAAATAATCTAATGAGATCATGATTAATTCTATAAATTGGATTAAAATAACAGACTAACCTATCATATATTGATAAAAAAACATATATGTTTCACATGAACATGAAAAAATTCATAATTTCATCATAGCATAATTAAACCACATAAAAGAAATGGGTTATATGAAAAAATCGATAAGAAATTATCATAATCCAAATCTAGGAAGAATGCAGGGGATATCCTTAAAATATATACCCATTAAATTATAAGAAATATTATAGACATTTACATAGATGAAAAGTATTTCTATAATATAATAAAAAAATTATTTGAATAATTAGAAGTAAATTCCATTACTTTTGATAACATTCATTATAAAATAAAATATTTTATAAAAATTTGGAATATAAATTATATTTGAAATCTATAAAAACCATTAGATTATTGGATCATTAAAAATGGATATAACAAACATAATTTAATTCTTATTGAAAATGTTAAAAATGAATATTATATTAACACATTTGTAAAAAATTTAAATCATTAAAAATAAATTATTTTAAAATATTAAATTGATTCCATTAAAAAAATTATGTAAATAATATCAATATGAATAGAAATATTCTATACAGAATCATATAATTATATATATGTACATCTATAAAATGATATAAAATATATGGAAAAGGGGGATAAATATTCTTGACAAAAAAAGGACAAATAAGGCTAACCCCACTTATAAACATCATATTAGTTGAGTTTTGATCCAAATGGAGATGAAATTGTATGAATTTATGAAATCCAAAAGGAATTAAAATAAGAGAATATAATATATTTGTTTTATATAGTATAAACATAAAATTTCCTAAATTTAATATATAAATATATTCAATCTTTATTTCAAAATGTGATTGGTAAAGAATTCCTAACCTTTAATCATGTCTTATATAGATGCAATTAAAAATACAATATAATAAAAATAACAATATTAATCACTTATCTCAAAACCACACACACACACACACATATATATATATATATTTCCTTTTATACTCTTTCATGAAAATAATTCATTACACATATACTAGTTAGTTTCATTTTCTTTCATTAACTAATGTCATAAATTTTTATTATTTCATACAAGTGTTAAAATGGAGTTGTCAATCCCTATTCCATGTTATAAAGTTTATAATTAAAATATAAATAACTGCAGTTTAATATTTTTTTCTAATTGTTTATTCACTTCAATAATCAATTTATTGAAAACATATATATGGTTCATGCAAATGAAATCCATGAAGAGCATGTTTTGTGTAAGTTACTAATAACAACAAGTTAAATCCCATTGAACATTCAATTTTCAATAAACATTAAAATATTAAAAAATTAATAAGAATTCAATATCATATATATCTAGAATTAATTTCATGATAATCATTCATGATGAAAATGATTATATTTGTATAAAATACTTTTTTTGGTGGTTGAACTAACCCAAACAAGAACATGTTATACACCAGAATCAGGAAGAGTTTAAATATATATAAATATAGTATAATTTTACTTTAATAATAATTTTGTCAATTAAACATCAATATTGTTGTGGAAAAATCTATAAATAGTTTGGTTGAGAAGGTAATTGAAAACAAACTTGAAGAACAAGGGACTTACATTAATTAATTTACTCCATCCCGACATGAGTTTCTTCAAAATGATGGGTTTAGGATTCCTTATGAGGACCAAAAGCAAAAAAATTATAATTATTATTTTATAGATAAATTGTTTTATTTTATTATATGGTATTTCGAAGGTATATAATGGTTTGGATGGGCTATATGAGTGCTATTTTTATTGGTGAAAATGAGGAAAATTTCATTACAAACATAAGTTAGGTAAATTGTAAAGATCCAATCACATGGGTGATAGGTATATTAGGTGATGATATACTTGTGATAAAGTTAGGTTTTACTACCACATACAATGAAATTTCTTCTTTAATACAAAAATATTATTTTAATTATAAAAAATCCATGCTATATCAATTTCCCTATTTTATCCCCTTTTAGCTCTATAACATAGTTTAATTATTTTTCATGGTAATGTAATTTCTTTTATTAATTCAATAAATATATAATATTTTTATTTTTATTTACTTATTAATTTATTTCCTTTTTAATTTTCATAATGTCATTTCTTATTATACTCTCATAACATAATAATTTTCATCTCTCAATGTAATATTTTATCTTAATAATAATATTCAAAATTAGTTTTATTTTGGAGTTGTGTGTGAAAAAATCTATTTGATAATAATTTACTTAAGGATGAAATATATTAAAAATAGTTGGGTTATACATTCTACCCACCTTCATAGAATTTCTCTATAGAAATTTCGTTAGGGTAATTAAAATAAAAGAATTTATTTCTAAATAATTACATCTATAGGTTCCATTGTAGCTTCGAAAAATGAATTATTCCTAGATATAACTTTAACATTGTGATTGGTCATGTTTCCCAATACATTATCTCTAGGTTGTATGATTTATAACTATTGTTCCCAGTAATAGTGGTCATGTTTCTATTGTACTACATGTGAGTTATATAATAGTAAAGTGTTATGTATGACTTCCTCAAAAGTAATAAATTGAGAACATCACAAACTGGAGATAAGATCAATTATAGTGTTAGATGATAAGCTACCATCATAACATAATATAATATTTTGAAAGAGAAATTATATTTGGGCCTCAATAATCCCTTCATCTTAAATCTCTTAATCATATTCCTTGTTGATATTTAAAAGAATACTATAAAATTCCCAATCCTTAATATAATTATCTATATATCTATTTTATTAAATTTGGGTTTTTAATGTGATTTTGAATATTTTTAATCTTCTCTATCATTTCATACTAAATACCAAGTCCTATAGTTTTATTATTTCTAACAGTATTAAAAAAAGTTGGATATCTTAACATACTCCCATATAGATCCTCATATATTTCCATTTGAATGTTTGAATAGACAATTATTTTATATAATAAATTTACTAGGGGAAGGGGTTGATCTGAATAACCTTTGAAATCCATTGAATGTGATCTCAGTATATGCTAAATAGTTTCGATATGACCATTAGAAAGACTATCATTTGAAGTAATATAAATAATGTTGTAGCTTATCTCTATGTACAATTATTGTTGAATAATACTATATTATAATAATATAAACCTTAAATATCAATCATATATAATTATGAGTGGTACTATAAATAACATTACAATTTTTTATGTATATCGTGGAATGTTTCTCAAGTGACAAATATTCTCAAATAGTAAGGAAATGTGTAGAATTTATAAGATGCCAACTTTAAATCCTAATGGAATTATAATTCTTATAAGTTTTATATGGACCTACTATGAATCCATTTTTATGTTATACCATTCTCGTATTTGTATATGTAATGGTTTAATTATCCCCTTAGAGTGATGCCTTTTTTCCTTAACATACTGGGATAAAAAGAAATATGATATGTATTCTACAATATCAGTTTTCATGGCATCTAACCTAAAATGGTTATTTATATATGAATACATCTTTATCCTCCCATGATGGATAGATTGTGATGAGATGTGTATCATCAAACAACACTTTCATTGATTTTAGTGTTGATGGAACCAATTTTTACAACCAAAATAATATAATTAAATCAATGTAAATGTTTTACTTGAGAATATTACCTGGCTTCTTCTATAGATCAATATCTTCTTAATTAACCTCTTTTATCACTAAATTTTTGGATTGTTATTTATTTATTTTTGAAAATAGGTTTTATTCCATTCTTCATGATCTCATGGTCCTGAATTTTCAAATACACGAGAATTGGGTCCCTTTCAATCCATACCATGGATAAAGTAGCAATATCCATCACCGGACATTCTCATCATCATTTTCATAATTAATTATTATTTTTAAAAATATTATATATTGAAATTATAATATTATAAATAATTTAAAAAGAAAAATTAATTTACCTTTTATGATCTTGTAATTATAAAAATATGGAAAATAATTAATAAACAAATTCTCTTATAGAACTCATTCAAAACGTTTAACATTACTCACAATCAATATTGAAAATTTATAATAATATACATATTTAAATTTATAGATAAATTATAATGGAATTGGATAAATGGATATAAATATTATAAAAGTTTCTAAGGACAATAACTATTTTAATAAAATAATTTCATCACCTTTATTAGAAGTCTTTAATTAAGGTAAGGGTATGTGAGAACTAAATTTTATTCATTGAGTTTAAATATTTCTTATTTAATTATTTTATTATGGGATTCATTTTTTCTAAATAATGAATAATTTTTATATTTTTTCCTTCTCAATTTTTTTGGGTTCGTTAATTCTTACACATAAATGCATTATCAAATGATTTTTTTTCAGATATTATCTTACTAGAAAGTGGTTTCTTGTCCCAATTTCCACCCCTTGATACATATTTTTTATTATAATTCATGTCTTATTTGGTTTAGTTTATTTATATATCTAATAAAGTTTTGTATCATGACCATATTAATTTTCATGGTATTTAATTTTTAATTTGAAAATATACCCTTTGGTGGGTTTTTATTCGAATGATTATAAATTCTAAAGCCTTATTTTTCCCTATTTTCAATTCCACGAGACATGATTTAAATTGAGAACCATATTTTATTTTATATAGTGTCTTAAAAACCCTATATAATTCAAGTATAAAAGAAATCATTAATTTCATCATGTTTGAATTTCATGTTATCTCCCTCATATTATTTCCATTATTATAAAACCATTATCGTAAATTTTTTTGCATCTCAATTTTGATTCATTGAGATATGATTCATATTCACCACTTGTCTAATTTTTTTGTGTATACATTTTTCATAGATTAAATTCTAAATCCCCTCCTATTATATTCTATTTTTAGTGAACATACATAAATCCATCACTTCCATTACATTTCCAAATCATCCTCTATCACTAACATAATTTTTCATCCAATTCCTATCCTACATGACCACTCTATAATTCATTAAATTTATTGAAGGGTGTTCACGTAGATTCCACACGTCGATTTATTGGGGAAGTTACTGATTTAATAATATACGTATTTCACTATATGGTTTTACATTGAGTTATGATTGCATAGACATATATTCTATTTATTGATTTGGGAATTATTTAAAGTCTATATACTTTTTTTTCTAGTATGGATGTTTTTTTATTATTATGAAATTTTGGTTATGTATTTATAGTTTATATATTCCATCATATGATGAATTCATTTCCCATGATTATAAATGGTGGGGGTATTTATATATGGATTCTAGATGCATCTTTAGGTCTCACACGACAAACTAGATTGGATATTTTTGGTTTTTTATTTATCAAAAAATTTCTTAAATAAAAGGTCGATATGGTAAGATCATGAAGTTTAAAATCATGATGTATTGGTTAAAGAATAAAATGACCTATCTACCAATATTAATTTCATCCCTAAGGAACCAATTAATATTATTAACATGAATGTATATATTTCAGCTTTATTCATGGATTTATTTCAAACTTATGTGTTCAGTTATATTTTACTATTTGAGTCTTTTTTATTCATGCCATAGTGTTCGTTCAATGATATATTTTGATATCTTCCTTCCCATGTAGATTGTTTGTTCTCATACTTCTTCTGTTTCCATTTCACTAGTTTTTAAGGAATGATATTAAAAATTATATGTCAAGAAAAAATCACCATTTTTACAGATATGGTGGGTGTTTTTTAAGAATTATTATGGAATAATTTTTTTCTTATATAATGGGGAAAATGTTCATTTCATGAGAAATAAAATGGTATTGATTATTAAAAGTATTTTCAAAACTCTATAAAACTCTAAAACTAAAAGTTCATTTGAATGTATGGGACTCAATATTTGATAGTGATACTATAATTATTGGTGGATAAAATTGGGTCACGTTGGTACATTTCGAATATGGGATGTCAATGAGGTATTTTTGAGCACTGGATCTAGGTGTGCGGGTCTATACAATTAGAACAATTGTCATATTCGGTGAATTTTCAACCCTTTATATATATATATATATATATTTCAATTAACCTCTTGTGATAAATATATATTTCACACTTTTAACCATATGGATAATTATTTCATGTCATTAAATAAAATATTTCCATCATTGGATATAAATAGATTACATGGGATCCCCTATCTACACTCATATAATTGATTCAAAAAACATGAACATTAAAAACTGGTTCTGAAACTGATTAAGGAGACCCAAACATAACCATCCATAATGAAAATATAAATAAAAAATAATAAAGATAATACATACCTAATACTATTTAGGGTATATATTTTAGGGAATTTAGAAAACATTTATGTAAAAAAACCTAATATATTTCCCAACAAATGGGAATTTCATCCACTAGAGAAAGCAATTTATATTTTACAAAATTTATTTTTCATCATCAATATGATTCTTGACACATGATTCCCATATGGAGATATCATATTTAATAATATTTTTTCTAATGGTTATAAATGAAATCATAAGATGGGTCAATATGAATGCTTAGTAAGGGGACCCGTACAACCAAAGAAATCATTGAATAAACAAGTCTTGAATAATATTATTGGAATAAGAAATAGTATTAAAATTACATATAAATGATAACATGAGCATGTCATATATCCAAGGATAACATACTAATTTAAATAAAAATATGAACTATAATAATATATTTTATAGTGACGAAATTCATAATTTCAAACATCACAAATATATCCTGAGGGTTATATGAAAATACATCATACACTAATGGGTATAGTTTACACAAAATATGCCATATAGAATATCTCATGATATAAATTGATGTATTGAGGGGATATATAATTTTTGGCCCACACATCACTAATAAGTTCTAATTCATTCATTATATAATGAAAAGAACAAATAATACACCACACAATGAATATGATTTAATTGTCAATAAAAAACCACATTGAAATAATTGGTATATCGGTAGTAAATATTTACCAATTCAATAAATTGAATTATGTTCCTAGTAAGCATCCATTAATTTGAGACCATATAAAGTAATCGGCATAAAATAATTCAAATTATGGAGAAAGAAATATTTAAATAGTTGAATTTATATTTAATATATCTGTAATATTATATAATATGGATATGAAGGAGAAAAAACGTCATGAAAGAGATGAATAGTTATAAAGAATGTATCCCTTCTGAAAAAGGTGAAGTATAAACTATAAAATTTTAATATCATTTAGTGGGTAATATAGGAAACTTAACATTGGTGGAATTATATCTTTTTTCATTTTATATAAAAAATGAGTAAAATAATAAAAAATTTATATAATTATTTTGTAATAATTTTGTATAAATAATTTTTTTAAAAAAATGTAAATTTCATTTCGAGGGGATGAAAATATAAGATTTAAATCAATAATTATAAGGGAATTAAGAATATTGAAACAGTAAAATGAATTAAATTAAGGATAATAAATGTGGGGTGGAAGATTAAACCACAAATAATTGAAATAAAATCCCTTCACGTATTCTTCTAAAATATTACCCATTAATTTTAAAAGAAAAAATAATATAATATTATGAATAATATTTTATTTGAAAATTTTTTGATTCTTGAGTTGGATTATTCAGGAAGGAAATTTCTTATAAAATATATATAATCCACTCTTGTGGTAAACATTAATAATGATATACTCTTCATGTTTTTGTAATTAAAATTTAAATAATCCATGACAAAATGTTGAAAAATTTCTTTTCTAAACGTTTCTAAATAAATTAAAAGGGGATATAAAATAAACTTATCGAATTTTTGATGTAGTGAAAAGATCATTCTTCTGATAATATAATGAATATGAATATGGAGGTATAATAGTCCCAACTATAAAGAAGAGATATGGTAAAGTTCACTTCTAAGAAACCAGTGGGTTGAATTTTGATCCAATGAGAGGTTAAACATAAAGAAGAATTCTAAACCCTAGAAAATAAATAGGGAGTATAATATATCGAAATCATTGTTTTTAATAAACAAATTTAATGGATGATGTCTAAGAATAAATATCATAACTTAATGAAAGAAAATTAAACTAAAAATAACATTTATGACTTTAATAATAAATCAAATAACAAGGAATGAAGAGAACATAATTTAAAATGTACTATATAATAATAATACATTATTCAATATATATAATGTAAATATGTATTGTTAATAAAATAAAATATTAAATTGGGGAAAAATAAAAAACATGTCTCAAAAAATTGAAATTGAGACAAAGAATCCTTTCCTCGAGTCCTAATTCTCTTTGTGAATGTGTCTAAACTCATGAATAACAAAATTAATTTTATTAAATTCTTGATTAAGAAAAATTTTCATTTTTATTTCATCTTAATTGTCTATTTATTTACATATTTAATTCAATTATTTTTTTTCTAATCGACCATTAAGGTTGTCCGAGAGATTCCTCCAAAACTAGTTGATTTAACATGGTCAATGATGTTCTAATATAGTTTAATCATCTCAATAATTAGAGCGATTTATTTTCACTATCATTATTATAGAATAAAATTTATATTGTATAATAGGGTTTAAAAAAGAGATTCAAAATAAGAAAAGTCTCTCGATTTTCTCATTTTCTATAGTTAAATTTATAATTAAAATTTATTATCAATATTATAAACAAGGTTATGAATGTATATTTGAAAAATATTAATCATGAAATAAAAAAAATATTTCATTATTAAATATACTTTTAGAATAATCCTTGTAGGGTTTCCGTAATAAATTAAATACGTTATTCAGAGATGGAGCAATAACACCATAATATGGCCGATGTTTTCATTTTCTAATGGATGGGTGGGAGGTTGTTAATTGTTGTACCATACACATAATAAAATTTATATATAATAATGATACTTCTATCTATAAATTAGGATGGATAAAATATTAGGAGGATGGAGATAAACAATGAAACATGAATGGTTTTAGTTAAAACAAATACATCTTCCTTTTATATCCCCCTTTAGACCAATCATTTAGACTTCTTAGATTGGGCTATTGGTGAAGATAAAAACAGAGGCTGTGGGAAATATGTTTGGGGAGGTATTTTATTATAATTTTTCCACAGAAGGAATATTTAGTTGTAAAGACTTGTGGAGGGTTGAAGGGGTCCTTTTGATTGGTGAGAGAACAATATTTATGTAAATATTAAATTCTTAATATAAAAATATAATCCATAATCAGCTCATGCAGCACAAAATTTGATACTTAGAAGGGTAAATATAGGTTATGTTCAATCAATCCCACATCCACGCATTTATTGATAAGGGTTTGGGATATTTTGTGACATTACCTTTTGATTTAACATTCTTACATCATTTCAACCTTTACCATGGTGACTATGTTTTATCATGGTAACATAATTTTATGAACAAAATTGAAATTGAAATTTTTAAATAAATTTATAAGGTTTATTCCATATGAGAAATTCATTTTACGCAATTCAATTTATAAATGTGATAATAATTATTTTTAATATAATAAATCACAACATAAGAAAATAATTTTTCAAAAAATGTATTTTTAATTTTACAAATATATTTATTAGTTTTTTGGATTTCCATATAAAAAATTATTAAATGTGTTTTAATTTTCTTAATATATTATGAATAAATTTCATTAAATACATAACTAAAAAGTAATTACTTTAGTTTATTCAGAAAAAAGTAAGATATATATAAAAAATACAATGAATGAAAAATAGGTCTATTAAACATAAAATGATTCTATGCATAATTTGTTTAAATTTGATTATATATTTTATAGGAATTAATCAAAATAATATATCACATGAAATAGTTCAAATTAATTTCAAAGTTAAATTTTATGAAAATTCCAAATTATAAAAGCAGATACTACATTAATAATTACATATTTATTTTTTCCTAACTTCTATACACTAACATCGTCCAAGATATCTATATAAGAGCTATGTATAGGGTACATAATGGAATCCAAAAGGGGAGGATATTCATATAGAGTTGATCTCATAATGATTTCCACAATCTTGCACTTCATTCATGGGTGATTTTTATCAAGCTATTCCTATTGAATATAATGCTATGAATGATATACATAAAATTCTATTGATGATTATTCCTTCCAAATATGGGAAAATTGAACTTCATAAGGAATAAATTTAAAACTTATTTTATGTACTTCACCATTTGACATATATCTAATAATTCAATTTATTATTTTTATTACATCGAATTAAACAACCATATTTTTTTATCATGTTCAATTATTATAATTTTATATTATTAATATATTGGGTTACATTTAATTTAGTTTTCTGTACTATAAACTCTACTAATAACATTATTTATTTAACGAATAAAGCTTTCTAAAATAATAGGGTGTTACACTATACCTCTTTTAAAAAAATTACATCCCATAAATTTTTATTTCTCTCATGAATTAAATTAGATGAGGGATTTTAATATCGTCTTTACTGATGATAAAAAGTGAATCTGAATACATAATAACAGGACATAAAAGTATTGTATATCAACTAATGAATTTCGGCATGGCATGATTAACTATGTGTGCTATTAGGTCCTCTTGTTGTATGTCATGTGAATATTGAGCTAATACTGAACTCACTTATTTGGTTGTTATTTCATGCATTAAATATAGATCCCAATATAAAGTATAGTATCCCAATATGGATTTAATTTCTAAAACAAAAACTATCCTTACTCTACAAAAGATTCAATATGATTTAGAATATTTAGATTTCTCCCAAGGGTGTGTATTACTACTCTCAAGTATTAATTTAACCTAAAAATATTGGTATCTTTAACACTATATTTCAATCCCAACATTCAAGGAATCTTATTCCCCTATAAATAAACAAACTCTTTGTCCCCAAATGAAAATAATCACAAACTAATTATTATATACCATAAACATTTATACTCTAAAAAATATATTAATTTATTCATAAACCAAAATTATTTTCCGTGAAATAAAATTACATAATAACCCAAAGAGAAACCTATATCTTGATAATGAATTTTTTAAATATCCTTGTAAATATTTCACAAAATCTTATCAATCACCTTAAAATAAAACAACTTAATACCTTAAAGTGGTATATATGCCTTTAAACATTTGACCAACTTTAAATATAGTAACCGTTGATGGTATCTAAAAATATTAAAATTACCCAAATTAATAACATTATAAGCTATAAATGTTTCTAAACCCTGTATTGATACCAATTGTGCTGCCTTAGACCCATACCCCTAGATCAGATGATAAAAACATATCCTTCATTTTTTTGAAAACTACTAATGTGACAGAAACAAAACCATCCTTAATTATAGTATCAATAGAAAATATTGAGTTATAGATATACATAAAGAATTTTTTGTTTTAATTTTAGTTACATAGGAGAAAACTTTGTCTTATAAAATCAATAACTTTCTTACCAAATAGAATGTTTTTCAACTAAACAAGGGAATCTTTTTGTAAAAATAAGTACTTAACATCGCTCATGAAATTATCTGGAAATAATACCCACATATTCATATAAAATGTAATAATATTCTTCATAAAAATTAAATATTAATGCCTAATAAGTGTGATATTAAATTCTCATTAAGTGGTATCATACATCATAATATATCATTGGATAATGAAGACAAGAATAATATGTAAGGAATAAACAATAGTAATTTTTTTCCATATAACTGACAACATAAGAATGTGTTATATCCCTTGACAACATAAAAATATAAATAATCACATGGTTATTAATATAGGATTTAATAATGATGGAATTCATTATGTCATGCCTTAGTAACATACTATCAAGGATTTTCCATGAAATCATACATTAATTGGTAAAGATTACACTAAATACCCAAGAAAGCTTGTCTTAGGTGACCTACTAATCGATTTAAGGAATATATACTGTTAGTTATATCCCATTACAAATTAACATAAATATACTCATCATATAAATTAATAAATAAATAATACAATAGATAACCAACATTCCATAATAATCAACTAACATCAATATCAATAAAACATATATAAATTTTTTATATTTCCCTAGTCAGTAATTGAAATAAATTTATGGAAAACATCATTACAACTGAAACAATATATATTAATGAGTATAAATATTATTCATTTCTAAAAAATAGAAAAAATATGGAATTTATATATAATATATCCATGAAATTAATATATATGTGAATTAAAATGAAAAAACATCGCAAGAGAGATAAAGGGTAATACAAAACCTAACCCTTATGACCAAGGAGAGAAAAAATATATAATTCCAAAAAAATAGAGGTTAATTTATAAAAACAAATCTGAAGCTAATATATCATTTAGAGTTTGATATAAAAATGGAATTGAAAGTAAAAATAATAATAATTATTTTTTATACTGATTATAAAAACACGCTTAAAACTAATTTTAAAATTAAATATCAAATGGTTGAAAAGTAGAAATTAAAAACCATAGTTTAAAATTAATTCTTATTATTTCTGGATATAAATGAATTTAATATAATGATATGAAATATGGAGTGGAATATAAAAATATAAGTGTGTGGAATGAAATATCATTATTTATTCTTAGAGAACCTTAATCATTATTTTTGAAATAAAAAGTTCACATGAAATGTCAGTAATATTTTATTTGAAATTTTCTGGAAACATCAACATGAATCCTTATTAAAAAATAGTTACGATAGAGGAAAACTTCACTCATGTGGTAAATGTTACAAATACATGCTGTATAATTTTTTTTATAAATGTACTTATGAACCATACTGAAAATGTTTAAACGATTCATTAAAAACATTTTAAAAAAGTCAAAGGTAATATAAAATTATGTAAATAAATTAAACATGTTTATATAATTTAATTCTTTTAAAATTTAAATAACATGGATATAGAAGAAAAATATTCCCAACCATATAGAAGAAAGAACATTGAGATCACTTAGAAGTGTCCGTTTAGTGTAATTTTGAAGAAAAATGAGGTTAAAGGTTCAGAATACATGTGAACCATATAAAATAAACATGAAATAAAATAAAATAAAACTTTTTCTGGAAGGAAATAAGGGTAGGATAGTGTTTAGGAATAATTTTTAAAACATAGTTATAGTAAATTAACTTAATAACAACTCTTATTAATTGGGTAATGAATCTAAATACTTGAAATTAGGAGACTGAAATGAAGGTGAAATTAATATGAGTAATTTATTTTAATTATATAAGAAGTTAATATGATAGTATTTACACCATATAACAGTTAATTGTTCTATAACAAGAATCATATCTCAATGAATCTAAATTGAGGTAATGAACATTGTCCTGATGTTATGGTTCACTTGGTGCATGCATTTAACCGCTTTAATAATGAAATTAAAATTTTTAAATAATTGATTAAAAGAGTTTTTGAAGTATATTTCATTCTGAGGTCCATTTATTTTCATATTTCATTTATTAATTGTATGGTTTTTTCTTCTATTAGCCACTTTGGATTTTCATAAAATTTATCATCTATTTCTTTTGTATAAGAATTATGGTCATCAGATATATAAATTTTTTTAATTATCTCTATGATTAGAAAAAATATTTTCTATTTCATTCATTTTGGAATAAATTTTAATTATTAATAGTTTTTAAAAAATAGATTCAAATTAAACAATGTATTTATATTTTATCATTTTTGGTGGTAAAATTTACTATGAAAATTTAGTATTTTTATTATTAACATAGTTAATAATTATTATTTATGTGATATTAATCATTAAATTAAAATCATATTTATTTATGAAATAAAATTTTAGAGTCATCCATGTATGGTTGTGATGAAAAATGAAACATATCGTTCATGGAGACTGTAATACGACTAGGACACAAGTGAAAATTTTCATTTTCTGATATATGGGAGGGACTTAAATAATAGGTATAACATAAAAAACTTACTTATAATGATGATACTAATTCCATTATATTATTATGTTTTTAGTTTATTTTATTTTAGTTGTAAGAATAAATAAACTTGAAAAAACTCAATTAAACTAATTTCTTTTTTTCCTTCGATATCTTCCTTTAAAGCACTCTTTAAGCCTTATTAGATTTTTTTCTTGTTATAACATTTCCTAAGATATTTTAAAATTGTATTTGAAGGGGTTTGGATTATTTTACTAGTTATATGAAGCTAAAGGTGTATGGAGAAGTGCAGTAGTGAAGAGGTTGTTTTATAGGTGATAGGGGTGGTATTAAGGTAAATTCTGATTTACCAATATAAAAAGTCTTGTCATATTCCCAAAACATGGATCCAAAATTTATAAATATAGAGGAAAATTATTGGTTAGGTCTATAAATTTCTCATTTCTATATTTATAAATAAAATTTTGTGACATTTTGAGACATTTACTCCTGATTTAGAATTCTTACATCATTTAAATCATTACAACGGTGTCTAATTTTTTTGTCCTAGTAACATATATTTATAACCATAAATGAAATTCAGAGTGTTACATAATTTTAAAATTCATATGTAAAATTTTAAATCCATATTAATTTATTAAATTTTTAAATAGAAAATATTAATTTTAATACAATTATTTATAATATAGGTGTTTTCAGAAAAACATGTTTTTTTAAACAAGAAGGTGATTTTATTCTTTTAGATTTTCCTGTAAAACCCATTAAATGAGATATAATTTATATAAATATATATTATAAATAAATTGAATAAAATTAATTATTCAACACTAATTTATTTTTCTATTATAATCAAAATAAATAATATATATATAAATAAAATTCTATGAAAAATAGGGCTTTTAAAAATAATATATTTTTATTAATCATCATTTAAAATCGATGCTTCATTTACTTGGGATTAATCAACTCATTATATTAAATATAATGATCTAAATTTATTGTAAAACTAAATTTCTTAAACATTTCAAAGATGATAATATATACTATATTAATAATTACACTTCATATTATCAAAACTTATATATTAAACATCCCTCAATAACTATGAATATGATCTATTATTAAGATATTAAATATTGGCCATATAATGTGGTGATTAAACTATTATTAATCTTATAGTGATTTCCATGAGCATTAAATTATTATATATATGATTTTTATTAATCCATAATTCTTGAAGATTAGTTTGGTATTGGTCTAAGGAGAATCTTAATGAAGTTTTTTCATTCCCAAGATTATAAAAATGATCCCCTTAAGGACTACTTCTACTTTATGATGTTATTTCTTCTCCTTTTTATATGGATTTCTTAACATTGATAGTTTTATTTATACCCTACAATTCAAGAATCATATTTTATAAATCTTATTTAAATCTTATAATTTTTTTATAATTTATATAACTTGGATATTTTTTATTTGATAGTGAATTTGATTTAAGCTATTAAATATAGTATTTATTTAAATAATAGGTTGTTATAATGTATTAGGTAATTTTTCTCATGGTTTTTTATTATTTTTCAAGCATAAGATAATGCTTTATTATTCTACTTTTGGAATCATTACAATCAATTCACAAAAATATCATTATATATAAAAAACTATCATTTATTGCATTGTAATGTGATTACATGTATATGGAGATACAATATTTTTTAGATCGTTGATTTTTTTCACTTTCAATTGGGTAGATTAAATTATCCCCAATTTTTGACAACATGTTTTTTTATTTAAATTTCATGATATATTTCAAGAAATAAATTAATAATATCCATATAATCTATGAAAAATATGGACTCACATTTCAGTGGTTGGTCTTGGAAAATCATTAAGAAGTATATGGTAAAGGAATAACATTTGGTATGAGTTATATAAAAAAATACTCCTTAAATTTATGGAAACTATAGAGAAAATAATTCTGAGATACATTGTAACATTCTCATAAATTTGTAATATTTTCAATATCATGTTTTCTTCCAATGATGTGAATTAAATACCCCCCACGATTAGGTTTTTTGGCCTATATAATCGATTTAATTTTATTATGGAGTTGATGTACATACTTATATTAGTAAATGATCATTGGTTGAATTTAGATATGAAATATAGAATCCCGATAAAGATAATTAAAATGGGAAGTATATATAGAGAGACAATCCATTCCCATAATCACATAAAATTAAAATAAAGGTATTGTTATATGTTTTTTTAGAAGCACATTGCCACAAAATTATATCATAGATGAGTAATAGGCTTAGGATTAAATCATCATACTACTAGGGGTTATTATTGATAATTTAATATATATTTATTAGGTATATGAATTATTACTCTTTGATTTTTTTTAATATATAAAAGAATTCATATAACTAGTCTATAATAAGATTGTTTTATCATTGACCATACTAGTCAAAAGTTCTATATAAATATTATATTTTCAACCCCTTACTTGAAAGAAAAATATTTGGTATGGTAATCAAGAAAAAATAATTTGAGTAATCAATCATATGATAAGGATACATAATAATAATATTTCCCAAATTATAGAATTTAATTTCAACAAAAAATATATTTTGATCATCCTATATCAATATTGGTTCGTCAAAGGTGAATTTAGGTTCTATCCATTTATTACTTATATGATAATGTCCCAATATAACTAAACCCTACACTAATTGATGGTGTGGAAACATAGTTACAACATACATTCATATTATGTTAATTAAATTAATATTTAATTCATTACACAATAAATCACCTCCCAAAAACTCATGGTTCACTGGAATTGGATATTAGATAGATATGAAACATTTTATAGTATTTTTAACATTTAGAACACAAAATATTATAAAAATAAACCCTTTTTGACACATCATATATAATATAATCCTTCATAACCGAAATAATGGAAACATAAAGATGGGAGAGGGAAAATTCCCAATAAAGGTAGTAATGAGATTTATCAATCAATGATCATATGTGGGAATATGATTATCATGTGGTTATGAAAATATAACAAATGTAAAATTTTATAAAAGAAGTAATTTTTTACCAATAAAACATAGATCATAAATATGATTTAAGAAATTATGATTTTATTAAAAAATCATAAATGAGATTTATGATTGATTAAACATGTTCCAATAGTCATAATACAATAATAAATGACATCGGAAGTAGAATGTGGACCCTATTTAATCATATAAATTCATTTATTATTTTAAGGACTATTGTCCTAACAATTATCCCATAGTCTAAAGTGTTCATAAATGGATTGGGTTTACTCTCTAATCCATTAAATTTGAGATCATGATGCATAATTCTGTACCCATTTTATTAGAGGGATATATAATCCATACACACCTATCACATAGTGAAAAAATTATTTCAGGGGTTTGAGTTCACCCCCCATTCAAAGTTGTCTCATGAGATAATTATTTATGCAAAGTATTTGAGGCCTATAATGGATCCATGCATCACATAATGATAAACTATACATATGTCTTACACATTAATATGAAAACATTGATAATTCTATCGAATTTTAATTAACCCAAGTAAAAGAAATTGGTTTCATTAATACATATATAGGTGATTATCATAATATATCTATATAATTAAGGTAAATTGTATCAATAGATCATATCCCTGATGAAGCGTAAGAAACATTAAAGGATGATTATATAGATGAAAAATTATTTTATTAGAACAATATAAACATTAATTTAAATACAAGAAGAAATATACTTCAATTTTATAACATTCATTTCATAAGATAATATTTTATAAAATAATGGGAATTTAATTATTTTTGAACATCATGAATACATGGGGAGGAAGATTCATTTAAAAAATTTACATAATGGATAGAAAAGGTTTTAATATAAAAAAATTAAAAGGAAATATTATTTTATAATTTTGTAATTAATTTCAAATGAATAGAGAAAAAAATTGTTTGAAGAATTTTAATATATTCCAAATAATATTTTGTGAGAAAATTCATGGGCAATAGAAAAATACATTATGAAACCATATAATTAAATATAAACACATCAATTATTAATATATAAAACATTGACATTGAGGAGAAAAATTGATAATAAAAAATAACAGATAACATTCAATTCCCATAAAATCTTCCAATAAGTTGTGTTTTGATCCAATGAGATTTAAAATAGTTTAAAGATATGTTGAATTGTGTCATTATAAGTTGGAATTTGTTAGGGAAATTTGATATTTTCATCAGATGGATAGTTCATTTTCATAACAGAGACTAAGATTGGTGTTATGATATTTTGAGTATCTATAAGTGTCCTTTTTGTGATTAGGTATAAGGTTGGGTATTAACCAAGGTGTTATAGATGCAAAAAATAATTCCCAAGGTAGCCTAAGTTACTAAAAAATAGTTCGGACCACTAGTGATATTTTGTGATATTTGATGTACAACAACACATGCATGGATCAGTAAACATTAAATGATCTGTCAAGTTAAAGGTATGACCCAACAATAATCTTTTATAATAGTGGATTGTTGAATTTTAAAGGGGAAAATATATTATTTTATGTGTTACGAGCCTTCAAGATTTAGGTGGATATGGGAAATGGTAGAGTCCATTCATAATAGGTTCTCCATATCTTTCGTTTTACATTAATTAAACTTTAATGGGGGTGATTCCATGACCATTTCAATCAGGATCATAGTTGATTCTATTTGTTTATCTCTAGTTTTTGTTCTCCTTTTGTATCCCTCTTATTTTAAATCTATTTTTTTTGATTTGGTTATAATTCCATTAGATCAAAGAGGAATTGAATGAGTTTTATGGGTATTTCCTGATCCTTCATAGAGGATATCCAAAGATGTTCTTCAGACAATCCATCATTATCTTGAAAGAGGTAAGAAACTTAACTATATTATTTATGGATTTTTGGTAAAATTTTAGGATATTGATTTTTAGGTGTCTAATGATAGTTATTTTTTATTAGATAATGTCAGGGGAACACCATGATCCTTTCTTATGTAGCTGTTTATGGTTTTGGAGATGTAATGATTCCCATTGGGAAATTAGGTAGTTATTCATAAATTATTCAAAAAATATTACTAATTATAAGTGTCTATAATTAATTATTCATGTTTCTTGGTGTGAGATAGGTGTACACAAGTGTGTAAGGAATTTTATGAGGGTATATAGAACAAGGATGAGGTTCCTCAAATGCTGATAGGTTCATGCATGTTCTTGGTGAGGATAGAAACACCATTTTTGGTAAGTGGTACTTATCCTAAGAAACCATTTGTATGTTTATAAGTGAGTGTGCCTATTTTTTACACACTGTATGGATTTTTTAATTGAGATTTAGGACCCAGAGATCCTTAGGTCAGATAATATGGTTTTCTTTAATCCTCATTACTATGATATGTTCTTGGAATCACTTTGGATTGTCAAAATATAGTGATGACAATATACCTAGGGATGAGGGTACTATTTATGATGGAGAGTGACCTCGGGGAAGTTTCAAGATGTGATATGGGATAAAAGAATAGACTACATGTTTTCTACCAAGTTGTTTTAGGAAATAATGAGATGTTTGTCCTAGTGTGTTGAGTTGTCTTACCAAAGGGATTATAGATGTTCCAGGGTGGGGATGGTGGGAATTAGTTACTGATATGAAATTGGGATTCCAATGGGATTTACATAGGATATAAACCCTCATGGTTGATTCTAGGGTTAAGGTGAGGCTTTATATAGTAGTGTCATATTGGGTGATATATAGATGTTTTTATTAGTTAAAAGAGACTGAGGTAGGTCATATAGCCATATTGTAGGCCTTTCTGGGATAGAAGAGATATGTTCAGGTTTGAGGGAGAGAGTGGATTAAATATTGGGAGATATGATGTGTGTTTTTACGTAAGAGGATAACTGATTTATTGGGATCTATATACTAAGCTGGTGCGCTTTATGGTTTTCTACAACCTTATTTATATGAATCTTTATCCAATGACATTGTGCCCATCCTTACAAAGATGTATTATTCTGTAGGTAAATCATACGACCATGTTATTATACAATATTGGTTATATATCCTGAGATGTTAGATTAGGAAGATAAATTGTATGATTTTTTATTAAATGGTTGATATCAATATATGAGATGGTTGAGTCATGGAACTTTCATATACATGTTTGTTCTGAATTTTTTTATCTATCAATGAGATTTCTATGTCATGGAATATTTATATGAACCATGTCAAATTATATGGTGGCTATCCATCAATCATATTATCAAGTCACAGTATTAATTTATAACACTGTTATGAATGATGTAGCCTTATTGTTGGGAATTTATTTTCTCAACAATACTCATTAAATATTATTGTTTTTTATTCTCAAAAATACCATTGTTTGTTTTACGGATTTAATTATATTGTGTTATTTTTGGAATTTATTTCTTGAGAATTATAGAATGTTATCTTATCTTAAGGGTTATAATATTTGTATACAAATTTTTAATGTGTTTTAATGTATTCTAGAAACTTAGTTCATATCCAACATTTGTAGGAGTAGTGTAAGGAATGAACCCTATATTTGGAACAACATGTATACATCATATAGCCTATTTATTCAAGAATGTATGGTTTATGAATCCTATATTTAGAGGGAAACATGCATTTGAAAATAAGGAATGTATGGCTAAAAAACCCCATGTTTATTAGAAACCTTATGATTGGGGAAAACTGTATGGTACATCAATCGTAATTTTGTCATCAACCCTAGGATTTGAGTTTTTATTTACATTCAAGAGACCTATGTTTGAATATTTAATGATCATTTTTTAAATCCATGATATTATCAATGATTTTTGGAAATGGTCATGACAAGATTAAATACTGTTTCAAAGATGTTTTGTGACCAATTCAAAGGCTGGTTATGATTGATTCAAAGACTCATATTAAATGGAATAAATTATTAATATTTATGAGGGAAGTTATGAATTACTTGAATTAATTAAATTTTAATGATTGTGATTAATCATGATATATCCATATATATACTTAGCTGAATGAAAGATACATATTCTATATATATTTCTAGATTATTTTTTGAAAACGTACAGATGATATAATCACTACCTACTCTTATGAATATATTTTAAATACATAATAACCGCAAAGATCAAGTGAATCTACTATTTTTCTAAAGATTCAACACACTGAATATATATATATTTCCAAATCATACTTATATTTAAATACCATTATTTTATATCAAAGATAATTCACAATATGGATCTCTTAAAATGTATTCTTAATTAAATACATCTATATTTGATGAATAAGATCTCTATTCTTTCAGTTTCTACTACAGTTGTGACCTAGAACTTTCCAAAATAATCAATTCTAGATCATTTGATCTATTGGTGTCTTGGATACTTGGAATCAGTGATGGAAGAGTATCATATTCTCTGACTGATATTTGGTGATAATGGTTCCCCATAAATAAATAGAAGGATATGTTTAACCTTATTGTAAAAGTGTTAATTACTTACACTTAGTTGTGAAGGTCTTATTATAAAAGGACATTGTCTTGTAAAATTTACCAAGCTCGTCGGGAGATCATTAGTGGATGGGTCTAGGGGATATTTTTTCCCGAAAAAACTAAAAAAATATCTTTGTTCTTATTTACTATTTATCTATTCCTCAAATAACTTATAAAAGAAAATGCTTCAAATATGTATAAATCGCAAATAATGATAAAAGAAATAATCTGTAAAGATTATCGAAATGACACAATTTACCCCATATGGTGTATATTTCTATTATACTAAACTAAAAATTGGTATCAAAGGTGATATTTTATGATAAAAGCTATAAAAAGATTGAAATATGATGTCTATACAAAATAAGAGTCTATAGATGTTACTAGAGAATGTATGTCTAGGGCCCATGTTGCATATTTCAATGGTGATTAATATGGATGCTTAAAATCATGAATGATCATAAAATATGAAGAATATTTCATTTAATGTTTATATGAAGATCATAAATCACAATATAATTTTTAATAAACCAAAAAATGGGATGCCACAAAAGAAACTGAGTATAAAATCAACTCAAAATAAATGAATTCTATCATATGTGGACATGGTCCGGATAAATTCATTTGAGTATCCAAATTTCCCACATATTATCAAATGTGATAGTCAATAACTCTTATATAATAAGTAACTAACAATGTTATAAAACTAAGGTATGCTACTGAAAAAATAAATATTTTCACCTTCTGAATGTATTATGATGAAAGAATAAACCAAATGAATGAAAAATTTATAGAAATAGTCAACGACGATTCCACTTTGGTATATCCTAGTTCTCAATCTGGTCATTTAATAAAATTACTTAGGGTACTACCCCATAAATGTAATGGGATAATTGCTTCTATTGAAAAATCATAACTACTTAAAAGTCCAAAAATGAATTAATTAATTGGAACCCTGATGGTAGATGATGAATAGATACATGTAAAGCTAAAGAACATAAGATAGTTCCAAGGGTAAACTCTTCCCTTAAAGTCATTTCAATGAATCTTGAATGAAATAAAGAAGATTTCAACATATAAAAATATTTAGACTTCTTAGATACTGACATGGAATTGTCTTAGTAAGCCAATTTTTTTTGAAAATTCAACAAGAAGAAACGAGGACCTAAAAGATCTATCAATAATGATGAGGAAGAAACTAAATAAGTAAGGTTCTATGAGTGTATGAAAATGGGTAATATTAGACCTGATTTCTCCAAGATAAAGAAAGAAAAAGAAAATATTGAAAATAAAAACTAGAGGAAAAATGATTATCTGTATAAAGGAAAAGTGAAATGAAGGCTACATAGAGTGTGTCTGAACACTCCATGATCCCTTCTAAATATTATTTAGAAAAAATAATTAAAAACCAAAAATAAAACATGTGATTTATAGATATGGAAGAAAATTGGGTACATGCCTAGTACTCTTATTCTTATGATTATTATAGTTCCTAAAATAAATAAAAATCCTATCTTATAGCTTGATTCTTGAAAAAATATTATTCTCTTATAAATAACCACATGTCATTAAAAAATATTCAAAGTTCAATTTTAAGTGAAATATAAGAAATATTAAAACAAAATCAATAATTAATCAATAAATTTAATACATCTACATCAAACAATATAGTTCATGAAAATATAATAAAAGAACTATAGGATCAACTAGGATCTTTTAAAAGTGTTCATTGTGTTTTAACCAAAGGAAAAATGAATTTGAATTAAATACATGGAAACAATTATTTAAAAAATAATTATATGTAAAAGGATGTAAGGGTGAAAAAAAAATTATAAAAAAAAATATTTGTTCTAAGTACTAAGAATTATACATTCTTTTACCATGGAATAAAATGTCATTTTTTAAATAACCGTTATATAATAAATTCTCAAATAAGTATAATTAAAATGACTTCTATTTCTAAAATTATTTCTAAATCTAGTATTGTGAATTTTTCAAAATAAAGAAAAATAATGTTCAGAGAACATTCCTTATTGACATAGTTGGGCCCAAGAAAATATGGTAACAAAAACAAAAATATGTTAAAATAATTTTACTAGAAATAACCACATGAATGAAAATTATATATGGTATATGGATAGTGTGGTATCAAGTTATATGAGTGGAGACTCGTCAAACTACCATAAGCTCCTAAAATTGGAAGGAGGACTAGTCACCTTTGAAGAGAATGTAAAAGGAAAAATAGTTGAAGTTGGATCAGTTGGAGATCCAAAGTTAATCTCAATCAACAATGTATTGTATCTAAAAGAGTTAAATAAAAACCTAATAAATATTTCACAGTATTATGATTATGGATTTTATTTTTATTTCTCTAAAAATTATCGTTATGTTTTTAATTATTAACTGCTTAAATTTAGAGCACCTAGAACTAAAAATATTTAAACATTAGATCTCAAATCCATGGGTGATCAAAAAGTGAATTGTTTAACAACTTCGACAAATGTGTCCTAGATCTGGAATAGGGTAATTAAACATTATAATATAATATCATTACATAATTTCTCTAATAAACACATACTTTCTAAATTTACTAGTCCTAAATTTAACCAGGATTGATTTTGTGATGCTTACGAGATTGAAAAACAACATAAATCATCTTTTGAATATATTTAAAAATTTTTGACATCTAAACCATTAAAAGATATCCATATAGATCTATTTGTTCCATTAGGGGTAACAATTTTGGCTAGTAAATAATACTTTTAGGTATTATCTGGTGTTTTTCTTATATTTTCATGGGATTATTTTCAAAACATTAGAAATAAAGTATTAATTATTTCTGAGGAATTTGTAAAATTATATATAATGAAAAATATTTTAAAATAATTTCATTAATATTTGATCATGGTGGATAATTTGTGAACAAAAAATTTGATTTTTTTGTAAAATTTAGGAATAAAACAAAAATTATCTACACCAAGTAGAACTCAACATAATGGAATTGTTAAAATAAGAAACAAATATATTTATGAAATGGAAATGAATATGTAAAATGAATACTCACTTACAACCTATATCTGGGTAGAAGATGTTAGCATAGAATTATATATCATGAATATATTTTTAATTAGTCCAATTATTAAAAATACCCTCAATGAACATTGGAGTAACATAAAAACAAAAATAATTTCATTTAATTTGTTTGGATACAGGATGTATATATTGAATATTAAGGAAAACCATGGTAAATTTGACCCAAAGGATGGTAAAATAATTTTTTTTGGATATTCTGCTATTTATAAATGCTATAGATTTTATAATGAAAAGTAATGAATTTTTTAGAAATTGGTTCATGAGAAGTTTTATGAATTTCCCCTTTTGGAAATAATAAATATCCAACAATTGAAACTATAGACTCTTTTGACAACATGAGACTTGAAACACCGAAGACTATATTTGAAAATAGTTTAGATTAAATTTTTTCTAATCAGTAGAACATGAGATTAAAGAACATGAATGTGTCTTACATAGAAATTCTATAAATATAATGGATTATACATTAGAAACTATTTTTTATTAAATCTAGATACATGAGTAAGAACTAGAATAATTTTAGGGAACATAGCTAAATATTATACCTTTCTATGAAAACTAGAACTAAAGACAATTGAAGAAGATTTAAATGATGAAAGATGGTTATTATTTATACAAGAAGAGGTAAATCAATTCATTATAAACAAGAATGGTAATTAGTACATAGACTAATAGACTATCGAGTGATAAAAACTAAATGTGTTTTTAGAAATAAACCAGATGTTCAAGGGATCATTACAAGATATGAAGATTGATTAGTATTGAAATTTTTCAACCAGGAAGAAGGAAAATTTTATGATGAATCATTTTGAAAAGATTCAATTTTTTAGGAAATTATAAACCTTCTATATTATAAATCTAATATATATTTTTAATTATATAATATGGATGTGAAACCTTTATTTCTAAATAGATATTTAATGGAGGAAGTTTACATTCAACAACCACTAGTTTGGAAAAACCTCATAAACTGTATTCAATTTTAAACTCTTGTGATCACTTTATATCCTCAAATAGGCACCTAGATCTTAGTATGAATGATTAATATCATTTTAATTAGAAAAATGATTTTTTTGAGGGATTATCAGATCCTATTTTTTTATGAAAATATTTTTCTCTAATAAATTATTAGTGGAAATTTATATTGATGATTTTATCATTAGATAAGTAAATAAAAACCATTATAATGATATTTTATATATATTTCAAAAAGAATATGAAATGAGTATGATGAGATAATTGAATTTATTTTTAGGTTTTCAAATTTACCAAAAATATTATTGAATTATTTTAAATCAAATTAAATAAAATATTTATTTAATGAAAAAATTTGGACTATAAAATAGTAATACCTATACAAACCCCATATATAATAATGTAACACATAATTTGGATGATGCTGGAAAACCATTAGACAATAAGTTATATAGAGGTATGATTAACAATTTACTATATCAAACCCCTAAAAACCATACATAATGTTTTTTGTGTTTCTGTGTGCCATATTTTAGTCTAATACAAAAGAATTCATTTTACTTTTGATAAAATTATATTTAGATACTTAAAAGGAACAATTTTCAATCTCTAATTTACCAAAAAAGGTCTAATTTTAATTTAATTTTTTATTGAGCTGCTAAATTGAGAAGATGTAGGATAGATAGAAAATTTTCATTGGGAACTTTCCACTTTTAAAAATAACTTTAGTTTCATGATCAAGTATGAAACAACATTCATTTTCCTTATCAATAGCTGAGAAGAAAATACATTTCCGCTCATAGTTACTGTCATAAGTGTTTTTTATTAGACACAACATACACGAATTTTGAATTATGTTTAATTATATACCTATTTTAAGTGATATTACCACTACAATTAATATTTAAAAATAACTTACATGTCATTATAGAATAAATAATAGTGATATAATGCATCATTTTCTATGAGATCATAATCATAAAAGGGTATATATTTATAATTTTTAAAAACCAAATATCAACATACAAGTATTTTTACTAAACCATTTACAACTGCATGTTTCAATTTTATTAAGGGGGAGTTATGAATATTTAATTTTAAATAAATGTGTAATTAATTTACCTTGTTAATTTCTATATTACAAGTTTTTATTAAGTTTTTATTTATTCATTAAAATAAAAACAATAATTTATTCCGATTTAAATAAGAATTCATTTTTAAAATAGAAACTAATAATGATTATTTTAAAATATTGGCTAGAGAATTACACCCACGTCACCCAAAACTGTGAGAAAAACCATTCTCTTTTGTCATTGTCTTATTTACTTCAATTTTGAATCTTTTCTTTTTCTAGAGATCTTTTCTTCCATGGAAGGCCTCTATGTGGCTTAAATTCCTTTGTTCTCTCTTCTAGGATTTTTCAGTGGTGTCTATGATGGGGGAGACTGGCATGCCACTTCTCTAGATTTATCTCCCCCTTTTTTCCCCTCTCTCTTTTCCCAACCAATTTATGTCTTTCCAAATTTCTCCTCACTCCATTATTTTTTTCTATTCCCCTACTTCTTTTTTCATTATTTTCCCCTTTATATCCTTTTCACCCTATAAAATCCCTCATTTTCACTTCCCATTCTCTATAATTTAGATGTCTATGTTTCTGAACCCATTATGGTTAGGTGCACTAACTTTCTCAAAGATATTTGTGATGTGAGGGTTGCGTTACATTGGTTTCTTAGGTTCTCAGATTACACACAGTAACATCCTCTCAATGTGGATTCTAGTTGGTGGTGGTGTTCCTTTAGTGATATTTTATGTTATGTTTTTTTTGATGATGGATTCCATGTTGGTGTTGGTGGCCAATAGAGGAGGAGATTCTCTACTGAGGCCCTAGCTCATTTCAATGATCCATTGTATTTTTCTTCATTTTTTATCTCATAGTCATTCAGTGATATTCATTTCATGGAGGCTTTTCGAGGTGCATATTCCTAGTCGACGGTGTTCTAGAAGGTGAGTCCAATGATAGATTCAAGATATGATTTAGTGGTCCTTGTTTGAAGTTTTCAATGTTAGAGGAATATTGAGTGTAGTGTTTTTTGTAACTTTGTTTCTCTTGGAATTCCTATAATGGTTTGTGGCTCATTACTGAGGTCTTGACCACTTTAAACGTACCCTTGATTTAGAATTCCATAGATACTCTCCCAGTCTATCTAGAGTGGTTGTTTTGTAGAAGTTATAAGAGGTGGTATTTGAGTGGTTTATTGGTATTAATGAGTCTTTTCTTTGATGGGGTCATCCCTTCATTCGAAGGGACTTTTACTTTTATAGCTCTGGATATCAGCTTCGATGGTGACCAGATGAAGAAGATAATGGTGGTTTCTCTGGTGAGGTGTTTATGGTTTTCACGTATGATTAAAGGTTTTCCAAAAGTAGTGATGGGTACTTACATAGGCTATTAATGACAATAATTCGAGGAAGATGATGGAGTTTTCAATTTGAAATTTTTATCATGAAAGAATTCTATTATCCCTCTGTGGTATGTTGGATTTTGTAGTGGGATCATTATGACTTCATAGGTATATATAATCATGTGATGATTTCTCCTGTGGTGGTGTGGTAGTCTATGGTATTCATCTGCATTTTGAAATTGGAAAACTCATTGGTGTTTTGTTTCCTTATTATATTGTTTTAATTTTTCTTATGGTATTGTTTCATGTGTTTGATTTTGAATTTTGTATTGTCTATATTTATTATCGTGGTCTGGAAATTTGGATGGATATTATCATTCATAGGGGTTGTGTTTATGAGGTTCCCACTAAACAAAAAATTGGTTCATTTAGAAAATGAAAAAAATGATTTAAAGGATTTAGAATATTTTTCCCTTCGAATCCATAGAATTTGAAACCCTTTAGACATTCAAATTCTCAAAAATATCAAAACATAAGAGAGAAGATGAAGGTGAACCAAGTGACCCTAAATTTAAATATGTCCCCTTCTAGAAGATTCTTCAAGGAAAATTATTTGATTAAGATTGGATATATCAGAAAATCTATTTCTTATTAAATACACATCTTTTTCGGGATTCAAATTTCTATTCATAGAAGAAAATAAAGAATTTATTATTGAGTTAGAATTAATGAATTTCTATAATAGTGTTAATTTTATGTCAGAGAAGAAGAGGATGTCATTACCTCCCATATATATGATAAATAATTTTCGATTTCCTTTGAAGAAATAGAACAGATTTGAAATACCCAAATAATGGAGTATTCTATTTTGATTGTCAATCAATTGGAAATAAAGATCACCAGTAAAAAAGATATAATTTTATTTCATTTTGGTTCAACATAAATTCGTAAAATGTTTTTAAGGATTATGAGGTTGATTATAAGGTATTTTTCAGGCTCATCATGTCATCCATCCTCCCTAGGATGACAGAATTAAAAAATATTCCTTATTCTGACATGTATATTATGTTTTTTTTCATTATTGATTTTAAGTTAAATTTTTCTAGATATATAATTAAATATCTGCTTCATTTCTATCAATCATAGTCACAAATGGACTTCTATAATTTTAGTTAAATTATTTATCTTCTAATGTACATAAAGAATAAGATTCACTGTTTAGATATTTATACAATGTGTCATCATTGAAAAATTCATAATGTTGATACTCTATGAAAGTTTAGTTTCATTTTTATTATAGTTAAAGGTAAACAAATGTTTGTTAAAGAGGATTAGGCTACAAGAATCTAGTGCTATTTCTCAGTGGGGGTATAGAAAATCTGTCGGATTAGTTCATATATGTCCAGAAGATGTTGGAGAATCATGAATAGAAATTGATACTCAACTGACCATAATTTGACCCTAGTGTAATAATACTAATCATGTTGAAGCATAAAATATAGAAATAGCTAAAGAATTAATTTTCAAATTTCACTGAAATATAGAAGAACTGATACATGAGAACACAGAAGTTGATACTACTATTCATGAAGGAGAATCTCCATCACCATTTTTAGGACTAATTATTTCCCTATGGTATAAAAAGAAAAAAGTCATGTATAATATAAGAATGGTGCACGTGGAAAATATCAAATCAATGAAACCTCTCATACATGATAGAAAGTACAAACCTAATTAGCTAAAACCACTAAAGATATTGAAAATTATACTATCTATACTATTAAACCATCTTTAGTCAGAATAGATTCTGCATTTGGAGAGAGAACTGATATTCATGATAACATTTCTTTTTCTTCTAGTGGGAAGAATATTGAGAAAATCTAAGAATAAAATGAGGAAGCTTCTCAATCTAGACTTCAAGAAGAATCCCCATCTGATTCCATGAATAATTAGATTTAGGATCTGACAATCTAGTTTATCAAAATGAAGGATTAGAAAATAGTATTAAGGAATGAGATGGAATCAATAAGAAAAAATTGGAATATTGTAGAAATTCAACTATTTATAAAGAATAATTTTAAGATTCTCAACAACAACTACCCAATCCAAGAGATAATGCTATTTCTAAAAGATATTCTAACACCTTTGATGGAGAAATGTCAGGCCAATTTGGAAAATTATTATCCAAATAAGTATTAAAAATAGATTTCTTAGATTTAAAATGGTATTTAGGATGTTAGTTTGAATCAATAAAATATTGTTTAATCTATACAGAGCCTCTTATTCTATGTCACCAACTTCTCCAAACTTACTTAGGATCTTGCAAGAAATTACATTGGTATTGTCTAAAATTAATGACTAGCTTAATTCACTACAATGTAATGTTTCATGTATGAATGTGCTATTATATAATAAAAGCAATCATATAAAAAAGTTGACCTCCAGTGAACCAGGATTTAGGTTTATTCTCAATCATTTAGGGTCCCAACTTACTAAATTTATGCAGACGGAGGAAATTCTGCATGAATTTTGGAATGTTGGTATTATTTAGTGTTTAAAAGCTTATCAGGACTGAAAACTTTTTATAATACAGATGGATGATAACTTTTTAAAATTATTACATAAATAGATGGACTATTTAAGGGGAGTTAACTAGAATTGAAAAGCTATAATAGAACAAGAAACCTCTACAAATATATTCCTTTCAACCTTGACCATCCCTTATTTTTAAACTATTTCTCAACCAAAATCACTATCTTAATCACAAAAAAATTATTTTAAATAAAAATATTTCTATTTTTTTTACTACAGGAACACATATCTCGTTCTATATCAAAAAATATAACATTTATCTATAGTAATGTGATACATTGAATGTGTTTTAATACATTATTAAATACCTTCATTTTTAAATAATAAAAAGGGATAGAAAATTGGGTGAACATAACATTAACTAGATTCTCCTTCCAATCCATTTAAATAATATTGTGAAATCAAAATACTAATAAGAAAAATTAATTCATTATAACATTATGTCATTTGTGTTTAAAATTCATATATTTTCTATAAATTGGGTTTTGGTTTTTGTGATCATAAAATATGGGGAGATTTTTGGGAATGTATTGTCTCGACAATTATTAATAAATCCATTGATTTTGATTCTTACAAATACATTTTTATTAAAGGAATTAAACAAATTTTTTTCATGAATATATATCATGAGAATATTAGAATATTATATTTTTAACAAGTTATAATATTTTTATAATTATTATGAATTTGTTTTAATTTATTTTAGAAACACTGTTCATTCCCTACCTTTGTATACATAGCGCAAGAAATGAACCCAACATTTGGAACAACATGTATGGATCTTATAACATATGTTTTTAGAAAAGTATTATTCAATAACCAAACATTTGGATGGAACATTACGTTTGAAACTAAGGAATGTATGTATAAGGAACCCTGGGTTTGAGATATACATTACATTTGATGAAAAACACAAGATACATCAATAGAACTTTGTGATCAACCCTAGATATGGATTTTTTTTATGTTCTAGAATCCAACATTTGACTATTCAATAACAGTGTTTTAAAGCCATGATATATTATCTTTGATTTCTGGAACATTATTGAAAAGAGTAAAATTGTTTCGAATATGTTTTATGACCAATTAAAAGTATTTTTATGATTGATTTAAAGACTAATATTCAATATAATAAATCATTTCTATTTCTAAGGGAAGTTATGAATCTCTTGAATGATGTTAATTTGAATGATAACAATATATTTTGAAAAATTAGTGGGTGTAATCAATCGAAATAATTCTGGGTATTATATATATATGGCCAGAGTATTTTCTATAATAAAATATTGATAATATAAAACTATGTGTTATTGTGAATATATTTTGAATACAGATCTTCTAAAATATCAAGGGACTCTACTATTTTTCATAAGAGGCTAAACATTGATGATACATATACATATATATCATTATCTTACTATTGTGTAAAATCTAATGTTTATTTTCTTATTCATAATGAAGGTCTTTCAAAACCAAGATCATTTCAAATAAATACTTACATGATTACATTTATCTTTGAATAATAAAATCCATATTTAATAAATTGTTTATGCAACTATTATTTCGAACCCTTCGAAACAATTAAATCACCCTATTTTGATTTATTTGAGTCTCAGATTCTCAAAATAAGTTGTGGAAGAGTATCCCCTTCTTGAACTATGCTTTGATGAAACTAGTTCGTTATAAGGGAACATGAATGCAATGTTTATCCTTTTTTAATATTGTCACCTTCCTACAGTCCGTTTTGAAGATCCTATGATAAGAGGTTAGTTTCTAGAGAAATTTACCAACATATTAGTTAGAGAGAGATACATTGAGTTGGGTGAGGGAAATAGGGGATTTCTATGCCATGAATCAGTATAAAAATTGATGTTTCCTTATTTACTATTTATATTATACTCAAATAAATTAATTAAGAAAGCACTGCACATCAGCAAAAATTGTAAGGATAATTAAAAGAACAAAATTTTCAAGATTATCGAAAGAGCATAGTTCACATCCCTCTTTAGTAAATTTTTATTATTTCGACGTAATTCTTGTGTAGGTAGTGTAGTGACTATTCCCTAAGGCTTAATGTTGAGTTCTAAACTTTCGGACCAAAAAAATTAGATATCACGCATGATGTTGAAGTAGGTATGGTTAGGTGTCTGACTATCCTTGTTAATACCTGATGACATAATAGGAATGTGTACCTTTTCAAGGATTATGGTGGCCTAGTTAGTATAATACGACTCAATGATCATGTTTATTTTTATTTTTTATTTTTATCACAAACACATGATGTTATTTATTAGTGGGTTTTGGTGAGACCCTACAGAGTTTATGAGCACACCATTCCAGTGACACTTAGTTTGATTTCTAACCCAACATTTAGGTTCGAGATTGGATCACATAATGAATAGTGGATTTAACTATATTATCTCAATGGGTATATTGAGACTCGGATTGGGGTGATTATTAGTTCTACAAATATTCTCCCTATATTAGGATTACTGTTTATTTTTTATATGTGTTCTTCCTTAAGGGTGACCGATTTTATGTTTTGCATGACATCACCATTTTATTATATTATTCTGTATACTATTATTCAATATAATATAATGTTTTATATTTATATTAATTTTTTTTGTTATTTATTTGAAGTTTTATTATTTTATATGAGGGAATATTCTCCCCACGATTACACTCAGGCCTCACATATAGTGGACATAATTTGGCCTAAATGTTGGTGCACTTGAGGTTTTGAGACCATTTGGATCAGGCTTAGTGATGTGGGGTGGGGGTTTCACAAAGTGGCACCAAAGGTTGTATTTTTTATTATACTGGGAGATGATACATAGTATAAATAGGAATGTGTCAGAACTTGTGATTGACCTCAGATGGGTGAGTCATGAACAGGTTTTTGGTGGGATGTCCTAGATACTATGGTGATGGGGTTATTGTTATTGGTTGTCACTATTATTATTGTGATTCTTATTGATTATTTAAAGACCCAAAGCTTGATGTTCATATATATTACATTAATTTAGCGAAATATCTAATACATAATAAAAACAGACACCAATGGACCGTAATAGTTTAGTGTCTTTGGAAACTCGAAATATAATCTTCTAATCTTGGTGAAAGATCTTCAACATCTCCCATAAAGATCTTCCTTTTTTATTACCTAAAACCTTTCTTTATATCATGGGGAAAAGAAAACATATAAAGGGTGAGCTCAAATGCTCAGTAAGGGTAATCATGGTGAAAATAAAACAAACCATATAAATTAGAACATCAAAACATGAACATAATATTTAAACATCAAAATCATGAGCAATGACATAAAACATGGCAGTACATAAGGCATAGATCATAAGGAAATATTAATCAGGATAGAATATAATGGAATAAAACATGTAATTGTGGAAAACTATTAGGCACATGGTATGATTTCCATAGTAGCCATGGCATTGCTGCCAAGACCATCTTAGTGGACAAAGTCCCTTTCTGAATCAAGTTCACTCCCCGTTCCAGTCCGGTATCACTAAACCAGATTAACTTAACATCCAACCATGTCTATCTCATAAGATATAAAATCTTTACCCAATTCATTGGAGGGAGATATAGGTCCCACCTATCTCATAATTAAATCATTCTTACTTGTGCCACAACATAAACATAAATCATTCATCATAACCCAACGAATAAAATGGGTTTCATAAACATCATCCTATCATAACATACCCCATTTAAAACAAATAGATATCATATCATCATAATAAAAATGAAACCATGTAAATAATAGAGACATTATTCTTGAAACATGAACATATAGAATAATGTCATCTTAGATGGAAAATAGTTTTGATAAACACTTGAAATGAATTCTTGAGAAAAATATCCTTTATTATTCAAAATCATTTTCTTTTCAGAAAATTCCATGCAATTTTAAAATAAAAGGATTTTTTTTGAAAATAGTCATCAAATATTGTAGATTAACATTCATTAAGAAAAGGTGTTATGAAACTGTAAAAATATGTTCATTCCATATAAGTTAAAAAAACATTCTCCTCATACTTTTGTCAGAAAAGTCAAAAAGTTCATCGTATGGTAAAAAAAGAAAGATTCCTTCCATAACAAAAAGTAAAAGTAAAAGTGGGGTAAAAAAGACATTAAACATACATGGAAGAATATTAAACACTTTGTGAGAAACATTTTATGGGCATGGATGAAAAATATAACCCCAGTAAATACCTAGGTAGAAGAAATATCTGATAAAAATGAGATTTGGAAAATTATCCCCTACATGATGTCCGATATGCATTGTATGTATCCGGACCTCCTGTATAATAATTTAAATAATTTCATTGAATTATTAAAAAATCATATTCATTGTTATGATATCATATATGGTTCAATTATGACTTTATAATAAACGTTCATTTATAAATTCCATGTTAAAGCAGTGTTTTTGGTAAAATCATTTCATTTATCGTACGTGTTTCAATTTTTTGTTATTGATATTATTATTACTTATATCATGATTTACTTACTTCTATAATGTAAATAATGATTTATATATCATATATCTTCAGTATATATATATATATATAAGATAGATGAATGAAATGAAATACATCTTTTATGGAGAGGGTAGGCCATACATACGCATAAACACTATTTCCCATTCCTTATTGAATTGAATGGAATTAATTAGATGACATACATATATATATACATAAATATAGTAGCATTATTATGTCATATATTTCGTGATTACTTATTATATATACTTTATAATCATTCTTGAATTGTTAACATGGAAAATGAATCTCATCACGTCGTGGAGACGGTAGTCCGTACTTACGCACGAGTGATGATATCATTACCATGATCATGGAATTGTATTGAAGTGTATGTATAATATTTCAAAATCAATATTACTTCACAAAAATCATATATAGTTATTTATTTACACCATTATACCCATCCAAGTAAGGTGGTGGTGGAAAACAGATTACACCACGGCGTGGAGATGGTATTCGGTACGTACACATGCGCAGTGATTTCATTTTCCGAAGGTTGGATAAAAGGTGAAATATGGTTTCTTCATATTTATAACAACATATCAGTATATAAGTAATACATATTTTATTAATTTATATTTAAAAAACTAATGATGAAGAATTTGAATAAGAAAGAAACATGAAAGAATCGTTAGAAGATATTACCTCTTCTAAGACGCACCTCCTTTAAACATCTTCTTAGGGCACTAGAGTTGGTCTTTTGAGAAGACAAGAACCTCTATTATATAACTTGAGAGGTTTATAAGAGTAAGTTTCAGGGTTGGGCCGAGATTCAAGTCTCAAAAGGGTGTAAAGAGAAGAGGGAAGGCGTTCCCTTTTTATAAGGGATGCGAGGGGCACCTTAAAAAAAAACATAAAATATTATTTTATAATATAGTCATATTCAGTTATTAATAGCTAAAAATTGATTTATTTAGTATCTAAGGTGGTTATGGGTTTAAATACTCTCAACCAATAGCTTTTAGACAATTTATGTTACTATTTTATCCTTATCATTTAGATTTAACTCTAAGTTAAATAATTTAACTTTTACCGTGTCTTTTTGTTTTCTTACAGTATATGGTTAATAAACTTACTATAACAAGTCAAAAAATACCCATGTGGTTCATTATTAATATATATATCCTTATATAAGTAATTTTTCCGAACCTTAGTGTTTTAGGAATAAAATAACAATTAATAATATAATATATGTTTTAAAAACAAATTTATGTCAATTTTGACACTATTTGGTACTTGATTTTTGTGAAAATAATAACGGCATTATTAGTTCAAAAGAAGATAATTAAATCAATAATAACATGTCATATTAACCTATAAAATTATTGTAATTCATTAAAAGTCAAAAATAATATTTATATGGGTATTTATAACATCAATTATGTTAATATTTCATTAATAAGGTAATTGCTGCATCATCATTGTGTCATAATCAAATTAAATTATTTCTTGTCTAAAATTGATAAATAAAATACCATTACATAGGAAATCGTATTATCTTTCTGATGAATATTTATAGACTAATTTATCTTATGTATAACCCAATATTAAAAATGATTTAGTTATTAAACATTGATTTTAACTATTTTAATTCTTCTTTAAATAAAATAATAATAAATGTTATAATCTAAGACATGTGGACCTAAAGGGTAATATGTTAATCCTAAGGTTGTTCTTGCATTAATTAAACTTATCCAATAGAATTAGGACATGTTTTAGGGTAATAATAATATCATTTTACCCCTAATTACCATATTAACTTTTAACTGTGGTAAATAAAGGTAAAAAGATACTATTCACTAAAAAATATTTTTATCTTATTGAACCACATTTTACTCCTTGATATTAACTGTGTCTCTCCGATTTTCGAAATTCCACTCACAAAAGCGGTAAAATTTAGTTTTACGTAAATTTTCAAACTCGCCTAGGAGGTGGGTAAAACACGGGGAAAAGTTCAATAAAATTTTTATAAGTCTAAAATTATTATAAAATGATTCCAATTAATTACATTGAACTTATAGCAGTATTATGTATCAATTGTTATCTAAAATAAATTTAAATAAAATAAATAATTATTTATATAAAAATTTGGTTTTTAAATAGTAACCAAGTGTTTTCACTATTCATCAAAAATTGAATGTTTTCAGAAAAATACCAAAAATTCACCCTAGGATAATTTCAATATTACAAATCCAAAAAATGAAGTCCATTTCGAAGGATAAAATTTATAAAATTTCAAAAAAATTGGGTATTACTATTCATAACGACTAGTTTATATAATATTTTAATAACATATCGTTGTTTAGTGAAACTTGGTATTGTGTACAACACACACTATCATGGAAGGTCACGATTGCGTGTAATGCAAGACAGTTCCGAGATGCGTGTAATGAAAGATCCTTTTGGTGTAGCATACAATACAAGACATCAATGAAATTAAAAATAATATTTTTCATAAAATCTCACAGTGTTACATTCTACCCCCCTTAAAATGAATTTCGGCCTCAAAATTTGTCGGGGTAATAAATAGTTTACTACTCAAAAGTTTTAATAGAAAACCACATTGTAAAGGGGAATACCAAAACATGTCTTTAAAAACTAAAGTATGAAACGTAATGGTTACTCTAATCACTAGGTTTAAACATAGGCGAACATAGGTGAAAATATGGATTTGGAAGAGAAATCTAACCATCATGTTCTGATGGGGAGTCTTAGTGAACATGGCTCTGAAAAAGCCAACAATCACAAAACCATAAATTTGGATTGATCTATGTTACCATCTGATTTATCAAATATAAGGGCACTAGGACAACATTTTAGGTTTCCAAGATGATTTCCCTAAAGATTAGAATTGAATTAAAGAACATACTTACTTTATTTCGGTATAATATCACCGTTGTTCGTGCCTTGAAAAATTTCCACTTCATCTCTTAATGAAATGAAGTTGAATTTGTCATTCGTGAAGTGTTATCAGATCATGTGATAGAATGATGGGTTATTCCATCTATCTCAAACAAATAGTTAGTAAAAGTTATCAATTATACATAAGTCCTTCTATGGTGAGGTTAATCATATATGATTCAAAAAATTGTCTTATACATCATCTATCATACCGCTTAATAAAACTAGCTTCTACTAACCAGGGACTTCCTGTAGGCCAGTGGTAGGAAATAATGGTCTGTCGCACTTCGGTTGTGGGTTTGATTTCCACATCCTTGTCCGATAGGACAGGTTGTCGCCCGTCCTGTAGGTTATCCTTTTTCTAAAACAACATTATTATAACATTCCATCAATAATATCGGAAAAGGTCTAACTTAAACAGTACTAACTTATGTCTAACATAATCCATTCCAATCTTTAGGCTTATCCAAAATACTTCTGTCCAAGCTCATAGTATATAGAAAATAATTACTAGAAATTTCATCTGCCGAGCATGTGAATACCATCATTTATTCCCCATATATCATACGATATATCTTGTTGGTCAAATTACAAATATATGAATACCTTAATCATGTATTCTATTGAAAAATGAATACCCATTGAACCTTAGTGAAAACATGAATGTTGTCAAAAGTTAGGTGTTTCCACATACCAAAATCCCAAATATTCTATACAGTCAAACCATAATATCGCTTAGTCCTTATATCAGTCATGAGCTCAGGAATACTATCAAACATCTAATTATCTTCTTATCCATTCATTATGCGCATATCATCTACTTTCCAAAAATATCTGAATAACCTTTCATGGTTATTTTTACCATTCAATATATACTTTCAAATAATTTAGGAAAAACAATAGTGTAAAAATCCTTAGATGTGACTTTATTCCAGAGTACCCTTACCTATAAAACATAACTCTTGATAAACATGAATCATTCCACTACCTTCTTAAACCATTTACTGACCTTCAACAATTATTTCATCTCATATATCATTTGTAGTCTCTTCATCATCCTAAACATAAACACTACCCATACGACCATGCTGATTCTCTTCATGAGACATTCCCTTAGGGAATTGGTTTGAATAATGCCCATACATTCCACATCGAAAACATTTAATCTTTTTTGATGTCGTAGAAAAACCATTATCCTTGTCCATGGTGTTAACTTAACCTTTTTCTTTGTACTTAATGGCTTCGTGTGCTTCTTTTCTAGACCCAAAACATCTTCCCGTTCCTTTGAAACATTCTCCCTGATGCCTCTTCCCACATAATTAACATGAGGGAAATTGAACATTCTTTTCTCTATGATCATCATGAAACTCCATCTTTATCTTATTAGATGAGTCTAGATACTTACCAAAGTTGAGATTATTGATCATATTATGATATTTCTAATTAGGAATAATAACGATGTTTGGACTTCCAAATCCCATTTCTTTTGGTTGCTCATGAAGTATATCATTCCATTGTCCATCATATCCTCCATTATCATGAATCTTCCTGTTTCTAGCCGTTTTCTAAAACCCAAAAAGAATAGTGTAAGAGGCAAAAACAATGCTAGTAAAACAACATAATAAAGGGGGAGTACCTTCAATAACTAACATCTTAGGTTTTACTCTAATATCATTACCGTAATTCTAGGACTATAACCTAAACTTACACTTAACCTTAGGGACATCCCTATACATACCTTAGAAATATCTCTAGGGATTTTACTAAAGTTTTCGCATCCTAGTTTCCAAAGGTTGACTAAACCATTCCTATGAAACCTACTATAGAGACCCAAAGCATGACGTACATAGTAATTACATTAATTTTGGGGAATATCTAATACATAACAAAAACAGACACCAAAGGAACGTAATAGTTTAGAGTCTTTGGGAACTCGGAATATAATCTTCTAATCTTGGTGAAAGATCTTCAACATCTCCCATAAAGATATTCCTTTTTTTTCCTACCTAAAACCTTTCTTTATATCCTGGGGAAAATAAAACATATAAAAGGTGAGCTCAAATGCTTAGTAAGGGTATGTATGGAGAAAATATAATAAACCATACACACTTGAATTTAAAAAATGAACATAATATTTAAACATCAAAATCTTGAGCAATGATATAAATCATGGCAGTACGTAAGGTATATATCGTAAGGAAACATTAATCATTATTGAATATCATGGGAATAAAACATGTAATTGTGAAAAAACATTAATCACATATTATGATTTCCAAAGTAGCCAAGGCATTGCTTCCAAAACCATCTTAGTGGACAAAGTCCCTTTCTGAATCGAGTTCACTCCTCGTTCCAGTCCTGTATCACTGAACCGGATTAACTTACCCTTCCAGCCATGTTTATCTCATGAGATATAAAATCTTTACCCAATCCATTGGAGGGAGATATAGGTCCCACCCATCTCATAATGAAATCATTATTACTTGTGCCACAACATAAACATAAATCATTCATCATAACCCAAAGAATAAAATGGGTTTCATAAACATCATCCCATCATAACATAATCCATATAAAACAAATGGATATCATTTCATCATAATAAAAATCAAACCATGTGAATAATAGAGACATTATTCTTGAAACATGAACATATTGAATAATGTTATCTTATATGGAAAATAGTTTTGATAAACACTTTAAATGAATTCTTGAGGAAAATATCCTTTCTTCTTCAAAATAATTTTCTTTTCACAAAAGTCCATGCAATTTGAAAAGAAATGGATTTTTTTTAAAATAATCATGAAATATTGTAGAGTAAGCTTCATTATGAAATGGCTTTATGAAACCGTAAAAATCCGTTCATTCCATATAAGTTAAAAAAACATTCTCCTCGTAGTTTTGTCGAAAAAGTCAAAAAGTTCCTCATATGGAAAACAAAAGAATAATTCATTCCATAACAAAAAGTAAAAGTCAAAGTGGGGTAAACATGACATTAAACATACATGGAAGAATATTAAAAACTTTATAAAATTTTTTTATGGGCATGGATGAAAAATATAACCCCAGTAAATACTTAGGTATAAGCAATCTCAGATAAAAACGAGATTTGCAAAATTATCCCTTACCTTATGTCCGATAGGCCTCATATGTATCCGGAACTCCAATATAATGATTTAAATAATGTAATTGAATTATTACAGAATCATATTCATTGTTTTTATATCATATATGGTTCAATTATGACTTTATAATACCTGTTCTTTTATAAATTCCATGTTAAAGCAGCGTTTTGGGTAAAATTGTTTCATTTATCGTACGTGTTTCAATTTTTGGTTCTTGATATTATTATTACTTATATCATGATTTACATACATACAGAATTTAAATCATATCATATAAATTTATTGTGTGTATATATATAAAAGATAGATGAATGAAATAAAATACACCATTCATGGAGGCGGTAGGCCATAAGTACGCATGAACACTATTTTCCATTCCTTATTGAATTGAATGGAATTAATTAGATGACATACATATATATATGCATAAATAAAGTAGAATTTTTATATCATATATTTCATGATTACTTATTATATATACTTTATAATTATTTTTTAATTGTTAACATGGAAAATGAATCTCATCGCGTCGTGGAGACGGTAGTCCGTACGTACGCACGAGCGATGATATCATTACCATGATCGTGGAATTGTATTGAAGTGTATGAATAATATTTCAGAATCAATATAACTTTACAATAATCATATATTTTTATTTATTTACACCATTATACCCATCCATGTAAGGTGGTGGTGGAAAACAGATTACACCACGGTGTGGAGACGGTATTTCGTACGTTCGCACGCGTGATGATTTCATTTTCCGTAGGATGGATAAAAGGTGAAATAGGGTTGTTTCATATTCATAATAACATATCAGTATATAAGTAATACTGATGTTGTTACTTTATAATGAAACAACTAAATAAGAAGAAAATGAAGAAGAAATAAACTTGAACGAATCGTTAGAGGAGATTACCTCTTCTTCGACGCACCTCATTTAAACTTCTTCATAGGGCACTAGAGTTGGTATTTTTAGAATAACAGAACCTCTATGATATAACTAGAGATGTGGAGAAGAGTAATTGGATGGGGTTGTCCGAGATTCAAGGCTAAAAAGGGTGTGAAGAGAAGAGGGAAGGGGTTCCCTTTTTATAAGGGAGGAGAGGGTCACCTTAGGAAAAACTTAAAATATCATTTTATAATAAAGACATATTCGGTTTTTAATTGCTCCAAATTGATTTATTTCGAAGATAAGGTGGGAATGGGTCTACATCCTCTCAACCAATTGGTTTGAGACAAGTTTAGTTTACTATTTTATCCTTATCATTTAGATTTAACTCTAAGTTAAATAATTTAACTTTTTCAGTGTCTTTTTGTTTTCTTACACTATATGGGTTATAAACTTACTATAACAAGACAAACGAACCCCAAGTGGTTCATTATTAAAATATATATCCTTATCTAAGTCATTTTACCAATCCTCAGTTTTTTAACAATAAAATAACAATTAATAATATAATATTTGTTTTAAAAGGTATTTTATGTCAATTTTGACCCTATTTGGTACCTGATTTTTGGGAAAATCATAACAACATGATTAGTTATAAAATAGTTAATTAAATCACTACTAACATGTCATATTAATCTAGAAAATTAGTGGAATTCATAAAAAATCTAAAATTTCATTTATTTGCGTATTTATAACATCAATTGTGTTAGTATTTCATTAATAAGGTAATTACTGCATCATCATTATGTCATAAATAAATTAAATTTTTTATTTTCTAAAAATTATAAATAAAATTCCACTATGTAGTAAATAATTGTATCTTTCTAATGAATATTTATTGTAGATATTATCTTATGTATATCCCTATATTAAAAATGTTTTAGTTATTAAACATTGATTTTAACTATTTTATTTCTTCTTTAAATAAAATAATAATAAATGTCCTAATATAATCCATGTGGACCTAAAGGGTAATATTTTAGTCCTAATATTGTTATTGGTATATTTAAACTTATCCAATAGAATTAGGAAATGTTTTAGGGTAATAATAATATCATTTTTACCCTTAATTACCCTATTTACTTTTAACCGTGGTAAATAAAGGTAAAAGTTACTATTCACCAAAAATTATTTTTATCCTATTGAACCACATTTTACTCCTTAATATTAACTGTGTCTCTCAGATTTTCGAAATTTCACTCACAGAGGCAGTAAAATTATGTTTTATTAAATTTTCAAACTCTCCTAGGTGGTGTGTAAAAGACGGTGAAATTTTCAATAAAATTTTTATATGTCAAAAATTATTATAACATGACTCCAATGAATTAAATTGAACTTATATAGGTATTATGTATCAATTTTCACCTAAAATAAATTTATATAAAAGAAATAATTATTTATATAAAAAGTCGGTTTTTAAATAGTAACCTAGTGTTTTCACTATTCAACAAAAAATGGAAAGTTTTCATAAAAATACGAAAAATTCACCCTAGGCTAATTTTGATATTATGAATCCAAAAATGAAGTCCATTTCAAAAGATAAAATTTAAAAAATTTCAAAAAGTGGGTATTACTATTCATAACGGCTAGTTTATATAATATTTTAATAACATATCGTTGTTTAGTGAAACTCGGTATTGCGTACAACACAAGCTATCATGGATGGTCGCGATTGCGTGTAATGTAAGCCAGGCCAGGGATGCGTGTAGTGCAAGCTCCTTTTGGTGTAGCATGCAAGACAAGCCATCAACGAAATTAAAAATAATATTTTTCATAAAATCTCAGGGTGTGACAGAAAATAAAGTGTTACAATATATATTATTTTTGTGGTTTGTCTCTTTAAAAAATTGGAAGAGGGAAATGTTCATGCATAAAACAAAGAACACGGGACTCATAGGACTTGTACCACCTTGTGCGTGATTTTATGAATTTTCTTACAAGGGTAGGTCATGTAGATATTATAGGTAGTGGGGTTTTATATTGTAATTAGATTCCATTTATCAATTTATATATAGAGACCTTTTTTGGTTTATTCTTGGGATTGAGACTCTCATTATGGTTAATGAGGGTAATAAACCATAGAAGGTGTCTGAACTGGTCTTGAGTTTCCATGTGGATAAGGAACCCCTAAAAAGTTTGATGAATGGTATGAGTGATATTCCTCAGGATTGAGGTGTGGATAATTTGGGCAGTCTTCTTATCTTGTTTGGGATGGAATGTAATGAATATTGGATTCAGGTCCCTTAATTCTAAGTTGTGGTTTTTATTTTATATTGGTTGGAGATCATCGATGGTATGTCAAAAAGAGGATAGAGTGTGGGTGAATTCTTCATGAATTTTTATCGACAATAGTGTGGTGGATGATCATAGGATATAATCAAAGAATTAGTGATATTCATTGATATGGTAATAGTAGAACCAAGGATGCTTCATTTGGAAGAAGCTAAAATTCATGTCAGTCATGGTTAGAGAGTAGGTCGGGAAAGACGTGACTCGTGGGAGAATTAGATTAGTTAAGACATTGAGTCATATGAGTGTGTGAAACCATTATGTTCGGAAATGATTATGTTGTATTTTTAACGAGAACCAATGAGAGGATTCTTGGAGAAACACTCTCCCTTGGAACTAGAGAGTGAGTGTTGGCATAATACTTTGGGAGAATTCAGGGAGTTTTAGGGAAGGTGTATGTTGGTTACATGTGGTACCAGTTATATTCCAAATAATTTAATATAAAAATTGTTGGTCTATAAAGATCTGTTTGGGTTATCGATGAAACCAATCAGTGTTGCAGTGTTGTAGTAGTAGCACCATGGTGGTTTCAGTTTAGGGTCACTCTAAGAGTAAGGTGACCTGTGTATTTTTAGAGATGCCCATGGGCATAGTAGCCCCTGGTTTAGTAAAATGGATGGTGTACCTCGGGTGTGAGAGTTGATATCAACGACAGATTGAGGTACAATTGTATCGTTGGTTGATGAATTTTCCATGACATGGGTTTCCAAGAATATTTATTGATGGGGCACATTTGGTTTGTTTCTCATTAAGAAATTTAAGGAAGGACATATTGGGGGGAGGTTACCATTGGAAAGTAAGAGGGCTTGACTGAAATTTTGGATTGTTATTTGTGACATTGACGATGAAATTTCAAGTGATCTTGAAATGGTTAGAAGTACTTTTACAGGTGTTTCCCTTATATATAGAGTGGGTTGGACACAATAGGAACTACAATCAATAATGGGTGGAGTGTGGGATGAAACATATCATTTTTTTGGTTTGGTGAGACCAATCATTGAACGGGGGATATGTTTAGGTCCTAATGCATGTAAATATTTAAAATATGGGGTGAATATTCCTTTTAAAAATATTCAATCAAATAGTGTTATCAGATTGATGAAACTGTGTTAATTTCACAATGGAAATGAAAAATTAACACATGATGTTTCTTATAGTAGTTAGGATCACCAATATCCTAATATATATTAAAATATCATCAAATTAATGGGGTGGTTTATATTTAGTAGATCCTTAATTTTTTATAAGTATTAAAAATACAATTAAAGAAAAACTTACATTTTTTTCACCAGTTCGTATACCCCCTTATTTTTTAAGGATTCACAACCTTCCTTTTTTGGTGGAGGAATAATGTCAATTTGTTTTTAGAATGAGGGAATTGTAAAATATGTCATATTTTGGATTAGAATTGTGTGATCCAAATCTATAATACAATAAGATGTTATGAAAAAATTATATTGTGAAATATATAAAGAGTTTAAGAACAATAGAAGAGATTATGATATGAAAATTTGACAAAACTCAAGATATCTAATCACTTCAGTAGTAGATTATGAAATTGATGATTTCCTTCATGGTCACAATAATGGAACATTAGTACTTTGAAATAAATCATATTTATGTTTTATTTTTCTATCGATGAGATTCTCTAAAAATGTCATAATCAATCTTCTTTGAGAAACATATAATGATCTATGATGAGAGGACCTCTATATATTTCATTTATTTGAAATGAAATAGATAGTTATGAACCATTATATCCAATTATCATGGGGTATCTCAACAGTTAATTATATAATTCCCTGATATAAACGTAACAATATCTTAAAATAATATTATTTTTTATATTATTAATTAACATGCTTAGGGATGTAGTGTTATTTTATTCTTTCATTAAAGAACAATGAAACACATTGAAAAACAATTTTAGGATAAATTATAGTTCTCAAGTAGAATAAAACTTTAAAAAATATTAGTATAAGATTTTATAAAATTGATATTTCAAAAATGTATATGAAATAGTGTATAAAATAATTATTATAAATATTATTATTTCTATAATAATTTCATCATATTTTCTCAATCAAACATGTTAAACTTACCTAATATTATATATAACCATTTTAAAAATCATTATAATGATAAAAATAATGTAAATTATGTTGTATTAAATAAAAATATAAAAAACTAAAATAGATTCTATAGAAAATACATGTTGCAGAATAATAAGAAAAAGAAATAGATGACAGTGTAATACGATAACTTTGACATAAAATTAATTTAATATATATCCTATATGTGGTTGGTCTACTAACCAAGGAATTATGTGAGTTCACTAAAAAATAATTTAACGGTTAGTAAGTAACTCAAGAGGTAGAGTTGCTGGAGGCTTAATGAGATTTATAATTACTATATTATAGTAAAAAAAATTGATCTCTTGAAAACATGTTACGTACAAGGTATGTAGTATGTTATCTACATGTTATGTAAACTTACCATGTCATGGTAATTTTGATTCTACTTTTCACGGGGACTTCACACATTCCATAGTAGGTTCATTAGTATGGTGATTTCAAATTATGTTGAATGTTGGATGAGATCCCATGTGAATGATGATGTATTTTCATTATAAATTGTGTGAAGGATGCATTTTTAATCATAATTATCTTTTTTGACTTGATTATTTCATGGAAGTCATAGATTATATACATGTAGGTTCAGATCCTCTTGAATTCCTAAAAATTAATAGAGAAAACCAATGTCATCATCAGTTCGATCATTGGTGGTAAGACAGATACCTTTAGTGATTTTGAACTATCTAGGGTGAATGGGGTGATGTTTGTGATAATTGATGAATTTAGTCTCAATAAAACAGACCATATGTGTCAAATCATATATACAACATCCTTTTTCTTTCATTTATAGAGGATATAGATGGAAATGTGCTTCATGATCCCGCATTGTATGTTTTCAATTTCAGCCCCATGATATATCGTTAAATCATCACTATTAGGATTCAAGACGGCTAAAGGGGATCAACACCAATTACACCTAAACACACACACACACACACACACACACACACACTTGTACTTCGGTCCATTTGGTACAACCAGGCCAACCCATGAACTCTCAAACGTTCTCATATGAGCTTTATACATGGGACCTCCCATACTCTTTTGGTACACGACCTTCTCACCTCCATCCTAGGGTGGTCTAGAGGTTTCTCTCCCACAGGGTTAACCACTAGGTCCCCAAACATGGTTGAGGGATTGGCCCAAGGTCAAGTTATGGGTGGCCTAGTTTTTTAAAGGCCACATAAAAAAGAAAAAAAGTAATTCCAGAATACAAATAATATAGTAATATTAATATTACTTCAACCTAAATTCTTGAATAAAATTAAGGATAATTATTTTCCTTTTCAATTTGAAGAAATACATCTAAAAATGTTATTATATTTAATTAAGATTAAAACATTTAATAAATGGGATTTTAGTTTATCAAAACATTTAAACAAAAAACCACATAGTGAAAACAAGGTCTCCCTTTTTTAAATTTAATAATCCAAATTATATTTATAATTTTAAGAATTCAGATTTTTAAATTCCAAAATTTTCTATCATTTTTTCTCTCTATAGTTCACCTCATAATTCTCCTCATTGTAAAAATATAACAAAAACAGAAAGAAAAAAATATGATTCAGTAGATATAGAAAACAAATGGGATAAATCCCCCCTTGACTTTATGAAATTGTAAAAATGGAGAAGAAAATAATCATTTTTTTAAGTTCTGGAAAAAATTAAACATCCATTATGACCAATTAATGTATTATTTTTTCCAACCTTATATAATCTAGTGGTATATTAAAAATGTCTGGTATATGATTTTTTTAAGTGTATTCCAAAATAATATCTAATTTATTAACATGATCTCTTAAGAAATAATATATAACATTTACATTCATAGAAAAAGAATGATTTATGCGGTTTTTAGAAATAGAAATGGAATAAGTAGTACCTTAAAATATAGGAATTTTTTCTATGTAATGATTTTTTTCACAAAGGGAATTTTAACCAGAGGCTTTGTGAAAAATAATTAGTAGTAAAAATGTACTTACTCTCAGCTATACAAAATAAAAATGAAAAATATTTTTTAGAACTCAATAAAAATAATAATTATCATAATAATTGAAACATACCTAACATTAGTCTAGGACCACCAAATTCATGAAGAAAAAATGATAATAATTTAAAATAGTTCACATTTGAGTAAGAAAAATATGTGCTTAAAGTTCCTTTAACTTATCTAATTAATATGTTAATGCCCTTAAAAATTACTCAAATTTGAATTATACAGATATCAATAACACATAAAATAATTAAAGGAAATGTATAGACCAGATATAGTAAAATACATGAGGCTTCCTATCATTAATCTATAAAATTTATCTTTAAGATACATTCTATATTAATCTAAATCTAGTTTATAATTAGTAATTATTGGGGTTCTTATAGTTAAAAAAATCAATGCTGACATTTTTCAATAATAATTTATCTTATTTTATTGATTTAGAATAAAACAATATTTTATTTGCAAAATTTTAACACCAAAGAAATTTTTTTACTCCCCCATTAGGCTATTATCAAATTTATTAGTCATTAATTATGAAAACTCATTACTAAGAAATTAATTTATATATTTCAATAATATATCATCAATATATATTTTTACAATTAAAATATCAAAAGAAACTTTCTCTAAAAATAGGTTTGGATCAACCTTCCCTTAATTAAAACCATTTTTATATAAAAAACAATTTGTCAGTCATACCAAGATCAATGATATTTCATTTGACTATATAATTCTTTATAAAATTTTAAAATATGGTTTAAAAATTATTCATTTTCAAAATGAGGAGGTTGATTGAAATATTCCACTTATGAAATTTCACTGTTAAATGAATAACCACTTACATACTTTTGTAATGGTTAATATTTTACAAACCTTCCAATGCTAATGAAATAAGGATATCTTCTAATCTAGAGACTGATATAAAATATTCTTCAAATTAAATTCCTTTATTGTAAAAATAACCTTGTAAAACTAATATATCCTTATTTCTAACTATATTACCATAATCATCCATTAAATTTCAAAAGATTCATTTTGTTTATATAGAAAACTTATCTTTAGATTACTCAACTAAATTATAGAAATTATTCCTATCAAACTGGTTTAGTTCATCATGCATGTAAATTATTTAGTTTTAATCATTCGAACAATATATAATATTAAAAAGCACAAACACTTCTATAAAGGTAAAATTAGAAAAAAAACATAAAACTAATGTTCTAGTCCTAATACAAAATTGAAAATTTCTAGTTACATTTTCAAAAGAATCACCTCTTTGAGGATTACAATTCATAAGATCATATTGAGAGGTGATATGATCCCCCTCAACTAATTCATTATATTTTTTAGTTTTTCCTTCATCAAAATTAAATTATTGAAGTTCCACAAAGAAATCAACAATACCTGTAATCTAGTTTTATTTATTTACAATGAAAATTATATGCACAAATTCATACTATAAAATATTTCTCTTTTTATATACTCTATAATATATTATTTTAGTTGAGTATCCTGACATTATAATGTTATCACTTTTTGAATCAACTATTTCCTAGTTATATTTATTATTTAAAATATAGTCCATTCAACCAAGTAATTTATTGCAACCAATCATAAGTTTTTTGTTTAAACAATTTATAAGGGATTTTATTTAATAAGGGTGTAATTTAAAATCTATTTAAGATATTTAATGCAATGTAAACCGATTCAGCCCAAAAGTTTTTTGGTATGGTGAATTAATTAATCATTTTTTCTATCATTTCAAGAATATATTTGTTTTTTCTATCTAAAACACCATTTTTAGGATGCTCTAGTGGTTGAGAAATTATTAAAGAATCGATTATATTCAAAGAAATATCAATGTCTATATTAACAAATTATTCTCCTTTTTCAATTCTAATTTATGAAATTAACTAACTTTTTTATGTTGAATTTTCTTATAGAAAGAAAAAAACATCCATAGGGTTCCACTTTTACGAGATATGAAAATAGTACAACTGAATCCTCTAAAATCATCTAAAATTAAAATCACATGTCTATCATTACTATGACTAGTAGTTATCATGGTTATAAATATATCAATATGGTGGAATTATAAATATCTGTTAGTATTAGAAATATTAATATATCTAATTGACACTCTTTGCACCATGCCTCTGAGACAAAAATCACATACAAAAACCTACTAGATTTATATTTATTATATTACCAAAGTAGTCCATGTTTTTATTAATTATACAGTTTTTGAATATGATAATGTCCCAACTATCAATTCTAACTATTATGGTCAATTTATATATAGGTTAATCACATTACATTTTTCTAGTTTATAAATGATAAAATCAATAGAGTAGACATTTTATTTTCTATTAAAATAAAATAAAATTATATTGTCATTAAAAAATTAAATTTATTATCTAAAGTATTTACACTCATTCCATATTCATTAATTTGGGATATGCTAATAAAAGTGTGTTTTAATCCCTCTACATATAGTAAATTTTAAATTATAATAGATTTTAATATATATATATTTCTCTATAACCATCAATCATACCTTTAGATTTACCATAAAAAAGTGACAGTTCCTCCAATATAATAATTAAATGATAAAATGATAGAGATGTCACAATTCATGTTCCTAGAGAACCCATTATCAATATACCATATATATTTATAACTTTATAGGAAGTTTTTCTATAATACATTTTAATTATAAAATTATTTTAGTACCAAATATATTTTGGGTATGACTGGATTAGTGATAAAACTCTTAAGAAACCATAGTGTTTTATGAAATTTTTTATACGGTAATCTTGAATCCACATTCATAGTAATAAAATTGATAGTGTGGTATGGTCACTGGGTAAATCTTAAAGAACATTCATTTTCATAATGCCCTTTGAGATTAAATATAAATCATGTAACATTTTAAATATTCCCTTTACTACTTTTGACAAAAAGTTGACAATACATATTTGGAATCTATCTATTATAATCAAATCTCGTTTTTTATTTGTTAGTTTTATTTTGTTCTATCATCTTATCAAATTGATTTTCTCAATGAACAAATAATTTATAAGGGTAGTTTTGTAGAATTTATTTCCTTTTTATGATTTATATTCTTGTTCGGAACAAATTCTAGATTATCATATATTTTCATAGTTGAAGAAGAACATGTTTTTTTCCAATTTATTAGTTTTATGTTTATGCTTCTTACATTCCATTTATGTTTTATTCCAATAACCAAAAACAATTTAAATATCTTGTCCAAATAAATAATAATTGTTTATTTGAAATTATTCATTCGTACATTATCACATTTAAGCATAATTTTTTTTGAATATTTAACATTTTTATCTTATTTAAATTTATTATTTTCTCTTTAATGTTATCTATAAATTTTACCCATTCCCGAAATATGAATTTCAAAATTTTCATTTTGTATAGTTAATTAGTTACCTTCATTTTTAAAATAATACTCACAATTAGAACTATAAGTAGAAAAAATGTTTACCTCATAATATGATGTTTCCATCAATAAATGATTTTTCGATTCCTTTACACTCTGAAAACCATCAGTACTGGAGTGTGATGCTTTTCTATTACTCTATCCAACATGATATGACATTTTAATTCATCTCTTGTATTATTTTTATTTTATTCTTTTTTCAATTTTGGATAAACTTTATTGAATTTTCACTTTTTCATACACTTATGTTTGATAAATTTTGAAGTATATTATTTTATGATTTTACATTATTTACTTCCCTTTCTATAATACTTTTGATTATATATTCTAGGGTGGTTCTTTAGTCTTTATTTTTCATTCCTTTACTTGTAGACTAATTTAGTGAAATTAAAAATCTTATATTTATCAATTCAGTTAACATAGAATCAATGGAGTTATAAATAAAAATTATATTATATTTAAATAAAATATTGTTATTTTTATCAAAATATTAATCACTTTCATTCTTCATTTCCATCTAGTACATAATAAGGGATCCTATCATCCCATCAATTTAATATTAATTAAATTACTTACACTATTTTATGAAAACCTTCTTTGAGTGAAATATTTTTAGTAGATTTGGAATTAATATTTCAATAAGATCTTCAATTTAATTTTATATCCCAAATAAACCATGCTACTCACAATCTTAGTGAATCTATTGTATATCACATGGATTTATTTTGATCATTCATTCATAATTATTGAAACATAGATATATGAATTCATAGCTTGGTTCTCTATTAATTTGTAGATCCGTGATGAGGGAATTTTAAATTACATTATATATTAGAAGAACTATTAAATGATGAAATATGAATATATATATTTATACATAAATAAAAATAATACAAAATCAAAACAATAAAGTTTAAAAAAAATTATACCATCATTACCACTTAGAGTTTCTAAATACACATCAAGAAATTTATATGATTTTGAAATAATATCCAAATAATCAAGAACTATATTTTAATAAAATACCTCCATATGATCTTTCTAGTATGCATAGTCACTTTAATTAAAGTGTGGTGGTTTGATGGGATTCTACATATTAAATTCCTCACTTTCCATGACAAAGCAGTAGATCTTTTCCATAGACTATTTGGTCTAGGATAACGTATAGTAAGTAATATATAATGAGATAGTTAAGACCATTCCATGAAATTTAACCATCATTTGATACCAATTTTTACATCCCACTGTATGGTAGTAATGAATAGGGTGGGGGTGTATAGTCTTTTTAAAATTATTCAATCAAAGGAGACTATTAGAGTGATGAAATGGTGATAAATTTATAGTATAAATGAATGAAACAACAGAAGATGTTTTTATAGTAGTTTAGATCAATAGGATCATAATTTATATTTCAATCTCATCTACTAGGATATGAGACTAGTAATTACTCATTCAATACTTTTGATAGGGATTAATAACCCAATGATAGAAAAATGATCTATTTAATCACCTGGTATTGTAACCCCTAATTATTGAAGGAGTAAAAACCATCCCCCATTTTGTCTAGGAGGAATAACATTTCCGTTCATTAATTTAGGTGAAGTAACCAAATATGACATATTTTGGATGGGAAAACCATAAACCCAACCGAGAGTATATATAGATGTTATAAATAAATATAAAAATTAAATATAGAATCTATTTATGAAAAGAGTAAATGTAGATGATGTTTAAATTAAATTCAAATCAAGATCCTTTATAACTTTAGTAGTAAATGATGAATGTGATAAATTACATTGATCATAGACATGGAATAACGGTACTTTATGAAACTCATATGTAAGTTGTATTTTATTTTCTCCATGATGATCTCAAAATTTCATATTCAATCTTCTTAAAAAATAATTGAATGTTGTGCATTGATATCATTTTCATTGCTTTAGTTGATTTACAATGTAATGACTAAGTCTGCGTTAATAACCCCAAATATGTTAGATCTTCTCAATATAGAGTCACAAAATTCTATGTTAGAAAAGTAATAATTTCTTGAATTAATACCATTACATATATATGGATGTAAATGAATTTGAGATTTGTAACTCTTTTATTCAATAATTAAATAACATTACAACACTTTATAAAATGATTTTCAAGATAAATGATAATTATTTAGAAAAGTAAATCATTAATTTTTTTATTAAAATATTCAGGCAAAATGATATTTCGACAAACTATATAAAATATTAGATAACATTAATATTTTAAAAATTATTATTTCCTTAATAATTTTGATATATTTTCTTTATAATAGAAATTAAATGTACTTATTATAATATATAACCATTTTTTAAATGATTATAATGATAAAAATAATTTTAATAAACTTTTCGTAAATTAATATATTAACACAGCACTAAAATATATCATTTTTAAAATATGAGTTTTATTAAAATAATCAAAGGAAACATTTTTACCATGCGACAAAAAGACTGTGCAATAGTGTTCTATCAGTATACAGGTCACAACCCGTCCCCCGGGGCCCATGTTGTGACTTCCCAGAGCCTGAATTTCATGGTCTAGGGTTTCGCGACTAGCTTTGGAAAAGAATATCCCTAAATGTCAGAAATAATTTCCTTTAAACCTATGAAAACATAGACCTAGAAAATGACAAGATGCAAACCACGTACTAAAACTGAAGTAGTAAAATTGTGTACTAACTATAAAGGGGCTGGAATACAATACCAATTGAAAAGATACAACAATAATAGTAAATATATCCTGAGATTTTCCACCAAGGATCCTACATGAAGGTTTTGTACAACTCATCTCTAAATCACTCCACGTCAACTAGTCACATTTTTGTACCGCCTGGTCCTGGCTCCCCAAAGTCTCAGCCAAGCTACTCGTCGTCTGCACAAGACACAACAAGGTGCGGTCGAAGCCCGTGTAGGGGTGATTACAATAATACCATGTAGGGACCTTGAGACCCCTAATGGTCTCCTAGAATTACACAATGGAAAACCACAAATCAATATCACAATCACAAAGAACAAGGAAAAAGACTCATCTCAAACCAGGTACACAACTCATAGATCATGAATAAAGATGATTAGTCTTATGCTACATCATTTTATTCTATTAGGATGTTTACACAACCGAACCCAGAATAAGCTATTATAGTGTCAATCCATAGAGGGTCCTATGTCACTGATCCATGATGGGTCGCTCTATGGATGGTCCTCATTGGTTCGCGTAATGTTGATCCACACAGGGTCACTAGAATACTAATCCACACAGGGTTCCTAGAATGTTGATCTGCATAGGGTCATTGTAATATTGATCTGAACAGGGATGCTATGATGCTGATCCACACATGTACGATATGATTATGTTACACATAGTTTCACTATGATTCTTATCCATATAGGGTCTCTAGGATACTAATAAACATAGGTTCTCTCTTTAAGGAACAGCGAGCCACATGATTCTCTACACTCGGTGCGCCTGAGTTTCGTAGAATCATCACCTCAAGATACAGGTCGTGCCTCTCCTAGCATGATGTTCCAAAAAGGATTAACCCAAAGGACCACCATGTTGTAAGGGTCCCAAAGTGATAGACAGTGAATCAATTGGACACCCGGTCTATGAGTTATAAGCATTTTAGTGTCGAGGGCTCGGTTAGATTCGAGTTCGATCCAACCCATCCATACTCCAACATTCTCCAAAACTCAGGTGGATTATCTGACAAGGACCGTCTAGTTCCAAGGATTCTAACACTGTAGATGGTTCATCAAATGGATGTCTGGTTTGTGAGATATGTCATTTTAAGCGTGTCATGTCTGAAATGGTTCTGAGTTCGGTATGATCCGACCCGCCCAGACCCAAGCCGACGAAACCCGGTCCGGGTCTGACTCGGTGCATCCCAAACTGTCTGGGCTGACCAAAGTGGGTAGGGCCACAGTGGGCATGGCCCTTTGGGCTACAGACTGGCATGAACTACCTAGGCTGGGTGCAGCCCGCTGGTTTCCCCGACCTGCTCTCTAACACAGCCCCCAGCTGGGTAGCCCGTGCAGTGGTATTTCCCCATTCTGAATGGTCATTATTTCTGTTTGGTAAGTAAAAGTGGTGCTAAGTAGCCACTCCCCCTATCAGCGGGACCTATGGAGTGTGGGTCCCTCCTGTCGCTGCTCGATGCCAAGACATCCTTCCACGGCGTGCGACGCCAGGCTGTCCTACTGCCACCACTGTCGATCGACGTTGTCCGCCCAATCGGATCGCCACGATGCCTCTAAGAACCACCTCTCTTCCACAGTTGGCTACCTCTGACTTCCGCCATCTCCCACTGACACTGGTCTTTGGCACCGCCGCACCGGTTTTGTGCCCGTGGGACTTCCACGGGCCCCTGGGTATGTTTCGATGGTCCATTATCCCTTCCGCTTGCACCTAAAGGCCTCCCATGATGCTTTCGTCACTACGTGGGCCCAATATTCAGGATTTCATCAATTTGAAAATATGTCCCTGAAGAATGCTGCAAACACCGAAGTGGCGGAGGGTCCGATCCTTCTTTGTTGGGACTCCTCCTTCTGCATTAGCATCATATCAAGCAGGTGAATAATACATCACATAAAAATAATGATAAACCGTATTCAATATCTTCTCACAACAACCACCCGAAATGTCATACAAATCATGGATCAAATCAATTGGGTTAGTATGCGATCATCAAAGTTTTCAAGAATTATGAAATGAATCGATAAATTACATGAATTTAATAACAAACCCACCATAGATTCAGAGGAGACATCATTGTTGTGGAAGAAGAATCCATGTTTGATGAAGTCGTTGAAGTTCGTACTTTCCAAATTGATTCCTCCAACTTTTTTGTCCAAGCCTCTATTCTTCGTTGGTGGAAGATTCCACAACGCATTATCAGTGGTTCCTCAATTTATTTTCAAAAACCCAAGCCCAGGCATAATTTAAATTGAGGGGAAGGGGGATTAGCGCATCATAAGAATTAATGAAGTTCATTAATGAGTTTTGATTAATGCAACTCTTAACTCTGAATGGTATGGTTATGAAATAGAAGAGTCAATCCGTTAAATGGATTGAAAACTCAGTAGTACTACCACCACTACTTAACTATTGGTATAAAAATAAAATAACATTTTTATGTTATTTTATGATTCTTCAAAAATCCTTAAAACTTACATTTTCACTCGACCTACTACAGTCAAAGCTAAGACTCTCTTAATCGAATCCTTGTGCTTCGGATTCAAAGGTACCCTCCGTTTTTTAATCTGAGAACCAGTTAAAAAGATAGAAAATTACACACACACGTTTACAGAATGTAACATAAATAAAGTTCAAAATTACGTTACGGGCACACTGAGCCTTGGAATCAAGCGCAATCAATTTTCACAGACTTTTAATAATCACAAATAATTAAAAAAAATATAAGGAATTATTTTGAATTTGAATTACATATTATGAATGTTTATTATACTACACATGCACATATATACGATCAGTAAAAAATAAATTTAAATTTAGTAGGATCCTCATGAGGTTGGGTAGCCAGTGGCTTCATGGTAAGATTCCATATCATATTAATGTAATCACAAATTGAACTTATTGTAACTAGTTACCCACACGGTAGGCAGGATGGAATATCAATGATATATATACTTATCGTGTCAATATAGGTTGGAGTCTCCTGACCATAATGACTTCAAACATGGCATGGTATGTTCACTCATATAGTAATTTGAAATCATGCAGCAAGTCAGGTGATCTCCCATGTGGAAATGAAGAACTGTGCATGCTTCATTATTTGGACACATCATTATTTGGTCAGATTATATTATTTTACGTCCTTATTTAATAGAATCTCTAGATTACATACATAGATGTTCTCAACCACATAGATTCATTAAAATGAATAGTAAACACTAATGTCATACTTTGTTTGATCATTGGAGGACTGAATGATAAGCCTGGAGATCCTGAACTCTCAAGCATGGATCAGTTGTTACAGGAGGTATAATACAAATGAAATCTCAATCACATGGTCCTTATGCATCATGTTATATGGATAACACTATACCGGTATCATTTAAGGATGATCTATAGTACAATATGTGACAATATCCCACATCAGTTCTTCGCAAGTTCTACTATACAGTATATCATTCAATCCACACCATCTGGGAATCGATCTTGCTATAGAAGATAAAAACCCATTAACCCTTAAAAAAGAAATTGGATTTTCCTACCATCATATTTGGCTCAACCAATTTTCTATTGGGTTCATTCCAGTGGTAATTATAGATGGGGTTGTCCATACACATTCAGTACAAAACCTTCTCTATTGCCGCCTAGGCCGGTCCTTCAGTTTCTATTTCACAAGATTGACCTTTGATTTCCCCTAATGTGGTTAAGGACATAGCTAATGTACTATCCATGGTTGGACGAGTTTTTTTTTCTAAAGTACACTTAAAAAAGGGAAATAATAATGCTAGAATATAAAAAATATAAAAAATATAATTTGGTTGCAGATGGTTACTTCTTTATTCTACCAACTCTCAATTGAAGCGTTGTGTTGATTCTAAATCTTATCAAAAAATTAGGAATATTATTAGGACTACAGTTTCTGAACTTGTACATGTGATATGGTATGATATAAATAATATTGTATATAATAATTGCTCATTCAGGCTCAATACAGGTAAGACACGTATTCTCAATTTCCATCCAAGACGCTGCCTCAATTCATTAAGCATACTCTAACAACACTGTTGGTGGATTTGAGATCCTACACTAACATCAGATTTCAGGTTATTATATACATCCCTATTAAACTTTTAGGAATTAACAAATGCTTCAATTCTATGATAGATCAAAGTGAATTTCAATGGTTCTTAGATAGGAACCCTGAGACCTGCAAGATGTGGTGCCATTTTTAACGACTATCTTGGTAGGTGTCATGGATGCTTCTTCGGCGGTTGTGGAGTGGCCTCATCTTTGGAAGAAAAAATGATGGGGGTGATCCATGTCATAGACTTGGCAAAAAAAAGGGTTGGAATAATCATTGGATTTAAAGTGATTCAACCACTATTGTCCAAGCTATTTGGAAGGGATTGGTGTATCTGGCCATGCTTCATACTTCCCATTTAATGAATTTCCTTGCTTCGCCCTCAGAAATCAACAACATTTACAATCTTACCTTTCATGAAGCGAAATTTTTTGTGGATGGTCTTTCAAACAAGGGGATCAACCAAGACATTACATGGTAGGATGATTTTCCAGGTGATTTTCTCTCATTTAATAATAAATATTTTAAAAAATTTCCATCTTTCAGACACTTGTAACCTGTTTTTTTGTTAAATAAATTATTCCTTGGTCATTGAGTGAGGCACCACCTTCTAAAAAAATATGATTATATTAAATTAAAACAATAAACAAAGTGGGTTGAAATTTATCAAAAACGTAAAATACAAAATAGTTAGTAAAAAAGATGAGACACATGGATAATGGTGTGTGTTATATGAAGGAGATGTTCCCTAAATCCAAATATATATTTGATATATTTTGGGGATGTATATCAATGTACATGAAAATTAATTGATTATATTATTTTTGTGCCAGAAACAAATATTATTCCCCATTGAGGTTATCATTAAAAAGAACATTTGATAAGATGAAATGAAATGGAGTCAAATTAATTCATTCATATGATACATTAAATAGATGAGGCAGCAATACATGTGGTATAAATTCATGAAAAATATAAACACAAACGAAGAATATACTTTGGTACTTTATAAACCATATAGCTATATGATGGTTTTGTGGGTGGATATTTAACCTAGGACTCCTTGGAACCCAAACTTATCTGTAAAATTCCTCCTTTGCATATAGAGATACAAGAATACCATGGAGAGAATATGCATACCATCCATACATCAGAAGATTAATAACATCTTGTGGATACCAATAGAGGTGGGATGATTTTATTTTTTACATGGGGGATCATTGTCAAACTAATCCGATGAAGAGAAAAAGTTTGTAGTTGATCTTCTATGTAATTTTCAAAAGTTTATTTTTTTCATTAATATAATTTAAATACTATGATATTATCTTACTTTGATATCATCATATTTAGTTTCTAGTTTCTTCATATATATCAAATATGTTTTATTATTTTCAAAATTAGAAAAAATGTGTGATCCATTAATAATTGATTCCTTACAAACACCAGATTTGAGATGTCTATGTAGTGTTGTTCAGAGTTAGTGTGTTGGTAACAAGCTTAGGGTTTATGTGTTTTATGGGTGAAATCTCATTTCATATCAAGATTAAGGTGGTGAATATCGTGAAAAAACACTTTTAAATTTTTAGTTGGGGATGAAATTATTGATGAAGTGAGGGAAGGTTGAGTCTTTATTTGGAATTTAATAAGGGTTGAGTCGATGTTCTTGAATATAGATAGAGTTTGTTAGAGGCGATATACCATTTAATTAGATCAGTAGTGCACCAATTATTTAAATGACAGAGAACAACAAATGTTGTGAAAGATTGGAGATCTGATCTTGAAAAGTCACATGGAATGAGATCTAGAACTTTGTGTTAGTTCCTGGATATTATTACGATGCCTCGACATTTTAAAACATTATGGTTGGGTGTTGAGGTCCCACATCTATGTGATTGGAAAATATTTTTGGGAAAATTAAGACATAGTTATGATGGTTGTTTTTTATTCAGTAAGGGTGGGACCATGTTGGGGATAACCATTGTTTTGTGGGTGATGTGGTCTGAGAATTAAATTGGAATTTGGAGGGAATCCGATGAATTTGAGCTTAGTGTATAGAGTTATGATGGGAATAATGGTTAATGTTTATAGATAAGATGCAGTGAGTTATTAGTGATATGATGACTTTTTCAGATTAATATATTTTTTAAATGTTTAACACAACATCATGGGGATGTGAAGAATTTATTTAGGAATTTTCTAATGACCTTTGTATTTATAGGTCGGTTTTTTTAAAATAACATACTTTTGTATGGTGGGTGGTTTATATTGAAAATCATTACTTAGACTAGTGTAATGAGATTTTGGGCATTTGTAAGATGCATTTTTATGGGTTTTAATGGTGGGTGATGATCCTGGGGATCTAAATGAATCAAAAGAATACACATGGTTGCTGGTGCTGGTGAAATATAGAAGCAACAACTCACTAGTCAATGGGCCAAAATCGACACACCAGTAGGCTAAAAAGTGGCCCCGTACACTAGTTGAGAATATAATCTCACATATAAAGCTAGGTTAGGGTGGTTTTATGTATTGGGATTTTTTAGTTTTTTATTTTTTGGGCTTTAGTATTTAAGTGGTTAGGGGGATTTTATAGTGTCCATTAATGGGAATTTCTCCCCCAACATTTCTCTTCTTCGATTCTGCTTGAATGAGGGTGGATTAGGGTGCTTTTTTGGGGATAATAGTGGTTGTTTAATTATTTTATATCTCATTTTGGTTCTTGTTTTAAATCTATGTAGTTTTTAGCTGATTTTATACAGGGATACAATTTTGATTCCACAAAAGTGGGGTGGAATCAACTATGTTTGATGGGGTTTTCACAACATGTGTAGAGGGAATCCCAATATCCTGTCTACCAACCATTTTTAAATATTTTAGAAGTGGTAAGTCACTAACCATAATCATATATTGTTTTTTATATAATTGAAAATTATTTATGGGCGTTCAAGTTTCTAATGGTAGTGATTTTTCTTGGTATGATTTCAGGGATGCACTATAGACCATTTGGGAGCGGTTGGTCGAGTTTCCAAGGAAGAAAAAATGCATGTTGAGGAATTAGGAGATTATTAATAATTATGAAAAATTAGATAATTAATTATAATTTTTTGATTAATTAAATTTTCTTCACTTAATGAGAGAGGTGTCTTAGTGTGCTTGAGCATGGCCAAGTATGTGTAGAGCTTAGGAAAGGTTTGATAGAGATTAGTAGAATGATTCATGTGCTTAGTGAGGATGGTAGGTCCATTTGTGTTTGGTGAACCCATGATTACAAAACCATATATATGATTTGGAACCATTTTTCATGTTTTTTATATAATAATAAGCTAGTAATTTAAATGAATAATATATTCAATGGTGTATATGAAATTCATCAACTAACATAAGGGAACTATAATATAATATTATTATAAAAATGACCATTATAAACTACATTTTTAATTACCAGGTATGAATATAAGTAATCAAATTATGAAATATAATTATAATGGTGCAAATTTATAAAACTTTATTGCTTATTCTCAGGAAATAAAAACTCATTTTTTAGTGTAGTTATTTTATGCTTTAAAAATACTATTCTCCTAAAATTGGTTTTATAAAATTTTATGAAATCATATTATATTTAATTTAAATAACTTATTGAAAATTTATATTGTAAAATGACATAATTTTTAAAATAATGGAATGAAAATTATCTTAAGGTGAAAATTTGTGTTTTTTTCAAAAAAGGTTATTTTTTATTGAATAATGAAAAATACTGGTTTTATAGAAAATTATATTTTCCATTCAAGAATATACAAAGAAATATTTTTTTTAATTGATTTTAATATTTAATTATATTATTTTCATTAAAAATAATCCAATTAATTTCATTAAAATTGAAGTTATGGTTAAATTCTTATAATAATATTTCAATACTTAGAATAGATTTTATGGAAAACTATCTTCAATCGCATTTTAGATGGATTATATTAAATTTAATTTATGAAATTTATATATATTTAATTTAATCAAATTAATCACATATATGGAATTATATTGTCCATTTTTTTAAATAGGACAACATTTGTTTTTTTAATTATGAATAATAACCTTGACAAAAAATGTTGTCATCCCAATAAGGGTGAAATAGGAAGAAAAAGGCAAAAACAATAAAATAAGGTTTCAAATTCATCCATAAAATTTTTAATAAATCATTTAATGATTTTAATTCTACCAACACATCAATATTTTCTATAATATCACATCTTTGTTCCATTTTTCATTAATAATGACCTTTATATAATTTTATGTAAAGGATAATTTCGAATTTCGCTATTACTATCTTTAATAGGGATAAAAACAAGTTTTTAGTGGTTATAAAATGTTATTTTATGATAAATAATTTTATTTTTTGTTTTAATTTATTTATATTATTGTTGATCAATTACTTACGTTAAATTATTATATAATACTAATTTTGTGTTAAATTAGGTTGTATAAACATCAAGTAAATTATTGTAAAAACATTAACTGTAATATTTTTTAGTATGCTATAGTGTTACAATAATTTTATAGCTAATATAATATATTTTTTATTTTTTATAATTTTATATTAAAATTAAATTACTATATATATTTTATTAAAAATTATTTGAATATTCCCAAAAATTACTTTAATAGTATTTTATGTTAAATAATATTTTATTAGATCATCTAATATTTCTAAAAAATGAATCATTGGAAAATTTAATGGAATATTGTCTATAATTTCATCCATTTTCCAATTATGGCACAATTTCCTTTTATAGAAAAATTCAAAACACATAATCTATAAAAATGGTATTATCACATTAATCATTAAATCGATTTGACGTGGATTGAAACAAAGGGAAAAGGATTAAAAAATCTCCTAAAAATTCCTAAATTTTATTTTATGAGATTATTTAGAATTATATGCATAATGGCTTCAAAATATATCAATTTTACACTTTAATATTAAATATTAATGTATATTAATTTAATAATTTTTTTAATCATTAGGGTGACACTTCCCTCACTTATAAAATGGCATGACCTCTTCCCTCATCCTCACACTTCCTATGCCACTTAACTCAAATGTACCCTCCCAAAAAAAATTATTTACTTTTTTATATATATTATATATGTAATTATCTTCTTAAAATATCATACCTTGGGTATTTATGGAGATAACCAAAAGAGTTTCTCCAAAGAGATGGTAATTATATTAAACGAGTATTTAGAATTTATTTCTTCTTCCACTTCAATAATTTTTTTCCTAACCCTTAAATTTAATTACATAAAAACGTCACATGTAATTATATGTTATTATTGTAATGAAATTACCTTATTCATCTCTTTTTTACTTCATATATGGAACAAAAATATTTTATATGTCCACATGTGGATTACTACATCCACTAAGCGACGTTAGTTTATTTTCATCACCAACATTTAAGGTTATTTATTATGATATATTTAAGGTATATAAAATTAATTTGGGTCAAAATTATTATTCTTAAAATATTATATTTAATATATCTTCATACCATTCCAACCTTTTAAAATGGAATGATTACATGTGTGTACGTACATACTATTATCTCCACATAGTGATTTACTTTTTTCTTTAGAAAATCACCTCTCATAGATCGTAATTGGAATGAATTACGTTATTACACTTGATTTTTATAAATTTATAATGATCAATGAGAGATAATATTTAATTTCATTTCTTTATTTCCATCCAATGAAAAATGATAAAATTTCCCATGTGTATGTGTGAATTGTCAGCTTGCAATAAAATACATTTTTCATAACTAATTTCCATGGATGAATATAAAAATTTATTTGATTTTAAAAAAATTACAATATTCCATGATTATTATTCATGATATAATCATTTAATGTCCGATTTCACCATGATCAACATAAAATATTATTTTTTCAAATATAAATCTACCATCCTCATAACACATGACATTGACTTAAATGATTAAGTAATTAAATATGAAATTGAAATAAATGAAGTTAATGATTTAATAACAAATTAATAAAACTAAAAAACAATAAGAAAAAATTAAATATTAAATATATGTTTATTATAATGTTTTTTTATGATTTACATAGAAATTCAATTATGGAAGAAAAATGTTTATTAACTCAATTTCAATTTATTTGGTGATACTTCTATATCATCAACTATGTTATACAAATATTATATGTGAATCAAAAAAACTTATTACTTATTATTTAATTTTTTTTGTTTAGTATTCATGTTTTTACATATCATCACATTATTAAATAATAATAACTTATATGATATGATCTTTATACAGACTACTCATCTCAATATTTTTTCATTGAGACATGCCGTGTATTGTACACTTACTTCCTTTTATTAGATTTATATTCTACCTATTTAGATATTATATCATGAATTAATCTTTAATTGTTTTTTTATGTTCATTGTATGTTATATATTTCTTGAAATATTGATTCATGTTTTAAAAATGTTTCAATGGTTTTCATGGTCTCAATTTCAATTCATTAAGGCATAAGGAATGTTTTGAACCCTGATTGATTTATGTATTTTTATTATTATCGTATGATTTTTTTATAACAATTACTTCTTGGAAATTACTGTTTTTATAAAATCATTTTAATTTCCATAATTCTATGGCTTTTTATTCAATCATTAACCAAGTTGTGAGTTTTTTTCCACTAAAACTTCATTCTCTGGGATAATTTTTTATTATTGTACTTGTATTATTTTTTAAACAGAGTATAGTAAATAAAGAAATATAATATCATGAAGCTTTTTATAAAAATTATATTTAATATTCTAATCTATTTATTTATTTATTTTTGTTTTTAGAATATTTTAAAATAGTTTTTCATTAAAATGTTGTTTTAATTTTTTTAAATGTTATTATGAAAACAAATCCTCTTTTTTATTTGTATTGTTTTCCAAAATTTTAATTTCTAAAAATAATTTTTTTACTAAAGTTAATTTCCATGATGTTTTTTTCTTCTTTTAAAATATTTTTAAGGGAACTTTTTTAATGTTTTCCACATGGTTAACTTTTTACAGACTTTATAGATATTTTAAAATTATATTTATTTTTAATATTTATGAAATGATTTTATTTTCCCACCATGTTTTAAAGATTCCTTATAAATTTCAACGATTATTTTTGGTGAAAATTATTTTCTTATTATTGTTTAATGAAGGTTATTTTTTTAATGGTATCAAAAAAATATTTCCCCCAAATTTCAATGAAATATTTTAAATATTTTAAAATGTTTTCTCATCTATGTCATCATCTATCAATGATTACAATGTTTCATTCGGGTTAAAATATTTTTATTCAATTCACTTTCTTTATTTAAATGGTTAATGATGATGTTTTGAAGAGATATTCATCAAAACATTTTCATTCCCATGAGTTAGTCAATCTATAATGGAATGATAGATTCTTTAAACGATCTTAGGTTGAAAATATAAAGAATTTAAATTTTTTATTATTATATTTTACATTGAAATATATATGGGTAATTGATGTGTGGTTCCATTATAATCCATAAAAAGTTGGCTACTTTATAATGTGAGGATGGGTGAGTCTGTTATTGTCCATTAAAATGCTGGGTTTAGTTAAAATTTTTACTATTGTAAATTACTCCATTGTGATGATAATGTTTATTGAATTTCAGTCGCTACTAAGAGATGAGAGATTTAGAAAATTTATGGTAATCCTTAGTGATGTTAGTTTTTATGATATATGAGTAGCTCTTATGATAATATAAAGTTAATGGTTGTATTTTAATTTTAATAAACTATTAAAATTGACCAGTTTGGCAATTTAGTTATGAATTTTTAATGTTCCAAGTTACCTACATAATCTATTTACATGAGAAATATGTTCTAATATGTCATTTTATGATGCATTATTTTCACATGGCTTAAAAGTTTATACTCTTATGTATAAAAACGTTTTTTACATCTTTATACTATGCATCATTGTTTATGTTCTATGTTTTGATGTGTATAAATTATCTTATACTAAAATCATGAACTTTATTATGTACTCATTCCCCTATGCACATTTTGTGACCATAGATAATATTTAATATTTAATGAATAGGTTTTATCTTATAGAGTATTTTAGGACACCCTTTGTATGATTATATTCCTATGTTTATAGATAAATAAGGTGAGTAAGATATGTAAATAAGGGTTTCATGTTAGAGATGATTAAATATTAATGGGTAATAAGAAAATATTGGTGTAGTGTAAATGTTTAATATTAGAGACTTGGGTATTCTTATTTAGAAGTTTTTCTGTATTCTCTAAGACTCTAAACATAAAACAACATTTGGTATATAAGTGATCTAATATATTTTTTTTGATATTGAAATTATAAGTGGATAAAACTGTGTCACAATTATCAGTATCAATACATGAATTGTAAATATTATATTTTAATAATCATATATTGGATTTCTGGTTCAAGTTGTTATTTTTGTTATCAAAACATGATTGAAATAACCTTATAGATTAGGATACTTTTATGAGATTATAAATTATGAGTTATTGATACCACCATTGGTTTTACGTTTATGGTTGGTAAAAACATATAACTTATAGACATCCCTTTTTATGTTATAAGGGAATGGTTTTTAAATATATGGATTATCTTTTGTATATATTTTATGGGGTTGATGTATATGTAAGCTATAGGTTAAATGTGAAGGGATTATATAGGACAAATGCTTTTAAATTATTGGAGATGTTAAATGAGTGGTATGAGACAAAATTTGATATTAAGGAGTTATTTAATGTTGATCTTACTAAGGTTATTTTGGATATTAGGTTACATAATTATGGAATCTTCTTTGTTGAAAATTCAGTGTTAATTTAGAAATTTTGGAGTTAAATGTTTTGTTTATTCATATGAAGGTGTATTAAATTTCGGTATTATCTAATCCCATGCTAGCCATTTTGGTTTTAGTAAAGACATATGAATTATAATTTTTATCCTGGTCTAGATCCTATGATATAATTATTTTTTATGATATTGGTATAATAAATATTTAACATGGATACTCACCACTTTGATTATGTGGTGGGATAGAGGTGGAATCATTTTAAAACACGCAACCAAAGCATAAAATTTGAAAAATGAATTTAAATAAAATCTAGGAAGTATATTTTATCGGGTTCATTGTCTTATCGGTAAAATGGTATTTCACCATCAGATGAATATTCATAATAATGAAATTAATTTCCTTTCATACTATTTTTTTTGATGAATTTATGGTCTTACTCATAACTCATTGGTTTCTCTTTTTGTGGTAATTAAAATTCTCAGGATTATCCACTTTATTATAATGAAAGATCACTATTAATCTACATCATTATTTGGAAGATAAATTTCTCCAACAAGATTATATATTAAATTCCATATAATTTTATTATATTGTAGAATATAGTTATGTGTTATTATAGATATCTTTTTTATTTCACGTTCACTCTTTTCAATTGGTATTTTTATTAACCATTTTTATTAATTGGGGTTTCAATTAAGTTTCATTCAAATATTAAACCCTAGATACAAAAATATCAATATCAGATTTCGATTATATATTTTATTAGGGGGATGTAACACAATATAATTTTAAAATAAGGTTATGTTCATTAGCATATACGACCCATAACTCTGGGTTTAAATGAACAATGGGATAATAAATGTTTAAATAAGAACATTCAAACATAATCATTGAATTGGAAGATATGGAAAGGTGTAACTATATTATGAAATATATGTATATGTTTCCAAAAAAATTTGAATTCATTGAATATTATTTAGGAAACACAAAATCATTTTTTAGTGAATTCATTTTATACATTAAAAATACCTTTTTCCTCAAAATTTCATTTTTACTTTTGGTAAAAAAATTCATAATAACTATATATAGCTTTTGAAAAAATTATTGTTCAAAAATGACATATTTTTTAAAGTCAAAATTTCCGAATTATCATCTGGTGATGCTTTGGTATTTTCAAAAAAGAATAATTTTTTTATTGAATAGTGAAAAAAATTGATTTTATAGAAAATATCTTTTCCATTCAGGTTTTTACCTTTTCACATTTTTTCATGATATTATGTTAAAATTTAATTGTTTTTTTAATTAACAATAATCCAATATATATCATTGGATCAGAAATATTTTTCAGTTTGTTATAAAAAAATTTATGATTAAAATACATTATTCATGAAAACCATTTTTCAATGCATTTTGGACATTTATTTTAAATGTTATTTATACCATTTATATGATTTCAATTTGATAAAATTTATTCCATATTTGGTATTATTATCTAAAAATATGGAAAATATATCGACCTTATTATTTCTCATTATGAATTGTAACCTTTGTAAAAGTTTTGTCACCATGTTAAGGGTACAACATGTAAAATAAGGATAAAACGATGAAACATGGTATCCAAATCATCCATAAAATTTATATATTTAATTATAGGAGTGTAGTTCTACCACATCTATAAATTCTTTGAAAATATGTTATTCTTGTGCCAATTAACATTGATAATGAACTTTTATAAAATTCTTACTTTTCAAATCAATTTGATCATTTATATATTTTGAATGATACACAACAAAAAATTTGGATTTAGTTAGATGTAACACTAGTTTGATTTTCATTACATGAATTATTAATTTTATCATGTATTGAATGAAAAACTCAGTGTATCTTTCATTAATGAAACACCATGTTTCAATGAAATGTAACATTCGACTAAAATATTATTTTTTTAATATAATAATCACAACCAATTTGATGGAATGAAGAGTATGAAATGTATTAACTAAATTATGAAAATATGGTTTACATATATATATATATATAATATTATTTATTGATGAATTAATTAGAAATTAATATAAAAACCATTCTAAAATAAAGGTATTCGTTTTCAAAAAAACTATTTTTATGAAAAAAATGTTTTACCTAAATAAATTAAATCAAAAATTTGTGGTTATTTTTTAAATAAATGAATATCTTATATATTTAATCAACTATTTAACCTTAATATTATTTTTTTCTAAGAAATATTTAATGATAAATCCTAATATATGCTCAAAACTATATTTTTCTAAAAAGCAGGGCTCTTACTTTATTTCACACTCATTAAAAATAAAATTTTACAATTTTATAAAATAAAATTGGTAAAATAAAAATAAAATTTTATTTATTAATTTTAAAATTTTTTTAGGGATTTTTGATTGGTTATTTTATGAAAACATTCACTTTCTTATGACTGTTGAAAAATATAGTGTTTTAATTTAAAATTACTTTTCATATAAATTAATTATAAAGTAAAAAATTTCATTAAAATTGTTTTTGAATTAAACGTATTTCAATTATACATCAATTATTCCAATTGATTTATTTGGAAGCATTTTTTTATTTTATTTTTATTTTAAAACTTTGGAAACTTATGAACATTTTATTTTAAAAAATATCATTTCTTAGCATGTCTATTGGATAAATTTTAAATTAAATGTTTTAAAATATATGAATTCAATTTTACAAAATGGATTTTATATTTTTAATCTGTACAATAAATATTATAAAATAATTACTACCTAATGTTTTTATAAAAAATGAATAGTGAAACTTGTAAAATTTAATTACAGTGGTAAATGTAAAAATGGCTTTACTATGGATTTAAACTAAAAACATAGGATTAGAAATAACCTATAAAATGTTATAATTACTATTTATTATCTATATTTATTCCATTCCACCACTAATGTTTGATGGTGACCCATTATTTACCTATGTGACATATGAGAAATTTGGGAGCACTCGATTCCTTTAAAAAATATATAGTCTATCCTCTTTCCCTCAGATAAAAGGCCACAAATTTTCCATTATTCAATCCATAAAACACATTTTGTTTAATAAATCACTTAAGAAACATATAAAATTCATTACCCTCATTCTAGAAGTTATCATTTTTTATGAAACCTGTCTTTTGAAGGCTTTTAGTTCAAACTTATGGAGGTACACGAAGAAGATATTACATACACGAATAAGAATTTTTATTTTATTACTTCCTAATCCTCCTTAAATTATTATTATACTCTGATTTTAAATTAAAATCTGTATATTACATACTATTTTATGGTTTTATGTTTTGAAAATGACCAAAATATTTCTGCACCTCAGTCAAATGGGTTATGATTTCATTATTCGTGTGCACGGTGGACTGCCCACTCATGAGCCAACGAAAATCATTTTTCAATTACAACATCTCATGGTTGGAAATAATTAAGTATTAATTAATTTTTTAATATATCTATGATATTATTATTAATATAGTATTATTATGTCAGATTTACATTCATGCTTTCTAGTTTTGTGGTAATATGATAACGTCGATTGAGTGTACAATGTACCAACGCCTCACAAAGTGAAGTGATTCATTTACACTTTATAATGACGGTATTACAGATGGATTTATTGAAAATATTTGATATATAATAAATTAATATTATTGTATATTTATTTTTTAGGAATTTAATTTTTTTCATTCAATATAATAAGAAAATGGAAATTGGGTTCAGGCATACGTATGACTTACCATCTACATGAATTATGTTTTATATTTTCTATCACAAATATTTTATGGATCACTATAAATACATATATACTGAATATATATGATATTTATATGACAATTAAAATTTATAAGATTATTTCTCCATGATAAATTAATATGACCAAAAATATATCAAATCAAAACATATACAAATAATAAAGTGGTTATTACCGAAACCATAACGTTAATATGGAATTGTTTATAAATGGATGATAAAATTTCTTGAGAAAATAATACATGGTATAAATATTTAAATATTTCTATGTAATAGATTTATAATAAAATTATATTTTTTACATATAACGGTTCAACTTGTATGATAGAATTCAATTCATAAGATAAGACATTTTCATCTCACATTTTACTTTTTTGAGACACATGTCATATTAACCACCTATTTATTTTATGTTGTGTATGTGATTCCCACAAATTTATTTTATGATGATTATAAATACAATTATGGAGAATTAAATATACATTTTAGTATCTCTCTCTTTCACATGGATTATATTTTAGAAGAAAAATAATTGATAAAAGAATTTATTACTCAATTTTAATTCTTTGGGACATAAGTTATGTTATGCACCAATCCAATTTTATGAGGGGTATATAAATCACATTAAACATGTAATATGATCAATATATTTATCCTCATTATAAATTATGATTAATTTTATGTTACTCCATCTTGTGTTTTATGTTTTAATGTCACAAAATTTGTAATGATATAATTTTACAATATAATCATTTATCTAGATTATTTACGATTAGGTTTTGTATGAGATAATTGTATGATCCACCCCTAATGAAATTAATTAATTTTCTTATCCTCTAGTTATTCATGATATTTTCAAGAAATATTTCCATCATTATACTCTTTGTTACATAAAAATAATATTAAATTTTTTTTAAATAAAACATGACTTCATTTCTCTCCTCCGTCAGAAATCTATTTTCATCCAAAAACATGTTTTCTAAAAATGTTTTAAAAAATGTATGAGCATTTAAAAATAAAATTTTAATAAAATTTTTAATAAAATTTTTAATTTTTAGAATTTTATTATTGTAAAATGAATTTCATTTTTCTTATAAGGATCATTTGAATTTTATAAAAAATGTTAAAGGACTATTTATTATTAAGTTGTATTACATGAATGAAATTTTATATCCTCTTAAAGAGTACTTACATTGAATAACAGTTTATGTGTTTTCAATGATATTTTGAAATAAAAGGATTTTAAATTTTCTTATATTTGAAAAGATGTTTTTTCAATAAATAAGAGATATTTTCTTTAAGAATTTTTTTAAATTATTATAAAGAACCATTTATAATCATTGGAGGTTATTTTCATAGAAATGTATTTCCAAAAATGTTTTAGGTTTTAAATTGGTTTTTAAAATTAAAGTTATTTTCCACAATAAATGTTTAGAACATATTTTAAAATCATTTTACATAAATAATGACATCCATTGATGTTACCTATACTTTTTTAGGCATATGAACCAAAGATACCATTCTTATTATTTCAATGAAAAATTTATTATAGGAATTGTTTTTGAAACCCTTATTTCTTCTATTGGTTATACCATGATAAAAATCTTATAAAACTCGATTCTTTTTCATGGGTTATTCTATGATGAAATATTGAAATGATATGAATTATTTTCCTTTTATATATGTTGTGATATGTTTAATTTTTTTATAATCCATTTAATTTCATGTGTTTTGATATGATGAATGTTTTAAGAACTTGTGGCACACATACATGTTATTTTTATTTTTTGATGGTGGTTAAGTTATAACAATGGAATGTTATTACATTATAACTAATGAATTATGGGATATATATCTCCCTATAAAAGATTGGGAAAAGATTTATATCTCATGAGTTAATCATGAATGGAATAGGGAGTGAACTAGATTTTGTAAGGTAGATTTCCCACTATGATGGACATTGGGTTGAATTGTGACCAACATGATGGTTTGGGTAGTGAACCCATTTTACAATGAATCAAGGGATACCACTATGGACTGTGATGTGTCCTACCCATAAAATTTTATACACCAAAAGAGGGTACTTCTATGTTTATCCAAAGAACAACATGATATGAATGCCTTGGTTGGTATCTTTGAGATGATATTTTCTATGATTATAAGTATACCATAAATATATATCATTATTTAATGTTATTCTCCCATTGATCATGTTATTTTATCCCCTTATGATTAATTTATTATAACTTACAAATTTTTATGAAATGAATCATGACCAGGGTCAATGAATGTTTTGGAAATATACATTGTATGTTTTGTTAATTATATTATACCCTTATGATAATAATTATCTCTCATAAGGTAAGAGTTTGATATTTATTTTTTTATCCTTATATGAATTTGAGATTAGATTTTCTTATATTTTAATTCCCTAGGTTATGAAGACAGGTTTAATAAAGGGATTATCTATGAAGAGTACTAAATGATAATATCTTAATGGGAAATACTGATGATATTTCACCGAAGTAGAATATTTTTTTATAGATTTCCAATATCACTAAACAATTATGGTCTTTAGGTATGTGTTTGTGTAATGTAATGAATATTCCTCTAAAAGTATATAATATCCATATGTGTTAATACTGGGTTTATATAGTTGGTATCAAACAAAAGGTTTAGTAAACCAATGGAAACAAGGATGATAAAACCTTAGTGGGATCCCTTGGGATATTTCGTTAGATATTCCTTGTGATTTCATTGTAGATAAGTATATGAATGAGTCAACATAGAAAAACGTTTCATGGAACTTTGGTAAAGGAACATGTGATGGGTTTTCAAGAACTTTTATCCAAGTCTATATACTACAAGTGTATGTGGATCAAATAAAGGTTTACATAGTGGTAACAAACCTAAAAATACCTTATTGAACTAGAATTGATCAAGAAATGGTTTGTGAGATTGGGATTTTTTGTACACCTAGTTTGACACACTTGAGGCATATTCTTGTGAATTAAAAAACACTTTTTGATCTATCATGAATATTTAAATAGATAATGACTATGAATGAATTAGGATAATTTTTTTTTTCATAAATTAAAAATAATGTGTCACAACTATACATCCTTTAAGTAGTTTTTCAGGATTATATGGATTTATTCATTGATTAGTGTTACTCACATTATGATTTTGGGTTTAAATAAATGTTGTAAAATAAGGAACTAAGATAACATTAAATTAGATGAAATCTCTAATGATGAGTAACATAATGGGATGATGAATATAATTAAGGACATTGCGATTATTCCTAATATAATTTCTAAAAATATAATTAAAAAAATTATTCTTAATGAACTTTCAGACTCACCAAAGTAGAGAAAGAAATATTTTAACAAGAAATTGGTTAATAGAGACCATGTAGGTATTAAAATTTAGTTTCCAATATGTTGATAATGTTATATGTAACACCAAAATTGATGTATTATAAGAACAGGAATATATTTTTTTCTCTGGGAAAGAAGGAAAACATTAAACTAACTACAAAGGGAAAGTGAGAATTTCAGTTAACACAATATATGAGAATAATTGTCTCCAAAATTTATCATTGAAAGTTTAATTATTTAAATGTGTAAATAATGATAATTTTTTATATATATATGTCTTAAAGAGAAATATCATAAATAAAATCAGCAATTTTATATGATTGATTTTTATTTTTTAGATAACAAAGAGTATAAAGATGACAAATTAAAGTAAACTGGTATCACGGAATTAGACAAGGGAGAATAGTTAATGGTTTGAGAAGGAAATGGGGTGAATAAATTATTTATGTGTTGGAATTTAAACATTATGTTATACGAAACATGAAATAAATAATATTGTTCAGTATAAGTTATTTGTTAATAATATAAAAGAATATGTTTAATGATGATAATGGATTGGAAGATTAATTTAATTGAAATGTGATATTATAAATATTGTATGGTAACCCTTAATATGTTACTGATGTTGAGAAAATTGTGTTTATTTTGCATAAAGAGATGATTTTTATAGACAAAGTAAATCATATTGTATTTAAAACTTCATAACTAACAAATAATTCATTGAACAAGTTTTTTATGTTATAATTGATGGAATTTAAATCATTTTTTGATATGTTTAATATATTCAATAATGAATGTATTTATTTACGTAATGATAAAACATACATTTTCTCAATTGGGTTCTATAGAAAATTTAGTTTCAAGAGAACACATGATGACTAAATTCCCATGTTTTTTATGTGACAATTAGGTACAATTTTATTTTGTTTGGGGGATTATATATATGTTATTTTTTGGAACATTAGTTATATTATTTCTAAATTTTGGTTTTTCAATCTCTCAAAAGGGTCATAATTATTACCATTTATGAAATTGTAAATGTTTAAATTTGAATTAGGTTTTATAGAAGAATGTGTTATTTTTAAATAAAATGATTATTGAAACTAGTATTATACATTTTTTGTGATGATAACTAAAGATATATTGAATGACATATCATTCTATCTGCATTTCTTATGACCTTGTTGTGATCAAAGCATAGAAATTTCACATTCATTACATAGAGAATGGGAAGAAGTGGAAGTTCATTAGGGCACAACCAGAGGGAAATATAGAACATATTAAATGGAATGAAATTAATTAAGTGTATCATTTCTTAAATAATTTTCGAAATTAATTACAAGAACATGAAGTGAAATGGTGTCTCATTTTCACCATTTTTTGTTGATATCAGTGAACTTTTTCACACATCTTTATTCAATGGTACTATTTTCCTAAACCTTATCTAGATCACCCACTTTATGCTGATCAATTATCTTTACCAATCTTTAACTATTCACTCTTTTCTTCCTTTTCCAAATAATCACTTCCAAACCATGTTCACCTATGTGGAATCCTAGTTACGATTTACTTTTATGTTTCCAATATTTTCCTTTTAAGGGAAGTGTTATTAATAATTTATAGGATGTAGAGTTTTTTGAATGAATTTTTAAATGTTAAACCATTGATGATCAATATAATTTTTTAGGGAGAACTTCATTTTAAAGGGGTAGAATGTAAAATCCAATGATTTTGTGAAATTATTATTTTTAAATAACTTGTTTTTACTCATATATTTTTTATCACACAAAAAAATAATATTGGATTCAATTAAAAGTAATATTGTGTTTATTTTTAAATACATGTAACACCATGATTATCTTGCATTGCATGCAATAATGAGTGTATATTTCATTACACACAAGACAAAGTTTAAAAAAACTAACATAAGACTGAAATATTTTTGTTTAATACAAAAATTTTCACCATGTATATGGAATGGAAGGTATTAATAATATTAACTAAATTATAAAAATATTGTTTACACCTGTATATAATCAATTCCTTCATGACCAATTAATTATAAAGGAAAATAAATACCCTTTGAAAGTAAAGGGAATATTTCTCTTAAATGTTTTTTTCGAATGAACAATTGTAACCTAAATAAATTAAAAAAACTAATATTGGTGACTGATATTAATTAAATTATTATTTTATATATTAATCCAAATATTTAAAATTATTATTATGCATTTAATAGACAATATATAAAAAAAAATCCAATTTTACAATTAAAATAATATTTTTCAAAAAAACTACTTTGTCGCATTTTTTTACTGCAATAATTTCACTAATAAATATTTAAACATTCATTAAATTAATTTGAAAAAATGAAATTAATTTTTGATTTAACCATGTCAAAAGTAAATTTGGGTGAATTTTTAGAACTTTTTGTAAATGTTTTATTGTTTGAGTAATAATAGAAAATAAAGCATTCTAAATAAAAATTACCTTTTCCTTTAATATATTTTAATATTTAAAAAATATTGAATTTTTTTTAAATTAATAATATTTCAATTATACTTCAATTAATCATATTTAGGTCATTAGAATACAATTTTTAATGAATTTTTATATAAACTATTTCTAAACTTTTGAACATTTTCAATTAAAAAACCTAATTTCTCGTCGCATATGTGGTATAGATTTTAAATAAAAATTAGTGATTTTTTTTTAACTAAATTTGGAAAACTATGTTCTATATTTTTAAACATAATAATTTATATAATTAAGGTGAAAATAATTTTCTACCAGAATAAATAGTGATCATAGTAGAAATTAATTACTACGGTTAATGTAAAAACAAGTTTACAGAGGGATAAACTAAAAATTAAAGGGTAAATGTAAACTATACACTTGTATGAAAACTATTTTATATCCCTACATGAACCATTGGACATAAATTGTTTTGTAATGTTCTATTTTTTACATTTTTGACATATAGAAAATGTGGGAGAACTCAATTCCTTTCAAAGATGAAAATTTTGTCCTCTCCCCCACTTATAAAAGATCACCCCTTATCCCCTATTCTTCTAATCATAAAAACAATTTATTCATGAAGAACTGACCAAGTTAACTTCAAAAATTCATTATCCTCATCCTTTAATCCTTATTTTTGATATAAATTCATCTTAAGTTGGATTTTTATGAAAACATTAGGAGGATACATGAAGAAAATCTAATCTTCCTAAATGAGGATTTTTGATTTATTTATTCCTCCATCCCTTTAATACTAATTATAACATGATTATATTGTATCCTTAGTTTCTTATATTTAATATTTTTTTTATTTAAATTGAATAAAATATTACAACCATTCATGTGTCATCATTCACGTGTAAAACAAACATCCACCTCACCAATCAACATCATTATTTGTTCCTTTACCACCTCTCACGGTTGGATGTAATGATAGATTAATTATTTATATATTATAATTATGATATTATTTTTATTCTGGAATTATTATATCACAAATAAAATATTATTCTCCATTTTTTGTAATACGATTACGTCGTTCGTGTGTACATAGGACAATTGCCACACGAAGTGATGTGATTCATTCAAGCATTACATGGATGGTATTAAAGATGAGTTTATAAAAGATATGTGACATATATGAAATTAAAATGATTATTTAATGATAATATATCATTTACCTTTATTTATTTGAATCCAATAATAAAATATAAATAGATTTCATGCATACATATGGCCAACCTTTTATATGAACAACATATTTCATTTTTGTCACTAATATTTATGGATTAATATGAATTCATATACAATGAATATTTGTAATATTTTAATATTGGTTATAAATCATGAGATTATGAAAACATTATCAAATTAGGAGGACCAAAAAATATAAAAATTTAAAATATCTATGAAAAAATAAAGTGGATATTTCTTAAAACAAAACTTTAAAATGGAATTGTTAATAAAAAGATTCTAAAAGGTCATAAAAATCATACATGTCATGAATTATATAAATATTTTTATTTAATATTTGTATAATAAACATATATTGAATGTACATGAGGTCTTAATGTATATTATGGAAATAGTACGGGATTTAAGCCACACTTTTTACTTCTATGAGACACATGGCATATTCATTACCTATTTATTTTATTTGGTGAATATAATGCCCTTGAATAAATTTTTTGATGATTCTACATAAAATAAGTTTTATTTAATAATCAATTTAAGGATATCACTTTTTTGGGGTTTGTGATTAAAAATTTATCAAATCGATAAGGGTTTACCCCCTTAATTTTCATTTTTTGGGACATATGTTCTATTATGAACTTATATTTTTTGACAATGTGTATATATAACATAATTAACATGTAATATCATGTATTTTCATCCTTATTATATTTTATGTTCCATTTTATGTTATTCCTTTATGTTTATTACTTTTCAAAGTTTCTATAGTGGTAGTGATTTTATGTTAAAATATCACCGTTTATCAGTATTGTCTACGATTATGTTTATGATGACTAAGTACTATTACCTATATCTAAGAGACTCTTGAATTTTATTCTCATTGGGTTATTAATGATATTTTCAAAAAATAGTACCAATTTTACTCTCTTGGGTACTTAAGATAAATGAGAATTTTTTTATAAAAATTTGGCTTTATTTCCCTCTTCGGTCTGAAATCTCTTTTTTGAAAAAACAATGGTTTCTAAAAGTATTTTCAAAAATGTTTTAAAATTTATAAAATGTCTGATTAAATAAAAGTTTATTCAGGTTTTAATTTTTTCAATTTGTTTGAATGTAATCATCTATTCTTTTTTCCTTACAATTCCCATTGAGATTTTATAGAAAATATTAAGTGATTATTTTCTTTAACATGTACTGAAGGAAAAACAATTTCTATCATCATGGTCAATATTATGATTGATGATTTGTTTTTAAGTTTTAAATGATACCTTAAAATAAGGGTTTTATAAAAATTTTATGTCTTGAAATGTGTATCTCATTGTGGAATGACTTTTTTTCAAGAATCAGTTTACAAAATTTTTAAGCTTCCTTTATAATATATTGAAATTTATTTAAGAGAAATAAATTTTAAAAAAAGTATTATGTTTTGAAAATGAGTTTCCAATAAAATTTATTTTCCCATAAAAATTTTTTAAATGAAGTTTCAAAATTATATTATATCTTGGGTGCCTTCCATTGATGTTGACTATGCTTTACTAGGGATATTAAGCAAGGATACCATTCATATTATTACTCGGAATGGGTTATTTTTGGAAAATATTTATAAAACCATTCTATCTTCCACGGGTATACCATGATAGAAATATTATGAAACAAATTTCTTTTTCATTAGTTTTTCTATGATGAAATGATGAAATTATTTTGAAACTGATATGTATTCTATAGGTTAAAATACGATTATTTTTTTATAAAACCCATTTTATTTAATGGGTTATGATATGATGACTATTTTAAGATCCTGTGGAACACATATATATGATTTTCATTATGTTAAAATTATTAAATTTTCACAAAGGATTATGGTTATGTTATATCCAATGATAATTGGGACCTATATATCCCTTTAATTCTTTGGGTAAAGATTTATATCTCATAATATTGACAAAAATGGAATGGGGTGTGAAATCTATTCTGTAAGGGAATTTTCCCTCTATAATGGTCTTGAGATTGAACCTCGACTAACATGATTATTTAGGGAGTGAACCCATTATACGTTGAGAAAAGGAATACCACTAGGGACTATAGTGTGTTCAAACTAGAATGTGTATCCTTAAAAAATGTGTTTATACTGGTGGTTAGATGAATCCCAAAGTAGATACTCGGATGGTTATCCAAGCCTAACATGTCATAAATATCTTTTTGGGTAGCATTCACATAAGATTAACTATTCCATTGTGTATGATAGAAATCTATGTATTGTGCCGATGTTATTATCTCATGGGACATGTTATATTATTATCTCATGATTAATATCATTTAAACTACCATTCATTATTCCATGAATCAGGTGTATGATTTATGATGGGTTTTGGGTGAACTTTTAAAGTTATGTTCATTATCAGGTACCCATATTCTCATCATATTCTTCTACATGATCATAGATTGATATCTCTTATATTTACTTTTACGGAGAATCTAATCTCACACCTTTTTGTCTTCCATTCCCTCCATTATAATGAAAATTTATATATAGAGTATGTTTATAAAGACTACTAATTATGAAGATATTAGTGGAAAATATTGAATATCATTGACCATACATGAAGATTGTTTTCGAAGACTCCAAAGAAACTAAAGTATTATTGTCCTCAGGTATGTGGTTGTGTAATTTTTTGAATATTCATCTAAAAATATGTAATATCCTTGTCTGATATTATGATGTCTCTAACATTTTAAAATTTTAGAGATTCATTTTTTTAATAAAATTCTCATTAAATGTCAATACAATTTTATAAAAATAGTATAAAAATAATCTAAATGATTTTAAAAATAGTAAAAGTATTATTTTTTGATATGTTTTTATTTTATAGAATTTTTTTAAATAAATATAATGTACTACTTAATTTGTAAAAGATTAAATTTGATATTAATTACTATCTTGACATTTTTTAAAGTCAAATTAAGTGAGTATTCCCAAAAAAATGACATTAGCAGTATTTTATATTAAATTATTTAAAATTAACAAAAATATTATCGTTGGAAATTTGAATTTGAAATGATCAATAATATCGAACATTCTACAATTACATGAAATATTTCGTTTTCTAGTAATGATATAGACCCATAATTGGTAAAAATAATTTTTTCATGGAAGTAGTTAAATGTGGTTAACATGGATTAAAACTGAGAGATAATGTTTAAAAAACCACCTAAATTTTCTACATTTAGTTGGGTGAGAGGATTTTGAATTATATATATTCTATTTTTTAAATATATCAATTTGGTCCCATAAACATAGAAATTAATTTATATTAATTTAAAACATTACCTAACTCCAAGGTTCAATCTTACCTCACTTATAATCAGATACCTCCTTTCATATCTTCCTAAAATTCCTGATCCACTAACCTCAACCAAAACCTTCCAAAATCACTTATTAACTTCTTTAGATTCATTATAGTGGTTCTCTATTCTTATATTACTATTCCAATGGTCCTTAACAAGATATCTAATATAAGTTGTTCAAATTAGAGGCAATCATCTTAATTAATGGCTTTCAATTTACATGTTCCTATATCAATTTTAATTCTATACTAACCATTCTAATTAATAATTATTGTATCTAGAATAGAAAAATATATTACTATCCCAATTTAATAACCTTATTTATATCCTTTTATATTTTATGGGGAATGAAAACATCATTCGTATATACATGTGGACTGCCACATTTATTAATCATTGTGTTTTCCATTTCTTCACCACCATTAGAAGATTTTTATTATGAAGAAATTAATTTATACAAAATATATCCATGATATAATTATGATTCTATAGATATAATACATCTTCTATATTTGTAACATTCTAATCACTAAAAAATTGAATCTTCACATGTACATAAGTTCATACTACCATCTCCATGTAAAGATATACATCATTTTTAATAAATATCATCTCATGGATGACCATGGGGATAGATTTGATGAATGGATTTCATGTTTATAAAATTATTATGATTCTATAAAGAAACACATTTCGTAGTGTAATTTCCCAGTCTCAGATTCCTCTCAACAGTTCCCCGAGCCTGGTTGGTCACATGTCCTGAAACACATCTCCAAAACACTAGAGGCATCCAACTAGAAGGTAGGGCCTAGGTGTGTCAATAGGGATATATTTCCCACATCACGAGATTTTAGCACATCAAAATATTGATAACATGCAATAAAAAAATTAGTAAATCACATAGATAATATGAAAACAATGGAAGAGTTCAAAATACACAATACCAAGAGAAATATCATACAAAAAATGATGTTACATGTCATATTTATCTACGAAAATAAACAAAAAATTTATACATATTATATTTTCAATACATATAAAAAATCACCAAAGGGAAAGAAACCTATAACTAGTATCATGAGCGTCAGCCAAGTCCCATAATCTTATACTACAATGAAGCTATCAAGAACCCATAATAGTGAACTTGACCTAATCGACACCTTCAATCATATAGTTTATTTGGGTACCCAATAATGTCCCAAACAGGGTGTGAGAAATAATCTAAGTAGGAAACCAACCAAGTTCAGGTTCCAATCAGTCATTAAATATATATAAAAATAGTGTGCAAGAATTAATAATAGTAAAGTAATGAATTACTCTAAAGTAAACATATGTATAAACTCGGGTTCTCATTTTATAATGAATTTAATTCATGAAAATATATTTAGAATCTGATTCTATAATTTAACCCTAAGGCATGTATCACTTAGTTAGGTTTATTAATATATTCGTTATTATTTACCCACACAGTTTGAATAACCATGCACAAACCATGAAAAAACCCACCTTCCAAACTACATAAGATTTTACATGGCTGTTCAGTCAAAATATCATCATTTTCCATAACTGTTTGGACTTACCCTCCTATCATCCCATACCACAAATAGTTTACCAGACTGTGTGGCTTACCTGATTTGGTTCTAACTAACTATGTGATAAACATTTTTTCCCATAACTAAATTTTTGGGCTCCATACCACCTTTAGATACCCCATTGCCTTTATGAACTCAAGGGAACCCACATTACGACATAATTAAACATTTTAATTGAAAAATTATGGAATTAATGAATCTTTATCTCAAAGAAGAACTGTGTTCTTACAAATATCCCCCTTTAAATATATTTAGCCACAAATTTCCATTCCAAGGGTCATGAAGCATGATATGAGAATTACTGTATCCCCTATGACCATAAATCATCCTCTATCTCCTACATCTAATCCTTTACTCAGCTATGCTACCATAGAACCCATATTAAAGGAATGGACCAGCCTCAGAGAACCTTCAAGCTAGAATCCAAAAAACGAATAGGGTTCTCTTCAATGGACACATCGACCTAAAGTTAAATCTCCTCAGAATGAAAGGCATGATACAGGTTTGAATATCAACATCCTAACTAAGAGACATGGAATATATTGTACATAGAATTTTATATCTACATTTGATGAAACTGATAAGCTACCAACCCGAATCTCACTAGAATCTCGAATGGACCGACATATCATAGTTAAAGATTACACTGTATTTATATTGTGTTTTATCCCAACCTCTGTTTAAAATGAATGAATAAGTGATCTGAAACATCATACTCAAAAGTTCATATGTCGTGATTGGCATATGATATGTGATGAGACTATGTAGTAGTTATCCACTTCTGAATCAAATGAACATGATTTGTGGTCTTTTAAAGAAGTCGAAGTCCCAAAATAAATGACTATTGTTCATCTAACAATCATATGGGTGATCTGTTTTTCATTATATATAAAGGATCATAAAGAGATATATATATATAGTATATTTAATGTTATTAATATTAGGGAATTGAATCATGGGTATGTGCCACGCCCAAGAGAAACTGAAATCTAGCATACACTCCCTCAACATGTCATCAAACACTTCAATGGTTCCCTATGAGTGGATATATTTCTAGGGGTGTATGCCATTTCCATAAGCACATGTATACCCAAAGAACTCTATATCCCTTTTTAGAATTGTGAAGTAAACGGGGTGACCATATTTGACTTGATATTATGCAGGACCATGTGAAGTTGTGTTATCTCACGTGTATGCAACCTTTCAATCTCATCCACAATAACGGTTTCCTTGATCTTCATAAAATATACAACCTTCATGATCCTATGAATGATAACCCATAATAAATCATTAACTTGAGGAAAAATTGGTAAAATCTTTTAAAAATCCATCATGATATCATTCCATTTCCACTCGATAATGGGTAGCTTCTATAAAAGTCCAATTGGTCACTGGTGTTCTGCTTCCACTTGATGGAAGGTAAAAAACCTCATGAAAAAAGTAGATAGATCCCTTTTCAAGCCTAAGAACTATTACCTATGATTTAAATTTTGACACATATTTTTGACTCTAGTATTCACTGTAGAGACCCAAAGCTTGATGTGCATGGAGATTACATTACTTTAGCGGAATACTTAATACATAAAAAAACATACACACAAGGACCATAATAGTTTAGTGTCTTTGGAAACTTGGAACATAATCTTCTAATCATGGTGAAATATTTTCAACATCTCCCATAAAGATCTTCCCCTTTTTTTCTTACCTAAAACATTTCTTTATATCCTAGGGAAAAGAAAACATAAAAAGGGTGAGATCAAATGATCAGTAAGGGTAATCATGGATAAAATAAAACCTACCATATACATTTGAACATAAAAACATGAACATAATGTTTAATCATTAAAATCTTGAGAAATGACATAAAACATGGAAGTACGTAAGGCATAGATCATAAAGAAACATTAAGAATGATAAAATAGCATGGGAATAATACATGTCATTGTGGAAACCATTAAGCACATGATATGATTTCCATAGTAGCCAAGGCATTGCTGCCAAGACCATCTTAGCGGACAAAGTCCCTTTTTGAATCGAGTTCACTCCTCGTTCCAGTCCTGTATTACTGAACCAGTTTAACTGGCCGTTCCAGCCATCTCTATGTCATGAGATATAAATCTTTACCCAATGAATTGGTGGTATAAAATGGTCCCACCCATCTCATAATGAAATCATTCTTACTTGTGCCACAAAATAAACATACATCATTCAAAAAAACCCAATAAAAAAATGGGTTCCATAAAAATCACCCCATCATCATATAATCCATATAAAATAAATGGATATCATTTTATAATAAGAGAAGTGAAACTATGTAAATCATAGAGACTTTATACTTGAAACATACACATATTAAATAATTTCATCTTAGATGGAAAATGGTTTCGATAAAACACTTGAAATGAATTATTGAGGAAAATATCGTTTCTTTTTCAAAATCAATTTCTTTTTACAAAACGTCATGAAATTTTAAAAGAAAAAGATTTTGTTTAAAATAGTCATGAAATATTTTGGAGGAAGCTTCATCAAAATATGGATTTATAAAACCGTAAAAATCCATTCATTCCATATACGTTAAAAAACATTCTTTTCGTACTTTTTCCAGAAAAGTCAAAAAGTACATCGTAACGTAAAAAAAAGAATGATTCCTTACATACCATGTAGTAAAAGTCAAAATGGGTAAAAAGGACATTAAAAATAAATGAAAAAACTTTTATAAAACATGGACATGATAGAAATAGCCCCAGTAAATACTTACGAATAAGAAATCTCGGATAAAATGAGATTTGCAAAATTAGCCCTTACCTTAGGTCTGATATGCTTCATACGTATCCGAACCTCCTCTTCTTGGAAGCGCCTCTTTGAGACCTTCTCTTAGGGCACTAAAATTGGTCTTTGAAGAAGACCAGGACCTCTAGGATGGTTCTAGGTAAGTGGAGAAGAGAATTGGTCAGGGGTTGGCCGAGCATGATGGCTCAAAGTGGTGTGTGGAAGAGAGGTAGGAGGTGCCCTTTTATAAGGGAGCAGAGGGGCACCTTTGGAATTCTTAAAAATATTAATTTATAATAAATCTAACCCCACTTAAAAACCTCCAAAAATAACTCATATTCGAAGATTAGATGAGATAGGGTTGTAATCTCATCAACCAGTCAAATTTAGTAATGTTTGGATCTTATTTTAAACATTATCCACTTGATTTATCCTTATTTAATCAATTTAATTTTATTTGTGGTAATAACATTCTAAATTTTAACAAATAATTACTTATTTGTTGTTAATTTTCCATAATTGGATACTTAATAACAGTTTAGACCATATAAATTTAAATTAATAATTTTTAAATATTTTTGTGATTTTTAATCAATTTTATAATATGTTATTTTTATAAAATAACAATAGTGCCAATTTTGACACTATTCATTTATTTGAATTTAAATAAAATATATACAGAATATATCTTCAAAATAAAAGTTTTAATAGATTCATAAAATGTCATATGTATCTGGAAAATTATTTTAGCACATTAAATAGTTCATATAATATTTATTTTATTATTTTTAAATACATTTTTTGGATTATCTCTTAATAAAATAAATACTACAACATTTGTGTATACTTATTTAATATACTTATATGTTGCATAAAAATTAAAAATAAAATCCTATGATGAAGATAAATATATGAACTTTCACAATAATACTTTTACTATAATTTATCATCTTGAAATCACAATATTTAAATTGTTATATTTATTAAATTATGAAGGTGACAACTTTGGCATCATTTAAAATAAAATAATATAAGTGTCATAGTCATCTTAATAGGGATCCAAATGGTCAACCATTCAGACAATTAATTATTAGGGTTTATATATACAATAATAATAAGTTTTGTGCAGATTTTCAGGCCTTTTGATATATATTAATATTTCAATAAAAACTATATTATTGATATTCACTAAATAAATAATTTCTACATCCCTATTGTGTCAAACTTAATGATAATTATTTAATACCTAAAAATTATAAATAAATTTATATGATTTAGATACATTCATTATATTTCTGGAGACTATTAATGTTTGAAGTTTCATGATGTTTATCACTAATTTAAAATTAATATACCTATAAGATTTAAGAGAGTGACATGTTGTCACTTTCATTGGTTTTAATAATAATTAAGTTATTTTCATGGCCAAAAGTCTATTAAATGATTATAATCCGACCCTTAGGTGATATGGGTCGACTTTTAGTCATCCAATAGAATTTTGGCATGTGTTAGGGTAATTTTATAATATTATATTTACCCTTAATTACCCGATTTACCTTTAACTATGGCAAATAAAATTTACCGTAGTTACTATTCATAATTCCAAAAAAAAAGTAGCTTATTAACATAATTTGGACCCACTGATTCCAAATATGGAATCCATTTTTCCAAATTCAATACACAAAATGTGCTTTAATTAAATCAAAATTAATCCCGTTGTCGAAAGAAAACGGGTTTTTCTTTAAAACATTGCAAAAGATTGAATTGATTTAACCTACAAGTTTAATGTAAAATCAATGATAATGAAATAAATAATATTAAATGGTAAAAATATATTCTATTTATACTTTAAAACCATTAAATATTATAATTTAACCATATAAATTATTGTGATGAAAAAAGTTGTTTTTAATTAAAATATAGCGTGCTTTTACTATTCATAAAAATATGAAAGTTACCAGAATAATATGAAAAATCTATCCAAAGTAAATTTTTATTTCTTTATTCCAAAGAAGAATTTTATTTTGTAAAATTGAACTTAAAAAAATGTCAAAAACGAAATTTAAAGTGGGAGCTCCATCAAAAGGCGGCAAAACTACATTTTTTGAAAAATACTTATTTTACCCGAAAAATTTATTTTGTTCTTATACCATTTCTAGAAAATGTGTAAGATGAATAATAATTCAAAATTTAGTTAATACTCTTGATAAATGCTAGTTCATAATAATATTATAATAATATTTCGTTGTTTAGTAAAACCCGGTATTGCGTACAACACACGCTATCGAGGAAGGTCGCGATTGCGTGTAATGCAAGCCAAGTCAGGGTTGCGTGTTGTGCAAGAATCCTTCTTTGTTTCTTATAACAGAATCCAACCATATTTCATTTATACATTGAATATATATATATATACTCAATGGTGCATAGAATAACTATTATCAAAATTGTGTGTAACATGATCCAAGAATAGTGTTGCGTATACTGCAAGCTAATACGGTGTTGCGTATAGCGCAAGGTAATATTGGTGTAGCATACAACAGAAGACATTAATTAAAAGAATATTTTTTATAAAATCCCGGGGTGTTACATTCTACCCCCCTTAAAATGAATTTCTCCCTTGAAATTCATCAGGGTTATAAATGGTTTACTACTCGAAAGTTTTTTTTAATATAAACCCAAATCATAAAAAGGTATACCAAAATATGGCCTTAAAAACTAATTTATGAAATGTAATGGTTACCCAAATTAACTCATCACTGGGTCTCCACGTAGGAGAACATTTATGAAAATATGGATTTGGAAGAAAAATCTAACCATCATGTTCTAATGGAGAGTGGTAGAGAACATGGCTATGAAAAATCCAACAATCACAAAGTTATAGATTTGTGACGATCTAAGGTACCATCTGATTCATCAGATATAAGGGAACTAGGACAACATTTTTGGTTTTCAAGATCATTTCCCTAAAGTTGATGAATTAAAAGAAATACTTACATGATTTTGGTACAATCTCACGGTTGTTCGTGAATTGAAAAATTTCCACTTCATACCTTAAAGAAATGAAGTTGAATTTGTTATTCGTGATGTGTTAGCAGATCATGCGATAGAATGATGGGTCATTCCATCTCTTTCAAACAAAAGGTTATCAAAAGTTATAAGTCCATCTTATGGTTAGATTAATCGTATATGGTTTCAAAAAAGAACTTATACTTCATATATCACACCGCTTAATAAAATAAAACTAGTTTCTACTAACTAGGGACTTCCTGTAGGCCAGTGGTAGGCGATAAAGACCTGTCGCACTTCGGTTGTGGGTTCGATCCCCACAGCCTTATCCGACGCGATGTGTTGTTTCCCGTCCTGCAGGTTGTCCTTTTTCTAAAACTATATTACTATAACATCCCATCAATAATATCAAAAAAACTTCTATCCTTAAACAACACTAAATTATGTCCAACATAATCCATTCAAATCTTTAGGCTTATCCATAATACTGCAGTCCACTCTCATAATATAGTGAAAATGATTACCAGAGATTTAATATCATCGTTGATCCCCATATATCATAAGATATGTCTTTCTGGTCACATTCCAAACATTCGAAGGCCTTAATCATGTATTCCCCTGAAAAATGAATACTCATTGAACCTTAGTGAAAACATGAATGCAGTTAAAAGTTAACACTTTCCACATACCAAAATCCTCAAAATTCTATATACTCAAACCATGATATCACTTAGTCCTTATATCAATCATGAGCTCATGAATACAATCAAACATCTCATTATCTTTTTATTCCTTCATTATGTTCATATCATCTACTTTACAAAAATATCTGAATAACCTTCCATGGTTACTGGTACCATTCAACATATACTTTCAAATACTTTTTGGAAAAACAATAGTGTAACAATCCTTAGATGATTCTTTATTCCATAGTACCATTAACTATACAACATAACTCTCGATAAACGTACAATCATTCCACTACATTCTAAAACAAACAATTGAGATTCAACACTTCTTTCAGCTCATATATCATTTGTAGTCTCCTCATCATCATCCACATAAATACTACCCATATGACCATGCTGATTCTCTTCAGAAGATTTTCCATTAGGGAATTGGTTTTCATAATGCCCGTAAATTCCACATTTAAAACATCTAATCATTGTTGATGTCGTAGAAATACCATTATCCTTGTCCATGGTGTTAACTGAACCTTTTCCTTTTCACTTACTGGCTTTGTGTCCTTCTTTTCCACACCCAAAGCATCTTCCAGTTCCTTTGAAACAATCTCCCTGATGCCTCTTCCCACATGATTTACATGAGGTAAACTGAACTTTCTTTCCCCTATGATCATCATGAAACTCCATCTTTCTCTTAGTATTTGAGTCGGGAAACTTACCAAAGTTGAGATTATTGATCATATTATGAGATTGCTGATTAGGCATAATAACGATGTTTGGACTTCCAGATCCTGTTTCATTTGGTTTCTCATGAATAAAATCATTCAATTATCTATCATATCCTCCATTATCGTGAATCTTCCTGTTTCCAGCCATTTTCTAAAACCCAAAAAGAATAGTGTGAGAGGCAAAAATCATGCTAGGGAAAACAACATAGCAAAGTGGGAGTATCCTCAATATCTAACATCTTAGGTTAAATTATATGATCGTTATCATAGTTCTAGGACTGTATCCTATACGTATACTTATCCTTAGGGACATCCCTAAACATACCTTAGAAATATCTCTAGGGATCCCACTAACATTTTCGCATCCTAGTTTCCAAAGGTTGACCAAACCATTCCTCTAATACCAACTGTAGAGACCCAAAGCTTGACGTACATGGACATTACATTACTTTAGCGGAATACTTAATACATAACAAAAACATACATACAAGTACCGTAATAGTTTAGTGTCTTTGGAAACTTGAAACGTAATCTTCTAATCATGGTGAAAGATCTTCAACATTTCCCATAAAGATCTTCCCCTTTTTTTTCTTACGTAAAACCTTTCTTTATATCCCGGGGAAAAGAAAACATGAAAAGGGTGAGCTCAAATGCCCAGTAAGGGTATGCATGGATAAAATAAAACATACCATATACATTTGAACATAAAAACATGAACATAATGTTTAAACATTAAAATCATGAGAAATGACATAAAACATGGAAGTACGTAAGGCATAAATCATAAAGAAACATTAATAATGATAAAATAGAATGGGAATAAAACATGTAATTGTGGCAACCATTAAGCAAATGATATGATTTCCATAGTAGCCAAGGCATTGCTGCCAAAACCATCTTAGTGGACAAAGTCCCTTTCTGAATCGAGTTCACTCCTCGTTCTAGTCCTATTTTACTGAACCAGTTTTACATGCCATTCCAGCCATGTTTATGTCATGAGATATAAATCTTTACCCAATGCATTGGAGTGAGATATAGGTCCCACCCATCCCATAATGAAATCATTCTTACTTGTGACACAAAATAAACATACATCATTCATAAAAATCCAATAAATAAAATGGGTTCCATAAACATCATCCCATCATCACATAATTCATATAAAATAAATGGATATCATTTCATAATAAGAGAAGTGAAACCATGTAAATCATAGATACTTTATAATTGAAACATACACATATGAAATAATGTCATCTTAGATGTAAAATGGTTTCGATAAAACACTTGATACGAAATCTTGAGGAAAATATCGTTCCTTTTTCAAAATCAATTTATTTTCACAAAACGTCATGAAATTTTAAAAGAAAATGATTTTGTTTAAAATAGTCATGAAATCTTATAGAGGAAGCTTCATGAAAATATGGATTTATAAAACTGTAAAAATCCTTTCATGTCGTATACATTAAAAAAACATTCTTCTCGTACTTTTGCCGGAAAAGTCAAAAAGTACATCGTAACGTAAAAAAAGAAAGATTCCTTACATACCATGTAGTAAAAGTAAAAAATGGGTAAAAAGGACTTTAAACCTACATGAAAACACTTTTATAAAACATGGGAATGATAGAAATATCCCCAGTAAATACTTATGAATAAGCAATCTCGGATAAAAATGAGATTTGCAAAATTATCCCTTACCTTAGGTCTGATATGCTTCGTACGTATCCGAACCTCCTCTTCTTTGAAGCGCCTCATTGAGACCTCCTCTTAGGGCACTAAAATTGGTCTTTGAAGAAGACCAAGACCGCTAGGATGTTTCTAGGGAAGTGGAGAAGAGAATTGGTCAGGTGTTGGCAGAGCTTGAAGGATCAAAGTGGTGTGTGGAAGAGATGGAGGAGGTGCCCTTTTATAAGGGAGGAGAGGGGCACCTTTGGAATTCTTAAAAATTTTAATTTATAATAAATCTAACCCCACTTAAAAACCTCCAAAAATGACTCATATTCAAAGATTAGATGATATAGGGTTGTAATATCATCAACCAATCAAATTTATACATGTTTGGATCTTATTTAAACATTATCAACTTGATTTATCCTTATTTAATCAATTTAATTTTATTTGTGGTAATAACATTATAAATTTTAATGAATAATTACTTATTTGTTGTGAATTTTCCATAATTGGATACTTAATAACATTTTAGACCATATAAATTTAAATTAATAATTTTTAAATTATTTTGTGAATTTTAAACAATTTTATAATATGTTATTTTTATAAAATAACAATAGTGTCAATTTTGACACTATTCATTTATTTGAATTTAAATAAAATATATATAGAAGAAATGTTCGAACTAAAAGCTTTAATAGATTCATAAAATTTCATATGTATCTAGAAAATTCGTGTAGCACATTAAATAGTTCATATAATATTTATTTTATTATTTTTAAAACCATTTATTTTGTTTATCTCTTAATAAAATAAATACTACAACATTTTTGTATACTTATTTAATATACTTATTTGTTGCCTAAAAATTAAAAATAAAATCCTATTATGAAGATAAATATATTACCTTTCACAATAATACTTTTACACGAATTTATCATCTAAAAATCACAATATTTTAATTGTCATATTTACTAAATTATGAAGGTGACAACTTTGGCCTCATTTAAAATAAAATAATATATGTGTCATAATCATCTTAATAAGGATCCAAATGGTCAACCATTCTGCCAATGAATTAATAGGGTTTATATATACACTAATAATAAGTTTTGTGCAGATTTTCAGGCCTTTTGATATGTATTAATATTTCAATAAAAACTATATTATTGATTTTTCACTAAATAAATAATTTCTGCATCCCTATTGTGTCAAACATAATGATAATTATTTAATACCAAAAAACTATAAATAAATTTATATGATGTAGATAATTTCATTATCTTTCTGGATACTATTCATGTTTGAAGTTTCATGATGTTTATCACTAAATTAAAATTAATATACTTATAAGATTTAAGAGAGTGACATGTTGTCACTTTCATTGGTTTTAATAATAATTAAGTTATTTTCATGGCCAAAAGTCCATTAAATGATTCTAATCCGACCCTTAGGTTATTAGGGTCGACGTTTAGTCATCCAATAGAATTTTGGCATGTGTTAGGGTAATTTTATAATATTATATTTACCCTTAATTACCCGATTTATCTTTAACTATGGTAAATAAAATTTACCATAGTTACTATTCGAAAATTACCAAAAATAAAAAGTAGCTTATTAACATAATTTGGACCCACTGATTCCAAATATGGAATCCATTTTTCCAAATTCAATACAAAAAATTTGCAGAAATTAAATCAAAATTAATCTCGTTGTCGAAAGGAAATGAGTTTTTTTTAAACATTGCAAAAGACTGAATTGATTTAAACTACGAATTTAATGTAAAATCAATGCTAATGACATAGATTATATTAAATGGTAAAAATATATTATATTTATACTTTAAAACCATTCAATATTAAAATTTAACCATATAAATTATTGCGATGAAAAATGTTGTTTTTAATTAAAATATAGCGTGTTTTTACTATTCATCAAAATATGAAAGTTACCAGAATAATATGAAAAATTTATCCAAAGTAAATTTTTATTTCTTGATTCCAAAGAAGAATTATATTTTTTCAAATTGAACTTATAAACATGTGAAAAACTAGATTTAATGTGGGTGCGCCATCAAAGGGCGGCAAAACTGCATTTTTTGAAAAATACTTATTTTACCCGAAAAATTTATTTTGTTCTTATACCATGTTCTAAAAAATTTGTAAGATGAATAATAATTCAAAATTCAGTTAATACTATTCATAACTGCTAGTTCATAATAATATTATAATAATATATTGTTTTTTAGTATAACCCGGTATTGCGTACATCACACGCTATCGAGGAAGGTCGCGATTGCGTGTAATGCAAGCCAAGTCAGGGTTGCGTGTTGTGAAAGAATCCTTCATTGTTTTGTATAATAGAATCCAACCATATTTCATTTATACATTAGATAAATATATATATATACTCAATGTTTCGTAGAATAACTATTATCAAAATTGTGTGTAACATGATCCAAGAATAATGTTGCGTATACTGCAAGCTAATACGGTGTTGCGTATAGCGCAAGGTAATCTTGGTGTAGCATACAACACAAGACATTAATTAAAAGAATATTTTTTATAAAATCCGAGGGTTTTACATTCACTACCAAATATAAAGCATTAAAAACCTACATCGTCTCCTCACACATGTTGGTTGAAACCCATATGTGACCACATACTCATAGAATTTCATCTTCCACTACAATCCAACAAGGATGAGGGTCCTCACCTACCACACTCTCCCAAGGGACTCGGCTCTTGGAATTCAATAGTTTCCTCATTTTCAGTCTATCCATAAGGGTATAGGTAACATATAAATATGGTAGATATGTCTTTACCAGACCATTGTGCACCTCCATGAGCCTCTCACAGAAAAAAAATAGTTTTCACTTACTACAGTCCTATTGTACTAACTGTACATATGTCATTATTCTCATTGCATCAACCACTGCATTTCATCTACTAGGGGAGAAGGCAATATAAAGGCTCAAAGACTGATGTTATTCAACCCACCTTTAATACCTTAGCTTCATATCACAAAGTATAAAATTTTACTTGTGGATTTTGTGAATCATGTATATCATAAAACACTATCCTAGAAAATAATGTCTCCAACAACGCAATTCATAAACTACTGCAACTAACTCAAGATCATGCATCAGGTAACTCACCACATATATAATCAACTTCCATGACCCGTATTCCATGACTCTATAACCTTGTAGAAGAACTACTCTTAGACTGATAGCTGATGCATCACAGTACACAATGTAACTCCATCCTAGCTCTGAAAAAATTAGTATCCGTGATGAATTCAATCATCCTTTCAGCTCTTGAAAGGCCATATCAAAATAATTTTACAATAAATACTTCACACCCTTCATAATAAATCCATTCAGTAGCACTAGTAAGTGTGATAAGAACTGTATGAAACATATTTAGTAACCATATGTCCCTAAGAACCTTCATTCCTCAAATATATTTATGGGATTATCCTAAAAAACTAAAGCTATTACTTTCTCTGAGTCAACTGAAACTCTTTTTTTGAGATAATGTGACCATTAAATTGAGTTTTATCCATCTAGAATGGGAACCTTGTGAGCTTAGTATATAACTAATTCTTTCTTACTGTTTTCAATATTATCTCAATATTTCTAGAATAGTCTTCTTGATTATGATAATACACTAAGATATAGACTAAGAAAACATCCAAAAATGAATTAATGTAAGGGAGAAACATTATCTAAATTAGTTAAATGAAGACTCAGGAATAGTACGTGTGACTGAAAGGTATGAACAAAAATTATTAATGAACATACCTTCTATGAAATGTTGGGCTATATATTTCTAATGTTTTAACATGAACATGATGAAAAAATTATCTCAAATATTTCTTTTGTAAGACCTATGATCCTCTGATATGGTCTAAAACATCATCTTTCCATGGTAAATGATACCTGTTATTAACTCTTAGTTGGTTCCATATCTATTAATCGCTACAGATCATGAAAGTTCTATCTGCATTTTTCAAGAAAGGATTACCGAACTCCATGAAGATGTACTGAGTTGGATGAGACCATTTTCCTATAAATCCTCTAAATATTTCTTGATCTCATGCATCTTAGTAGTAGATATCCTTTAAAGAGGAATGTATGCCAATTCAGCTCTTCGAACAATCTTAATAGAGAACTACACCTCACTCACTAGAGGTAATACTAATAATTCATCCTGGGAAACATCCATGAAAGGATCACCCACAATAGGGGAATATACCTGATAAGTTTGTTAATCATCCAGATATAAATTTACAAATTGGGTTTTTATCCTGCCTTTGCTATGAATCGTGGGTCCAGCTCGACTATCCTTGAAATCCCATTCTACCTTATAAATAAAATTTCTTCCCTTTGGTGATATGATGGTCACCTTGTTGTAATACAAATCAATGAAATCATGAAAAGAGAAAAACCAATCCATCATAATAATGATTTCAAAACATACCATATTGAGGAAAAAGAGGTCCCATACAATGTGACACAATGATAAAATATATAATTCTATTTGAAGAAAATATACCAAAAAGAGAATATGATAAATAGTAAGTTAATGGAATCGTACCTATAATTGTAGAAGGTCTGGGATTATGCTCCTGATGGTACTATTTCAAAACATATATCTGGCCTATACCGTGACCATGTGATATTTCCAAAATACATTGAGAATATCCACCATTATCCCTCTATACGTTTTTGAACTGACTACAACGACAATGATGACCACCTAGATCCGATTGACAGATAATACCTTTGCTCCCTACCTAATGAGAAGTTGTTGACCCAACTCCTTCACATGGATTCAGTGCAAACCCTCTCTCACTCTCTACTAGTGGAAATGTTTTTTATAACTTTTATAGTGGTCTTATCTTTCTACAAGATAGACACTTGACTGGGTCCCTCATACATTGTGACCTCATGTGTCACAGCCTACTACACTAGTAGAAACTCACCTAGATATCTGAGTATGTCTTCAGGATTCTAATATCACCGCATGGAATCTCGAGATTACACTTTCAGATATCGATCGATGCAAAACCAGATATTGGTGCCAAACATCCATAGATCAAGCATTCAACCTATATCCGGTTATAATTCATGATAAGTACTAGATTCACTATTCTTGAAATGGTATTATGGAAAAATACCTTAATATACGATGAGATTTTGTACCTGATAGAATCATTTAATCTTGCAAATTTCAATAACTCTTCACCTATAAGAATAGATTTGAAACCCTGGATCTTACTATAATAGGTCGAGTAATCCATAATTGATAGTGATTTGTACTCTTCTTGCAAGAAATACAATACTTTATTAACCATGAAAATCTTAGGAAAAATTTTGTCATACAAGTCTATTTGAAAATACCTCCAAGAAATTTACCGATGAAGGCATTACCCTCCCCTAAATGATTGAAAATTGACACCATGACATATATCCATGTCTCCACAACCTATGGTCTACCATCCATGATTATCCACTAAATGAGGCTAATATTAATTGTTAGTATACATAATATTCATGTTATTTATTATTCATAAACACCATTTTAGTACATTTTACACATTGAACATCATTTCACATTATGATTGTAATTCTTACTTAAAATGCACTATTATGTGGTACATTTTTCAACATCATTTGAAGTACACAATGATTCATCTAATTTTATGGAATCTAATTATAAATATTTTAATTTTATATTCTTTTTAACTGGATATTCACATCAATATGAACATTTTTCATTAAAGGATCAATGAAATATTCATAAAGGATGATGGAGATATTTGGCAATGAAAGGAAGCAATTCTGGAGAAGGCATATTGGACACCATCCCACTAATGAGAATGTGTGGCCCACCATACAGGCCTAATGTATCCCAAATTTCGTGGGATGCTATAAGACATGTGTAGGAACAAATCACTCTTCCGAAGGCAATTATAATTTGGCCTCCATGGTGTCCATTTAGGTGGCCAAATTTAGAGATAAAATTATGGGCCGGATTCTATGGCCCAGAAACATACCTCCCTAATTTGATCCTATCTCATTATACACAACTCAAAATGGACCCATATTTTACATAAGGTTAGAAGACATCCGTAGCTACATTTTCTTAGTATATGGACTACTCTGATTCACCCAGCTAGAAGGTCTTCCAAACGCGTTTTTTCGGTGAAGGAAATCTGGCTGCCACTTCGGGTCAAGGGTGGAAAAATCAACTCTCCCTTACTTTCCACCCACCTATGGCCTACCAAAATTAATTGAGGAGACTTTTAATGTTGGAGTCTCTACCCAAGGGCTCAGAAATTCCTATTTAAGGAAGTGGTTTTGGAGTATTAAAGAATATTTGGTGCTTTGTTCAATTGTAATGTTATGCTGCAATTTTGTTGTCTCAAATTTGTCTTTCACATGTAAGTTGTTCAATTCACTTTAGTTTATTAATAAAAGTTCTTCTTCTCCTCTTATTATATTGTTCTACATCTCACTTTAATACCATTTCTTCAAGGTGTGAATTTATTCACACCAAATCTTGGGAAATTATTCACACAATGGTGGAGTGATCATTTTATTTTTTTTGTTTTCTTTACTTCTCCATTTCCTCCCTCATGAGTCTACTTTCTGCTTCCATTGAAACCATGGGATCAATGGAGGGCTAACCAACATATGGGTTGATACAAGGGAGTATCAAGGTGCTGGATTGGATGTTATTTCTCATTCCATTAATGTCTAATCACTTTCTTTAAATGAGATTTTTATTTTATGATTTTTAAACTCCATCATCCTTGTTGAATTTAAGGCCACATACTTCAAGTGATAATACGAACCTTTAACTTGAAGTGCTCAAAACATTGATCATTAAAGTGTATAGGTGATTAGTATTAAAGGTTAAAGGCATTAAAACAGTAAGTGATGATGTTGTTTTATCTCCATAAATGAACCCATCTCAAATATAAGAAATTGAAATCATTGAAAAGGAAATATGTCCAATCCACCCCGAGCTATAACCTAGGATCAACTCATTCTTTTAAATTGAATTCACTTAAATCTGTTAGTTGTCTTTTCAACCCATATAAAATCAACCCAAGTTGGCCACTTCATAGCCAAAAATAGTCCATATAATGTACGTGTCTATAGGTTTTTTCTTAGGTCTCTGAGGATTCGATAACCCAAGCTAAACTACGAGGACCGTTCTACCTTCATCTCTTGGGTAAATTTGAGCAAGAATCAATCCCCTAAAATTTTTGTGGGATTCTATTATTGGAAATCAAGCATAAACAATGCCATATTCAACGTAAGTCTTGTTTCTCCCAGAAATGTTTGCCTAAACCCCATAAATCCTTCTTGGAACAGTTCCTCAGCAACTGTGTTCTGTACAAATTCTGGTGCCTCAACTAGTATTTTAGGAGGATCAACTCATAGTCCATAGACCACCACATCTAAAGTATGATCATCATCACCCTCTAGGCGTACCATTTTAGGTTTTTTGTGGATAAATTTGTCTCTTTTTAAAACACATGCTTCAGATCAGGATCATTAACAAAGTTCATAGATAAAAAATGAAGAAATATAAATAGGATATGTATATGTGTTCGTATATAAGAATACACCACTATTCCTCCTCTATGTTTCAGGTTTGGGTGTCATACAAATCAATGCTAATTAAGATAAAATACCCAAATTCCCACTAATGAGCTGAGGTCTAGTCATGTTCTCTTCAATAATTATCTTGAGATTTTTTTTAATTTCTATTTTCAATTAAATTCTTATTTCATTTCATTTATCATTTAACATTATATCACCATTCAATTTAAATGGTTCAACCCAGGGTTCTTCAAATTCATATTGATGGGGGAATAAACTCTTTAAATATTAAAGTGTGGCATCCATATAATCAATTATATAACAAATTCAATTATACCTATATCAATAGCAGGTATATCTATCATGAAAGCTATAAAAAACAGATAATAAGTAATGAAAAATAAATGGGAAGAAAAAAATCATGGTATGCGATATAGAGGAGGATCCTAATTTGTGGCATGAGATGGAATACCTTTATATCATTGGGTTGAAAAATGATAGAAACAAAAATCACACTAATAATAAAAACATAATTCAAGTGCATCACCCAAAGGTGGAATAAAATCAACTGTAATAGTCATAATAAAATAATAATTAGATGAAATTTGGATTTACTTGGTATGTAGGTGAGCTATGTTTGAGCACAACTCAATAGAAAATTACACATCCTTCATATCCCTTTCTATTGTCACTAAATATTAATGAAAAATTGAATATAAGGATATGATACCCCTCTTTAACATCCTAGAACCAAATGATACTCAAATGTTACCTGAGTCTAGTGGGTCACATAGCCTCAATCCCATCTCCCCAAATTCCAGAGGCTACTGAATAGAAGGGCATATGTGTGTCCTTACAGAGACTATTCCCTATTCACTAGAGTGTAGTATAGTGAAATATCGATAAAATACAAACAACAAAAGAAGTAAATCGTTATGAAAATATGTAAAAATTGTAAGACTAATACCTAAACAATACTAGAACACATATCATTTAAAAAATTATGTTACATGTCATATGTCTCTAAGAAAACAACCAAAACCTTAATACATAGATGATATTGAATGGATATAATAAAAGAAAAAAATTCCAAAACCATCCAACTATCATCGCGAGCCCCAGACCTATCCCATGGTTCCCAGATCCTAAGAAGATATCATGAACCAATAGTTGGGTGATTTCCCTTATCAACACCTTGAATCGTATAGTCTATTTGGGTACCCAATATTGGCCCAAACCGGGTGTGAGATATAATCCCAGAAGGAAACCACCCAAGGCCAGGTACAAATTAGTCTATCAATATATATAATAATAGTTTGAAAGAATTAATAATAGAAAATCATGTAATTACTGAAATTTAAACATCCCTACAAAGAAATTTTCTCACTTTATAATCAATTTCATTTAATAAATCTATTTATAAGATAATTCTATGATTTAATAGTCATGCGTGTATCACATAATCAAGTTAACTCAATTATTAATTATCATTTAAAATATTAATTATTGAGACCCATAATTAGCCCATAATCCCACATACAACCATAATAATAGAATTTGACTAAGAAATCCATCTAAAATGTATAAATCCAAACCAAATTCAAGCTTGTTCATTCGTTTTAAAGGCACAACATAAGTCATTTATTTCATTACACCATTTTGAACTTATGCTTGTTCCCGGAATTCCAAATTTGGAATCTAAGTCTCACTCAAAGTGGAATATGAACCAACTACCTATGAACTTATCCATGGAGAACCTCTTAATAAACCATATATAGCTCCTGGTGAGGTACAAAATCTCAATAACTTGATTCCATCCTTAGCGGTACCCTAAGGGAGACCAAGAATCACCCATGTCATACATGAATAAATTATATTGATCCCATCCATGGAAATCCCTAAGTAATAAATTTTTCACTTAGAATAAAATATTCAAATACCCAATTAGTCCATCCTTGGAAAACCAACTATCACTGAGGAATAAAAGTCAATACCCAGATGAGTCCTTCCATGGCATTATTTTGTGAATAGATGTGTCACCCATGGCTAAACATCATTTAAATAATTAATTCTAAATAATAAAATACATTTAGGTATATTATTCATTAAAATTTAATCACATACATTTAATAATTTCATGTTCAACTCCAAGAACATTCAATTACAACTCACATCATTTGGTGACCCAAGGCATTTTCCAACAGAGAAGGCATTCCATTAAATGTCTCAAATGGAAAAAACATGGTTACACGATTATCAATCTTAAAAAACTACCACATTGAAAATTATATATCTATCTCACATGATCATTTTAGTAAAAATATCAACTAATATTAAACATTCTATTCGGGTTTCATCAAGTTAATATATAACCAAGGGTCAAGGGTCATGTTCCCTCATCCCTTAATATTTTCAAATTCAACTGAGATTCATAATACAAACTTATTCATAATTTATTTATTATTAAATTAATAAATTTCAAACTCATGGGAAGGCTAAGTAACACCTTAGAGGCATTTGAGAGTCAAAATCTACCCACTTAAACTATGTTCAATATTCAACCCACCATGTGTGATTATGTTTAATTTAAGGTTCTCAATGTATATAAACTCATTAAAAATCCCTGTTAACTACATAGGACATACTTAATAGTTTAAAAGTTCAATTAAATTTTATTTAATGACGATAAATTGTGTGCAAATCATGATGAAATATATACGAAAAAAATGATTTTAATGAATGTAATGAGACAAAATACCATAGATATGTAGTTTATAGCTCACCCATTATCATCACATGATTTATCATAGATTACGATAAAATTGAAGAACAGATGAAGAACCAATTAATAAGGCATTTTATCTTACACGTAAACAACATATCCTATATCCAAAAAAATGATCAACAATTAAAAATGAATAGATAAATCACTAAAATGGATCCAATTAGACAAGTGGGTCTTGAATTAATGATCAAATGGAAGATCTATCTCAAATCCTTGAATATGCTCAAATAGGGAGATCCAAATTCCATGGCTTCTGTGTATGATAAGGAAAAGACAAATATTTTTAGAATTAATTATTTTTAATACTAAACTAGTAAATTTACCCAAATTATATTAGTCTCGTGGTTTGAAAAAATATTTTCCAACCATGCATGGGCATCTGGAGGAAGGGGAATATTTCACGATTTTCTTGCATGGTTTGACTAACCATGTGAAGAACCGATGAAAACCCTCTTTCAAAATTTTAGAGGTTTTTGAACAGCCATTTGGAAAATATTATGTGTATTTTTCAAACCATACAGCCTTCCCATAATCATTCCACATAACCCACACTATTTATTAGACCATGCGGCTTTCCATGCATAGTTTAAACTAACAGTGCACCTGATATTTTCATTCCTAAAATACAAGTTTGAGGCTTCTTACCAGCTCCTGAAACCCCTATTACCTTTATAAACTCAAGGTAACTCCAATTGTTCCATAATTATCATTTTAAATATGAATTTTTGAAATGAAAAGGTTATGTACCTCAAAGAACAATTGGTTTCTAACATTTATTTTTTTCAGTACAATGAAATGTAAAAACAATGCTTCTGTGCAGTCGTGGACAACTACTCTATGAGACAATGTATTTTTTTCATAAAAAAATTTCATGGATTACACTAAAATCTATTTTTTTGTATAAATTTTATATCTATTTAATAATTATTATTATTATTTAGATGATGTATCAATTTCCATTTTCACCACAATCAACCTACCGATGCCATTTTTCAATTATGAATCAAACATAGTTAAAACAATGTAAACGAAATTATTAGATTATTCAATTAATTGTGTATATGAAATAAATGAAATAAATGGTTTAATAATAAAGTAAAAAACAATTAATTTTTAATTAAATGTTCATAATTAATATATTAGTATAATAGAGTTGTTAAAGAACATACATATCAATTTTAGACTTAAAGTAAGGGGTTTCTTAACTCAATTTGCATTCATTGGGTTATACTAATATTTCATTGATTATTTTATTCAATGATTTTGTTTGAAATGAAAAATGATTAGATTATTTTTCATATCAAATGGTTTTTTTGGGTTTTAGAATCGATACACCATATCACTTTATTGATTAATTCTAACTTTAATGATACAATCATTTTCAAGATTATTCATCTCAATATATTTTCCTTATGAAATTAGTATGCTACAAACCTATATACTTTTATTGGATATATATGATAACTATTGATATATTATAAAATTATTGAAAATTTTATCATTAATTTTATAGTTAATTTTATGTTCTTTTTTTCATTATATACGAATTCAAATTTTCTGAAGAATGTTAAGGGGATTCATGGTATTTATTTCAATCCCTTAAGGCATAATTCATCTTATGAACCGTGTTATATATTATTAATTGTACTTATTTCTACATGAATTTTAGTTAACCTATTATTTCAGGGAATTTATTACTTTTACACAATCATTTATTGTTTCTAAATTTAGTGGATTTTTGTTCCAATAATTATCCTAGTTTATAGAGTTTTTCATCCCAAACATCCTTTTTTGAGAGATGTTTTATGTTCCTATACTCTTTTATATGGTGTACACACTGATTCCAAAAACATAATGTCACTAATAATTTTATTCTAATAATGTTTTATGTAACATATTATATTCTTTTATTCAAATGGTTTTGGATTTAAATTTATTTTAATGGGTTTTTATTTTAATATGATGTTTTATTTTTTTAAAGAAATATATCCAAATCCTTCATCCATGTTATTTATATTATTTAAGAAATATTATTTAGTTATAATATATAATTATTAACATCTACAATCCATGATAATTTTATTACTTTTAATTTTTTTAAAGGAAATGTTTTTAAATCGTTCAATACTGGTCACTTTTGATTATCTTTTAATAATCTTGCACTGAATGTTTATTTTTAATTTTTATAAAATCCATATATTTTATTAAAATCATAAATATTAGTTTTTTTCAAATTTCATTAGACGTTTTTATGGTTGTTTTTAAGGTAAATCCTTCTCAAAATGTTTTTGTTAACTTTTAGTTTTTATTTTTAAGAATGAAAACAATATTTTATTTGTTTTCCAAGAAAAATATTAAATATTATTTTGATGTTATCTTCATGAATGTAAACATACATTAATGATAATAATGATTCAATGGAGATATGATTTTATGATATGATTGGTTTTATTTATCCTAATAATTTATGATGATGTTTTAATGCTATTTTTATGGGACCCTTTTCTTTTATGTGGGATAATCAAGATAAAATGAAATGATTGTTTTTAAATGTGGTTATATATTAAAGAGAAATATGATAAATGTTTTTTAAATTCTATTGAAAATGGACATATGTATTGATGATTTTTGAGTGGATCCATTATAGACCAAGGATTAGTTCTTTAATTTTAATCCACAGATACATGTGTCTATAATAACCCTCCAATACACTAGAAAAAGTAAAAATTTATCTTTTTTTATGTTAAGATTAACAGATGATAGTGTTTAATGAATATTAGTAGATCATATGTGATGATATATCTGACTCTTGTATTCTATATCTAATAGAATATAGATTTTACTTAATATGAGTAGCTACTTTGATACGATGAAGTTAACTGTTGTATGTTACTCCAAATTGAATGTTAGAAATAACCATTTTAGGTGATTTAATAATGAATTTTTGAGGTTCTAAGTTACTAGAATTGTTTATTTATTCCTGAAAAAGTTTTAATGTTTTCTTTTGTTGAGGATTATTTTAATGTGGACATGATTGTGGACTCTAATGTCTCTCATACTTTGTTAAATCTTTTTTCCATGTCTCATTAATTATGATCTGGATTTTTATGGGTATGAAATATCCTATGTTATACTCATAAAATTTTAATACATTTTTGTACCCTAGTACACAAATTATTCTCATAAAATATTTAAAATTTACATTGCCTATGTAGACCCATAATATGCATTTTATGGGTTTCAGGTGTGAGATGATAGAGAATTAGAAGGGAATAAAAAAATATGAGGGTAGTGTCAAAAGTTACCAATTAATGACATTGGTATTTTTATATAAGGGGAATTCTTATTTATATAAAAATATAAACATAAAATATCACTAGTTTTGTAACTGGACCAATATTTCCTTTTGATGTTGCAAATATAAATGTTTAAAATTGGGAATTTTTTATTATTGTTAAATCCAAAAATGTATACATTATGTTTTTAGCATAGGATCCATCAGCGTAGAATAGGGGGTATTATACATACTACATTGTTTGGGTAGACTGGTTAAGGAATGAGAGACTTTTGATATATAAAATAATGATGTATTAATTTCCCAGAACAAGAATATGTTCTTTAAAAAATTATGGATGATCAAAATTATTTGTCTATTACATCACTAGTGCATGACGGTAGTAAATGAAATAGTAGTTGACCTTTGGGAGGTCTTTGAATGTGATATGTGTTATTGAGTAACATATATGCTTTCATTAGGGATATATCTATCATAAAATGAGATATTTTTTATTTTTATGACAGGTTATCTCCTAGTAGAGATGTGATATTATAACTTGTTTGGATCATGGGATTCATTTAGGGACATGGAGTTGGGTTTCCAAGGGGGTTTTAGATAGTATTTGTTCCAATACGACTAAGTCAACGGTCCATGTAGTCTTTAAAGATGATAATTCATTATAAGATGACTGATTCTAGTTTTTATGTATGAGAGGATATCGAGGAAGGCCAAAGATCCTTATTTGATGATTTTTTTAGAGATATGAGATGTGCGTCAGTTTGAGATCTCTAAGGGATTTCCTGTTGGCCAAGATGATACATGTTATAAAATGGAGAGATAATTGAGGTCTAGGACTAAATAAGATAACATAGTGATCTATGTGAAGGTATATGATAATATTTAAGATAATATATGTTATGATTATGTGGTAGCTATTTGTACTAAGATAGATGAGGCAATTGAAAAATTATATGACCATATTCTGATAGGTACATGTCTACCAACCATAATATCATTGAGTTTATAGATAAATTTTTAACATATTTTTTTATTACATGGTGATTATACATCAATGTCATGGTTGAGTCATGGAATATTTATATGATTTATTTTTTTAAAATCATTTATTTTACCCATTGATGATATGGTTTATTTTTAAAATATTGATATAAAAAATCTCATATTATATAGTGGCTATCCATCAGTTAAATTGTTGAGACATGGGATGAATAAATAAACATGTTATGATATATGAATACTTGATGTAGAAGTTGTGTGGACCTATAATATGTATTTTTTGTACAGAATTAATATCGTTAACTAAGATGATGGTTTTTCTGTCATGGTTCCAAAGCATGTATGGTTGTGTGTCAGGGTATCCTGGTAAGCACCCATTAACTAGACAAATGTGTGTATATTATTAAGTGGTGTGGGAGATTTAATAACACATGAAGACTCAATGATAATTTTTTTTCTGTATTTATGTATCTTTCCTATACACACAAAAAGGAATATTTATACTAGGGTCTCAAGCTTATGCTCACATCCTTCATGGACATCTTAGTTATCATTAAAAATTATTTTTTAGAGAGTATAGGATGTAAATTGGATCTCGATAGTGTGTATAAATGATTATTTTGATACATCGATTATTCCAGACCTTGGGTTTTATGAGAGTCACACTATATTTTGTTTACTATTTATTTTGTACATGTGGTTGGCCTAATATGAAACCAATTGTATAAACTGTATGACATCACAAATTCATTATTGTATGGTATTAATATTATTATATGTACTATGATTTATATTGTTTATTTTTATGGTTTTGTTTTTTATAGTGTTTTAAATGTGGGTATAGACTCCGAATAATTTTATAGACCCCCTCCGCTCTCCAAATACCTATAGTGTATGAGGCATGCCAGAGGTGATGTGACCCTCTGTTTTGGACTAGTTGATTTAGGTACGGGGCATAACTGAAGTAATTTAGACCCCATTAGTAACAATAGTAGGGTAAAATAGTTGTGTTTAGAAGATAATTAACATATAATTTCCCATATTGAAGTTTAAACACAAACAATCATGTTTTAAAAATGTTATTGGTAAAGAAACCCTCACATTCACTTCTCCACCACAATCCATTTTTTTATTTAGAGACAACTTTTTGGAAAAGTGAGAACCATAGAAAACCCACCACCAATCTCCCACGCATATCCCACCAAGATAAACCCCATATAGCATAAAAATTTAAATTTCAAAAAAACCACTATAAGAAAACTGAACCACCACTTTGTCCTACCCAAAATAATAAAATACTAAATTCAAAAAATCCAGATAACATCAACCATCTCGATAAACTGGTCCTCTCGATTCCAGTGTCACCTCGAGCCTCACACCCTGCCTCGATTCACACACATTACACGATGTCTGCCATGTCCGCATCAAACCAGACCGATGGGGAGCTTTACCGGCGTCCATCATCACCATCCCCTTCACCATCAAAAGATTCATTATCTCCTCCATACATAAAATATGAAATGGCATGCTGTCATCCATGGGTTCAACAGATTCCTAACACCCTACCATCACCGACATAACACCACCACCATCATCCTTGACCAAAAACCACTACGTCATTGTGGCACGATGAAGCCAAAACAAAACATTACTCGTAGCTGATGTCGAAAGGAACATTGAACAAACCTCATATAAAACAATCACCATAGATGGAACACACAAAACATCATCAAAACCAGGAGAAACATGTCACGCAAGAAGGATCAGTTTCCACCAAATCCCACCTCCCAATACCATTGAGGAACCACCGCTCTAGAACCAACTAGGAGAGGAGAAGAGGACCATGGGGCCAGGTCAAGGATAAGAGTAGTTGACACCTCCAAACGACACCATCTTTCTTGAAATGAAATATGAATCCAAAACCGAGATCATGCCGACATATGAGAGCCTAGAAATTCCTCGACCACCATTCTGCTTTTCCCAAAACCACGAAGTACCCATCGCTCCAGATCTAGCCTAGATAGAAGTGCTAGAACATAAGGTCAGAGAGGGGAGGAAGCGGACTGGGGATGCATCAACAACCACAATCGTGAGAAACAACCAACTTGTGAAAAAAACTAAAACCCAAACCTCTAGAGAGAAATAGTAGAATAAAGAATGAAATAGGGAGGTTTCAAAAAGTGAGAAGAAGTAATGAAGGAAGTAAGAGAGGGAGAGGAGAGGAAACAATGTTCAAACATGTTGTCAGCCCCGAAGATAAGGGTTTCAAGAGAAACCCTAGATGAGGCCTAGAGCTAGATGGGGGAGTTGAGGGAGAATGGATCCATTCTCCCTCACATTCACTGCTGACATCCATGAATGCATTAGAAAACAATTGAATAAAAAAACAACTATCATAATAAATTATTTCATAACATTATTAATATATATTACTTTTTATACACTTTTTTTATACAAATTAGTTACACAATATACTAATTTTTTAGTATCTATTTTTCATTACTGGATGTATGTAATTTTGATTATTTTATATTTATTTTTTAATAGATATTCTTATCTATATTCTTCAATACTAATTTCTTCATTAAAATATTATTCAAGGTAGTAGGTTCATTTTTTAAAAATTACTTCCTTATTACCACATTCAATTGATGTAAATTATGAGTATGGTTCATGATAATGGAATCCATGATGTGTATGTTTCAAGTAACTTACCGATAACAACGTGTTACTTCATATTGATCATTAATTTTAGTACCAAACGTAGAGAAATATATTTATATTAAAAATTAATAATAAATATCATGTATTACTAGTATTAAGGTATGAATACTCATTTATATTGAAAATGATGATTTAGGTACAACAATGTTCATGTCGGTGGATAAATCGACCTAAACAATAACGTGCTATAAAAGCGGAATGATTATTAGATCAGAGTTATATAATATTTGAATCAGTTTAACATAAAAATAATTATTTTAAAATTATTTAATTATATTTGATGATGATATTTAATAATATCAGAGAATATAAGGTAATTAAAAAAGTTGGTGATGAACTAGGTATTTACTTTGATGAATTCACTTCTTCTCAAAAGTGGTTTCCTCAGAATGAAGGTTTTAGGTTTCATTATTTTAACTAGAAGCTTTAAAAAAATTAATTAATATTCTTGGATTTGGAAAATAATCTTGGATTCATGTGATAAACAATTTAATATAGTGATTTGGAAGAGTGAGAGGGTAACTACTTTTATAAAGGGAAAAGACAGACATTTTTTGAAAACCTATGTTAGGCTAAGGGTGATGATGGAATCACAAGAGTGTTAGGTATGTTAGGAAAGGATATTTTGATGTTAAATTTAACATTGAATCTGAAACATTGAAAATAATTTTTTAAATACGTAAATTTCATTTTATTTATGAAAAATTAGATTCACATTAATTTACCTATGTTAACACTATTTTATCTCTTTTATATACTTTAATTTTTTTTACCATGGTAGTGAATTAGTCTAGTTAATATATATGTATTCCATTATTTCCTAATTTTTACAAGAATATTGAAAATTTATAATCTGTTTAATCTATATGAGTATATAAATTAGGTAAATTTTACTTTTGAACGAAAACATAATATATAAAAATAACTACTTCTATAGAAAAATATATTTTAATAAATTATGTGTTATTAATATTATTTTATATCAATTTAGTATTTAATAAGTTATAATACATTTATATAGTTATTTAAGAAATTTGATTCATCAATAAAAATAATAAAATTAAATTTAGTTTTATAAAAATACACTTCTCTTGATCAACTAAATTCATAGAGAGAAAATAAAATCAAATAATTTGAACCACATACAATTAAAATTAATTTATCTTATTCATACCATTTTAATCACTCAAATAGTGATAAATTATATATTTTAATTTATTAATACAATAAATCATTATTTATTAAAAATAATAATAAGAGTAAACACATAAAAATGTTATTTATAATTAAATATCTTAATAAAATATTATCTTTTTTATCTCATTCTATTTATATGATTTTTTCATTTTTACTAAAAAATACACTACATAAAAATACATATTAGATAAAGGCATATCCAGTGACCATATATTAAATGACTATATATATAATTGTATGGGTTTTTCATATATATAGTTTTATTCATATTATTCAAATCATTCCTCTAATTAATTTTAATTTCTTTTAAGACTTCAATCATACTTCTAATTTTATGATTTATTCACATAATTTCAATCAATGAGATGATCATCATAGAAAAAATAATGATTAATATTTTATTTCCATAATATTTGTATATACCTTCATGTATTTTACACATGTACTTTTCTTAATGAGGCTTTATGTGGTTTTATCATCAGGTATAATGTTATTTTGAATTTTAATATTTTATCTGCATAAAATGTTTTTCAGTATGTTTTTATTCATTGTTTCATATGAAATAAGTGATTCAAGACATTGTATTTTAAATGATAACTATATAGTAGATTATTGGATGTAACATTTTTTGTATTATTTAATTTTATATAAATTAATATTTTTTAAAGAATGAATAACTTGTAAAGTATTTTATATAATTAAAATAATTATATTAACACTAATGAATGAATACAATTCAGAAATTAATATAATATAAATATTAATATTATGAAATATAATTATAATCATCTAATTTTGAAATGATATTTTTTCAAAAGTGGTATTTTTTATATGATTTGTGTATTTTTTTATTCTTAATTTTTTATAATATTTTTTCAAAAAATTATATGAAATAATATATATATATATATACATAGACAAACAAATTAACACCAATATAATTACTATTGATTAGTATGATATAACAATAAAATCATTTTTGTTTAAATGTTATTTTATAATAAATATTTCTATTATATATTACAGGTTATTATTTAAAATTTAAATTCAAATTATTTAAACTTTTTATTTTATTAATTGAAATATAAATTTCTAAATAACATGTAGAAGTTGGATAATAATGTTTATAATATATTTATGATAAAACATAATTTTTCCGGTAAATAACTAAGTAAAGTAAAATGATGTAAAAATGAGTAAATTGGTGTTGCATGTTTCATTAATATTTAAATTGATATTTATACATTCTAAAATTCATTTTTTAGGATTGGGTGTCTATTTTAAATTTCTAACATAAAATTAATCACCTAAATTTCAGGCGGTTATATGTTTTCCATTCATCTAACTCATGTTTCCAAATAAATATCCCTTATTTTACATATAAAAGGAACTCACTACTACATAACCCAAATAACTTCCCAATTTCAATTTTATTTTGAATAATTTCACAAATATCCTCTCCAAAATTATCTTCTTACACCTATTATCCATTATTAATAATAATATTCTCTATTCCATTCATTCAAAAGAAAGATTTTGTGAGGTGGAACTACATCAATGTAAATAATAAGTTCTTCCTCATATATTTAATTTATCATCTTATCTCAACTATATTAAATTTTATACAAAAATTATAATGATGTATTAGTGAAATTATTATTCTTTTATATAAATTATATTAAAAATATATAAATTCATATTCATATTTAGTCACTAGTTTAAACATGTTTTTATTAGATTTAGTTTTACTATATATAAGAATAATTTTATGGAATTTATATCATAAATTTTTATGAAATCATTAATTCATGTAATATGTAGTAGTATTGATCATATTAAGTTAATTTTTCAATTTTGTTGGAAAACATATATATGTATATTCACTAAAAAAATTTAATTCTCATTATTTATTCATTATAAATAAACTCTAAAATTTTTAAAAATTCCTTACAAACTACCAACATAAGTTCAATGAAATAATATTGGATCTCTAGAACTGAATAAAAAATATATATATCATTTCCATTAAAATTTTTTATGATATTAACTCATAAGAAAGAAGAATGGAAAAAACTGCCTTACCGAAGCAAGTATTGAACAAATAGAACAACTAACATTGAATGATTAATTCCAACTAATAATGGTTAATAAATATGTAATAAGTAAATATAAATGAAAAAAATTATGAAAATAAAATTTAAATAATTTTATAATATAAATTACTGGTAAACCTAAATTTGTTTTAAATGGATATATAGCAAGTTAGACCTAGTTAGAATCCAAAAGTAAGTGTCTTCATATAAATTTCATTCATTGAAATATGTTTCATATTATTAAATTATTTTCAATTATATGGTCTATATACTACCTATTTTACAAATTTTTTCCATATATAAATTTTTATCCACCAGATTTATAATAATATTTAATGATTTCTCATTATTTTACTTTAGATTAAAAAATTATTAAATTTGTAAGGTGTTTTATAAGAATTTATATTCCTTGGGGATTGGTTCATATTAAAAACATATTTTACATTATATGGTATATATATTACCCTATTAACATATCAATTTCATAATTACATTTTTATTCATGTGATTTTAATCCTATTTTTATCCCAGTTTGATAAATATTTTTTAAAACAATTTTTCAATTTTAATGGGTTTTCATATAAAATATCTCTTATTGAGAAATGTTTCATATTATTGAACCTATTTTCATTAATATAATCAATGTATTTATATATTGAACTATGTTTATAATAAATTAATTTTGATTCTAGATATTTTCATTTATCTTTTAGTAATAATTTTTCATATACTTTTGATTCATATGTTTCCAATGTGAAAAATTATTTTCCTGACTCAAAATTCTTCCATTGGTCATTATTTTAAATCACTGAATGTGTTATTTAAATTTTGAAATATTCAATCACTTTTTGGTCTCATATGGTATTTTCATATTATTTATATGTAAATTTCATTTATTTATCAAATTAATATTTATGATGTATTCCCTCTTTATAAACATATATCATCAAAATGGAAAACATATTGTATCTCTATTAAGTTTTATATTTGTATTACATCATACTAAAAGTACTCAGTCTCTTAATTTTCAAATATAAATATATATTATCTTAACTTACTTTCTTATTTAACTTTATATATATCTAAAAGGAAATTTTAAAATTAATTTTTTTTCGATGCATGATTCTTTAACAGTATTGTAACTTTATAAAGAATTAATTATTTATCTGATCATATATTTTTGTATATTCTACTCCATATATAGTATAATATAATGTTTATAAATTTTTTAAGATTCTATTATTTAAAATTGTATATATAAATAAATTTTAGGTTGATTTTTTCCTTCTGTAAATGATATTTAATTTGACATATAACATTTTTATCCAATATTACTTAAAATTTAAGAATACTATTTTAATGATTTTTGTTCGATTTTCTTTTCCAAATACTGATGATATTTCTCTATTAAAATGTTCTCCATATATCACGCTCAATTTTTTCACATGATTCAATTTTTTTGATTTAAATTTTAGTATCATCTGATCTGCATTCTAATTTATTCTTATGTAACACCTCATAAAAATGTTGGGAACCCATTTTTTTCCATGATAAGGAATGATTTTGTGAATGATTGGTTTCATATGGATACTTTTGTATAATATACTATTTTGTGTCAGGTTAGAAAAAATTTATATATACATAAAATTTATTGGGTAATGACTTATATTTAATGGGACCATGATGGGAAATTACTGGTTATACTATGTACACATCGTTTTTAGACTCATGTGGTTAGCCTAAAAAAAATGTTATGAGACATGTTGTGACATTAGTTGATTTTGTTATGAAATTATTAGTGGTTAATATTTAAATATGATCTGATTTTATATTTTTTTCAAGTTCAACATTCTTAAGTTTTACAAAAATGGATCATGATTGTTCTTACTATCTCATATTTGTATGTCACAGAATATTTTAGGTTAAGATAATAATCCGTTTATAGTTCAATATTATAATGTTATTTTTTATTATTTTTCTATCATTCCTTATGATCTCTTATAGATTGGTTAAAAATAATCAAATTTAATTCTAGAATAATATTCCCCATAATACATTCTCAATTATAAATATTCATGTATATAAAGATAATTTATTAGGCTTATGAAATGTGAGGATTAACAGATTGGTTAAAACTGATCTAATTTAATGAGACTAATATGATATGCCTCTAGTATCAATTTCAACACCAAAACCAAAAGAGATAATTAATTTAGTGGATTAAAATATGTCACTAAATATATTATACAAAATCGAATTTTGTTAAATAATTATTTTGATCTGAAAATTTGGTAGAAAGGGAAGGATTCTTTTATTATTTATTAGGATTTTAGGGTAAGTAATCAAAAATGAAATTTTATGGAATTTCAAATGAAAATTTGGGTGGTGAGAATTATATTTCACTATATACAGGAAAAATTCTAATAAAATCCCTTGAGAAATTTCCTCGAATGAATTTGAATATGGTTCTTCTGTTGAAGAGGAGGCCATCATGAACATTGATTCCAAGGATATTTAAAGAGTTATAAGAAAAAAATGTAGGAAAAAATATTTCCTCCTAGTGAACCTCGTGTTTTTTAATGTTTAAAATGTAAAGAATTAAATAACTATATAGATTGGTTTACTAATTTATGGGTTAATGATGATGAGAAAAACTACAATACATTTAACATAAGGTAGAAATAAAAATCATATGAATCCATACCAATGAAGTGGATAATAATAATAAAGTGGTTAAAGTTACACTCACTATCCATGAAAGAAGATAAATTATCTGGTTAGGTTTTGGTATTTCGCATTCACTAATATCATAGATGTTTTCTATGAGTATTTAATAACCACTACAAAACATTGAAATTGACCGATTGTTGAAAAAACCAATGGGGTGATGATTGCATCCCAAGTATACCACTTTATCCCAGTTTAGGTATGAGGGAGGATACTTCATAGATATTTAGTTATTCATCACTGGGTAGAATTTGATATTATTGGAATCCTCATATATTGGATATTGTTTGACTCCTCATGTATAGGATATTTTTGGACTCCTAATGTATTGGTGATTGTTGGACTCCTCATGTATTGGAGATTGTAGGACTCCTCATATATTAATCATGTTTTAATTCTCACAAATATTATTTAATCATGTAGATATCTTATTAATCATGTAAAAATATTATTTAATCATGTATAAATGTTATTTAATCGTGAACAAATCTTATTTAATAATCTAATAATATTATTTAATCATGTACAAATCATAATTAATCATGTGTTAATGATTACAGATCTTATTCAACCTAGTTAACTTTTCTAAATTATATCCAATAATATGTATTTATGTTTAATGTTTTTTCATGCTTTAAGAAGAGCCTTGCAAGATCTAAATTGCTCTATTTTCAATTTACTTACTGTATACTATCTTTTATCTACTCTCAAAATACCTTCATTAAAAAATGCTTAAAGTATAATCCTTTCTATTATCATCATTATTTATGTCTGAACATAGGTACTTTGAAAAGTCTAAGACACTGTGAGTCTGCAACTGGCTATGTATTTCTAGCTCCATGAAGCAGACACCGTGACAAGAGACTGTGTAAGCCAGACACCATGAAGCCAGACACTATGAAACAAGACACTGTAAACAAGACAGCGTGAACGAGACACCATGAACGAGACACCGTGAACGAGACACCATGGCAACGAGACACTGTGACACTCAGACAACATGATCAACCTAGAAACCGTGTGAAGGAGACACTTTTTCCATGACTTACTGTGACACTGTTTCTTAAAATATTTTGTCGTCCTTCAATTTAATTTTGAACAGTCATATTTTTATCTTTTAATGGATCTTCTATTAATTAATGTGGGTTATTGGCATGTCAGTGAACCATACCAAGTACCTGTGAAAGGTAATCACTTCCATGGTCGGACAAAGAGAGAAATAAAAGGTAATATCGAGCCACCAAAAAATATATATAGTCATACATGGAGACATATACATAAGGAAGAGGAAGAGATACATAAGTACATGAAGAGAAGATCACACCAAAAAAACTCGGAGAACACTCATACACATCAAGAGCATAAGTTCAATGAGGAAGTTCAAGCACCACATGGAATACTCTCTCATTCAAGCTGAACACCTATACTAGAAGTGAAGGAACAAAACCATGATAAAAGGTTTTCTAGACAACTTCCAGAAAAGGACTCAAAGATTCATATGCTTCAATCTAAAGGAGTCTAGAGCTACATTGACATCAAAAAAGAGCATTCTAGACTCATCTCTATATTCTCACTCTGCTGTGATCATCATTTTCTTTACATTACGATCAGTGTGTGCTTCTGTCTATTGTGACACACTCTCACTCCTAAGCTGAAGTGGAGGATATTGAAATCCTCACAATAAACTCTTTACACTTATTTGTTTCCCATGTAGAACTGTGGTAGAGGTCTGAGGACCTAGACAACCTATGTGTTGTTGTTGTTACTGTCCCACGTAGAACTGTGGTAGAGGTCTGAGGACCTGGAAATTATGAGTACTGTTGTAACCCCAATCTAGGGTGTGGATCAAAGTTTTAAAAAAAATTGAGAGGACAAAGTGTCATCTTTAGACTGAACGTATTGGTTGAAAAATGATATGCATCTTAGTTTTATTTTAAACTATTTTCAATATTCCACTTCTATTTACTTTGAAACTCAAATATATTTTAATGTAACTTTTATAGTTTAACTAGTAAGTGTTTGTAATTTTTGTGAATCGGTATGTTAGACTGAATAGCTAATTTAATCATTAGATTATGTTAACTTAGAAATAATCAATCTTTGAGAAACTAATTGAACATTTACAATATTTTTAAATTCACTACATTTTAACTTGTTGTATCAATTGGGCAATTTCGATACAAATTTTTGAAATAGAAATGTTTAATTGGAACTCAATTAACCCCCACTTGAGTATCCACTTCGACCAACATTTGGTATTAGAGGGTGTTGTCAAAGGTTTTTCAAAACTCTCTATTTGTGAAAAAATTTCAACTGTGATTTTAGTTGTATCTTAAAGATCTCAAAATTTCTGTTAATTCTAAATTTTTATATATTTTTATATAGTTTTGAAACTTAGGAATTATGGATAACAGATTAGAAGGTGTAGTTACCAATAGGACACCCTTCTTTAATGGTGTTAATTCTGCCCACTGGAAAATCAAAATGAAAATTCATTTAGAAAGTATTTGATTTGACATCTGTACTGTTATAGAGACTCAGTATAAGATTCTAGAAACTCTTAGAACTACTTGGGATGAACCAACTATATATGCTTACAATAATAACATTAAGGTAGTGAATTCACTGTATTGTGCTTTAAGAGATTAAGAATTTAATCGAATATCTCCCTGTAAGACTGCTTATGAAATATGGGATACTCTGGATATTTCCCATCAAGTAACAACCAATGTTAAAGAAATGAGACTAAATACATACACTATTAAGTATGATAATTTTAAAATGAATACTGATTAACATATTTCTGACACATATATCCAGTTCAATGAATTTTTAAATCCAATGAGCTCACTTGGAAAGGATGTTATAGCTAAGGAAAATATTTTGAGAATACTCAGATGACTTCCAGAAAGATGGAGAGGCACATCAGTTTTAATTAGAATATCTTTTGACATTATTTCTTTTCCAGTCAAGGAACTCATTGGTAAGTTAATGATGTATGAGGAAGAACTGAAAGTAAAAAAATAATAATATGATGAACCTAGGAATAAATCAGTATCCATCAAGACCTATGATACAAAAAGCAAGGACAAAGAAAAAATTAATGCTGTAAGTGATAGACCAAGTAGTGAAGAGAGTGCATTTTACAGTGATTCTGAAATGGCTCAGATAGCTAGGCGATTTACGAAGTTTTATAGGAAAAATAATTTTTTCAGAAAATCAAATTATAAGTGTAAATATGACAATAAATGTCATTGGAAGAAGGATTAGAAAATGGCTGATAAAAGTGAAGACATAGTCTTTTATGAATGTAAAAGAAAAGGACATGTGAAAGCTGACTGCCTGAAGTTAAAGTACAAGAAGAAATATGAGTACAAGGACAAAAAATATATGGAATCCTTGAATACAAGCTGGAGTGCTTTAGAAGATAGTTCAAGTGATTTTGATTCTACTCGGGATGAAAAATATCAAAAATCCAATATGTGTTTCATGACAAACACATCTAAGGGAAAATTGGATACTCCTACTTTAAACTCTTATTATTTTGGAGGTGATTATGATTATGTTGCTAAAAACATATATAGTAAAGATTTATTTGAATACTGTAAGATGTTAGAAGATAATTTCAATGATCTAAAAGATAAGTAAAAATCCATAATGAAACAGTATGCTTTAACTAGCACTGTTAAATCTGCACTAGAAGTAGAAAAGGAAAAGAATTCTCTACTGCATATGGAAAATACCGAACTAAAATTGTTTAATCAGAAACTGAATAATGATTTTGAAAATTTTACTAATAGAAAGAATAATCTATCTCAAATTCTAGGAAAAAAAGTGGCACAAAATTATACTATTGTTTTAGGTTATCATTCTGAACATATACAGATTACAAAGAATAAATGTATTCCATAATCTGGATAGTATGCTGCTCGTTCATGTTCTAGACACTCTTATGCTTCATCTAGCTATTCAAATTCTTATAGACCAAACACAGTTTACTTATCAAAATCATTTGAATCTATTAATTATAGGAAACCCATTAGAAAAATATGGGTACCTAAAGTTTTACTTGCTAACCTTTCTAGACCCATGAAAATCTGGGTACCAAAATTATCTTCTGTCTAAATCTGTTTTGTAGGAAACGTTCTTGAAATGTTCATATTAGAAGATATAATATTTGGACAGTGGATGTTCAAGGAAAATTACAGGATACCACTCAATATTTAAGAGCATAATCAATGTTTATGGAGGAAATTTCATTTTTGGGGATAACTCAAAAGGAAAACCAATCGGCTTAGGCTAGATTTGTAACACTGATTCAGTTTTAATTTCTAATGTACAATTTGTTTATGGATTGAAATAAAACCTGCTAATAATTTCGCAGTTGTGTGATGATGGTTTCAATGTAAAATTTTAAAATGACTCATGTAATGTTTTTAATTCTAAAAATGCTCTAGTATTTACTACATTACGAAATGAAAATGTTTTTTTTGTAGATTGGAATTAATTAGCTAAGAAAAATGTTACTTGATTAAATGGTTTTCATAAATAATCATGGCTATGGAACAGAAGGCTAGGACACTGAAATGTGCACTCACATAGCAAACTGACTATGAATGGTTTATTTAGATACTAACCTAAACTAGAATTCCCACTCAACAAAGTGTGTAATCCTTGTCAAAAGGGAAAACAACACAATGTTTCTTTAAAATAAATGAAAAAAGTTTCTACTTCTGAACATCTCGAGTTGGTTTACATGGATTTGTTTGGACCATCAAGGGTTTCATGCTTAAATGGGAAGCACTAGGTTTATGATCTTTTAGATGACTTTTCTAGGTACACTAGGGTATAATTTCTTTCTTACAAAAGTGAAGCATGTTATTATTTTATCAAATATTCAAAGTCTGTAGAAAACCATAGTGTACATTCGGATCAAGACTTTGAGTAATGATCATGGCCATGAGTTTGAAAATCAATATTTTGAATCTTATTGCTCACATAATGGCTATAGTCACAATTTCTCTACTCCTAGAACTCCTTCACAGAATGGTGTAGTAGAAAGAATAAATTAGAATCTTAAAGGGATTTCTAGGATGATTCTCAATGAATATGACATAACTATTTAGTTTCGGGATGAATCTGTCTATACATCTTGTTACATTGTCGATAGAGTATTCATTAGACCAATTCTTAATAATAAACCTTATGATATTTGGAACAATAGGAAGCCTAAGTTTAATTACATTAGAGTTTCTGGTTGAAAAGTTTTTAACCTTATTACTAAAGTTAATCTTAACAAATTTGATTCCAAAAATGATGCAGGAATTTTCTTAAGTTACTCAATATTATGTAATTCCTATACAGTATTCAATAAGAGAACCAAATGTGTGGAAGAATCTGTACAAATCAAATTTGATGAAACTAATCCACATGAACCTAAAACCCCAAATGAAAATATTGAAAATGATATGTCCAGTCTAGACCTTAATGATAATGATAGCGAACCTATCGTTATGAAAACCGGTTTTGGAAATTTTCCGGACCCAGCTTCTATAGAACCCAAACCTGTAAATGAAACTGAAGTTTCTAACCCTATTATTTATAGACCAACAAGAACACTTAAAAATCATCCTTTAGATGTTGTACTAGGATATTTAGATAGAGGGACACAAATTAGAGATTCTATAAGAAATCAAGTTGAACATTAAGATTTTCTTTCACAGTTTGAACCTAAATATATCAATGACGCAATCAATGATGAATTTTTTGTGATGGCTGTGCAAAAAGAATTAAATCAATTTTAAATAAATAAAGTCTGGGAATTAGTAGACAAACTTAAGGACACTTTAACCATATGCACTAAATGGGTTTTTTTCAAATAAAGTTGATGATGTAGATAAAATAGTTAGAAACAAGGCTAGACTAGTTGCCCAAGGCTATAGTCAAGAAGAAGGAATCTACTATGAGGAGACGTTTTCACCAGTATCCAGACAAGAAGACATCAGAATCCAGCTTGCCTATGCTGCACATTTGAATTTCAAATATATCAAATGGATGTTAAAATTGAATTATTAAATGGGTATATAGCTAATGATGTTTTCGTTGAACAACCCTGTGGATTTAACAACCCCCATTTTTCAAATCTTATTTTTAAATTATCAAAATTTTTTATGGATTAAAGCAAGCTCCACAAGCATGGTAAGACCGATTGAGTACTTTTCTTATTTCCAAAGGATTTACAAAATGAATAATTGATCCTACCATTTTTATAAAACGAATTTCCAATGATGTTTTAGTTGTTCAAATCTATGTTGATGACATTATTTTTGGATCTTCAAGGAATTATTTTTGTGTATATTTTTATAAAATGATGCAAAACGAATCTGAAATGAGTTTATCGGGAGAACTCAAACATTTTCATGGATTTGATGTTTTTCTAAATGAAAATGGGATTATTTTAAATCAAAGTAAATATATGAAGAATATTCTAAAACGTTTTGGATTGCATAGAAGTAAAAGAAGTGACACTCCCTTGTGTACCACTTGTAAGTTAGATCTTAATGAAGATTGAAAATCTGTTGATCAAACCACTTATAGAAGAATAATTGGAAGTTTACTTTACTTAACTGCTAGTCATCTTGACATTATGTTTAGTGTGTATATGTGTGCTTGTTTTCAGTAAAACCCTAAGGAGTCTCATTTAAATGCTGTAAAGATAATTTTTAAATACCTCAAGAAAACACTAAATCTAGGTCTGTTTTATCCTAAAGGACAATCATTTGAATTAGTTAGTTATTATAATGATGACTTTGGGGGATATAAGTTAGATAGAAAAACCACCTCTGCATAATTTCACCGTTTAGGAAAGTCACTAGTATCATGGTTTAGTATGAAACAAAATTTTGTTGCATTATCTACTATAGAAGCTGAATACATAGCTGTTGGAAGTTGTTGTGAAAATTTTTTTTGGATGAAACACACATTACTAGATTATGGATATCAATTCAGCCATGTACCTATAAATTGTGACAACACAAGTGCTATTAACATGTCAAAAAATCTTGTTTCACATTCTAGGAAAAAGAATATTGATGCAGGACATCACTTTTTGAGAGATTATTATGAAAAAGGTGATATCACTTTAGAATTCATTTGTACTTAATATCAACTTCATCATATTTTCACTAAACCATTGAATTATGAGTGAATAGAAAACATCATACATGAACTATGCATCATAAATCTTAAATAGATACCTTACTTTTTTCTGTTTCAGGACTTACTGTCTGAGATATTTATGTGTTATACTTTACGGTTTCATGATTATAGTTTCTCAGTTACTGTATCTCATGTTTACTATTTCACCGTAAAGTATTATGTTTTTTGTCTCACTATTAGAATTTTGTACTTACGGTCTAATGTTTAATGTCTCACCATAACACGCACTGAAAAGTTCACTCACGGTCTCACCATGAAATTTGTTTACTGTCTCACCGTAATGACTGGTCACTGTCCCACCATAATGAACACTCTCGATCTCATCATAATATATTCATTATGTTTTTCTTTAAACCCATATCATGGTAATTATTATTTCACATCTTTTATGATTCTCGCATTTTTATTTTAGCCATTATTGGTATTCATATATTATAAAACAAATCAAATATCACATAATTCTTCAATCAAGGATTCTTCTACCTACTCTTTTCAAACATTTATTCATCCCTACAACCCTTCTCTCACTCGAACCTTCAGTAAATGCTAAGAATGAAACGTCTGTCATCATCGACACCTGAGAAGCGCATCTCGAAGAAGAAGAATATTGCAAGTAAGATGACACCTAGAGGACGTTTAAATTTGAATCTCGTAAACCACATTTTGGTACCTAAGAAAGAGATTTTCCCCAAGTGGCTTCTGTCTAGTATGTTTCTGGTACTGAAAGTGTTAGAACAACAAGGCTGGTTAGAATGGTTCTCGAAGGAGGATTGGCCCATCTATCTTGGTTACTAGCTCAATTTTATCAATACATACAATTCTCATTTGATTCTGTTGAAAGTTATGTGGTGAGGGGTAAATGGTTAGAGATGATCTTTCTCTTTGAGGTTATGGGATGCATGCCTTAGGATAACTCAGGAAGGTATAAGATAGTATTATCAGAGGGGACCTCAACCTTCAACCGATTTCATTGATCTAGAAGATTCTATGAAAATTCTAACTAGAAATGGAAACCAGAGGAGATCTATTTCTGAAGAATTAAATTGAGAAAAAAAGATTCTGTTTATGTTTGTACAGAATTTATTATGTCCAAGGAAAAATGATTTTTCTATGTTAAAATATCAAGATGTGTTTTTGATTAACCACATAAAAAATGGACATAAGATAAAACTTTGCAAGTATATCATTCACCATATGTATGAGTTGATTAAAGTAACATCCAAATCAACTTCTCTATTTTAATCTTGGATAATATCAGCCACACTTCTTGCAAAAGGTGTGGTTCGACCTAATAAGGAAGTGATTATGGACTATGAGTATTGCCTCTAAATATCCACTATCAAAAGAATAAAGATAAATTGGAATCATTGGAAAAAAATAATGGGTGGAAGACAATGATAAAATCTATGAGAAATTCAATCCGGTGGATTATCCCTTAAGACCAAAAGACATTTCTGATCCTGGTTTGGAACCAGATGAGATTGTTGAGTATACTGAAGAAGAGGAAGAAGAAGTTGAAGTGACACCTAGAGAAGCCTCTGTTGTTGAGGAAGATAGAACTTATGTTTCTTATGTAGTCCTTGAAGAAGAAGTCACTGCTCCAAAAGAAGCTAAAAGTTTGAAACTTGACCCAAAGTTGTAACAGATTCAGTTTCCAAAGAATCTAAAAAGTATTCCATGGAAGACCCTATAGTAGAAGACCCTATAGTGGAATAGATACCTATTATAGAAGAATTCAATCTCGAGGGAGTCCTTGTGGAATATTATGTTCCTGAAATCATACCTTTTACTGAAGAACAGATGGAGCTATATTTTCATCTTACTAGACCGGAAATGAATGAAGAGCTTAGAACTGAGTTTGGGGAGTTAGACCAAGATCCAAAGCCTCTCAGTCTTGAGAAGGAGGTACCTGTTGAGGTGGAGAAAACCCCAAATCCTGAGCCTGTTGAAGCCTCACATCCAACTGAGTCATGTCCAATAGAAACTCAGTAAAAATTCCCTAGTTTCATTGATGTGAATGATTCTCAGTAGGTTACGGAAACTGATCTTAAAATTTCATCCCTATTTCAGTAGAAATCAGTCTTTAATTTTTCACCTGAGAAGGAACCTAAGCCTGTAATTGTTCCTTCTCCTGAAGCCTTATCTGAACATATATCCTTTGTTAGTAAAGATGATCTGAAGTAATTTGGTGCTACTATTTTATCTTGAGTTGACAAACTATTGAATAACCAACCTCATGATGTGACAAACTTAAGTGAGAGAGATGCCTCACTATTATTAGAGAAGATTTTTTTGCAAATAAAACCTAAGATTCTCCAAGAAATTCAGGAAGTGAGATTTGAAAATAAGCTGCTCAGTAATAAATTGAAGTCCCTAAGAAGTATGGCAGAAGACATTCAGAGAGAGATGCACTCGAGATTTGAATATGTTGTTCTTGTTGTAGAACCTTCTCAAATACCACACATTGTTGTGTCCCAGATTCAACCTTATCTAGCATCTTTAGATGAAAATATTGCTGAAAGGAACAAGAAAATTTTGAAGGAAATGAAATAGCTTGTTTCCAACCTCAATAAACTCACTGATTAGTACAAAGGATGTCTTCAAAAAGTGTTGAATAAACTAAAATCACTGACCACAACTGTCAAAGAATCCAATCAATCTTCTAAACCCTTCATGGACCGTGATCTTCTCCGAGAAGTAATCAAAGAAGAACTTCAGAATATCTTCTGTGGTTTCAATGCAACTTCTTCAACTGATGTTTTCAAAAACAGTGATAGAGGTCTTGACATAGTAAAAATCCACTCCATTATTTCTAATGATACTCAGCAAGAGATTTCCATGAAAGTGTTTTATAGTTCAACAAAATTTTCGCCAAGACAGATATGAAAAACCTTTTCATGTACCTTGTGAAAAGTCTAAGTATTCTTCTTGTGACTCAAGCTCTCAAGAACCAAGTCCAAAAGCTCACATGGTTTACTAGATTATTGTACAAGTTTATGGAGAACACAAATGATTTTGAGAATTTCATGCTGTATGGTTTAGATATCATTACAGATTTTATCAAACCCCTAAGGCATTATCTTCATGTCCAGAGTACAACCATTATTTCTCCAGTGGCTACCCCTCTCAGACATGGGCTTCATACCTTCACCTCTACTTTATCCTCAACCACCATGTCTGTTGGTAAAGCACTCAGTCAGATCAGGCCTGTGATTATTGATCAGCAACTGCCTAGATCTTCTGCTGCTCTTACCTTGTCTCCCTCAGTCTTTGAATTCATCCCTTTACCCTCCTTATCAACCACTAATCTACCTTCTTATAGCTCAACCACTGCCTCTATGGCTTCATATTCTCCTACTGCAAAAGGAAAAGAGAAGGCCGACCCTTGAATAAGAACAATGCTTACTATTTTTGATAGGGATACTATTGTTTGTGTATCGATCTTTTTGTTTTACTTTCACTTATTTTCTATTAATGGAATGTGAAATTTTTTTCCCTCTCTTATTTCATATTTTTTATAATCCAAAAGGGCAAGATGTTTCTATATGTTAGCCTTTTATCTCTACAGTTTCATCAAATATAAAATTTAGCTGTATATGAGTTGTGATCATCAAAAGGGGGAGATTGTTAGACACCTCATGTATTGGAGATTGTTGGAATCCTCATGTATTAGAGATTGTTGGACTTCTCATTCCTTGGAGATTTTTGGACTCCTTATGTATTGGAGATTTTTGTACTACTCATGTATAAATCATGTTTTAATGATCAAAAATAATATTTAATCATGTAGAAATCTTATTTAATCAGGTACAAATCTTATTTAATCATGTACAATTATTATTTAATCATGTATGAATATTATTTAATCATGTGTTAATGATTCCAGATCTTATTCAACCTAGATAACGTTTCTAAATTATATCCAATCATGTGTATTTATGTTTAATGTTTTCTCATGATTTAAGAAGAGCCTTGCAAGATCTAAATTTCTCTATTTTCAATTTACCTAATGTATACTATATTTTATCTACTCTAAAAATACCTTCTTTATCAAATGATGAAAGGTTAATCCTTTCTATTATCATCATTATTTAAGTCTAAACATAGTTACTATGAAAAGTATAAGACACCTTGAGTCTGCCACTGGCTATGTATTTCTGGGACCGTGAAGCAGACACCATGAATCCAAACACCGTGAAGCCAGAAACCATGAAACAAGAAACCATAATCCAGACACCATAATGCCAGACACCGTGAAACTAGACACCATAATCCAAACACCAAGAATCCATACACCATGAAATAAGACACCGTAAACGAGACACCGTGAATGAGACACCGTGAATGAGACACCGTGACCACAAGACACTGTGACACTCAAAAACCATGATAAACCTAGAAACTGTGTGATGGAGGCACTTTTTCCATGACTTACTGTGACACCATTTCTTTAACTATTTTGTCATCTTTCAATTTAATTTCCAACTGTCATATTTTGTGCTTTTAATGCAACTAAAATTAATTAATGTTTGTTGTTGGCATGTCGGGGAACTATAACTTGTACCTATGAAAGATAATCATTCCCATGGCCGGACAAAGGGAGAAATAAAAGGAAATATTGAGATTCCAAAAAATATATAGAGACATACACAGAGACATACACGTAAGGAAGAAGAAGAAATACATAAGTATATGCAGAGAAGATCACACCAAAAAGAACTCGAAGAACACTCATACACATCAAGAATAGAAGTTCAACGAGGAAGTCCCAGCACCACTTGGAATACTCTCGCATTCAAGATGAACACCAGTACTGGAAGTGAATGAACAAAACCATGACACTCTATTTTCCGGACAACTTTCAGAAAAGGACTAAAAGAATCATCTTCTTCAATCTAAAGGAGTACAGAGAAGAATTGATAGCACACATGATCATTCTAAACTCATCTCTATATTCTCACTCTGCTGTGATCATCATTTTTTTTCATTATGAGTATTGTGTGCTCCTGCCTATTTTGACACACTCTGACTCCTAAGCTGAACTAAAGGATATTGAAATCCTCACAGTAAACTCTTTATGCCTCTGTGTTTCCCATGTAGAATTGTGGTAGAGGTATGAGGACCTAGAAATCCTGTGTGCTGTTGCTGTTGCATTCCCACGCAGAACATGGGTAGAGGTCTGAGGACCTGAAAAATCTGAATACTGTTGTAACCCTGATCTAGGGTATGGACCAAAGTTTTATATAGAATATTTTAGAGGACTAATTCTCTACTGTATACTGAACCTCTGGGTTAAAAACTGTGGTGCATCTTAGTTTTATTTTAAATTATTTTCAATATTCCTATGCTATTTACTTTGAAACTCAAATATTTTTTAGTGAAACTTTGATAGTTGAACTAGAAAGTGTTGGTAATTATTGTGAATCAGTAAGTTAGTTTCACAAGCTAATTTAATCTTCATATTAAGTTAACTGATAAATAATCAATCTTTGAGAAACTAATTGAACATTTAAAATATTTATAATTCAATACAGTTTAACTTGTTGTATGAATGGGGGGATTTCGATACAAATCTCTTAAAGAGAAATTTTACATTGCAACTCAATTAAACCCCCTCTTGAGCATCCACTCCGACCAAGAGATATGATATTAGGAATGTATTTTCTCACTTTATATATAGAAGATATCAGTTGTTTGGATACAAAAACATCACTTAATATCCAAAATCAGCCAATGATAAAATATCGATCCAATGAAGACTATGAAAATAATAGGTTAATTAATTATTGAATATGGGTATTGATAAACCATAATTATGTATATTCGGAACAAATGTACTGGGATAAACTCAACATTGAAGATATTAATGTTGTATTATAATATGGTGATGTATTTACCGATGAATGGTAATGTCTACTCTTATATCATGGTGTTGATTTTCTATTAGAACTCATATATGGATCAATAACTATATCAAATAGTCATTATATAATGGTCTCCATTTACTATTATGAATTTAATAATCAACATCATGAGAATTTGATACATGGGTTTATACACCAAACTATTTATCTAGGGGTGTTACGATCCGCTTTATTAAGATGAATAATTGATAAATGCATATTTTAATTGATTACCATGTGAATGAAAATATCATGATGAAGAATGAGTATCCTTTACATCATATATATGACTAGTTTTAGGATCATATATGGATAAATACATATTAAAGTTGGATTTGTTATATTAATATTATCTATTAAGTGTGGAGAGAGAATATATAATTTATACATCTTTATTAAAAATATATGGAAAACATCAATTCATTGTGATCCCACTTAAAATTAAAAATAAAAATAAAATCTTCATAGATACAGGGAATATATTCTTCAAAAATTAATATAAAATAATTTTGTTTCCATTTTAGATAATATTCTAAAATTTTCAAAGAGTAAGGAAAAATGTGAAGAGTAGATTAGGATTGATCTAAAGTCCATGAGAAATGAGAAACTATATTAAAAATGTGAAAAAAACGAAGACAACTTCTTGGATGCTATAAATTGTTGGGGAGATATCTCTTCTCATTATGAAATCCACTAATTATTCCATCATGTAAGGGGTAAAGTTTCTATGTATAAAAAATACAACGAAAACATCATGGATACCATTTAATTCTTGGACACTATACATATACTCATTCTACACTATAATATATGTGGGGTTGTGATATATAATAATATTTTAAAAAAGTGTCTAAGATATGTCATTATCAAAATAATATTAATTACTTATTACTCATGTGAATTATTTTAACATGAGAAAAATAAGCCAATTTATGACTTGGAAAGTTATTGGTATTTTTTCATTAACTATTTTAGGCATTATTGTTATTGTGCGATATTTGAATTATACAACAATAAAAAAAGATTCAATTATAAATTCATATAGAAGGAGTTGAACGTGTATCATAAAATATCATTAGAGTAAATCAAGGATTATTATTTCATAATATATTAGCATTTTAGGGTAGAAAAAGGGGGATTAATCTTTGAGTAGATTATATCATGCTACATTATCTATAATGGTGATTTGAAGATACCTAGTCTTCTTAGATATAGAAATGATAAATTTGGATACCATAAAGGAATGGATAAAATCTGAAATATACCAAATTATTCCCCAATAATATATTTTTCTATATTTCAAAGAGCTAAAATATGATTACATAGAGATATAAATTAATGTGGGAAATATTCCATATTACATCCATGATCATAATAATGTTATAAACTTAAGAGCCATGATATGTGTTCAATACAATCCAGAGATAAAGAATGATAATTTAAATGATAAAAAAATGATCATTAATTAATTATACTAAATAAAAAATGACGTATAGATATATTAAAGATTACTTTTGGTGGGAAATCCTGATAAATGATATTGTAGAGGAAAAATCCCGATTATTTGTCTTCCAAAAAATTCATGGGAAAAAATATAAAGTTATAGTGGGAGACACAAAAACTAACAATAAGTATATATAAATGGGATAAGACCACAATGGATTTTGTGATGGGTCATCCTAAGACCTATAATATAAATAATTCCTAATAGGTAGTGGTAGATTGAGATACAATGTTAGAATAATAAATTTTAATTTAAGTGATTTTCTCAATCAATCATCCATATGTGATTTCCATAAAATATGTTTTGATGATACATGGTGTACCACATTCAACTGTATCTGATTGGGACTCATGGTTCCCAATGTTCTTTAGAAGTTTTCATTAAGCATTATATATTTATGGGAGCTTCACCATTACTTATCATCACCAAACCATATGAAATGGTCATTCAAACATTGGAATATATAAGAATATAATACATTGGAGATATTAAAGGAGACTCAGATCAATGTATTTCTATAGTTGAGTTCAAATATAACAATAACATTCAATCTAACATTCAAATGCAGTTATTTGAGGGTCTCTATATTATGAAATTCAAAACACTAAGATATTTAGATAACATTAGAGTGATTTTTTTGGGACTATGTCCTAAACATGAAATAATAGTTCAGGTTAATACTATTCAATAATATACAAATAATCACAATGTTTAATGACGATATATACATATAATCATTGATGAGATCTACTGTTCAATGATGGTGAAAACATATTACTGTACGAAGTGGCCTATAAGAATTATAAATCTGAATAAATTGTTCCATATATTAAATAGATCCTCTGAGATTCTTAATCATGTGGAGATTATATTTTATCACCTAGGGAATTTTCCAAACATATCAAAATTAAAAAATGTATTCCATGTATCAATTTTTAGGAAGTACATTCTAGATCCACCATATGTACTGAACTCATAGGTTATATACAACTGAAATCTAATCTACCATATAATAAATAGGTAGAAGATATAATGTATTATTTAGATAAAGTATAATGGAAAAAAGAGAAATCCACTCACCAATGTTATTTTGAGAAATTATATTTTCAAGGAAGTGATGTGGAAAATATATAATGAGATAAAATTACCCCTTCTATTTTAATCAGAGTAAATAAATTTTGAGGGTGAATTGTTTTGAGAGGAGGAGAGAATGAAAGGCAAAAAAATTTGTCTCAAATATGTCCTTTAAATAAAATCTGTGTATTTGAATTTTTTTATTAGTTTCAACACAAAACTAAAATAAAAAATGATATTTTTAATTTAATATATTAATATAAAGATAATAATTAATTAATTTTAATATGTCTAAATGTAATAAAATGATAAAAATTCAAAATCATAAAAAACCATTAGTAAATAAATATATAAATACATTAAAAAATTCATCATCATAATCATCCACGATGATCATACCACTAATGATAACTATAAAAAGAATAAAAATTTTATGATATATTTTAAATGTATTGAAAAAAAATTAAAATAATTATTTTAAGTATGAAATGATATATATTGGGGATGGAACTGTGAATGTGATATCATCATTGGGAATATATGTCCATTGGGTTTATATGTCCATTGATTTTATAACCCCATTGGATATAAGATTGACTAATGAGGTATATCATAAGGAAATTGTGCATCACGATTCATTAATATTTTATCATAATAAAATATTTGTTGAATATGTTAGTATAAATTTATGTAACTATATTCGGAAATTTATTTAGAAAGTGAGAGCTGTTGACATAAATTATAAAAGTATTCCTTATGAGGTTTTTATCTATGTTTTTAATGGATTAAAAAAACTAGGACTTTTCCTTGACAAATACCAAGTTAAACATTCAAAATTATGAGTTGAGATGAGTCTTTAATGAGGAAATTCTGATCTCATTGAAATCATAACTAGATCAATTCTAGATAAATCACTATCAACGATAACCACCAATTATTATCTCACCATTAGGGTTCATGAAATTTGTTGAGGAGTTTTATAAGATGAGTTATGATGATATCAATATGTAATTATCAAGGTAATAAAATATTTATTTTTAATATGTATTTTATATATTTTATGTATATTTTACAGTATGTATTTTTATCATATTGATTTTTTATAATTTTTTTATAATATTCAATGAATAATTTTAACAATAATGGATGGGTAAAATTCAATGAATTATTAAAATATAAATAAATTATCTTATAGAAATTTTAAGAAAATTATTTAAGGTAATAATATTTTTTTTGAAATATTCCGATTTTATATGTGTTTTAAATTTTTTTCATGTTAAATTAAATTGTCCACTTTTTAATATTGATTTAATGAAATTTATTATATATATATATACAGAATTCTCTATTGATTACAAATTTGTATGAACTAAGAATTAGATCACATAGTGGTAAAAAATATATTCTCCTAAAAATTAGTTTTACAATATATTACAAGGTATCACTTAAAAGTTAAATTTTAATTATTTTTAATTTGAATTTGATTAAATAGAGTCTAAATGTTCCATTATCACAGTAAAATTAGGTCATATGGGTCATATTATATTTTTGGTAAACAATAATTATGGAGGTAAATAAGTAAGCAATGTAACATAAATTAAACATGATTAAAATGACATGGATAGAAATTTTATTAATAAAATTTTTATTTATAAAATATAGTAGTAATTTTATATGTTTAGTAGAATGTTAATTTCCTTGAAAAAAATTCATCATCTAACTCACATAAATCCCATGCGATTCAATGTTTTCCCTTCACTTATCTTATCTTTCCAAGGAAATGTCCATTATTTTCAGTTATCAAAGGATGTCAGCTCCACGCACCATTGAAAGCTTGTCTCTTTTTTTTAAATCCCTAGCCAAGTTTCCTCTCTTAATTTCTTCTCTCACCTAATGTATCCATTGATCACAATAAATAAGTATATGTGCTTCATTACAAAATAAGACATTCCAAGAAAGTTAGATTTGTTGATATATAAGAATGCATCTAAAAAATACCTACAATGGTATCAATGAAGATTTTTTAGTGTATTATATGAATAAATTTTCCTCAGAAAACTCCCTTAGATATTTATATATAATTGTAGTTTTTTTAGTATTTATTTTTATTGGACATGGATTCCCCTTTGGAATAAAAATAAAATTTTATGATTGTTGAAGTTATTCATCCAAAAAATGATAAGAGAGTCAATTCTGAATAAATTTATAGTGGTTTATGAATCTTAAATTTAATACATCATGATTTTAAAATTAGAACATTATTCTCAACAGCGTACACCACATGAAACACTATGCATAAACAAGAAATTATATGAAATTTAAATGTTATAAATATATCCTAGAAATTAAATTTGGAATAATAAAAAGGAATAACAAATTTTTATAAAAAATTATAAATATTCTATATTAATAAAATATATTGGTTAATATGACTCAATTTTTAGCAAACTTTTAATACAAATAAAAATATTTTTTCCCTTAAAAATGTTTTTATTTATTTTCATAAAAAATAAAATAATTTATTTATGTAAACTTTATAAATTTTATTGTCAAAACAAACTTAATTTTTAAATCTTCATTTGAAAAATTCCTCAGTGTGACATTTTGGGATGGTTCAAAAAGGAGTTATTTTTTAATGAATATTAAAAAACAATGTTTTTTGTAAAACATTCATTTCTTATCAATGGAATATGTAATTTTAAATTTATATGATACATTAAATTTTAATTCGAATAAAAATAAATAATATTTAGTTTGAATTAATCTAATTAATTTCATTTTAGTTTTCTTTATATTGGATTTTATTATAATCCATTTCTTGGTATAATGAAACCTTTTTTATGAAAACTATATTTTATTTTATAATAATGATAAATTATAATTTATTAGACTAACCTATAATGTTGAAATATTTAATTGAAATTCTTTGATTATATGTCTTTATGTATGAATTGAAATTCCTAAATAACTATTACTTGTGTTGTAGTTAATGTAATATCATCTTATGCTTGAAAGATAATTTTCTGGAAAATCTATTTTTGGAAAAGTTTTTCAGGATCATTTTAATATTAAACCCTTATATATAAGTGATTTTGATATGATAAAATAGATTCCATATTTTAAATATGAATAATTAATATTAGCTAAAAAGTTTATGTATATTTTCCTATTATAGTGAATAGAAAAAATAATAAAACATTATCATTATGGTAAAAGAGTAAATATGGTTAGACTAGGTTTATTATGTGTGGTAAGGCCATAATATTTCATTGTAAATATATTATTTTATGTATTTAATATTACCCTTATCATGCTAGGCTAAATATTTAATTATTTATTTGACACTTTTCCTTGAAGGCGACATATATAATATGTTATGTAAAGAAAGAGATAAAACAGAACTCTCTTTCATTTAAATATATATTATATGTTTAAAAAATTATAAAAATAAGTGTTTAATGAATAAAAATTTATTTTTATTATAATTAAATTATATTCATTATGTTATTTTAGATTTAATTTTAGTTTTTATATAGTTTTGTTAAATGATCTTACAATGCTGACACAACGTTTGTGAAAATAAGGGAAACATCATGATAAATAATTTTTAAAACATATAAATTATAATGGATGAGATGAGTTCCTATTAAAAAAATAATATCATATTGAATAATAATTTATTATTTATGTTGAAATGGATAGTTTTTAAAATTCATTATTATCTTCATGTCATTCATGTCAAATGAAACAATAATGTCAAAAAATGACATTAATGATATTTTATATCAAATAATATATTTTTAAATTGGTTAAAAATCATACAAATAATGATAAAGTTAAATTAGGGTGAAAAATGGTCTGAAATTTCATCCATTGTACATTATCGATACAATCGATATGTTATATATTAAATTTCAACCCTTTCAGTTGGAAAGTGTTTTTTTCGTGGTTAATGGATAAAACATGTTTACTAGTGATTAAACCAATAGATAAGTTTTAATTTTGTATTTAAAATTATAAAAACACTATTTTATGACCATATGTAATAATTATAATATCTAATTTCGTAATTATTGTCCATTTTTAATTAATTTAATTGAATATATTCGTACTAAAAATTAATATTTTTAGAAATTCCAAAATCCTCTCTTCAATTACTTTAAAAATAGATCCAAATAACCTCTTTAATTCAAACCTAAAAAACCTATAAATTATATAAATACGTTCCAAAACTCTTTCCTTTCTCTCCTCCCCATTTCATATAGTCTTTTTAACAAAAACAAGCTTGGATGGATCTTGGGTTAATAATAAATTGGTTTTCCAAAGAAGAAGTATCATTCTAAACTATGGGGTTTTGTTTTATTTATTCTTCCACCTTTGAAAAATATTATTTGAACATGTTATTTTAATAATATTAATATATATCATATATTATGTTATTTTTATGTTAATTTCATACCCTATATTCATCCCTATTTTATCAAATGGGAAGTGAAATCGCCATTTGTGTGTACGGAGGACTACCACCTCATGAACAGATGTAATTCATTTTCCATAACCACCATAGAATTATGATTTTATTAATTTACATAATATATATATATATATATTATTCATAACATATTTTTCTCTAATAAAATATAATACATCATATAATTTCTTACCTTTCTATTCATTTTAAAATAACAATTTTTTTCATGCGCATGTTTGGATTACCACTTCTACGAATCGATGTGATTCATTTTTCATAACCACATAGAATTAATATATAAGTGTATTTAAAGAAATAATATAATATTTTTGTTATAGTGATCAATTTTTAAGATAAAATAATGTTTATTTTTGTTCTATAAAGATTTCTAAGTGAACGAAACATTACTCATGTGTATGTGTGACTTACCATCTCCTTGATTAGAACGTGGTTCATTTTTTCTATTCATATTGTATGGTTGTTTGGAAAAGTATAATTTTCTAGAAATTATAATTATGTTATGATTATTATTATTGGGATGATGAAACATTAACCGCTTTTACTATATTCAAAATACCAAAGTCATTTTGGACATATGAACTGAATATCGCAAAAACACACGATGTGAAATAAATTTATTAAGTAATTGAACATAGCACTGTGTTAAATAAAATAAAAATAATAATGAACATGAAAAATTTTATTCTAAAATTAAATTATCAACATAAGTTTGTTATTCATAACAATTAAAAGTTATGTGATGAGTCTAACCTGATGTAAAGGATTTCATCTCAATTTCCTTTAATTAAGTAATATTTTAATGATATATGGCAAATTTATTTTCTATAGTTTATACGTTAGAAAATTTATAATTTATATCATGAATAATTCATAATTAATTGTATTTTATATCTCAATTCCAAATATTTCATCCAATAGGAATTGGCTCTAAAGTTACCATGTGGTATGTGTTTCCGAACTCAGTTGTTTATCATTGGGTTATATTAAATAGTCATTATTTTTGAAATTTTATCATTATGTCTGTGATGAGTTTTTTTTGTTTTATCTTATTTTTTAACATTTTTATATATAATTTTTAAGGATACACATAATCAATTCATATAATATATCTCACTTCAATGGTATGATCATTGTAGGGGGGTCATCTCAATTTCCACTCCACTGAGATATATCTGGTTTTATGCCCCAATATATTCATAGGAGGTTTAATTATTTACCATTTGATATTTTATATCATGAATAAATTTTTATTCATTTAATTTATGTATTCTTTTAATTTTTTTCTATTTAAGGGTTTAAGATTCAAAAGTTGAAAAAGTGGTAAGGGTTTATTTCACAAAGTCATCACTATTAGAGATTATTTATGTTAATGACTATAATGGGGGACATATTTTATCATTCAATATTAAACACAAAATATTTTCTTATAATATAGTTATTTTGGGGAATTATATTTTTTCTTCTCATTTTTAACTCTTCATGTACCCAAGATATGAAAATCATGTTTTTTCAGTAAAATCTTCTTGTTTTTTACTCGGACCAAGATCTTTTTCTTCAATTTCTATATATTACTTAAAATATTTTAAATAATATATATAATATTCATTAATTAATTAAAAAATATATTTTTTTGGATATTTAACACTTTAAAAAATGGGTTAAAAGAAATATTCATTCAATTTTCTGAACAGGGTACTTTTTAATTTTTTGATAAAAATGTGCAATGAATAATTATTTTAATGTACTGGAATTGAATAGGATCCTCTAACCATCATGTGTGATAATTTCATAGAATATTACTTTAAAAAGTTACATGGTTATTTGAAAATAAAATTTTCTTTTAATGATCTCGATTTTTTTGTTTCTAAAAGTGATTTTCAATGTTAAAATGGAATCTTCATGATGTTTTCTTATTGAATTTTTTATGTTTTTTCTACTCATTAATGAAAAACTCCTTTATTTTCATTATACACCACTAGGAAATTTTTGTTATTATATAATTATTTTCTATTATATTTATGGTATATGATTCCTTTGAGAAAGGAAAGTGTTGAAATCTACGTTAATGATTAATTTTGTGTTCATTAACATTCCATTGAATATATTAATTTTCTATAACAATACAACATAATATTTCTGTTGAATATATATATATTTTTATCATATATGGTCTTATTTATTAAGCAATGTTTCATTTCTTCATGTAGTGTTTTTCTATGATTTTTATATTATTGGATAAGGAGAACATTGATAAATCTATATTACTTACTCAATATGGATATTTATCGATAACGAATGATTGAATTGAAAATTCAATATATGAAGAATGTATTGGAAATATAGTGATGTGGGGGCACTATATATTGATAGACCCTCAATCCATTGATGGGTATCTTGTTAAAAAAAATTGGAAATCCTTAAATGGGTATTCAATATAAATATACCCATAAATAAAAATGTCTTCGCACATGGTATTAATGATATAGGTAACATGATATCTGATATCATGAAATCCATTATTTATTATTTCTATCATTGATAATTAAATTGTTATTATTTTCCATGAATTTTTTTCATTGGTATTCTCCATGGATAATTTTTTTTCACATGATATTGATTAAATGGGTAATTGTCTTAGTCATTTACTTTGACATATTCATTTTGCCTTATTTACACATGATAACATCCATTATACTAAATATTTTATTATAATACGAGATCACTATTTTTTCGTTTAACTAAGATATAAATATGTAATCATTAAATGATTTTAAGGATGAATAAAACATACTTTCACTATGTTGTAATTTATGTTTTCAAATGTAACTCGAGACTCAATTATGTATCTAGTGTACAAAGACAACCAAACTATTTAGTCATTTGAGATGTGATAGCTTGTATCCTTAGATAATGTGGTGATATAAAAATAGATTATGGGCTACTTTATTTAGTGTCTTCACAGTTTGTATCATAGAACATTGACAAGAAATCTTGGAAACTATATTTAGAAAAATATTGATTAATGAACATAACCCCACGATATACTTTCATAAAATCTCCCAAAGTCACTATGTTTTAGGTTTATATGAGGAAAATTTAATATTTATGGTCACCATATTAGTTTAATAAGTATATGAAAAATAATATATTTATATTCATAAAAATCCATTTTATGTTTTATGTGATAGGATTTTATCATGATTAAGGATATTTTGGAGGAAAATTATGGGAATACCACCGATTGGTTTAGTATGTGTTATAGTGATTTTTTTTAATAAATAATGTATTTATATTTTTTGGAAATAATTTAAATATTGTTTTTTAACCTTTAGGGTTAATATGATAATAATGTGAAGGTAATAATAGCTAATTAATATTCTGTGAAAAAAATATTCTATAAAGAAAACATTGGTGGTTAAAAACCAATATGATGATTATTTTTATTTTTGAAGATGATAATAATATTTTTAGGAATTTATAATAATTATATTAATATATATTTATATAAATATTAACATTCATGTTAGATAATAACTCATTACATTGAGCATGATCACAAGGCCTGACATACAACTAATGGGAAACAAGGATGTGGTGTCTACAACTAGCATACGTGTTGTCCTGATTGGTTTTCCATTGTTTTTACGTCAATGTTTTAATGTATAAATGTTATCAATGTTTTTGATACATATTATAGAATCAAATAGTTTTTATGTTGATATTATTAATGATATTGAAAGGAAATATTAATTTTGTTTAGGTATATATAGCCATTTAGTTTCACATAAAGAGATATTTCCGAATAATTTGATTAAATATTTCGGGGTGTAAGTAAAAATGTATTATATCACCCTTGACATGAATATATTTTTTAAATTTTATAATAGTTAAGTAAATTGGTATGTAATGTGTCACGACCCGACCCTACCCGGGCTCGAGCCGCAACTACCCCAAGCCCGCCTCTATAGGCCAGGGGCTGGCGACCAGCACCGAAGGCACAATTACTCGGGGCGGCCTTTGCCTAAGTACCTGTACACAGACACGCAGCACACTCAATGAAAAAGTGCAGAGTAAAAAGAAAAGCAAAAGTGCAACTACTATATATAAACCACAAAGCGCATCGACCTCTACAAGTACAATGAAAGATGAAGGTAAACTGAAAAGAAAAGGGGCAAAACACATGCCCAAACAGAAAAGGTGCCACAACCCGGCAATAGGTAAACAAAAGAAAAAAAACATCCGGAAGGGGTCCCCCACCTGAGACCTAACCACGACCACCGCACGTGGTCCAAGATCCTTAACTCCTAAGATCCACTAAAGTCACGACCAACCTGTCTGTCGCCTGCAAGGGCACACCAAGTGCGGGAAAAGCCCAAGCAGGGGTGAGTATAAACATACTCAGTAGGATACCCCGAAGGCTTGAGGGAGTAACAAAGGAGGTACCGAAGGGTGAGCAGTAGAGAGAATAGGGAAAAGTAAAGGAGTACAATCGAGAGTGCAGTAAGGAGTACCGTAAAGAGTCCACCTCAACCCAAGAAGAGGAAAGAAGGTAAACTCGTCCAGACACAAGGAGTTGGAAACAGTGAGAAGATGAACTTCCCGTCGAGACTTCGCTACCTATAGCAAGAGAGTAGACTCTTCCAACCATGATAAACTAGACACGAAAATCACGTGGCATACCCCATGCGTCTTCACCTATCTTGGAATGAGAGTAGAAAAAACCCAAGGAGTGGGTACTGCATCAAGGTATATACATATCCTTATGCTCAGCATGAAGCCCGAACAACATCATAAGGGGATCTGCATCCCGTAGCTCAGCCCAAGGAAAACGAGTAGCCAAAGTCCCAGAAGAAGAGTCCATTGATGCCCAGCATCCCGCACGTTTGCCTCGAACCGCAATACAAGGGGCTCAATCACAACACCTCGACACTATCCACTTTGGGCGGCACTGACTCTCTCGCACGTTTTTAGATCGCGTCACAAGAACACGTCTCGGTGGGGAATGTGCCCCTTGTACTTGATAGTTCTAGGGAAAGTCAAACCACACCTCATCACTGCCCTGCAGTTGAGAGGTCTCCTCAAAGTCAGAGTTGTTCCATCACAGACCCGTACAACCAAGGGTCCTACTCTGGTAATCACGGAGGAAAGTCACAGGCTAACCTAGTAGAAATGACTGAGCCTGGAAAGCCAACAGGTGTCCCACTGCCCAGCCCTGCTGGAGGGTAATTCATAACCAAATATCGGGTGACCCACTGGCAAGCCCTACTAGAGGGTAAAACCTAATACATCATTAGGAGACCCACTGCCCAGCCCCGCTGGAGGATAGACCTTAATACATCATCAGGTAACCCACTGCCCAGCCCCGCTGGAGGGTAGAACTTAATACATCATCAAAAGACCCACTGCCCAGCCCTGCTAGAGGGTAGACCAGGAATAAGTCGACAGGCGACCCACTGCCCAGCCTTGCTGGAGGGTAGACCTGGAACTAGACAACGGGCGACCCACTGCCCATCCCTACTGGATGGTAGACCCTAAGAGGTCGTCGGGTGACCCACTACCCAGTCTCCGCTGGAGGGTAGACCCTAAGTGCATCGCGTGACCCACTGCTCAGTCGCTTATGGAGGGTAGACCCTAAGAGCATCAGGTGACCCACTTCCCAATCTCTACTGGAGGGTAAACCCTAGAAGTCAGTGAGCAACACACTGCCCAACCCTGCTGGAGGGTAAACCTGAAGAGGTCGATGAGTAACCCACTGCCCAGCCCCGTGGGAGGGTAAAACTCAGAACTGCTCTAGCCATCTCTACTGGAGGGTACACCACTAGCCAACCGAACATGGAGTGGGTATCATGCAACCACCCAACTCCAGAACAGCCCACCCAAATTAGGTTCAGCGCCTGCTCCATCACTGGGTGTCACTAGCACCGCTACCGGCCAATCCATCAAGAACGAAACCAGGGGGAGACCACTTAACCTAGCTGGTTGAACAAATGATCACAAAGCCAGGGGAATAATCCACCCTGCTAGTCAAACAAACGAGCACAGAGGGACCCTCTATGTCGTGAGAGGACAATGTACACAAAGAAAAACACGGTATGCACATGGGGCCCACATGACGTGTGGCCCCAAGTCAACCCCTACCAGGCGCACTAAAATCTCAGGTACAAACCACACGTACCTCCAAGCGCTCTCGTATACTCCCAAAGTATACCACGTGTTCAGACCAAGGGATATTGTGCACACAGCACCCAACGTCAACACGAAGGCGTGACGTAACATTTCCAACTTGCCGCCTCAACGACTGGGGCACGGAAAACCACATATATTCAAGCATTACTTCACTCACACGGGAGTGTACGCGATCACACGCCAACGTTCCTCTACAAACACAGTAGAAGAACCGCCCTCGAGGCACCTTCACATTTCAATATTTAATAAGATCACGCAAGAGGCTCCGCACAGCCAAACGGATCGCACCTTTGTAATCCTCACAGAAAAACACGCGAGATCGACTACTTACTCACCTCAAATGGATATCCGACGAAAAAGTCAAGAACACAGCCTCATGCCCAACCGACGTCCTGTGATCCTGAACCTCGACCACGAAAACAGTCGGGCGCGTCACACCATTGCGATCCCCCTCAGGAAAACACGCCAAAAGCAGTACTCACTTGAGTGCAATGGATATCCGGAGAAAAATATGCATTCCAGCGAACCACACACGAGCGGTGCCACATGGGACCCGCATCCCAGTCCCGAAACTCAACAAACGGATTGCACCGTTGCGATCCTCTCGAAAAAGCACACAAGATGGACTATTCACTTGTCCAAAACGGTCACCTAGTGATACATATGGAAAATCACCATCGACGCCCAAACGGCCCTTGTGGGCCCTGCCCCATCATGCCGAATTAGAGCCAGAGGATTTCACCATTGCAATCCCCTCAGAAAAACATCCAGAATCGACTGCTCGCACGCCCCAAACGGACGCCTGGTGTGAAAGGCGTGAAACGCTGCACGCAGCTCGAAAGACGGGCTATGGGGCCACGCCTCAAATCCAGTCTCAATGCCTAAAACAGCCCAGGAAACCTCCTCCTCAGTGCCAGGGTCACAATGTCGCTGACGGTGCTCAAAACGGACATCGGACGCGTCCGTTCCATCCAAAACTAGATCCCCGGAAAAACGGAAATTCGCTTAAAGACGCGTCGCACCTCCGAGGCCCCTCGTTTTGGGAATTAAAAATTTTCGAAACCATCTCAAAATATTCCTCTCATTCCAAGGCACACGTCGCTGCAGATGGCTCATGAAACCAACTCCCGGTTTATGATTTATTGAAATATAAATCATTTTATAATAATAATAATATATTATTACTATTATTATTATAACATTATTCTTTTTTTTCTGATTTTATTTTTTCTCTTTTTTTTATAAAACCAGACCGGATGTCTGGCTGGTCTTCCACTTCTCCCAAGAGGACCCGCATAAGGCGGGTCCTGGTTTCCTCCCGCAGCCCCCGAGGTCAGCGCCTTGGGGCGACCTCCTCCGACCGCGACAGGCACGCCGCCGCCTCCACCTCCCGCAGCTGTTGTCGCCTCACCGGAGCTTCCTCACTGGAGTGGAGGAGGAGAGGGAAGAGGTTTGGAGGGATTCTCTAGGGGGTGAACAAGGGGAGGAGGGTGAGGGGTTTGCTTAAATAGAAATTAAGTAAATTTTAATTAATTAATTTCAAAACTTCCCAAATTAACCCGTGACCAAAACTCCTGACATGTTCAAGGATAAGCCTCCCCTAGGGTAAAAACCCCCTCTCAAGCACAACGTAGGTCTCATAATTTTAATCCGAGACCCCGTTCAAATGTTATAAGGCATAGCCCCTGAGGCCGCCATATTACGAAAACGCCCCTGGGGCCATTTATTTACAAACGGCCCGCTCTCGCGAAACATATACCCCTCCTAGGGTAAACGGCATGCTCTGAACTCAACGGCGCCCACGGTTTTCCAATCCGAGCCACCATTTAAGAGATACTAGCATTTCATCATTAATCGAATTAATTAATTAATTTAATCTATTTAACGTTCCAGAAGCGGGCGAGGGGTCCAAACGTCCCGCGCCGACATGTTTTATGTCGTCCCTAGGGTAAAATCCCCATTCCGGACCTATCCATACACTCAGATCTCTGATCCGGTTCCCCGTTTAGGATTTATCCCATTTATCTGGCGTTTCTAGTGTGAATGCACTGAAAATTTAATTCCAACTACACGGGGGCTCGGAATCGCACGCCGTCTGAAGGCGCTACTCTGGAAAAACATCAAGAAATATTCCAAAGTCTTTCGCAGCAAAAACTGGGTTCTTACATAATTCCCTCCTTCAATTTTTTCATCATTGAAAAGAAAAACTAGGGAGCAATACATGGTACTAAGGCCACACCTGGCTTCCCATACCCAGAAGAACCCACGCACAGCTCCGTGTCACCGCACACAGACCAAAGGATTGACCCGTTCACGCGAGGTCGGCCCATGACGATGTAGTACACCCACTCCAGACTTTTGGGTTAGGGCAATGCGGTAGAGAGCCTCTCCATCCCTCTGCACGGTCTCAAACGGCCCGAAGGATCTCAGGGGTAGCTCACCTCCCCAGTCACACCTCTACGTCGCATGCCGCGAGGGGAATCACCGCTTGGGCATGGGATAGGGCCCGATGATTCCCTCCTTCAGAATATCCATATGGTGAAGCACCCATGGATATCTGGTCACGCAAGATTTCATAGTCGATGCTCTCTTACATGCTCAAATGGCGAAGGAGTCAACACCATCGACTAAAGGAAAAGGTCTCACACCCTTTTTCTTACCAACACATGGTTACTCTCAACGCCCTGCGTCACCTTGGTAACACCTCAAACAAGGAGCAGGGAAAAAAGACTTTCACATGCAGATCCTAATAATTCTACTGAAAAAAGTATAAGAGTCGCAAGGGGTACCTCTCACCATCACATGCTCTGCAGGATCATAGACATCCAAATCTCGCGGCTGTCCGTGGTCCCAATCTTCAGCTCCCGGAGCCTGACGTGGACCGCCTAGTGGTGATGGGGAGATATCATAAAGTCATCCCCCACTACCAGCTCCTCCCGCTCCTCTGCTTGCACCACCTCTCTGGGTACTACTCCGATCACGGCGCTGCCTCTACCGTGGTGGTGCGCCTGCCGCCTGCCCGAAGGTCTCAGCAACTCGGGGTGGGCAGTCTCATGCCAAGTGACCTCGCCCATCACAAGCATAGTATCGACTCTCTCTAGGCTAGACTGGTTCCCTCCGATGCCACTGTGGTGTATGACCATGCCCCTGAGTCCGGTTGTCAGTAAGCCACCTGCGTCGAGGTACTGCTTGCCGACGCCCACTAGCTGCGGCAGACGTCTCAGATCCAACGCGCCTGCTGCCACCCCCAACAATAGAACGTGACATGAAGCCCTCTGTCACCAGTGCCTGTTCTAGTACCTCAGAATATGTGGAAATGCCCAAGGGTTCTATGACAGCATGAATCTCTCAGTGGAGACCCTGTTCAAGCTTCGGCGCTCGGAGGTTGCCGTCATGGACCAGGTCTGGGTAAAAGCGTGCACGGTCTGCAAAACTATCCGCGTACTCGGCCACCTTCATCCCTACCTTCTGAAACTGCAGGAGCTCCTGAATCCGAACGGAGCGCAAGTAGGAGGGGCAAATCTCCTCATGGAACAAGAACTGAAAGTCGCCCCAGAAAAGCGACGACTCATCAGGAAACTGAGTCACCAGACTCCACCAACGCCAAGATGCTCCACAAAAAAGGGTGGCTTCCAAATCCACTCTCTGATCTGTCGGCATCTACACAAGCCTGAAATGGCAAACCACTGTCTCGATCCAAGCCTCTGCTGCCTGAGGGTCTAGCTCACCAATGAACCTCTGCAGTCTCTACTGCTGGAACTCACGGAGCGCGCTCAACCTTCGCTCAAGCTCCGTCTGCTCTGGTGAAGCTGTCTGCTGCTCAATAGGTGGGGGTGCTGCTACCGGCCCACCAGGAGAAAGGGGCTCGCATGATGGGTCCTTGACGGAGGCCTCGTAGCTCACAGGGTCGTCGTCACAAACCAAAGCTGGTATCCTGGCTGGCTAGCTTCGCCGAGACATACTGAATATTATCAAGGTGTTCCGCGGTCAGATGAACATATATTTATATACCGATAACAATGATGGGGAGCTGACTCAAGAAAGACAGTCAAAGACTAAATCCTATGTGATGCACAAAAAAAAATTTCCCTGCAACAACTGTCTCAGCATGCCGAGTCGACAAGCGGGTTATCAAGGTCCTGGTGAATGGATACGTCATCCGCCACACCATCACTAGACTCCATGGCTTGAGAGCCGCTCTCGAGACACGTTGACACTGTTGGCCTAAATCCCAACGAATTCCTCTTTTAGGGACTTCCGCACAATGTCCCAAGGAATGAACCACCTCTGATACCACTTTTTCACAACCCGACCCTACCAGGGCTCGAGCCGCAACTACCCCAAGCCCGCCTCCATAGACTAGGGGCTGGAAACCTGCGCCAAAGGCACAATAACTCGGGGAGGCCTTTGCCTAAGTACCTGTACACACACACACAGCACACTCAATGAAAAAGTGCAGAGTAAAAATAAAAGCAAAAGGGAAACTGCTATATATAAACCACAAAGTGCATCGACCTCTACAAGTACAAAGAAAGATGAAGTTAAACTGAAAAAAAACAGGCAAAACACGCGCCCAGACCGAAAAGGTGCCACAACCCGGCAACAGGTAAACAAAAGAAAAAAACATCCAGAAGGGGTCCCCCACCTAGGACCTAACCACGACCACCGCACATGGTCCAAGCTCCTGAACTCCTAAGCTCCCCTGAAGTCACGACCAACCTATTTGTCGCCTGCAAGGGCACACAAAGTGGGGGCAAAGCCCAAGAAGGGGTGAGTATAAAAATACTCAGTAGGATACCCCGAAGGCTCGAGGGAGTAACAAAGGAGGTACCAAAGGGTGAGCAATAGAGCGAATAGGGAAAAGTAAAGAAGTATAATCGAGAGTGCAGTAAGGAGTACCGTAAAGAGTCTAGATCAACCCAACAAGAGGAAAGAAGGTAAACTTGTCTAGACACAAGGAGCTGGAAACGGTGATAAGATGGACTTCCCGTCGAGATTTTGCTATCTAAAGCAGGAGATTAGACTCGTCCAACCATGAGAAGCTAGACACGGAAAGCATGTGGCAGACCCCGCGTGTCTTCTCCTCTCCTGGAAGGAGAGTAGCCAAAACCCAAGGAGTGGGTACTGCATCAAGGTATATACATATCCTTCTGCTCAGCAAGAAGCCCGAACAACATCATAAGGGGATCTCCATCCCGTTGCTCAGCCCAAGGAAAATGAGTAGCCAATAGTCCTGGAAGAAGACTCCATTGATGCCTAGCATCCCGCACGTCTACCTCGAACTGCAAGACAAGGGGCCCAATCACCGCACCTCGACACTATCCTCTTTGGGCAGCACTGACTCGCCCGCATGGTTTTAGATCGCGTCACAAGAACGCGTCTCTGTGGGGAATGTGCCCCTTGTACATGAGAGTTCTAGGGAAACTCAAACCACACCTCTTCACTTCCCTGCAGTCGAGAGGTCTCCTAAAAGTCAAAGTTGTTCCATCATCGACCCGTACAACAAAGGGTCCTACTCTGGTAATCACGGAGGAAAGTCACAGGCTAACCTAGTAGAATGGACTGATCCTGGAATGCCAACAGGTGTCCCACTGCCCAGCCCTGCTGGAGGGTAATTCATAACCAGATATCGAGTGACCCACTGCCCAGCCCTGCTGGAGGGTAAACCCTAATACATCATCAGGCGACCCACTGCCCAACCCCGCTGGAGGGTAGACCTTAATACATCATCAGGAAACCCATTGCCCAGCCCCGCTGGAGGGTAGATCTTAATACATCATCAGGGGACCCACTGCCCAGCCTTGCTGGAGGGTAGACCTGGAATTAGTTGACAGACGACCCACTGCCCAGCCTTGCTAGAGGGTAGACTTGGAACTAGACGATGGGTGACCCACTGCCCAGCCCTGCTGGAGGGTCGACCCTAAGAGGTCGTCGGGTGCCCCACTGCCCACTCTCCACTAGAGGGTAGACCCTAAGTGCATCCGGTGACCCACATTCCAATCTCTTCTAGAGGGTAGAACCTAAGAGCGTCGGGTGAACCACTTCCCAGTCTCTACTGGAGGGTAAACCCTAGAAGTCAGTGAGTAACCCACTGCCCAGCCCTACTGGAGGGTAAACCCGAAGAAGTCGATGAGTAACCGACTGCCCAGCCCCGCTGGAGGGTAAACCTCAGAACTTCTCTAGCAATCTCTCCTAGAGGGTACACCACTGGCCAACCGAACACGGAGTGGGTATCGTGCAACCACCCAACTCCAGAACAGCCCACCCAAAAGAGGTTCAACGCCTGCTCCATCACAGGGTGTCACTAGCACCGCTACCGGATGATCCATCGAGAACGAATCCAGGGGGAGACCACTCAACCCAGCTGGTCAAACAAACCATCACAGTGCCAGGGGAAGACTCTACCCTACTAGTCAAACAAACAAGCAGAGAGGGACCCACTACGTCGCGATAGTTCAAAGTACGCAAATCAGAAGACGACACACACATGGGGTCCACACAACGTGTGGCCCCAAGTCAACCCCAACCAAGCACACGGACGTCTCAGGTAAAAACTACACATACCTCCAAGTGCTCTCGTATACTCCCAAAGTATACCACGTCTTCAGCCCAAGGTCTATCGTGTACACGACACCCAACGTCAACGTGAAGGTGTAATGTAACATTTCCAACTTGCCGCCTCAACGACTGGGGCACGGACAACCACATCTATTCAAGCATTACATCACTCACATGGGAGTGTACGCGATCACATTCCAAGGGTCCGCTACAAACACAGTAGTAGAACCTCCCCCAGGGCACCTTCACATTTCCACATTTAATAAGATCATGTAAAAGGCTCTACACAGCCAAACGAATCGCACCATTGTAATCCTCACAAGAAAAACACACGAGATCGACTACTTACTCACCTCAAATGGATATCCAATGGAAAAGTCACCAACACCGCCTCACGCCCGAACGATGTCCCGTGATCCTGAGCCTCGACCCCGAAAACAGTCAGGCGCATCACACCATTGCGATCCCCCTCGGGAGAACACGTCAAAAGAACTACTCACTTGAGTGCAATGTATATCCGGAGAAAAAGATGCATTTCGGCGCACCGCACACGAGAGGTGCCACGTGGGACCCACTTCTCGGTCCCGAAACTCAATGAACCGATCACACCGTTTTGATCCTCTCGAAAAATCACACAAGATGGACTATTCACTTGTCCAACACGGTCGCCCGGTGATAATGATGGGAAATCATTGTCGACGCCCAAACAGACCTCGTGGACCCCGCACCATCGTGGCGAATTAGAGCAGGCAGATTGCACCATTGCAATCCCCTAGGAAAAAACTTCTAGAATCGACTGCTCGCACGCCCCAAACGGACGGCCGGTGTGAAAGGCGTGAAACGCTGCATGCAGCTCGAATGACGGGTCGTGGGGCCCACAACTCAAATCTAGTCTCAACGCCCGAAACCGCCCTAGAAACCTCAGTCTCAGTGCCAGGGTCACAATGCCGCTAACGACGCTCAAAACGGACATCGGACGCGTCCACGCCGTCCAAAACAAGATCCCCGGAAAAATAACAATTCGCTTAAAGACGTGTTGCGCCTCCGAGGCCCCTCGTTTTGGGAATTAAAAATTCCCGAAACTATCTCAAAATATTCCTCTCATTTCGAGGCATGCACCGCTGCAGATGTCTCATGAAACCGATTCCCGTTTTATGATTTATTGAAATATAAATCATTTAATAATAATCATAGTAATAATATATTATTATTATTATTATAACATTATTATTATTTTCTGATTTTATTTTCTCTTTTTTTTTATAAAACCAGGCTGGCCATCCGGCCGGTCTTCCACCTCTCCCAACAGGACCCGCAGAAGGCAGGTCCTTGTGACAACCAGGTCCTGGTGACAGCACAGCCACCCCGCCTTAAGATGGCCGTCAGGTCCTGGCCCACCAGGTACCACCAGTTGCCCCGCAGACACGTGGGGCCCACCACATGGTCCACCCACGTGCCTGAACGGGTCATCTGACTAATGACAGTCCCCACAGGTCAACACTTTTCCTTTCCAGTGTTCTTTGTCCTCACACACACACACCCTGGGATGCTTCCCAGAAGGTCACCCATCCTGATCACTAGTCCTGGCGAAGCACGTTTAACTGTGGAGTTCTAATCAGACAGGTTCCCTAAAAGGAAGGTGCACCTTGTTTGCCTATGATCTGAAGAGCTGCTATAATTTCTCCTTTGCCGAAAATAGAAACTCGGTATCATCCCCTGGATGAACCACGCCCATTGCCTAATATAGTCAATCCTGACATGAATGACATATTCATGCCATGGATGATGTCATAAGGCCTCGACGTAACTACCAAGAGATCCAACTATCACTCTCGCCTCCAAGGGTCGAGTCACGTTGCCGGCATCAGTGTGGGGTCACTGGGTCTCCTCCAGTAGAAATCTCGAAAGTGAGGGTCATGTCAATAGTTTTAACCGGGACCACTCAGTATAAACCAAACAAAAGGACAAGAAAGAAAACACCTCAAAGATAAGTGTCTTTTTATTATTGCAGCTCATAGTACAATGACACGAATATAACAGAAACATGGAACTGGAAGTACAAGTGAAGTATCCACTAGTTCCGCTCTTGTCCACCTGCTCCCAGAGCTCTAATCCCTTGTCCACCACTCGACTGTTGCTCAAGCACCAGCCGCTGCTTCTTCCTCGGTGGCTCCTCCAACGCATGTGGATCGACTGTGCGGGGGGTCAGACAGTCACGTGCCAGGTGACCCTTCCTGCTGCATTCATTACACTTCCTGCTCCTCGTACGGCTGGCTCTTACCCCACCCCGAGTTCCCCACACCGCCGATCGTAAGACCCGAGATCGCCCAACTGCTGGTCTGGTCCTCCTGGATCTCTGCATCATCTGTCTACTGCCCACAGATGACTCGGAAACTGATCGAAAACCCTGCGGAAAAGGTAAAATCTCTTGTACACGCTAATGGTGTAGATCTACTAGCACAAACTCCACCCTGAAGAAGGTCTCTAAGTCTTCCCATGCGAAGTTCATCCCTTCGAAAAATTGGAACAAGTGGCTCCACCACCTGCCGGTTGCTGCCTGAAGAAGGCTGGCAGCAAAGATCACCATGAATTCTACCGGCGTCCCCACTAGCCTGAAGACTCTCACCATAGCCTCCATCCAATCATCGGCCTTCTGTGGGTCCATCTCTCCCCGGAACCTGGGTGGCCTCTGGAGCTGGAACTCGTGCAGCGCACTCAAGTGGCGTGCATCGCCTACTGTTGGGGATGGTGGCATCGGTGGCCCAACGTATGGTAGTACCGCCGGTGCCTCCTCTAGTGCCTCAACTGTAAGAGGGCCCTGTACCGATGCCTCGTCGCTTGTTAGGCTGTTAGTATGCACATCCCTCTGGGCTCTAGCTGGTCGTCCGAGAAAAGGAATCCTGAAAGAAACAACGTTACACGGTCAAACGATTTTACCCGGTGAGCTGACCTGGTTTGAGGTGACATTTAAAAAATTCTGGAAACACACACGCAATCAGTGTTTTCGTGGACAATGTCGGAAATCAGTTTTCAGGGTCCGGGTGTATGGATATGTCGGCCACCCGCACCAACACTGGACTCCCTGAACTGAAGACCACACTCGGTACCCTTAACACTATTGCTTCACAGAATGAAAATATTAGAGTTATAAGTTCTACGGTATAACTGACTCCTCTGATACCAATTTATCATGACCCATCCTCGGGGCCCATGCCGTGACTACCCCAAGCCTGCCTTCCATAGGCCAGGGGCTGGTGACTAGCACCAAAGATGTAAATCCCGATAACTGGGAAGGCATTTCCTTATAAAAGTAAACAAAACAGCACAGAGTACAAGCGGAAGTAAAACACTAAGTACAATGAGAAGTGATGAAAGTTAAATGGGCCAGAATACAAACCCCAATGAAAGTACAACTACAACTGGAAAAAGTACAATAGAAAAAAACAACAGATGGAAGAACGGAAGAGGCTCTTGGGTCGTCCTCCTCGGATCCTACTTGAAGGGTAGGTACAGATAGCCTCCACAACGCTCTTTCCCGTCAACCTCCTCCGAGTGTCGTCTCACCGTGAAGTCCACCTCCAGATATTGACTCATCATGTAGTCCACCTCTGGGTACTAACTCATTGTGTAGTCCACCTCCAGGTACCGTCCAGTCCTCGAACACTCGGCCTCCGTCAGCACTTCCCATCGTCTGCAACCAACACAACGAGGTGCGGGCATAGTCCATGTAGGGGTGAGTATAACGATACTCAGTAGGGACCCTGAGACCCTCACGGTCTCACTAAAACCAACATGGATAACCAAAAAGAAGATCTCAACAGATAACCTCTACTTAGGTATATGCCCATGCAGATACCTAAGTTATCAAGTAACCCATCTCAATCATGAGGAAAACACCAAGATCATGAAATCAATAGATAAACACTATCCAGGTATATTCCCATACATATACCTAAGTTATCAAGTGACCCATCTCAATAATGAGGTAAACAAAAAGGTCAAAAGTCTCAGCTCGAACCAGAAGTTTCATTATCGAAACAGTAACTGCTGAAGAGCTCCGTCTCTGGAGTGTACAGTGATCCTGTCACGACTCCGAGGTACTGCTCACTAACCTAAGACTGCTGAGGTACTCCTCCTGTCGAGTACCGCGGGTCAGCCACCCAAACACAGCAGTGCTTCCCGCCAGGGTATGCCACCCAAACAGAGTAGTGCACACCCACTACTAGCCTGCAGAGGTACTGTCCGGACGAGTACCACGGGTCTGCACTATCACACAGGTAGGGCTCCGTCCGCCATGGGTCTGCACCTCACAAAGTAGTGCTCCGTCCACTGTACTAGTCGACTCACTCCAAGTCGAGTCGGTCAAGCAGTCGTCAGGTCTCAGTCATTTACATGGTCTCCGTACTCCGCACACTCGTCTCTGGGAGGGTCCGATCCACGAGCTACAGGTCAATACTCCAAGTATCTCAAAGTCCCACAAAGAAGTATCTCAAAGGGCTGCCTCGTCATAGGGGTCTCAACGCAACAGATGGTGCGTCAATCGGACGCCCGGTCTGGGAGTTATTAGCCTTTTCGTCCCAGGGGCCCGGTTGGTTTCGAGTGCGAACCAACCTGGCCGTATCTCAACTGTACCCCGAACTGTCATAGGGTATACTCAAAGGGACCGTTTCACCACGTGATCACCATCACCACTGACGTTTTTTCAAACAGACGTCCATTCTGAAAGATAACAGCTTCTCCGTTCCAAGGGCCCAATTGGATTTCGGGTACAATCCAACCCGGACACTATCCAACAGCAACCAAAACTCGGGCGAAATATTCCAAAAGTTCCATCTCATCAAAAGGAAATCAACGAGATAGACGGCGCGTTAATCGGACGCCCGGTCTATGAGTTATTGGCTTTTTTCTTTCCAGGGGCCCGGTTGGTTTTGTGAGCGAACCAACCCGACCGCACTCCGACGGCATCGAAACCTCAAGAGGAGTAAGCCAAAAGATCCGTCTCACTTAGAGTAATCCATCAAAGTCGACGGCACGTCAATAGGACGTCCGGAGCTCAAGATATAAGTGTTTCCGCTCCGAGGGCCCTGTTGGTTTCGTATCTAAACCAACCCGACCGAACCCACGGTATTTTGAAACCTTGAGTGTAATATTCCAAAATGATCGTCTCGATCCAAGGGTCGCATCGACGCTGACGGTGCGTCGATCAGAGGTCTACAGCTCAAGATATGATCGAAAAACTGTGAGGGGTCCGAAAACGGGGGGTCTAGGCCCGGACCGACCCGGCCCAACCCCCCCTAGGTCGGCCCGAAACGGGTCGACCCGCCCCGGGTTTGGGTTCGACCCGGATGGCGCGACCTGGCCCGGCCGGTGGGTCGGCTCGGCCGGTTACGGCCGAGTGGAGCGGAGTGGGGCGCTGCCCCTGCGTGAAGAACAGTGGCCCCGCGGTTGGGGCCGCCCGTGCCAGCGAACGCGGCAGCCGTCCGCGTCCCGCCACCCCCCTCCGGTCCCACGCGGTCGCAGGACCTCGCTCCGCTGCCGCGGCTTCAACCTCGGTGGATTCTTCTGGCGGCACTCTGGGCGCCACCGCCCCTGACCGCCGGCGCCACCGCGCCGGCTTGGGGCGCCGGCGGGGGCTTCCACGGACCATCGGACACGCTCCGGTGGTCCGATTCGCCTGCGGTCTTCGCCAGTGATCATCACGGGACCCGACCTTCACTTCAAAGATCCCACAATGCCCGTGTGGCTTCGTTTGTCATTTTCCGGCATAGTGTGACGGCATCGTGGCTTGTTCAACTTCATCGGCGTGGCGCGACGGCACCGCGCTTCTTAGCCCTTCCTCATAATTTCCGCGCGGTGCAACGGCACCGTGCCGCCTTTCACGTGATGCAACAAATTCAACAACAAGGGGAAGAGGAGGGTAGGCCGTGTTCGTGCGGTCGGACCACCTCCCGTTATAATGATAGTAAGTGGCCATCTATTAGAAGTTGACGTACGGAAAAAAATAATTCACGGACAAAAACATAAATCCTCAACATCAATCTGCATGAACGAATGATCCGCGGATCAACCTGGAATTGGTTGGTCCGCACTCGTCGTTCCTTTCTCAAAAGATAAGAGAACACAAAATAAATTCCCCTACATGTATATTTGACGTCGCACGTCGGGTGTCACGGAGAACGGCGTTGCGGGGTCGGGCGTAGATTCTGTGGACATCGGGGTGCATCCGAGGAGGAAACAATGTCTCCTCACTTGTTTCTATGGAAGAAGAGGATGGAGAACCGTGGACGCCGAGTCGTTCTACGTTGAAGGGATGGTGCTCTTCATCGAAGAAGAACTGTTCTACGTTGAAGATGTGTCGTTCTTCATCGAAGGAAAGTTCTCTTCTTCTTCACACCAAAGCTCTCCCAAAAACTCTAGGACTTTGCTAAAGTTTTCTCCCACACCAAAAGCTCTAACTCAAAATAATATCCCATGATATTGTTTTTATTCACACCACAAAGATTTAAAATTCAAACCAAACCACCTAATTAAACAAATGAAGAGAATCATCTCATTAATTAAGGAATTTTGGCATGAATTAATGGTGGAAGGAAAAGGTGAAGAGTTACACAAAATAAGAAGAGTTAACAAACTTAATGGAAGAGGAGATTAATGGGGAGTTGACACATTAAAAGAAATGGATTTTAAGGGGGGTTGTAGAGTTATACATTTAAACACAAGGGGTGTTAAATGGGGGGAAGTTCGTGGGGGTTAAAGGGAATGTGAATGGTTGGGGTTTCGTGTGGACCCCACCACCCTTGGTCATACCCTCTCATGGGAAGTTATGTAGGGTGTGGCCCCACCTCCAACTTCTCTATGAAGAAATTAACTTCCACATAAAATAAATTGTAACACTACAATTTATTTAAGACTTATCGAATCCCCAAAAACTAACCACCTCATGCGACAAAACGCAACAGCTCTTAAGGTCCCCTTAAGCAATTATCGGTGCTATGAGTTCATCGGTGCCCTTAGATTTCAATTCCGAGCACCGGTTCAAAAGATAGAAAAACCCACTCGTCCGTCCACTGAACGTACCCGAGGCAAACTTCTGAAAAAGATTCCAGGCACACCATGCCTCGGAATCAGACGCCGTCAGAAACTGCATTCCTGTAAAATTCCCAAGAAAATTAAGAAAAAAAATTCCTTGAAATTTCCGGGTCTTTACATTACTCCCACCTCAGGGCTTTACGTCCCCGTAAAGCTTCAACACAAACCAGGGTCACAAAAGCGGTACAGAGCACACATCTGAGCCTCCCGCTCTCATGTGCTCACCTGGAGGTTCTCGTACTGCCTGAGAAAGTGCACCCGATGAATATACCATTCTCGTAGGATCTGCCCCTGTCGATCCTCTATCCCCACTGGAACCTAAGTGAAAGTCACTCCATTGCCATTGTCTAGATTCCCATGGTCGATGATATGTGAAGGGTCGAGCACGTATCTCCTCAGTTAAGATACATGGAAGTCGTTATGCACCTGGTGCAGCTGAGGTGGATGGGTCAAGCGGTAAACCACCTCGCCTACCCAGCTGAGGTCCTAGAAAGGTCCGTTGAACCTCGGAGATTACTTGCCGCCTTGGCCACATCTCCGTAAACCTCGTCGAGGTGAGACCGTATAAGGACATGATCGTCATCCTCGATCTTCAGAGGTCTCCAATTCCTATTAGAACTGGAACTCTAAATGATTAATTCCACGAGGGTAAGGTTGACCGACTCAAGAGTGATCGGTCGCACCCTCCTACGCATGAGTTTATCCTGTGCTGCATGGGGTTTCCTTTTCACCGACCAAGGAAAACACATTCCGACTTCGTAGTTAAACCACAACCTTTTTGCCTAATATAGTCAATCCGTGTATGAATTGTGGATCCAATCCATACTCAGACCAACGTCGTAAGGCCTCGACGCTGCCACCAAGAGATTCCAACTAAAACTCTTGCCTCGAGGGTCTGACCACACTGTTAGCGTAAGTGTGATTATCGAGTCTTCTCCCAAGGTATCTCCAGACGTGAGGGTCAAGTCCACGGATTACCGGAAACTCTAGGTCTGGGACAAGATTTTTGAAAGAAAGGAATGATTTATATCGACGTCTGTTACTACAGCAGCTAGTAGTGGACACAGTCTGTCCTTTGAATCATTCTTAGAGCCATTGGGTCACTCTCTCTGACTGCAAGCAGCTACTCTATTTCTCCACCCTTTAGCTCCATGTGCCTGGCAGGGATAACTAAGGCGGGTGGTTGTAGCATGCTAAGAGGTACACCACCTCACGCTGGTCTCCTAGCTCTGCCTCCACGTCTGCTGCTTCGCAGACTCCTTAAAGCTTCCTCTTCTTGAAACATTTAACACGCTCGAAGACCGCAGGTGAATTGGACCACCGGAGCGTGTCCAGTGGTCCGCGGAATCCCCCCTGGCAGTCGGGGGCGGCGACGCCCGGAGTGCCGCCTAAAGAATCCGCCGCGGCTGAAGCCACGGCGGCGGAGCGCGATCCCGCGACCGCGCAGTACCGAAGGGGGGCAGCGGGACGCGGCCGGCTGCCGCGTCCGCTGGCACGGGCGGCCCCAAACGCGGGGTCGCGGTTCTTCACGTGGGGGCAGGGTCCCGCTCCGCTCCGCTCGGCTGTAACCGGCCAAGCCGACCCACCGGCCAGGCCGGGTCGCGCCATCCGGGTCGGACCCGGACCCGGATCGGGTCGACCCGTTTCGGGCCGACCCAGTGGGGGTTGGGCCGTGTCGGTACGGGCCCAGACCCCCCGTTTTCGGACCCCTCACGATTTTTCAATCATATCTTGATCTTTAGACCTCCGATCGACGCACCGTCAATGGAGATGCGGCCCTTGGATCGAGACGGTCATTTCGGTATATTACACTCAAGGTTTCAGAATACCTTGGTTTCAGTCGTGTTGGTTCGGATACGAAACCAACCGGGCCCTCGGAGCGGAAACACTTATATCTTGAGCTCCGGACGTCCTATTGACATATCGTCGACTTTGATGGATTCCTCTAAGTGAGAAGGATCTTTTGGATTACTCCGCTCGAGGTTCGGATGCCATCGGAGTGCGGTCGGGTTGGTTCGCTTGCGAAACCAACCGGGCCCCTGGAAAGAAAAAAGCCAATAACTCACAGACCAGGCGTCCGATTGACGCGCCGTCTGTCTCGTTGATTTCCTCTTGACGAGAAGGAACTTTTGTCATACATCGCCTGAGTTTTGGTTGCTGGTGGATAGTGGTCGGGTTGGATTGTACCCGAAATCCAACCGGGCCCTTGGAACGGAAAAGCTGTTATCTTTCAAACTAGACGTTCATTTGACGAACCGTTAGCGGCGTTGGTGATCACATGGAGAAATGGTTCCTTTGAGTATACCCTATGAGAGTTCGGGGTACAGTTGAGATATGGCCGGGTTGGTTCGCACTCGAAACCAACCAGGCCCCTGGGACGAAAAGGCTAATAACTCCCAGACCGGGCGTCTGATTGATGCGCTGTCTATTGCGTTGAGACCCCTATGACGAGGCAGTCCTTTGAGATGCTTCTTTGTGGGACATTGAGATACTTGTAGTATTGACCGGTAGCTCGTTGAGCGGACCCTCCCATAGACGAGTGTGCGAAGTACGGAGACCGTGTAGCCAACTGAGACCTGCCGACTGCTTGACCGACTCGACTTGGATTGAGTCGACTAGCCCAGTTGATGGAGCACTACTTTGTGAGGTGCAGACCCATGGCAGACAGAGCACTACCTGTGTGACAGTGCAGACCCACGGTACTCGTCCGGAGAGTACCTCTGCAGGCTACTAGGGGGTGTGCACTACTATGTTTGGGTGGCATACCCTGGCGGGAAGCACTACTGTGTTTGGGTGGCTGACCCGCGGTACTCGACAGGAGGAGTACCTCAACAGTCTTAGGTTAGTGAGCAGTACCTTGGAGTCGTGACAGGACCACTGTACACTCCAGAGATGGAGCTCTTCAGCAGTTACGATTTCGATAATGAAAATCCAGGTTTGAGCTGAGACTTTTGACCTTTGTGCTAACCTCATGATTGAGATGGGTCACTTGATAACTTAGGTATATGTATGGGCATATACTTGGGTAGTGGTTATCCTTTGATTTCATGATCTTGGTGTTTTCCTCATTATTGAGATGGGTTACTTGATAACTTAGGTATATGCATGGGCATATACCTAAGTAGAGGTTATCTGTTGAGATCTTCGTTGTGGTTATCCATGTTGGTTTTAGTGAGACCTTGAGGGTCTCGAGGTCACTATTGAGTATCATTATACTCACCCCTACACGGGCTATTCCCGCACCTCGTTGTGTTGGTTGCAAACGACGAGCAGTGCTGACGGAGGCCGAGTGTTCGAGGACTGGACGATACCTGGAGGTGGACTACATGACGAGTCAGTACCCGGAGGTGGACTACATGACGAGTCAGTATCTGGAGGTGTACTTCATAGCGAGACAACACTCAGAGGCGGTTGACGGGCAAGAGCGTTGTGGATGCTATCTGTACCTACCCTTTAGGTAGGATCCGAGGAGGACGACCCAGGAGCCGCTTCCGTTCTTCCAGCAGTTGTTTTTTTTCTATTGTACTTTGTTCAGTTGTAGTTGTACTTTTATTTGGGTTTGTATTCTGGCCCATTTACCTTTCAGCACTTCTCTTTGTACTTAGTGTTTTACTTCCGCTTGTACTCTGTGGTGTTTTGTTTAGTTTTATAAGGCAATGCCTTCCCAATTATCGGGATTTATGCCTTTGGTGCTAGTCGCCAGCACCTGGCCTATGGAAGGCGGGCTTGGGGTAGTCACGGCATGGGCCCCAAGGATGGGTCCTGACAGTCCTGGTTTCCTCCCACAACCCCCGAGGTCAGTGCCTCGGGGCGACCTCCTCCGACCGCGATAGGCACGCCGCTGCCTCTGCCTCCCGCAGCCGTTGTCTCCTCGCCGAAGCTTCCTCGCCGGAGCGGAGGAGGAGAGGGAAGAGGGTTGGAGGGCTTTGCTATGGGGGTGAACAAGGGGAGGAGGGTGAGAGGTTTACTTAAATAGAAATTAATAAATTTTAATAATTAATTTCAAAACACCCCAAATTACCCCGTGACCAAAACTCTCGACGGGGTCAAGGTTAAGCCTCCCCTAGGGTAAACACCACCTCCCGAGCATAGCGGAGGTCTCAGAATTTTAATCCGAGACCCCATTCAAAAGTTATAAAACTTAGCACCTGAGGCCACCAAATTACGAAAATGCCCCTGGGACCATTTTTTTGCAAACGGCCCACGCCCGCGAAACATATACCCCTCCTAGGGTAACAGACACACTCTGAACTCAACAGTGACCATGGTTTTCCAATTCGAGCCACCGTTTAATAGATACTAGTGTTTCATCATTAAACGAATTAATTTATTTATTTAATCTGTTTAACGTTCCAGAAGCGGGCGAGGGGTCCAAACGTCCCGCGCCGATAAGTTTTATGTCATTCCTAGGGTAAACACCCCATTTAGGACCCATCTGTACACTCGGATCTCTGATCCGGTGCACCGTTTAAGAGTTATCCCATTTATTTTGTGTTTCAAGTGTGAACACACTGAAAATTTAATACCGGCCACACCGGGGCTCGGAATCGCACGCCGTCTGAAGGAGCTGCTCTGGAATGACATCAAGAAATATTCCAAAGTCTTTCGCAGCAAAAACTACGTTCTTACATAATGTTTTTTATTTATGGAATGGATTATATTGAACATTTTTTTTCATTGTTTAGTTTTGAGATTATGGTATTATTTTTTTCATACGGTGGATTATTCAATTTGGGAGTTATCTTACATTATGTGAACCATTTTTGGTTTTATGAACTATATGTGGAATTCCATGTAATTATTATGATTATTATATGTTATGATAAAACATAATTTTAATTATTTAGGCCTAAATATTTCATCTTTGATATTAATTTCTTGGAGTTGGAAATGAAGCGAAAATTGATTGAAGCACATACAAAGGATAAAATTATACATATGAAATAAAATATATGAAGTAATTATATTTTATGGTTCTCTATATTTTTATTTTAAAAAAATCATAAAACATGTGGAAAAGGATATTGAAATAAAAAATGTAAACATTTACCTCCACTTTCTGTGAATCAATGTTATTTACACGCATCATAGATTTATGGATTTCTGGTTATGAGCTTTCTCAATGACATGTTATATACAACTCTCTATTAGTCATTAGGGATTTATTTTCTCATTAATTTCCATATTATAAATTCCAATTAATTTTATATTATTTGGAAACAAAGTATTATGTTAATCTAGATTTCCTTTGTATTTCCCTTTCTCACTTCTCAATCATATGTTTTACTAAAAATTTTATAATTTATGTTTTCCACAAAATAAAATTAAAATATAGAAACCATGAATTTTTATAATAATTTAAAATTGAAATGAAACAATTTATTTATGAAGTATAAAACATAACACACCATGATTATGAATGAAGAACATTATGCTCGATAGTGTATAAGACATAAAATAGTTATCCTAAATGAACCACAATACACTATTTAAATATGGACATTATAAAATAGTGTTTATATTTTTTAATATGAATTAGAATAAATAATTTTTTGAAATTATGTATAAATAATTTAATTGAATCGAATATATTGGTATATAATGACTCAATTTATAGTAAATCCCAAACATGATTCAAAAATATATTTTTCATTAGAAATGATTTTTTTTTCATTTTACAACTCAAATAAATTAAATTAATTTTACCAATTTTTAAAATTATTGATAAAAAAAGTACATAATTTTTTAAAATAATTAATTTAACAATAATTTTGGGTTGTATTCTCGGATATTTCTAAAACACAGTATTTTCAATGAATAGTAAAAAATAATGTATTTTTTTGTATAATTGACATTTCTTTTCAATAAATCAACTTACTAAAACTAAAATAATAATTTTAATTTTATTTAAAATTAAAATAAGTTTTATTTAGTCATATTTAATACTATTACATACATTTGAGTTATAATACAGCATATTTTGGAAGAATTTTCTTTGTTGACACACACATTTTTTTTAAACTATTGTCATGTGGAAAACAATTTGTGAATTTAAATAAATTTAAATAACCTATATTTAGAAATGATTTATATTAATTGTATATATTTCTATAAATATTAATTTAAATTTTTATAATTATAATTACCAGTCATATAGCTGAGGTAATATTATCTCTTGACAGAAAAATATATTTTTAAAAAATATATTTTTGAACACCTTTTGCAGGATCATTTTTAAATTAAATTCCTCCACTTGTGTCAATATTATTTTTTAAATTAAATAAATATTATTAATAAGAATAATTATAAGTAGGTAATAAAGAAAACATAATTAATTTTCATTTTTTATAATAATAACTGTATGAATTAGTCACTGGGTAAAAGGAAAAATCTGCCTAACCAAGGTTAAAATGACAAGATAAGAACACCATTATTTATCATAATTATTATTGAATGGTTTTTTATATGATTATAATCTAATTATTTATATTCAATTATTTTTCGTAATGTTTTCCATGAAATTAAACTATATAATAATTTATGTAAATAAAGAGAAACAAATTCACATAATTTACTTTAAATATCTCTTATATGTTCACATAGCGATAAAAAGATGGGGTAAGTGAATAATAAATGTCATTTTTATTATATTTAATTTATTTTCATAATAGTATTTTGTTAAATTTTATTAATTATATATTTACCTTAAATTCTTATACAATGTTGACACATCACCAGTTCAAAGAGTGTAAATTTCAGGGTAAATATGTTTTAAAACATTAAAAGTATTGTATTACAGATGATTTTATGTTACAAAATATTTTTATTTTTAATAATGATTTTTTATGGGTAAGTTGTTTATAATAAATATTTATTTTTATATGTTTCACATTAATGTCAAAATAAATGAAGTGTCAAAAATGATATTAATGATATTTTATGTAAACGAATATTTTATTATATTATATAAAAAACCTAAAAAATAATAAAGAGGTAATTTATGACTTTTAATGTTATAGAATGAAAAAAATTTCACATTTATGATCCAATTGTAATATTATAATTTAAATCATTACCCTTTCAATATGAAAATTTTATTCCCACGGTTATGGTTTAAACGAGTTTACCAGGTGTTAATCCAAGATATAAGGGTTATTTTTGTAATGAAATTTTTTCTACTACTAATGGATTGAAATTTATCTAAATTATAATATAAAATATTCTATTTTTTTCCATTCATAATTATTTTTATTTAATATGACCTTATTATAATGATATATTTTATAAAATTCTATTAGTGACTCTTCCCAAACTTATAAAAGGGAAAAAACACTCATATTTTTTTAACACATGATGAAATATTATGATCAATAAATAAATAACAAAACATATTCATTAATATTCCTATAGTCCTTATTTTATATTTAAGACCCTACTAGTTTATATTCTAGTGTAAACCTAAAGTTGTTTTTATAAAGAAGTGGTATCATTATTAACCGAGTGTTTTTAATTTCTTCATACAACACCATAATATATCATTCTAAAATGATATTATAATCAAATAAACACCTAAAATATTATGATATTTATTTAATGAAATACCATATATCCATAAAATCTTCCATGAAATTATAAAATGAAACTGTCGTTTGTGTGTTTTGGAAACTACTACATTGTAAATGCATGTAATTTGGTTTCCATTACCACAACTAATAGATATTTTTAATAACATATTTAATAAATATAAGTTATTAATATCATATATATCATTATTTAAATATAACATATCATATATCCTATTACATTTTAATTTATTTAAAATTGATAACATCCTTCTTACATATTTGGGGATTAACACCTCTACAAATAACTATTATTTTCTTTTCATAACCACATAACATGAATCATATATATAAGTGTATTTAAATTAGTGATATTAAATTTATTTTATAATGAAAATTATTTTGAGATAAATGTATAATTATAATTTTTACATCATGATCATTGAAAAGGGAAACATTATACATGCATTAGTATGAATTACCATCTCTATAATTGTAACATAGATCAATTATCACACTAATATTTCATTTTTTGATTAATTATTTATCTATAAAAAGATAATTATTTCATTTTTATTAAACAATATATTATATTTCAAAGACCACCTTTACCTTATCCAAACCACCAAAGTAATTTTATATATATGAGCTGAATATCATAAAAACTTATAATGTGAATATAATTGATTAAGAAATTAAATATAACATGGTAGTAAATAAAATTAAAGGAACAATTAAAATTCAAAATGTTCTTAATAAAGTGAATAATGAACATATTTTTAAATTTTATGTTGATTAATAATGTTCATGACGTGTCTCACCGAAGGTAAGGGATTTGAACTCAATTTCCTTTCATTGAGGAATGTTTTATTTTTATGCACCTAATTTATTTTATATTGTGTATATGTTGCCCATTTTAAATGTTACAACATTAATAATTAGTAAATCATGGTATTTCATGTTTTAATTAGAATTATTTCATTCAAGGGGATTTGGCTTGAATGTTACCAAGTGGCAAGTGTTTCATTACTCGGTTTATATTCTATGGGTAATGTTACTTATGCATTGTATTTAATATTATAAGACTATGTGTGTTGGTATTTTTGATTATTTTATATTTTATTTACACATGTTTTATTTAGATTAAAATTTTTAAACATAATAAATTAATTTATTAAATATCACTTAAAAATTATGATATCTGAATATGATTTGTATTAACTTACACTTCATCGAGAAATTTTTAGTATTATGCAACTATTTATTTATATATGGTGTATCTACTTTCTATTTGATACATTATATCATGAATTCCATTATCTTAATGGTTTTCAATGTCTCATTTGATGTCATTTCTTTAATGGCGCTTATTATTCAAAAGTTATAAAATTTGTAAGATATTTATTTACAATCCCATCATTATTAGAGATTTTTATGTTTGAGTCTCCAATTAGAGAATTATTTGATTTCATATCATAAAAAAATATTTTCTTATCCTATAGTTATTTTATGAAATTATATGTTTTTATTTCCATTTACACTATTTATGTACTTAAGATACCAAAATAATCATTTTTAAGAGAAACCAACATATTTCTCTACATCACCGGGGATCTTTATCATCCATGTATATATATTACCTAAAATCATTGATTTTTTTTTTAAATATTGTATAATTTTTTATTCAAATTTTTCATCCAATATGTTAATTTTTTTAAATGGTTTATACGGATTATCATTATCATTTTCTGAAGATGAACCAATTGAAGTTTTACCAAAAATTTTAAAAGGAATATTTATTTTACTATACTTTGAATGAAAAAAAATTCTTATTATTATGACCACTCATTGGTTTGAATATTTTATTACATGTTTATAATATTTTTCAAATAATATTATTTTACAAATATTATGTGAATATTTAGTTTTTAAAATTTATTTTTATGTGAAAATTGAATTTTGATAAAAAAATATTTTATGCGATGTTTTTATGGTATTTATATTAATAAATATTAATAACCATTTATTTTACTTATAATAAGATGGGGATATAGTATAATGATGTCATTATTGTTCTTTCTATATATAGTTTATGATCAATTTGATCTAGAAAATTATTGACATTCACTTTCTGGATTAAATTTGTTATTATAAACTTTCCAGTGAAACAGTTACATTATTTTGATCATTGGACATTACTTTTCCCTTCAAAATCATTAATCCTCATAATATATATGATCATTTAGTAAACTATTTTTAATTTATATATATGGTCTTTTACTATGAAATTTATTTAACTAATTGTTGAGAAACTTGATAAACCCATATTTTTCACTCAATATATATATTTAGACATAAGGCATATTTTTAAGAATAAATTTGATTATTAAATATATGAGGAATTCATTGAAAATGTAGTGGTTGGTGGGTACTTGTCATATATTTCCCCTAAATGCACCGATATTTCCCATCGGACATATCAATAATATATGATTAAATAATTTTTTGTTATATACTTACCCATAAATTAATCTTTCCAAACACATGGTCTTTATATATATAGATATCATGAAGTCCGAGATCATGATCTATAATACTAATAATTTACTTTAATAAAAATTTTGTTATTATTTTACAAGATAATTTTTCATTGACATCACCTATTGATGCATTTCTTTATAAAGTTATTGAATAAATGGAGAATGTTTAAAATTATTTACATTTCTATATTAATCATGAACTATTTAATCATGATGGATCTCAATTTATGTAAACTATAAAGATTTTTTCAGATCACCCTTTAATTTTTTTCATTTCTTTATATAGGATGATGGAATCTTTAAATATGTATAATGATGTCAAATATTTTATTTCCCAATGTTATAATTTATGTTTTTATTTGTAATGAGATACTCAAGTATATATCTACAATACTAATACTACTAACCTATTAAGATCATTGGGATGAGTTCTGTTATATCTTATTCTAATATAATAAATTAATAACTGAATCTAGGCTACTTGAGTTTTATTATTTACATAAGAAGTGTTCTGTATGGAATTTAGAGCTCTACAAAACATAAACATTCCAAAATATGGTATTATTTTGAGAAATTTATACACCAGTGAACCCAGCATCGATAGATACCCCATCAAACAAGTATTCTGGGTTGAGAAGGATAGAACATAGATGATGAAGCTATTAGATCATATAAGTGACTCTCACGATTCATGAAACAACTCTCATGGATTATAAATAGTTATAATAATTTTTCAAAATACTTCACACATTCCCATTAGTAAATTGTATGTTTTGTATAAATTTCAAAAATGTCTTTCTATGAAGAATGTGTCTCATGAATTGTTATAAATTATTTTAATTTTGTGTTTTTTAAGAAAAAACATTCAACAAACTTAACCTAAAATGTTATAATTTTTCTATCATTATACCAAATATGTTTAAATTAACTTTAATGGAATGTGGTACTTTTACAAGAAGTACTAACATTTAAGACAAATTATTTTGTGCAGTTCCAATATTGCATGAAAGCGTCACAAACCCACAATATTTTTATAAACATATTAAATTATCCAAGACATGAGGACCTCCTTTCAAAAAACCATTTTCATGACATATAAAGGCATTAAGGTCGTTCTCCAATAAATTCTAAACTTATACAAAAAATTTACAAACATCTATAAATGTCATGTTTCTATACAACACTCATCATTCAAAAACATCTTAAAAAAACCCCCACTTAATGATTCCTTTTCAGAAAAAATAGTTTCCCAAATTTTGAGTAATTAAAGGTTCTATAACCAACTACCAATTAGATTTCTTTCACAAAACACACACAATCCACTGTTTCATTTCATTATTACCTAGTAAATCCTCACATAACCTCCATTCCAATATTTTATACTCATTAGAAACTCTCGATAAATATAATTCATAATATCCAAATTCAATATCTCAATATTACTTTTTTAAATACAATTAATTTATTCGTAAAAAATCAACATTTCATGGCCTTCATTTATTATATATGATTTCAATATTCTTTATCAAAATCCTAGTTTTATAGTGTTAACTTGTGTATAATAACATCCTTGATGCATGTGTTTTAAATGTGGACAACACTTTATGACAATAATATGATTACTTGGGTGAAAATACCAAGATAAAATGGGTTACGAACACATGATACCTTATGTGTTGTGCAAAATAAGCCTCATCGAGTGAATATGGGATTCTACCTATAGTATTAGGTAAAAAAACATGAAAAATAACCCTGTCAAAATCTAGCCCGGGTACCCTAGTAACCCGATATCCAAGATAGCCCTAACATATCCCGAACGACATTCACAATACCTATGGGTAGTATAATAGCACATAGAATCATGAAACATACATGTGGGAACTAATTTTCCACAAAACATATCAGAAGTAAGACAAGAAAGTCAATACTTATACAAAATAAACTCAACTGGGAGTAATGTACCAGAGGCCAACAAGGCATTAAATACAAAAGTAGTATAACCCAATTACCAAAATTAGGAAATCAAAAAAAGTATCTGTGTAAAAAACTCACCATGTCCAATTTTCAATATTTGGAACCACCTTGACGTGATCCTTTCCCCTTGCTTGAACCTAGAAAGAGATGATCAACAAACTCTCAAAGGAATTATTAGGGTGTGAGATAAAAATCATATAAGGGTCTCACAATAAAATCAATGTCATATGCCAATAATATATTATCCCAAGGAGCACATTATATTTTATAATAAATAGTTTTGAAATTTTAAATGATATTTAAACAAATCATGCTATACAATTAATATGATGGATAATTATTTTAGAAATGACTTTAAAAGTGATGGAATATTTCTAAGATGATGGATTAATAAAATATAAAAATTAAATTGTTTATATGAATATAGAAGGAATGTAACATAGATTAACAACATTGGAATACATTTATATCTTAAATATAATCAAGATAGTAACAAGGTCATCATCCATATATGTAATAATTGTTTAGGATACAGGACTCCACACTCTCTAAGTGATCATGGAAACATGTTTATACAGACATCCCCATGAAAAATTCCAAAGGCAACTCATCACTATCCCATTAGGTATGTTACCAACTAAATTTATGTTTAGAGCATTTTATAAAAGAAGAGTGTGTCCAAATAACTTATAAACAACCAAAGGCTAGCATGTTCTCATACATGATCAATGCTAATAAATTTATTTTATGAAAACTCAAAATACAAATCAATACCACATCCCCCATTTCAATTTTCAATTTCTATTTAAAACAAGAAATTTATTAATAAGAAAATTTCTTTTAGAAAGATAAAATCACTGGGGTTTTATCAAAACATTTTAACCCGTTTTCACGATTTAAAGTAAATTAAAAACATGTTCCATAAAATTAGTAATCCATTTTAATAGTTAAACTGAATGATTTAATTGAGATAGATTCCATAAAATTTAAAATTTAAAATAATAAATTTTCACAAATTCACCATTATTCAATGGAATTGGTGGTTTCACCAATTTCCCTTCCAAACCCACTTCAAATATACCAATTCACTAGAATTTGGATTTATCAAATCAATTGAAATAAATGCACCAGTTGAAGGTTAATAAATTTTGCTGAATGGATCTCAATCACCTACATTTCTTTCCAAAACAAACACTTTAAATTGATCCTGTTAATGAAAAGGTATGTGTAAATGACATTGAAACTCAACCAAAAAAGAGAGACCCCAATAGTACAGATCATATATCCATAAATTTCAATATAATCCATTGAAATCACAAATGAGTAGAATGAGAGAAAGATAAAGAATAAAGAGAACACTTGATCAGGAATCAACCCTGCTAGTGATGTGAAAATTGAACACTAAACAAAGTAACCTAGAAGGGATATAGTGATTCAAGATCACATGTGGAAGGCCTTGGATTAATGGAGGGAGACATTGGAGAGGATCCAAAAATAGATATATTGGAAGCCCTACTTGTTTAGAAAATAAATACATGATATTACATGGAAGGTAACATTATTACACTTCATGAATTTGTTGATATCCAAAACCTTTAAAAAAACATATCTCCTATAATTAAAACACAAAAATCCAAATGAACCCAATGATATTTAATTCACTCATGATGTGTAAAGATTCATAATATTGTGTACCCTTCATATTGTGAAGCCTTTCATAACATGCTTCCAGAAACTCTTACACATCGTGTAACCATGTTACACAACGTGTAACAATCCTACAACACTTAAAAAGATCCATTTAAAGTTAATCATTCAAAAAATTACGAATTAACCATTAAAGTTGACCTTATAATTAATTATCAAATATACCACAATAATGTGAAGGAAAAACCATGCCAATGTTATAGACATACATGTCCAATCGGTAAGAGGATGCTACAACCTCCCCATCATAAAAAACATTTTGTCCCTAGAATGCCTATGCAAAAGCCTCCATTCAACAAAACATGGCCACTACTCCCTCGTCAGTGCCTCTCATTCCCAGGTATTATTATTATCATAACCAAGTTTCCATAGAACAAGATCCAAATGTATCATCCTCGCACTAATAAACTTGTTCTCAGAATCAACTATCCTGACTGGACACTCAATAAAAGATAAATCAGGTCAAATCTGTAGATCACTCTAGCTAAAAACATGAGATGTATAAAATTGAAAATTTCATATCTAAAATACATTAAATACGTTATGTATCGACTTATACTACAGAGAAAGTGATAAAAGGTATGCAACTTTCACCAAATGATCAGTAACCACAAAAGGTCCCACAAAACAAGGAGCAAGGTTCCCTTCCATATGAAGCCATCAATGAACCTACTTTGGTGAAACATTCAAGAAAACTGAGTATCCAACTTATAATTCCAAAGTTCTATGGAAATGATCAACATAAAAATTATTCAAACTATAAGATATCAAAATTATATAACAAATTAACCAAATATTTGTTGCTGTCTCATGCACCAAACATAGACATTCACCAATCTCCCACCAACACAGTAGATATTTACAAGGCCGGCCATTCAAGGCCACAAAAGGTGCCATTCTGATATGGAATAGTAACTATTTATATAAGAAAAATCAACCAGTACAAATTGATCATACCAAGCCCCAATGAGGTTGAGAATTCATTCATAAATAATTCCTTGAATAATTTTTATAGATCTCTCTATCTAGCCATCCAACTATGGATGGTATCACATCCTCAAATGAATCTAAAATCCTAGTGCCTTTTGATGGACTCTCCAAAATCTAGAAGTGAACCAAGGATCCCTATCAGAGACTATATCATATGAAACTCTATGAAAAAAAACAATCTATTTCATATAGAGATTCCTCAAATTCTCAAATTTGGTTTTACCACAAATGGGTATAAAGTTGGATAACATGGCTATACTATAAATCACAACCCATATCATATTATTCTTTATCTTGGTACAAGTAAAGACAATCTCAATGTCTATATAAATTTTATGCCACTTCAATATAGGGACTAGAAGTTGATGAAGTAAACCTGAAGGTTTCTTTTTCTTGTCCTTCACCTTCAGCCATGTATAAAAGTGGGAAACAAACTATGAAGTGGTATGTATCATACCTAGACACAAAAAATTCTTCCGCATATCTAGAAAACATATTAGTGTTTCCTGGGTGCACAAGACACTAGAAATTATGAGATTCCACCCATCATAAACATTCTTTTTGCTAATGGAACAAATAATAGATATTGATAGCATAAAACCCCCTCTTTGGAAAAAGGCCATTGAGAAACTAAATACCACCTTAAAGAGAGTATATAATGCCAAAAAATTCATCATCAATATCTTCATCAAGAAGAATAATCTCGAGAAGAGTGGACATCAACTGAACACTGGATAAGGAAACATCAATCCCTTTATCATAAACTCCAATTTGAAATTGTACAAAGAGATCCATCAAATTCCATTCCTCTAAGGATTATTTCAATGATTGGTTTATTAGTTTTCTGCTCCATGGATCTTCAATGACATTCTATTTCCCTGGGGTTTAGGCAATGTCAAAGTCAAAATATTATATGTACTCCACCCAGTTCCTCTAGTTAATATTCAATTCTTTTTTAGAGAAGATACAACTAATGATTTTTTGCTATGAATACACATTAAACCTTTCACTGAAAATGTTGTCTCTCCATCTCTTAAGTATGTAAATAAAAAATTTCTATTCAAGGTCATGGGAAGGATAGTCTTTCTCATGTGGATGAAGCTAACGAGATCCATATGAAACAACATGATTATCCACCATAAAAACACTACCCAAGCCTTAACCTGATGCATCACAGAACACCACTTGGCTCTACTCGGCTTTGGGAAAAGTCAACACCACGTAGTTGTAAAATGGTGTTTCATATAAAGAAAAAGAACTATGAAATTTATCATTCTATGAAAACTTCACCATTTTCTAAGTTAGAGCAGTCATTAAGGAAGACAAATGGTAGAAGTTCTTCCCGAACTGATGATATTATCCAAAAATCCCAAAAATCTCCAAATCTCAAATATATTATGTAGTTCTTTATAAGTCATAAAAACCTTTAAATTCTCATGATTAATTCATATAAACTATTCAGACACCACATGTCCCAAAAATTTCACTTCCCAAATCATGAAATTACACTTTGAAAGTTTGGTATAATGACTATAATTTCTTAGCAGACTTAGAACTGTAATAATATGATGCGCATGATACTACTCAGACTTGGAAATTATGAGGATTTCACTAAAAAAAGACTACCACAGTTTTATCCAGATACTCTTGGAAAATTTAGTTCATCAAATATATTAAAACTACATAATCAATTTTTATAACAAATAGAATAACAAGGTACTTATAATGGATTTACTAACCCTAAAAGGCAGTTTTCGAAATCTCAGATTATTTTATCCACAACCAATGGTAACAAATCAAAGGATTTAATTTGAAAACCTATTCAAACCATTCAATTTATCAAATAGATCATTAATCCGTGGAAATATATACTTTTCATTCACTATAACTCCTTTGAGTCTTTAGTAATCTACATAGAATCGAAGAGAATCATCAGATTTCATAGAGAAGAGAACTAGTGCCACCCATGGAGACACATATATTCATACAAATATTTTCTCAAGAAGATATTTCAACTCGAAATATATATATATTATTTTATTTTTGTCCAAGAGGTAAGAGGGAATAAAAACATGATGAGTACCATACATTAATTCAAAGGAAAACTCGACCTCCCTTACCATTGGAAACCTAGAGATATTATAAGGAAATGCATAAGGAGAATCATTGACAACTGGAGAGAGATAAACACTCAAATATTCCTATTCTGGGTCAAAATAAAACAATAATATTACCTTCACCAACTCTAAATAGGAAGGGACAACTCTAATCAACTATGGATCCCATTATCCATGAATTATAAGAGACATACCACTAGGTTTAGTAAGGTAGACTCTTAAAGTTAAAAATCAATTAGGACTTTATTTTAAATGATCCAATCCATTTTAGAAATGACATCATGAGGTTTAATGTCAAGGATTATAAAAATCCAAGACAAAGTGAGAAATAACACAGAGAAGAAACATACAGAACTATGGAGATGCCTCTCTCTCCTTATTCCAAGGGTGGTAGTAATATGAATTTCATGAGATAAAATATCCATAGGATGATTTTACAAAATTAATATAATGGTTTAAATAAATGAATGAGATGCACCAGTATCCAGTAGAGAAGTCCCTGATGCTGAAGATATAGTAATCGTACATCTCACAATTTCTGGACCCTAGTCTGATTCCTATAGAGAATCTTCCACTATGCGAAAAATCTCCATTCTAGAGGCTTATGGATGGAAGCCTTTTACACATGAAGCATCTGATGTATTAACTATTTTAGGAGAAGATGATGATCTTGTTCCACTATGTGGAGTATAATGGATATGGTATAATATCTGTAAGTTTCATGAATGCTTGTAGGAGGTACAGTTCTACGAAACCTCAGTGTGAACCATTATATAATTTACTTGATTTCCACAATAAAATAAAATCAATGGACTTCTTCTTGACACTATAAGAGGCATGGAATTACTTTGTCATTGATAACTTTTAAGAGAATCATAACGCTTACTCTTTTCCGTGAAGGAACTCACACAACCACTAGAATAAAAAGGAAGTCCCATCAACCTTGATCTTCTAGCTAGGTCTATTTAAACCATTATCTCCCTATCCAGAACATCATCACACGTGGGAACTTAAGCATGAAAACTGAAGAAAAAATATTTGATCGAAGTTTCACCTCTAAATGTCGATCCTTCTTCCTATCATTAGATGAAATATAATGAAAAAATACACAAACTTAGAAAAGAGATTTGAATACATGGTTACGGTTCATATGACATTCTAATAATTAAAAAACTCCACATCCTTTTCAAAAACCAACGACTATGTATAGAAATGGTTTGTGAAAAGATCCTTGAGGTATTTCCATGCTAATCCATTATATTGTTTTCTATCCCCATTATGTACCACTATCTCCTACTCAGTCCTTCCATTATAAAGATGGATCACCTCTCCTTGAGCTCATCCAGTGTCTCCAAGAACTCAGATAGATGTCATACCCTTTCTAACCATTCCTCTACATGTTGATGATCAGTGGTGCCTTTTAAAACTAGTGGATTTTTTGTGAAGGAAATCTTGAGAATGATTTTAAATAACACCCCCTAAGGATCCACAATTGGAGACAGAATGGAGACTTAAGGTGGTGAATGTCCGAGATCTTGGAAAGTGCCCTGAATCACCTCTACTGGATTTTGATGCACTCTAAGATTCAATAACTCTAGTTAAGAAGCATCTTCCTCCTAGATCCTATTCACATATATCCTCAGAGGAATGATGCAACACAATATCAGTAGACAACTATAAATACATCAAATTATCACTCAAAATGATCAATAATAGAAATTAATAACAAAATGTAGAAAAAAATAATTGGATTTCAACATATCCAAATCAAAATAGGGAAAATATTAGAATTAATCTAGAAGACATATTTCCCTAACCACCCCTGGTGACTTCAATTTCATTATGGGGAGAGCTGGATATGCACTCAATCACAACTACCTCTTATGTCTTGATAAGATTACTCAACTACATACTGAAATTAAGTCAAAATCTTATCCCATACATATATTTTAGACCATTTTGTTCCAAATCATCCCCGATGCCCCGGTAACCTCATAACTAAGCCAACCCTGTCATAACTCAAAGGGCTTTCCCAAACCCCACAGGTTGGTGGATACCACCTATCATCATACAACATTCATTTTGGAACAAATTTTCAAAAATACGTAGCTAAATAAAGACAAGAAAGTCACTATGAATACTAAATAAACATCATTATATGTAATATACCATAAGTCAAAAATGAATTAAAGCACAATTTACTACAACCCAAGTATAAAAGACGGGGAAAACCCATTTCCCTAAGGAAGAGACCCACCAAATTCAAGGTTCAACAATTATATCAACATTGAAAAGGTATTTTACCATTTCTCGAACATAGAAAGAGATAATATACAAAAAAACCCAAAGGAAAATGCATTGTGTGATCTAAAATAACCATTAGGGTCATACCATGGGTTCAATATCATATGAAAACAATAGATTCACCAATGAAATTGTTTCAATTTTAGAGTTAATAGTTTTTAATTTTTGGATAATATTTAAAAAAACATGATATAAAATTCCAATGATGGAAAATACTTTAAGATACAACATTACATGTGATGGAATATTTATAAAACATAGGATTAAATAAAAAATTATAGAATTTAGTTTATATAAATTTAAAATCCATTTAATTTTATTTAAAAACATTGGAATGCATTTATATCTGCAATATAATCAGGTGAGTAGCATGGTCATCAGCCAAAAAGGTATGATAATTTCCAACAGTAGGACAATGCAGTCTCTATGTGATAATGGAAATATGATTTTTTTAAAATCCCTGTAAGACTGGCCAAAGGATAATAATCACCATCCCATTAGGAATGTGATCTACTATATTTATGTTTTTAAACATTGTGTAAGCATAGAGTGTGTCCAAAATACTCACAAACTTCCAAAGGCTTGCATGTGATCTTACACAATCAATGATGGAAATTTATAAAAATAAATTTTAAAATAAACTTCAATCCCATTCTTACCAGTTGAAATTATAATTTCAATTAAAAATGAAGACAGGTTTTATTGAAAACATGCATTTTTTAGCAAGATAGAACCCATATGTTTCTCTTAACTGTTTTTAAGCCATTTTAACAAGTTTGAAGCCAATTAAAAACCAATTCCAATAAATTTTCAATCCATTTCCATTACGAAATTTTTAAATTTTATTTAAATATCATACATAAAATTTACAATTTTAATTAAACAATTTTACTCATCCAATTTCCACAAATGATCCAAAATTTAGTGGAAATGGGGGTCTTCCAAATTTTCATGCCAAACCCATTTCCAAAATCCTAGTTAACTGGAATTGGGTTTTCTCATATAAGTTGAAATATTTTTGAGAAATTGAATCTAAATCATTAGTTGAAATAAATAAACCATTTTAATATTAATAAATTTGGAAAAATGGAACAAAATTAACTACCATTTTTCTAAAAAAATTAACACTCACAATGGCCCCTGTCAATGAGAACGAAGAAGTAGAAGGCAGAAAAACTCAACCTAAAAGAGAGAAAAAATAGTACGGATAATAGATCCATAAATTTCAAGATTATTGTAATACCAAAGGAGGATAAATAGATAGAGATGAAGAATAAAGATAATCTTTAACTGAGAATCCACAAAATAATTACTACGATGATTGAATGGTAAACGACGGAAGCCAAAAGGGTTAGAAGTCTCTATGATCAACTGGGGAAGGATTTGGGTTGAGGGAAGTGCATTATTAGGGGATAAAAATAGAGATATATCAGCCATGATACCTATTTTAAAATGGAATTCTGGGTATTACTAAATATGTTACATCATTATAAGTTGTAAAATGGTTAATATTCAAAACTAATTTAAAACACTTCCCCTCGAATTATAAATTGACACTACAAATTAAAATACATTATTTAATTCACTCACGATGTGTATATACTCATAACTTCATGTACCATTCATAATGTGAAGCCTTACAAAACATTCTTCCATAAACTCTTACATGTTATGTGACATAGTTACGCGATGTGTAACCCTCTTGCAGCCTGTTGAAAGAACCGGTTAAAGTTAAGAGTCCAAAAAATCTCTTACTTTACCATTGTAGAAATACCCTCAATTAATTATCAACCCTAGACAAAAAATGAAAAAGAAAAACCATGACAAGTTTATAGACATACCTATCAGATCGATAAAGGGATGTTACAACCCCCATATATCCATCTCTATCCCTTAGCAAAACTGGAGAAGTAAAATATGTCTATAATCCCTACATAGTAATTTATTATACTTTACCCACATTGTGGATAATTTGTTTGTGTAATCCTATTATATACTTTCATTTATCCTTAAATGAACATGGGAAATATTAACACCTTTTTCTTTAAAAAAAATTCATAATGGATGGGTACACTCTGGCTATGAAATTATTAGTGGTCACTACCCATTGTTTCCCTCAATAAGAATGTAAAATCTAACTAATTTCTTATCTATTCCCATCCAAATTGGGACATGATGGCCTTGTAATTAATACCCACACAATCCTTCACTCATGAAACATTTCTAGATCATCATAGTGTCCAGAAATAGTTAAACTACTAGATAATTTCTTTTTCATATTCCATTAAACATAACGACAATGTCTTAGTCGCATGGAATACAACTACACAAAACATCCTAGTTCTACAATGTTAAAATACAAGATAATTTACCCATCACTAGAAGATATTATTTAGACTTATCTTATGTGATGATCATATGATTCCATGATTAAAGAACACATTTTTACAATATGGATGCACATGGGATGAAACATGGGATGAACATGATATAATCATCCCATCTTTAGGGATTCCAAATGTTTAATCCCCATTCCATATCTTTGTTTCACCCATTTTAAAAAGAAATCATCATTATGTCATGATGTTAAACTACATAGTGAGGTCTTGGTACATGACCTTAATCCACACTCACAAACTACTTGAATTATAATCCCTTCCATACAATAGTGTTTGTTAGATTCGTCTTTCATGATCAATCCTAACACTTTAATAAGTATATATCTCTATAGGAGGAACTATATATGATTCCCAATAATCTTTATAGAGTATAAAAATACTCTCACCATAGTATCTTAATGATCATACTATGCTTTATCATCAGTATATAATACTGAACTATGATCAACTGATGTGTAATGAGAGTATGTGGGATCATTCCCTGTAAACTCTTAATATGTGATTGAGATATACATGGTGATCATATATGGGTTTATCCCCACTAGAATCTAAATATGTTACCAACTAATATGTGATGATAATATATAGAACCATCCTCAATTTACTCTAAATATGTGATTGAGACCTAGGTCATGATCATGTGTAGTATTCTCGTCACTGAACTATAAATATGTGATTGACCCATATGTGATGAGCATATATGGTACCAGACTCGATAGGCTCTAAATATGTTATTAAACCATAATTTATGATATTAGGTGATACCATCATTACTAGACTCTAAATATGTGGTCTATCTATATGTGGTGAGTTTATGTGGGACCATACTCACTAGATTCTAATTTTTTGATCTACCCATACATTAAGAGTGTATGCGGGACTGTCACCACTAACTCCAAATATGTTACTGTCCCATGTATGATGAGAAAACTATATACTATCATCATGTGACTATAAATATGTGTTTGATCCTTATGTGATGAGTTTTTATGTGGCCATTCACATGGGACCCAAAATATTTGATTGACCCATACATGATGATGATATGTGGGACCATCCACCGTAAACATTAATTATGTTACTAACCTATATGTGATGAGAATATGTGGGAACATCAAAACATAACTTTAACTATTTGATCTCCAACTGATTCATCGAAAACACAACATTAGATGACAATCTAGGGGAACCATAGGTGATAATCCTTATAAGTATATGCGATGAGCATGATATATATTATCCCTCTACTTATGCGACAAGACTAACTTGCATCCTCATTTGATAACCATGAGATTACTTTTGTTACAAGAATAAGGATCCAATTTAATGAGCATGCATTCTCCTTTTCCTTACACATGTGAAGATCCAAGGATGTTTTATGAAATGATTTTATGTTTCCTCTTTGTAATAATGATATTCCATGTATTTGAGACTAATATTTTATATTCAATTAGCACAAGATGTGCTCATCCATATGAGTAAGATATAAAAATATTCCAAACATGAAAAAAATTATCATAAACTCTAACAGTAATGAAGGTTCCCCATCATAGTATCAAAAATATTAATTTGTGGGTGTATACATAAAGATTGGGCCTAGAATAATATTCAAAATCATGTGATATATATTTTTCAACACTTTATCACCAAGGAATGCATCATCAGTTGTGGTGTTATATTCATTCCATGAATTCTCAACATCCAATAAAAGTTAGTCTCTACCACCATGGTTGGGGATGTTGGATCTATGTTCAAAATGAGATGATGATATATCAGTTCTTCCTTACATGGATTAATCCACAGAGTTCATTGTTGTGTCTAGGTCTCCCTCACCGATTTTTGTAATGTACCAGAAAATCATTTCCATCCATCTTGTGGTGGAATCTAGTTAATCATTCTTTTTTCATTCACTAGGGATGCAACATGAGATCAAAGTAGATGGTATCATTGGTAATATCTAATAATATATAGGGGATGTCTATGTAGGTAATATATATAATCTTCCCCTTTTGAGGACAGATTCAACTCTTATTTGAGCCATCATTGGCACGAAACAGAATGAATACAATGTTATCCATGTGGTAATTGATTCTAAGAGTAATATAACCTCCATGGATTTTTACCTTGGGCAACCTATGTTTATTGTTTTGGGTAATGGTTCTAGATTAGTTCACAGGGTTTAGGTCCTTTAAGGATTGGTAGGTCAATGGTTTAACATCTTGTGAAGATATGATTTAAAATAATTCATATGGGGATGATAATCACACTTTATATATGATGGAATTGAGAGAAGGTGTGTCCCCAAGGTGTGAAGATGATAATACATTGGGATTTGGTGGTAATTTTGGGGGTTTGGATTAAACTTAATGGAGGTATCCCCTGTGCTAATATGTTAGGAATGAACGTCATGTAGGATTCTTACATACCTATTAAGAGAGAGGGCACAAAACTTGCATAGCTATATGCCAGAGTTTAAGGTTGTGGGATAGGACCAACCTATGGAATTTAACAACAATTGATAATGATGATCATATTGAGGAAGTAGAGTCATTGAGGAATGATGTGGTGAATATACATGGAAGCTTCCATGTTTTTTTGTGGGGTTTCATCCAAGGTATGGACTTTTATCTCACTGTCATAGAACATGGTTCCTTACTTACAGAGAGAGAAATCCTAGAGTAAGAGTTTCATCTCATAGTAGAGAAGGATTATATGAGGATCACACATTGAAGTCTCCCATCATGGTGTTTCATACCATGGTAGGGAGGAGGTGTCATCCCATGATGACCATACATGGGTTATCCCATTATTGTCACATACGGTACATGGTGGGGGGTCATCCCATTCCAGTCATATTCATGGTGTCCGATGTTCATCATACATGGTATGAAGATAATATGACATTACATGATGAGGATTATTTAATACAGCTAAATGTCACAAAACTAGGACATTGGTTTGGTATGTTTTATGTCATGAAACTCCGATATTGGAAGGACCAACATCTAGGCAGACCACTTCTAGGAAGGAGACAAAAATCTTGTATAAGAACACTATAACAAGAAAGGTTAGAAGTTACCCTTGATAATTCCAACTTTATAGATTATGTGACAACTACACATACACATCTGGGAGGTGCATACCATAAATACATTCATAGAGGTGTCAGAATTAGTGGTATTGATGGTAGGGTTCTTGTGATTCGAAGAAAGAGGCATTTGGGTTAAGATTTATAGATGTAGAAGGAAATGTAATGTTCCATGCCATGATTTAGGAAAAGGGGTTAGTCATAAGGGATAGTGACATTGATCACGGAGAAGATTAAAGAAGAGGTGGACCGGGTTGAATTAGGTAAGGTCAGTTGAACACATGACTTGTGCACAACTATGTAGGGTGAAAGGAGGTTTGTTGGCATGTAATTGAAGTTTGGTATATGAATCTCTATTTTATGTAGGAAATTTTTGTTCTATGAACCATAGGTTCTAGAATCAGTCCCCTTCATAATTTTTGGAGGTATATATGTTCCCCAATTCCATGGTTTCAAGAATATTGGGTTTGGGAGAAGGAATATTATATTCGGTGAACCCAGATATCCTTGAGGGATGTAGTATTAGGAAATTTAAAACATGTTATAATACACATTTGGGCCAATGTTAGGTTGTTCATACAAGTTTCTTACCTTTAGAAAATCATGATGTTTTTATTTCCATGATGTCTTGGAAGAAGTGTTTGTGCGACTGGGAGATGACACTTTCAGTTTGAATATTCTTCCTTAAATGTTGGGGGAAGATGTGGTATGGTTTTATTTATTTACAATATGAGATTCATTATGCGTGAAATCACATGTGATTTGAAAAACAAGGTTATACAATTCTTATTCCTTTTCCACTCAGAAAAAACCACATATGTCAATGGTTTGAAAGCACCTTTATCATGAAAAGTTATTTTTGCACATTATTGTCATTTTTTTATTAAAATGCATGATATTTCACTCAATATCCTTTAATAAAGTTTTAGGGATCCTAGATAACCCAAGGATCATTGACCATTAGTGTCACATTTCATGTAAAAATGGGGGACACACATGATATGAATGTTTCACAGAATACATGACCATTGTGTGAATCTGATTCATTAGTTCTAGAATATGTATTTTTTTTGGATAGAATATTTTTTTAGGAAAAATAATCCTTTTTATTTCTGAGATATTTTTTATCACCAATAACTGCCCCCTCAAATTAGAAGTTGATGGGAGACTAGATGATCATGTTCTGAGGGACGCACCAATGTGTGGAATGAATTTCAACTATTTCATGAAAATGTCACATCGCATCGCACAACCTGGTAGCATGACAATAAAAACTAGGGGTCCCATTCTAAGAAGTAGGGTGACGATACCATTGTACCAAAACCTCACTTCTATTCATGATATTCCCTATCATGTGGGAAATTCATTATTTAGGTAAAACTCTTGATCATTCAACAATGACATTCATGAAAATTCCTCTAAGAGAACTGATATTTTTTCATTTTACATCATTTTTCATGAACCACTAAAAATTTTCATGAAACAAAATCTTTTTTGTGAAAAGGAGCCATTTTCATGATCTAATATTTATGAACCCTCATTAAACCCTAGAAATAGTAAATCCTAACAACCAAACCATTGAAAATTCTTCCACTACCACTTGGATAGTGAATATGGTTGGGAATATTCAAATTTTTCTTTGAAGATGGATTATATATAAGAACAATGGGATGCAATGTTTTTTGAAAAAAATACCATAGGGAATATTGAAAGAAACTGATTATTGTTATACAATTTTGGGATTATGGATGATATGGTAATCCCGAGCATGGAAGTTACCACACCCTGATTTTGGTTTTCCATCATGATAAAATAAATCTATAGAATATTAGGTCTACAAGTAATCAATCTGGGGAGTGTGGAGATGCTTCTATCTAAATCATGAGATGAAATATGTGGATAGTAATGGGGGGAAAACTGGTATATTAGTAGTTTCCTACACACTATGCTAGAATTATCGACACCAGTGTCCGAAAAAATATCATGGTCTTATATAAGGATAAGGACCTCCGATCCAGGGGAACTTTAGTGATGATTGGGAATTGGTGTACTAGTTTCACTTCACTAGTCAAGAGTATGGGGTTGACCATTTACAACTCTATCTATATAATGTAATGTGGATATCCTAATTTTATATCTACTAAAAATAGAAGGTTCTTCCAAATATTCATAGAATGTTGTCCCTAGACACCAACACTTTCCACCTCGAACACGGGTTAGTGGGAATCATCCTCTGGGATATCCACTACATTAGAGGGACCCTATTAATGGCGTTACAATATGATGAATTACTACCATTTCAATGAATGATATTTCTTGGGGTTTGAGTTGTCACCCTCATTTCTATATGGAAATTGCATTAAAAACCTGGCTGAAAGATTTATTGAATGTATGAGATGTGAATATTTGAAAATGATAAAAGTAAATCCCAGAGGTATGCTAAAGGAGAAAGTTGGGTTTCTAATGGATGAATCTTGAGGAAGGTCACTACCAGAAATAGGTTTATATCATGGAGTGTTGGATGTATATGAACTGATATACAACATTCCTAACAGCTATCCTAAGCGGATGGCTACTTCATGTCAGAGATTCCCACATGTTCTTAGGAACTTGGGCACTGGTGATGGAAATGATCATAGTGTCTGGAAACTAAGTGAAACTAGGAGTCCTAATGTTATCCCACCTCTATAGCCAATTTTTGAATAACATGATAGGAGGAATTTAAAAGCCATCTATGTTCCATTACAAATTTTTTATTTGTGGGTCACTATTTTATTTTGGGGTATAAATTTCTTAATTCCATCACTCCCCATAATTCCAAAATATGAATTTTTATCCACAAATTTACAAGGTTCAAGTAGTTAATCTCAATGAAATTGGGGTCATCTTGAACCTGAGAAACCCTGGTAACATCAACGTTCACCTAACCATGTACCCATTTTAATAGATGGTAGATAATTTGGAGGGGATACTTGAGCAGCAAGAGTACCTTAAAGAATTCTGAGGCGGAATGTTGGTTTCCAGGATAGAAAACAAAACATAATGTGAATTGTAAATTTCTTATTGGTTATATAGGATGTTCTTATGCATTAAGTAGTTTATTATTCATGTCAAAATGGGGATCTAAATTAAAATGAATACATGTATCATTCATCCACTATGGTGGATGTTTAAAAAAAAGAACATGGGAGGTCATCATTCTTCCATCCACCATTATCAATGCCAACCTATCCCAGAATTAAATTTGCAATTGGATAGATGCATTCCTACGCAAAATCCTACATTAATGAATGATGAGGTTAGCACTTTTATATGAAATAAATGAGTAGTAGGGTATAATAAGGGCCACTCTTTAATGTTTCGTCTAGGTATCAAGTGATAAACCTATAGTTGAAGAGGGGGAATATCAGGGTCCTTATGTACACCCACAACTTAGTTGTTCGGGACACTCTCAGAAGTGTCCATGAGATTAAGTGGAGAGATCTCATTATGGGAAGATAAATAATAAGTATGATTCAGGGAAGATATTGTATTATCTGATGCTTTCATCCACTGATTCCATTTATCTAATACTTTGGACATCCTGGGGAATATTATATTGTCCCTAATAGTGGAGAAACTATGGTGGAGTCTCACCCATGAAAAGATTAAATTTCCTATGTTTTGGATCATGAGGATCAGTTATTTTCTTGAAATCCATGATTAATTTCACTACAATATAGAGATGGATTCTATTGGACAGCAATGTTAGTTGGGAAGGCCGACCACTACCCAAATACAAGTGATGTTCAGTGTTGAGCATAAATAGATGGTGTCCATTGAGTCTCCAACATGTGATGCATAATTCCATTGGAACCATATGCATTTTTAATATGATGTGGAGTTATATAGTTCCACTGATGAACAAAAATCCTCATAGGAGAGTAGAGAGGTCACTCCATAGGGTGATTAATTGACCAAGATATAATTTATCAATTTACATTTAACCTAGTCACCTCTTCCACCCTTTATTTTAAAGGTTGTAAACAATGATTTTGTCTTTTAGGTTGTTGGGGGGTGTCAAGAATCTTATTTTAAAGGGGAAAATAATACCTCTATAGAGTATAAAAATTCCATCCAATTTTCTTCACTAGTTGTCTTAGTTGGATTAGTAAAAATGGTGGTTTTCAAATGGGATTTTTCTTATTCTTTGCAACCCCTAGTCATCTATGGCGGGCCATGTCCAAATACTCTATTGGTGGATCAAATCCCTTGTGAGAGAGACCACCCAGTGTCACACATTATTGATATCCACACATATAATGGTTACACCGAATCAAAATTATAAATATCTCCAATATTCTTCAAACCATCATTGGGTTTCCTGATTCAATTGGATTAATAAGATTTTACATTCTATGTACCCTCTAGTTGAAGAATACTAAGCGGCCTAGTGTCATCCTTAGAGGTTCCAACTGATACCAAGGGCTCCCCAATGGTGGAATTTTACTTTGAGTCACAGATAATGGATTTCCTACATCTTATAACCTCTGGTATGTCATTTTATCTTACACAATCCATATTGGAAAATGTTTTTCTGTCACAAGAAAAAATTATAGAAAATTTCTTATTTGAAACATTATTCAGGAGAGTGTGTTCCTAGAAATAGATGTGCTTGGTGTTTTTAGGTGATTATTCCAATATAGGATCCATCCATTAGTTAGTTGACCATTATAGATAATCCACCCATAATACCTTGAGGGAAATTCATTGAACAAAAATAAGTGTTTTCATGGGATCTGGGACATGAAAATGGAGTAGATGGTGACACCAATGGAGAGTCTGGTAGAGATGGCTTCTCAATCGACATAGACCGCATTTATTTGAGGGGATTCTAGAGGAAGGCCCTATTATCACTATGCTCAAAGAATTTCATGATTATGATCTTCTTCCACTTAAGGTATTGGATGGTTATGGGTTCAAAATTTCTACAGATATTCTCATTATTTGAATCCGGGAATGGAGAAGTATTTATAACATCATCACCCACACTCCGGAGCCACAAATATCGAGTCATAGGTGATTTTTCCATCAATAGTTATTTAACACAGTCACTAGAGTGGTAGATTCATGTTCAATCCATGCACTGTATCATGATCATATCATTGATTTGGAGAGCATGAAAAACGAATTGTTTGATGTTTCTTGGAATAACGAAAAAATATATGGGTACCATGAAGCTATAGGAATTAAAACAATAACATATGTGTATAGAAGATTATTTCCATGATCAAAAAACATTAATCAATGGTCATGTAGTTATCATCATCCAATTAAGGGTCCAATTTTCAATGGCCGACACGATAACACTATGGTTGGAATCACTAGTGGATGAGTTCCAAATTGAGTAGGACCTTGTGTAAATTAGGGACAATGAGATTTTATTGGAGGATGGTGTGGAATTTAATGATCTTTCTAGTTTGAATCATTATATCAAGTCCACTCACTAGAGGTTGACTAGAATTAAGTGACTAGTTGTTGAGGTAGGGTCTTAGAAGGCACTGGCTTGGTTAAAATAAGGGATAAGCTCCTACTTGTGGATATCCCAACCAAACTATTGAGGTATTTTTTCTTGATTTAAATTTCATGTATTCTTGAGCTTGCTTCTCTTTTATATACATAAATAAAGTTAATGAGATTAAAAACAAATCCCTAATCTCACATGAGTAATTTTCAGTGGGGAAAATAATGGAAAACAAGAGATTGATCGATAATATGTGAGTTTGAGATAATGGCTGAATAAATAATATCTAAAATGATCATTGAATACTGAATTTATCCTAAAAATGAAATATTTGGTAAGATTACATGATTATGAATATTGTAGATCTGTTTTCCACTATGGACCAGTGCACAGAGTGGGAAATTTATGGGAATTTAATTCTACCAAAATAATGGGTTGGATGAAGTGTGAATTGTGACATCAGAGATTTGGTTAAAAGGGAGAAATAAATATTATGGGGGTAACCATTATCCTTCTTAGAAACAATAATTTTACAATTAAACCAATATGATTTGGGGGAAAATTAAGGTCTAACATTGACCATATTTTTAATCATGGAAGATGAGATGTGTCAGTATGAATTGAAGGGTTGTTTAAATAGAGTTTAACACTATTGGGATTAATCCACTATGGTTTTGATCATGTTGGAAATATGTATTTGTGTGAGAAAATTCAAAAATCACTAACATGTTGAGAATTATCATGGATGACAAGTGATGGTCAATGAACGCAAATGGCGTGGTAGGTGATATAAACCAAATTGGGGAAAGGGATTATTTGGTGAGGGCCTAATATGAATAATAATTTTATGACATTAAATGATGAATCTGGGTATTCAGTTTAACCTATTTTGGAAAGGACAATGAATTTTTTTAGTATTATAGGATAAATATACTTCATCATGTATTTTAAATTAATGTGAATAGGACATTCAAAGAAAAAATTCATTCTTATGACTAGGACCTGTCAAAAAACATTAATAAATTCCACAATTTCAGAGTAATGTGATGAAAAAAATGGAAATACAATGGGTGAAACCTCATAGAGGTGATCGATGAATATTTTGTGCTAAGATTTATCATTAAATTTTCCCTGAACTAATGGGTCCAACCAGTGTAGTATAGTTATTTATGGGGTTCATAGTGGGTACCTCTAGTTTTTAATTTTTTGTTTACACCCTCAATTTTTAATTAAGAAATGAGAGAGACATATAAAGTGGGTGTCTGAATTTTTATATACCTCCCTTATAAGTTTTCAACATGACAGAAATATTAGCATCATGCCTAGGGAAATTTATGGTCATGCAAGTCTGAATGAGGTTGCCAGTTTATGGTCACCTATCTTAGATAATAAATGAGAAAATGTTTCCCAAGGCTGTTCATGTGATGTTAAAGAGAATTAATCTAACATGAAGATAGTTCCAACGGGAAGGTTATGTCACATGAAACCCCTTTGATGAAATTTATAATCCATTAATGTTTATGATTCTTGGAATGAAATTACTAGCATTTTTATCAAATAGTGTTCAGTCCAAGGGTTTCATGTCTAAATGGATTTTACATGACCAGAAAGTGTATTTTCACAATCTGAGTTGGGGGAAAATGAGGATTAATATCACATGAAACATCTCCATGAGAACTTTTACATAAGTCATGATGCTTGGACCTAGGTTACTAGTTTAAGGATATATAGTTTGGACCAAAGAGGTAGTAATATATTAAAAGGAAACGTATGACTTGGAGTAGTTGAAATTGGATGTGAATTTATGGTAGGGAGACTCAGTATCACAAGGAAAATTCCCATGGAATCATTTACATAGTTAAAAATCATGATTATTGGACTTTTAGTCATAATTTATGTTCATAATGTTTTGACTAATTGTGTGACCCACTATTTAAGGGATGACTACATGTGTCAAAAATGTTTAGGGAAATTAAATCTTGAATCAGAATCATTCCTATTACATTTTCCCTTGTTGAAATATGAATAATTACAGAGTTCCCAATTTTTTAGTGCAGAAAAAAAAGGGAAAAAGTGTTTTATTTGGGGATTCCCCAAAAGGAAGAATCTTATTTAGTCACCAAATTCTAGGGTAAAAGAGGCTAAAACATGGGGTGTTGAGATCCACACCAGAAAAATGGGAGTTGAAAATGAAGTTAAATAATGATTTCCAAGACCTAGATCATAAAAGGGGATGACTAATGGGCGTAGAATGATGTTTGACAATTTTTAAAACACTAGTTCCAAAACTGCATCAATGAATGGTGGGGTTTGAAAACGAAGGATATATTGTTGGAAAAATTAGAAACATGGGAACCATCATATGTTAATAATGATACTTTAAAGAATGTACCCAGGATGGTATATTGGATACTATGTCTAGGAACCATTTCCATTTGGGGGTTTTTCTGATTAGGATAATGATAAGGATACAAAATAAAGTAAACATTAATTGTGAATGTTTATGTGGGGAATGTCTCGGCCGAAATGAGTACTCTAAGATTTATTATTCCATACACTTGATCATTCTATATGAACACACCAGTATGAAAATTTCTTGTTTAACCCACAGGGGGAACACCTTGAAATTATTTTTTAGTGGCGATGGACATATGATAAGAGATGAGAGTATTATTATGTGTAATAAGGGTTTGGGAATCAATCCACACATAGTTCTTGAATAATGTTTGGTAGAATAATGATTATGTTAGTGATGTGTACATTATTGAGATGATGACAGATCATATCATAGTTATGAATATAGGTTTTTAATGATGGTACTCATGAGATATTGGACCCAGGTGACAAAAAATAAATTGTTTAGAATGGGAATCAAGCTAGACCTAGTTATGGAATAGAACATGTTCTAAGACCTACATAATAAGGGAGGAATCCTCCTTGGAAATGAAACTAAGTCATATCATATTTTTTAGTTGACAGATCATATGATTGTTAAATAGTGTAAGGCTATAGTTTAAAATAGTTTTTTTGAGGATATTTGTTTTCGTCATCTTATATTTTTCATATGAGGCATCCTATGTTCATCACACAGGGTAATGTTATAGTTTGACATGTTGTGTTGAGGAAATTGGTGGTTCTTATTCATTGAGGTGACTATTATTTATTCCACATGTTTGGTCATGAATGCACCATTATTTCAAAAATAATTTTTATAAGGTGATTGGGACTTACACCTGACAAGTATTCCCATGGTATCTATTCTCATGCAAGGAAAAAAGACATGGGGACTTGATTTTTTTGAATATAACCTCACTATGAGATACAAAACATGTATACTAGCCTAAAGACAAAGGGTTGAGGTGTCACTAAATATCCCATCACATTGTAATCAATAAACACATTTTTTTGGATTGTCACATGGTATGATTACAATAGACAGAGGATAGAATCCTCTATAGAAAGGATGTTAAGTCATCTAATTATTATCATGGGGCATCCAAAATTTATCACTTAGGGTATGTATGTAGTCTAATATCATGTGATGCGTTTGTTGGTAAGTTTTCCATGTCATAGTAAACATATGAGGCATCCTAGGTTATTCATATGGGAAGGGTATAGTTTAAGATAGTTTTCATAGGATTCTAATTTTTTGTTCATCTCATATTTATCGTATGAGGTATCCCAGGTTTATAAATTGTAGGGATACATTTTAACATCACATGTATAGGAGTTTTTGTACTATAAAATATTTATAATTTTTGGAATATCAGGGTAATTTTAGGTATGTTTATAGTTTTACATCATTTCTTGAGGATGTTGGGGGTTTAATGTTTAAACTCATAAAACATAAACGTAGGATGCTACATGTTCATAGAATGTGATCTTGAAATAAAAGTGAAAACATTTTATGGTTTCAATTCATGGACCCATGAGGTTATTGGTTCTAACAAAAATTTCTTTTTGACAATCATGGAATTTGTGGGTAATGTGATATAATCCCAATACAATGAAATTAAAGAGTATATACCATTAGAACCGACCTTATTAATGATGTAACTTTCTTTCCACATGGGATAAAAAATTGATGGTTTATTTCTTGGTATCATTGTCATCCTGGGAGGTAGTACCATATGACCTTGAAGGACGGATTGGATTCTGAGCATCAATTGAATTCTCATTCTACCATATTTTTTTCTTATTTAAATTATTTAATATCTAAAACTTATTTTTATACACTTATCTTTTCCCATCATGAAAAAATTATAATTCAATAATTGGAGTTTTCAATTCATAAATTTGTGTTTAGAGTGACATCAACTTAACCTCTATAAGTAAAACTGCCTATGTTTCATACAATATGGAATATGGGTTTGATTAGGTGGAATATCGAGTTGTCAAATGATGGACCCAAATAATGTTAAGAATTTTATCAGGGAAACATTTTTTTGTAATAGACCCTTATTTAAAAAAAAAGGCATAAATTGATTTTTTTAAACACCATTTTGTGTGCATTTTCCTCTATGAAACAGTTGGAAATGTGGTTAGACATGAAATTGTAATTGGTGTAAAATCTATTCATATTAGAAACCTTGAATATGGGGACATTTTCTATTAGAATAGTATAAGGAACCCCAAACTACTGGATGATGTGGGAGCACACAAAATCAATCAAAAAATAGATTTTGACTTTTTTTGAGGGGAATTGGTTCTGCCTAATTTTAAGAGAAGAACATTTTTGTCAAAATAAACCCACATTGTCGATCAATCACATGTGGATAGGGATCCAAAATATTGAGTCTCCAAATCGTGACGGTCTCAGATATATTGTTATTGTGGAGAATAATTCGTTGCTGGTGTATAATGTTGGAATAGAAATGGAAGACATGAAAAATTTTAATGAACTCAAAGAAGTAATTAAATTTTTTAGGATAAAAGTAACCCAAACTCTAAATTTATCAAGATACCTGTATTCCTATCTCATAGGGTCTAAAGGCTTTATCATGTAAGTACTACATTACCAGAGGAAAATATTAACCTTTTATAAAAATATCATAATTCCATTAAACACAAGCATTTAAATAGTCTTCTCAAGTTCAGGGAAACTCTAGAGGGTGAACTGTGCTATATGCCAGTGGATTTTCTCATAGTCAACTCAGACTAGTAGGAAAATAACATTCTAGAGATACTTAAAAAAGGGAGTAATCCCGTAATTCATTTTAAAAAACATTGGTATATTTTGGGGCCTTGGTGTTGAAGTTACATCCCCAAGATGATATACCTAATTGATCTCCAGTCTCTGAAGTGGTGGGGGTGACGAACCTCTGGGTTTCAATATAAATGACCCTGTCACCTTGGTCAGGATCTACATTTGATGCATCCAGATTTTTAAAATCATCATCTTGGCCATTTCCAGATTGAGTAAGATGAGTGAAATTAATCTCGGAAGGGAATTGGGCTATTATAAGGAAAATATATTCTATAAGGGGCATAAGTTCTTACATTATGATAACATAGTCACCGTTTATCAATAGAATGATTATATCTGACTATCCATTCACATATAAATCGGGAAAATCATTATTTATAGACAATTAGAGACTTTTAATATGATCCTAATACTCATCCAAATTATTAGTGATGCCTTCTGATAATAGAATGAATCTTGATAGATGGATAACATAGGGTTGATGACAAAAATCCCCATACCAAATCTATTGAATTTCGAGTTATTGAGACTTCAATTGGATGGGCTTCTAGAGTCTTTATAAAAATGAATTTCCAAATAGGATGTGGCATGATATACTGATGTAATGGATTTATCTGGGAAACCATAATTTAGATGGAATTTTATTAGGGTTGTATGTGCGATTATGAAATATATAAGAGAAAGGCCCTTAAAATATTCCTGTGGGTTGATGTTAATGTCGAATAGCCATAGGATTACCTTCAGCCAAGATAATTTCTCTATTTTCATAGGGTAGATGAGAACATAATTTAGTGGGTCATCATAGGATACTATTTATACCTCATGGTGCTACCGGTAATTCCAATATATCTACATTATAGATACCATCAAGATTCTACAATTTTTGATGGGTGGTTATTGGTTATCCTTGTACAGTAGAACACAAAAAAGATAATAGAGCAACTTTTCTCCACTATGATTATTTATATGGGCTAATAGGGTGGCAAGGGATCATTTTAGAGTGGTTATTTAAAGGAAAAATGGATTTCCTAATACATGTGTCATCAGAACCAGAGGTTATAACAGATACAATTCAATATCTAAAATGGTATTTTAGAAGTTCTCATCCCCTTGTAAAACTATTCATTTCTTAATAAGACTTAAGAAGGCATAAAACTTTTTGTCCAGATGTTCAATAAATCAGTGAATACATGCTATATATATTTGGAGGCCTCACAACTCCCTAATAAATCTTAGAGGATGCATTTTTTTGATAAAATCTTTTTTCTCGACATCTATCTCAATGCCTCTATATTTGATGGTTATGTCCATAATCATTCTAGAGGGAACCCTTAATACACACTATAGAGGGCCCATTATTAAGTGTTCAAAATGAAGGAGTACAAAAACATTCTCTAAATCATTTAAAATGTTATAACACTTCTTATATTTAACCACTTGATAATCTACATATCCCAACACCAATGTATTGAAGAGTGATTTGAAAATATGGTTCCTGGAATATTGGAAATTGGATCCACATTTATTCATGGAGAAATGAATTAACCGATATAAAAATTATGAATGGGTTTCCCTTAAGGCATTGAACTTCTCATTATTTAGGGTCATCCTGTTTTGATTACACCCAGAGTATCCATCCATAAAAGAGAATACATAGAACCAAGATGTAGAATCAGATAACTTCTCTATCTTATAAAGTGGGAAATTATAATTCCAAAGATGATGGATGATGTATTGGAATTTAATACATACTGTAATATTCATTTTATTTTTTCTAAAAGGGATAACATTATCCATTAATTTGTGGTATTGGACATCTTTTACTAAGTTATACTTAATAACCTAGTCATGTTTGTCCCCTTCCATGATTTTGTAAGAGGTTTGAATATTTTTGGGAGGATGTTTGAAATAATGAAGACCAACTGGGAGGCTCACACTATGGAAAGAATCATAGATAATGAGGCCCAACACCTCCCTATATATCAAAGAGAACACATCGTGGTGTTACACTAGGTGTTCTACATACATCTAATATTCCTCTAGAGACATGGTTTTGTTGATTAGTTTCTACCTTGGATAATTATCAGTGGTAAGATTTACTGGATTAAACATTTTAATAATGTTTGATACTCCTTCTTAAAATCTATGAGGGGTTTCTTACAAATCCACTATCCAGTCTGAGAAATATGTATCAATTAGAGAAAACAACTTTCTCAAGACAATAATTCAAGGGATAAAATCCTAAACTGAAATGACTGGGGAAGATTCTTCAACTAAGAAATATGTTTTTATGGATAATGCATCATAAAAGGTTTCCTAGACAGTCCCATTTGGTTTCCAACCTTAAGATCCATTATTAATGTTAAAGCAATGGCGATGAGTTTTATTTTGTCAACATAGATTTAATTTTTATAATGTGTCGGAATTCTTTGGATTGGTGGACATGGAGGAAAATATAAATAATTTATAGGTTTAGGGTTTTCCAATAATTTTCATAACTACCATGTGTGGGAGTATGAGGTTTCTATGAGAACAACATATTCTTTGGGGCTATGAAATAACTTCCCATGTCTAGTGTCATGGGTTCTAATAGATGGATTAGTAGGATGATGTTTTCCATCAGGACTTCCCAACGATCTTCTGTAGTTATTTATAGATCCTTAGGGGTGTTGATACTCTCATCCGCATCAATTAATGGATTATTTCATTCCCGCTTTTTTTAATCGATAGCCATGTAAAGAAGAAAACAGTTGATGGGAGAAGTATCACCCTGGAGTACACTTACTCAACCATCATAGAATTATTTCAGAAAGATATAGTATAAAGAGGGAACCAATATATACATATTAATACAAGGGAATAACTATTAGGAATTATAGGATTTCTTAGATGACACCATTTTAATTTTTTTTCTACCATGAAATTTAATTACATATTTATCTAAAATTTTCCATATAGTTTCAGAACCCTCTAGTTATACCCCTATATTTTTAGGTTAGTGGGGATAAGACACTATTTCATGATATATAGATTTTGGAGTGTCTTTGTCAATGTGAGACTGATATTAGAACCAATATTCACTAGGTAGTGGTGGAAATCCACACTAATGAGTTGGTTGGGGATGTGCAAAGGAAGTATATGCCCCTGAATGGAAGCACAATCATCATATTTAGGAATTGAAATGATGGCATGAATTTCAACCCATTAGGATTGTTCTTTGTAATTCGACTCAGAAGTTGATAAAAAATTTTGAATAGAAGGGGGTGTTTCATGGTTTCAATAGGGGCATCATTCATATCATTCAATAAGATGTGAAACTCAATGATTGGTAGCGCTACAAGTATGATGACATGATGATTTAGAACATCATTTTTTACATGAACGAGGCATATTTCTATCTACAGAGGGTCTTTCATTATATTGAAACACAGAAGGAAGCATTTTATTAGTTGTTGGGACCTAGATAGTGGTGGATATATGGATAGATAGATTACCCTAGATGCTTTATAGATGGGAACTAGATGTCAGGGTTTGGGCACAGGATGGCCAAAATTTATCACGATGTGGTTGTGATTGGTTTATGTAGTGAAATATCACAATTGGCTATAGATGTGATCCCAAAAGAGTTACTAGTGATTTTTGAACATAATTATCCCAATGAGATACCATTAGTCTGGTTTTAGTGGAATGATATCCTGATTTGAATTAATGGACTGAACATTATGTCTGTTAGTTTTCCCCCTCCTTGCCGTAAATGGTTTCATCTATGTGTGGCTATGTAGTTCTCAGAGAGTTCCCCTTCATTGATAACCGTATAGTTATATAGAAATTGTATAGGGTTGATAAAGGTTTGTTATCACTCCTCATCCATAAAATATTTTCAGGATAGATAAAATATAACTTCCTTACCCATATCAATAGGCATGAAGTCTCTTAGTCTATAGAATGATTTCAAAAATGATGGGGGGATTTAGTTTCTTTTGTGATTTTGACCCCTTTCCTTTAGATTCTTGGATATAGATGTAATAGAGGCTGATTCGGTGTCCTGAATAGTTGTGTTAGTCACTAGAAGTTTGGGTTTTATAAAGAGATAATAGACGATACCATGGTCATGAGAGATTGCCTTTCGATTAAAGTAGTCATTACAATTTTTTGTTCCATGATCAGGGGTCTACTTTGATTCACCACAGTATTCACTATCATCATTGGGGATAGTGGAGACATGTTTTATGTGAGTCATTTCATCTCACTATTTATCTATTATGTGGTCTACATGATCCTAGATTCAATATTTGAAAAAATTCAGTCATCAATGATATGTATGAGGATCTGATCACAATGGGGGTGATTCACACATTCATCAATTTCAACATCTTACAGTATCATTCATTCTATAAATTTCATGACACCCTTTTCTAGGTATTAGATAAAATACCTCTGGAGTTGTGAATCCATGAAATATTATGTCTTCTCCATTCATTCTATGAAAGTATCATTGGGTTCCAAGCCCTAATGGGATATTGGGGTACATTCTCATGGTGAGGGTGTTCCTGAGGAGTCTATTTGTAGTGAGGATATTCCTGATGAGTCTTCACTTAGCGAGGTTATACTAGAAAAGAGGAATGTCAATGAACTAGACTGGGATATGATCATATGAAAACTACATGTAAGTAGAGTATGTAAGCCCCTTAAATCATTCAATAAAATCAGTTTCCCACTTAGCAGCCAATATTTTCACATAGAGAGGTCTGTGATACTAGTATTTAGTATGATGAAGTAGAACTAGTAGAGGAACTTACAATGATGATAATCCAAATTAGTTATAGATCCTAGGGAAAAATAGTTTTTCCAAAACAATGGTTCTTTAGGAATCATAGGAAAAACATTTGAGCATTGAAGCATCCAAATGTTATGGAGTCCTCAATATTGGGTCTCACCATGTGGCCTTGAGGGTTAAATGTTTTATTAGATACCCTATCATAATAAATGAGTTGATTCATGGATTTCTAAATTTTGGAAGCAGGTGTATCTATTATACTCTTGTTGGATACAACTTTTCTTTTGGTGAAATTGAAACCTATATCAATTGTATATTATTAAAGTTAGTGGTGAGAGTATATATCATGTTATCTTGGTGTATAATTATGGTTACTTGTGTTCATCCCATTTTCTTGGATAGGGAGGTAGTTATGCCGGGAACTTATGGTGGATAGGAACAATTCATAGAAAAAGGCTCTCACTCATATCTTGGTCATTTACTATATCCCTCATCTTCAACACATATGAGATGCATGAGGACAACTGGTTTAAATATGGGTGTCCGGATTAGAATGATAGGGTTCCCAACTAGAGGAGAGACGGTGTCCCATTTGATATTATGTGGACTCAGTCATAACTCATAGATCATATAAATAGTAATCCTCTTGTATCCATTGAGCTTTTAGAGAAAAGTGACCCTCCTGGAATCTAACATAGTTATGGCATGATCTCAGATGGATCAATAGCCTCACTGGGTCTGTTTCCATTTTTATATATCATTGGGTAGGTGATAATGTCTCATGGTGGGATGGGGGACTCCCAAGGTCAAGTTACAAACACTATATAACGGTGAAATCATTTGTTATAGGATCTATTTGGTTATGTTCTAGCCCTTAGAGGGGGGGTGGGGTTCTACATATCATGCATAATGTTAGAGGTTTGGTTCCTTAAATTATCAATAGGGTCTATAGTGATGAAATTGACTGTGATGGTGTAAAATAAGAACCTTCACTATAAAAAGGTAGCTCATACTAATGATATAGTCATTGTTTTGTGGTAGGGATGAAATGGAGGGCAATATAATTCCCACCACCTTTGATCTGTACATGTTAAGACACAACTTCCATAACTCACCATAACATATTGAGTATCTTGATATAGTTTTTTTATTATTTAACAGTACCATGTGATTCTAGATTTTGGGATATTGATGTTTTTATTTTCAACCCTCTTACACTATTCATTAAAAGCATTTAAATGTTATTGGTTTTTAGATAAATAATCCATCGCTCTAGAAGGTGGTTGAGGGTCTCCCAAGTACCATGGTGAAAAAATGCCACCATGTCATCATTTTGAGACTCTAGGATGCAAATTTCCAAGGTATTTATTTACCAAAACACAACATATATCTAGTTAGTTTCCAACAATCCCCAAAAGTCATATTTCTTATTTATTGGGGGTTTAACCTTTTCCAGATTCAGCCACATACCAACTGGAACATAGAAGGAAATTGTAAATGACATTAACATAGATCATCATTGTTTTATAATTTACAACATTTTAAATAGGAAATCCCTTGGAGTGGACTTTTCAAACCATTCACACCCAAGAAAAGCTTTCCCATGAAGTGGTCATCCAGAGAAGCCCCATTCAGGAAGGATTTTTTGCCATCTGAGATAGAAGAGCATCCCATGGGGTAGCAGTATGATCAATTATGGTTCATTAAAATAATTTGTCAACTAAGAGGATGTGTTCAAAACTTCATCATGGTTGAGATTTGAAAAATCTCACTGGGGCTCAGTGTAGTTCTCAACATTTTACGAGTATGCCAAACTAGACTGTAATGTCTCTCCCACTTACAGTGTTTCATTAGAGTGGTTGTACAATGATATTAGTGGGTATGATTTCAGAAAAAGTATATTTGAGGAGGAAATAATATCATCCAACTATATGAACATACATTTGGATTTGTGAACATTATTGAACAAACCTTCGTGTGTTTTCAAATGAAGTTTGAATGATTATAACCCGAGCACTAGAAGTGGGGGTAAAGGTTTCATCATTGAGTCATATTTTGTCTTAGGATCCAATAGGTTTACTGTTATATAATGTTTTACATTATTCTACCTTTTATGGTGCAATAGTTACTGATATGAATGCTTCTGGAAGTCATTTGGGTTTCTTCCAAACAAACTGAGACATGCATCACGGTAATGAGCACATAGGGTGACCGTTGATGGTTTATAATGGAACCCATGAATGGGAGATGAAATTTGACCTTCCTGTGATCCAATTACAGTCTTGATCCCAGGAGGGTGAAGATAATAACCTACAGAGTATCTTCATGGGATGGGAATGATGAGTAAATAGTGGATGAGGCCACTGGAGATGATAAAGAAGCCTCATGACGAGAGGGTTTAATGTCCTCCCCCAACATTGACATCAACTATTCTGAACCATGATCGAAAATGAAGGTGTGTAATAAAAAATATCCTCAAAATGTAGGTTTGGATGACATCATTAAAGTGGATGGTTGGGATCCCCCCTATGTGGATCTTGTGTGGCGGCTATTGTGGTTGTAACCCAATGACTCCCACTTTATCAGTGTAGGGGAGGAAGCTATTAGAGCATACTTGGGTGAGGCTCTATAAATGTTTCATAATTGTGATTTTAGATGAGGGGATATCCCAGTGTGTCCCTCATGGGTAACAATTCTGGATGGGTGCTAAGGATCCTAGATATTTCTTGGCCATGTACCCTATTTTGATGACCCATTAGTTATCTTATAGATGAAAAAAAATTAGTACCCTTCTCTAGATGAGCTCAGAAGGGTGGGTAAAGTATCGTCACCCAGTAGTCATTGTAGTGGATTCCATTGTGGAAGGAGAATAGCGGTGTGGGATTTACACACTAATGGTCCCCAATATCCATGCATGTTTTTAGTGATTATTTTTGCCTTTATTTTAGTTTGTTTCAAGTGGAAATATATGGATCCATTAATCATTTAGTTCACCATGAAACTAATAACCAATGTTCCCATTGATTTATATCCTTATCCAAGATGGAAAAAATGATCCATATTAAAAATTCCTCATATTGGGGATGACCAATTACCCTTATGTTCTCACATTTTCTAGAAAATATTTCTTTACTGGGCCCACAATTTATTAGGTAGGGTCATGTGCATTTATATATTGATCTGGTCATGATCAAATCTGTTGGTGAACAACATCACTATTCTAATCACTATTGAAGGAGAAACATTTCAGGTCGGGTTCTCCCTTTTTTTCAAATTCATTCTCATTGGGGGCACATGGTCAGTCATGAAGCATTTTTTGTGCCCTGTATTAACACATTCCAATGATTTGAGGTCTTCAACACCATGGTTAGTGATGTTGGATTCTTGATCAAAATTATTAGATGTGATGACAGATCTTCCTTCAATGGATTCCTCTTTGGAGAATTTTTTTTAGTCCATGTCTCAATTAATAACTTAATTCATGTTCTCGTAACTCATTCCAAATGATATCTTGAGGTGGACACTAGTTAATTACAAAAAATATATTTCGACAATGCAGTAACCTGAGGCTTGAGAAGATGGTATTGTTGGGAATGTGTGATAAATTATGTCCATTGATCTTGTTTAGAATCACTAAATTCTTTCCCATTTTAGTTAAGAGGCATATCTCATATGAGGTATCTTATGAATTAATCCCAAGGTAACATGTGTCCATAAAGAGGTAGTTCATTCCATGAGGATTATGACTTATATGATTTTTTACTCTATCATCCCATGTTTATTATATGGGGAAAAGGTTATGAATTAGTTCATAGATTTTAGGTATTTTGTAGATATTGAGGTCATAGGTTTATCATCGTATAGAGACATGTTTTTAGTGCATCCCCAAGTGGAAGATGATCACACTTTGTATTTGGTGGTAGTGAGGGAAAGTGTTCCCCATGAGGGGAAAATGATCACACATTGGGATGTGATGGGAATGTTGGCAGTTCAGAATTTAACCACATGGTGGTATCCCATGTTTTTGTGTGTCAGGATTGAAAATTTTGAAGGTTTCCTATATACCTTATTTAGAGGCATCGGTCATAACCCACCTAGTTCGATTTTAGAGTTTAAGGTCATGTGATATAAGCAGTTAATGTTGTTTTATTTTAATTTGTAATGGAGGGTCATGATACAAAGGAAGTGATAAAAAGTGATGGAATGTGGCTTAAACATAGAATATACCTTGTTATTTGGAGGGGGTTCTCATCCTAGGTGTTGAGATTCATCCCATTGTGGTGGAAGATGGTGTGGTGCTTCCACAAAGAGGAAACCCAATGTATGAGTTTCCTCCTATAACGGGAAAGTAGATTTTGTGAATTACACCATGATGGTGCCCATTGTAGGTCTTCCATTACATGGTGGGGAGTAAGTGGCCTCCCATGATTATCGTACATGGAAATCCCATTCTTGTGAAACATGGTTGGTGCTAAGGAGTCATCTCATACTAGTTATACACAAGGAACCATATATTCAAAGCATAATGTCTAATTACATTTCAAAATACCATGATGAGGATGTTTTCATGTTGATTAATATTTTAAGACAAGTAAATTTGAATTAGTAGTTTTACATCATTAAACTCAGTCATTGGTTGGACCCACATTTAGAGAGACCACTTCCAAGAAGGAGAGAAATATTCAACATAAGACCTATCTACAAGTAAATTTTGGATGTTTCACTTGAGGAAAAACATCTGGTATTTTATGCCTACTATACATACACCTTGGCATTGTTCATGGTGTAAAAAATACTATAGAGGGGTGGAACTCGAGGGTCCCAACATTAGGGTTCCTATGATTTAGAGTTTTAGGAATTCATGTACTAATGATTATTGGAAAAAAGAAATCGAATATTCATATCCATTATTAAAGAGAATGGGTCGAACATAAGGGTTGGAGATACTAGTCAAGTAGGATATTAAAGTATAGATTGTCGATGTTGAATTTGGGATGGTTGTCTAAATAGTTTATTGCACACATGTGTGTTTAAAAGAAGTACATTGAGAGGTAATTACCCAAAGTTGGTTTTACAGAACACTATAGTTATTTTTTCAAGTAGAGTTTCATGAACCATTATTTTTAAAAAACACCCATACATAGATTTTGAAGGAATATTTTTTTACAAATTTGGTGGCCGTAAACATCTTTGGATTATATAAAGGTTGATTATCAATCATGAACCCAAATCTAATTTAGGGGAAACTTATGGGGAGCTCTCAAACAAGTTACAGGAGACATTGATACCCATGGGAATTCAGTCACGCATGTTCCCTACCATTGGTAATCAATGTGGTGTTTAATTTAATGATGTCGTGGAATAAGATGATACAAGAGTTGGAGATGAAACATTAGCTTCAACAAATCCATCCTTAATATTGGGGGATGTGGGTGAGGTTTTATATCTATTGAAAAAATTGGTTGAAATATACATGAAACCCCATCTGGGTTACACAAATGGGTTACATGTTTCCCATGACTTTTCTGCAGGGTTTCAACTGTGCAAGTTGATCTTTTTTACATCGTATTTCTAGAACAAGGGGATATTTGGGTTCCAATGACTGGATTTCATCATACATCCAATATTTCATGAATGATCCTTTTTCCAATGTTTCAAGGATCCTGGAGAACCTACAGAATTTTGATCTCTAGCATGAACTTTCCAGGGAAAATGGATTGAAAATGGGATACAATGTTTTAACGCAAGTCACGATGGGTTCATGCATCTGATTCCTTGGTTTTAGAATTGTACTTTTTTGCTGGAATGTTACATTATTTATGAAAATATACCTCTCCATGTTCAAGAATTGTTTTTGATTAAAAAAATCCATAAGGGGGATATAAAATAACCAATAAACTCTTAGGAGGAATCCATGGAAAGGAAAACTAACCTTCCATCATCCCGCTCTAATAAAGTGTCTAACATAATCATCCCTAATAGTGGACCACTTCCCACATTTGGAAAGTGGGAATGTGGGAAAAGAAATATCATGAAAATTTTAAGTATTCACATCCATTTTGAGAATTTAATCCCATTAGAAGTGTTAAAAAATTGAAAGGTGAACCTGATTTGAACTTATTCTCCTATAATAGAGAGGAAATGATAAGCAATGGGTGTCTCTAGTTCTAGAAATCATCAGTACAAATACATTATCCTCTACTTGGGAAAAGATGTGTGACATTATGGTTGTTAGGTATCTCATTCATCTTGAATGTACTGATTGATGGACCAAATCATTCCACCAAACTATAGTTTCTGGAAATGCATATTAAGATTCCCTATCTAGAAATAAAATTTTGGATGGAAGTCTAATTACGTGGAAAAACATCATAATATTTCTCATAAAAAAACTATGGCCACTCACATATATCTCAACCACACTTTTACTATCTATCCATCAAATCTAATTATGAAATGTATTATCATAACACTTATTTTTTGATATGCGATAGAGGAAGTCATTCCCGTAATGGGAATGGATCAATAGTACATTAATTATAGGATGACACACCAACACCATCACTATAAATGAGAATGAAAAGGTAAATATTCCCAATTAAAATAACCAAATTTTTTAGGACCCTTTCCACAAAATTCAATGAAAACAATTATCTATAATGAGGATGTGGGTGTTATTTAGTCCATGTTTTCCCAAGTTTCAACATAGGTGTCTCTAAGGATGAATCCCACCACAAAACATCACTGAAACCATATAGAATCCAAAATAGATTGTGAATTGGATGATCTGATATATCCTTCACCTATCCTAGGGGAGAATGAAGGGAAAAAATACCAAGGCAGGCCACCAACCTTTTCTAAAGGAAATTCATTAGGATAGATCATGTGGTCCCATCCACCTCAGATGCATCCACCACCACCACCTCCTTGAAAACGAGCATGTTTTAACTAGATGATGGTAAATAACCTAGATGATCACCGAGCATGAATGTTGAATCATATAACCATTGGCCTTGTTTGTGAACAACATAGAGGTCCTATTTAGTTGTAATTACTCTAATGACATGAAGGTTATCCTCTAGAAAACGGGGACACTAGCCATTGTAGAGGACATTCTCCTAGAACCAACTACAATGCATGTGGAAGAAGTCCTTGTGACTCTTATAATATCATGCATAAAGAACATTCCCATAAACACTGGAGATAGGTAATGTGGTACCAATTCTTTGTTACCATTGATCTCTTGGAATAAAGGATAACTCGTGATTCCATAGATATTTTCACACCCACACCATCACAGTTCGGTGAAGGAAAATATTAGTTAATTATGACCATAAATGAGAATAAGTCCAAAAAAATCTGAAATCCATCCAAAAGAATATATATATGGGGTATATTCTAGGTTCTATTAATGGGATTAATATGTATCCATCCCTTCCATCATTAGATTCTCTTCTCCCCAATATCACTTATGAGGTGGGGATGAAATTAGTATCTAGTCTAAAACCAAAACATAAGGATAAATATTCATTTTATCAACTACCCAATGTTTAAGATTTCGTAGATTTACTATCCTACATGGATATGGTCATGAATCTTGTGCCACATATGGGAGAAAATTCTTCCTCCCATTAATGAATTTATCATGTGATGCATCTCCTAACTGAAGATCCACAACTAATAAAGATTACGTGACATACCCTTATAGACTCCTAGTTGTTCATTATAGATTCTTAGGTTAATCAATATCAATACTAGAATCCTGATTTGGAGTGGGATTAAAAAATATTTGGCTAAATTGTTTTCATGGGGGAGTTTCAAATCATGTTTTTTCCACATACAACAGATTTTTTTTCCAACATTGAGATTGTCATATAATTTTTTTCAAAATTACTCTAATAGAAATTGATGATGGTGTTCAATAACATATATATTAATCCATTAATCTAACCTATGTTTATTAATAACCTTTAATCCTATAAATAATAGATTCTAAATGTGGATATAATTGTGCTTGTAGTAGCTAACGAACCAAATTCATAGGGGTACTAACAATGTTTCCAACATCCTTATATTGAAACTATCACTCTAATATATTTTATCGTGGAAGAGTCATCATACAAAATAAATATCATTGGATTGGTTATGTATGTCACCCTTTTTTATTCCACTATAGAGATGGAAATGATATGACCATTTTAGGCCATCAGGCTATGTCTAAACCTCTCCATCATAGAAATATACCATCATTAACATTGTCATTTTAAATAATCCAACTTGAAAATAGTTTGATTATTTTGACTAGGTATATATGGAAGATGATGAATCAAAATATGAGCAATAGTCTAATGAAAACCTCCTAACATGTGTTTATTCACATCATCAATGGTAGGCATTGGACCTCAGAGATCCCACAGAGACACTTTTAGACCCCCCCACACATCATCATATAGACAAGGGTAATGGAAGCTTTAAATATTCTAAAATTCATAATATTAATTAGGGAATTATACTGGATGCAAAAATAAGTTATCTACTTTGAGATATAGATAGATAAAATAGGATCAATACTAAACGCCTTGAAGATTAAGGGCTAAATATAGATGATTTCTAAGATTAACCTATCATTATATCATCATATACATGGTAGTAAATAGTTTTAAATTGATCTAATATTTCTAAAGTAAGAAATTTAGTTCATCTAATCTTGATTAATTATAGTAGATATGATCATTTGTGAAATAAATAGGAGGTCATTGCAATTACTTTTCGGATGGATCTATGTGATTTCTCATAATGGAATGAGAAGAATTTTTCTTCATGATCAAGCAAGCCTGTAAGGGGGAGGAAAATTTCTAATAACTCCTATGATGACATGACCAATGATATATCTAGACACCAATAATCTGGAGAGTTTATGTGTTATTTAGTTCAACAAAAGAGGAATCAATATTGGGAATGAGTGGATCATACTCCACCACCATTATATTTTAGAAAGTTGTGTTTTTTCCACCATCATTGGTATTAGTGACCTAGATAATCAACATACCCACATTTTATTGTAGTGTAAATATGTGTTCTAAACTCATGAGTAATCAAAACATGTTTGGTCTGGTAATTTTATAGACCAAGAAAGGAGCCACCACTATTTTTATATATTTAGGTGGAATGAGGAAACATCACCATTATGAATGATCTGTACTAGCAATTTGTATCTAATTTTAGTTCTAAATTAAATTGGTTGAGTGTCAATGACCTCTCTATGTGAGAATAGTGGTATATTGAATGTTTCATTTATTCCATTTCAATGTTGAATACTTATATGTACTCCATCAATGTGTAACATCCTCCTAAGTGGTTATTGGGAATATATGTAGTGAATGACTTGGATATACTGTTTCCACACACATCAACCTAAAAATTATATATGGGTTATAGGAATTCACAAAGAGGTTTCATGACCCCATGGAATGTAAGAAATAAATTAAGTAATAATCTTACCAGTTATATAATCCTATGCCAACATAGTTGCCTTCCTGAGAGAAAATTATTGAGATCACCCAGTCTGTAACCCCTTGGACAATCTAGCTTTAGGAGTCCCTATAGAATAAGAAATATCCACCTGAATCCATTTGGGAGAATTTTCCACCATTCTATCATAAACATCAATCTCCTTGAATAACTTATATGGAATGGAATAAAAATACCATCTTATTTCAGGTTGATAAGTTCGTACAGTTACTCATCTACAATATATATGTGAAAATTATAATGTTTCTAAAAAATTAATCTAAAAGTGGGTGTCATAAATAAATATCCTAAATATTTACCATTCTATAGATTCTTTGGATATACGACCAATTAATTCTTTATCCTTAATGAGTGGGTCTAGGAACAAATGCATCATGACATTGTTGAACATAGTAGTCCAATATAATTAGTGAAATATGTCCCAACCTTCCCAGTATATGGTGAAAATTATAAGGAATAGAAATTTTTCTTTTATCAAGGTTTTTCAATTTTCAATGATTCGTTTACCCAAAACCAGTCTTTTGAACTCATAGTGAAATATTGTCAAGGCTACATCAACCCTTTTCTCCCATGGTTATAAATCCCTCCCTAGTATCCTCATCATATTTATATCCCTTTAATGCTCAAAATAGCCCATGTTGAAAAACATGGACAATGAAGATCTTTTCTAATGCCATTGATGATATGTATCCCCATGGACTATATGATCCCTACACTGGATAGAGGATACATAACCCATTCAATATTAGAGGAATAATTTGTTGAAGAGAATAAATATGACTTTATCGATCCCATCTGGTTGGTGGACTACTGTGTAGAAATTAATGACCATGAACATTGGTCATATCATTCCTGAAATTACTCTCAAAAAATATGAGTAATGGGGAAACACTTCACTATATTGAACAATTCAATGTAACTCTCCCTAAAATAATTGTATATGTTACATAGTCTAGATGATAAGAATTTCTCAAGTCTCAAAAAGAAAAATCACCATATAATGTAACTTCTCATGTGCCACTACAACCAATATAGTCGGCTGAAAACACTCAACCACAGTCATCAAATGATCATTTATGATTATCCAAGTCTTAACCAAATCCATCAACCAACACATATCCTTATATTTCCACTAAATTATTGAATATGTAAAGGACCAATCAGGCCCCATCACCTCATCTAGTTGGGTCAACCACACATATTATAACGGGGAAACCAAAATGTACTATAAATAATTCACTAGATCAAATGTATGATATGCTTAATAATCTTACTTCTATTCTAGAATATATATCAATCCTTGATTCACCTTCCAATGAAAGAAGTTATGTAAAGCATTAATCAAAAACATGGGGGTTCACCCTCCAGTTTGAATCTAGGGTAATTGATTCTAAATCCTAGAATATAGAGGAATATGATCAAGATGAGTGGTAATTAGTCATATATATATATATATAGGGATGAAGATGGTGAAAAAATACAAGGGGAAATATACCCTATATATTTCTCATTCATATTCAATGTCATCGTGGTTTGATGATTCCTGGTAAATATTAGATATATGATCCACCTCATCAACACAAAAACACTCCACCTGATCTGTCTTATTGAGGATGATTTGACACTACATAACATGGATATTAAGATATATTATAATATATATCATAATATATGTGAAATTATTTCTCTGGAAAGATAGATCAATTATTTTACATGGAATAATTAAATCATGGCCATCTCAGATGATATGTGCTATATAACTTTATTGGTAAGACCATGACTCAAACTGTAAGTGATAATACCCTATTTATAACACCAATGGATTAACAACACTATTAAGCATCAATTTGAGGAACCCTTACTTATTTTATCCTTTTTAATGCAATGATGACCAAAACCATGATGTTGGGTTATATAAGATGATAGGGAAGAAACCACATGTAGATGATGTTGAGTGTGTTAGTGCTTCTTATGAAATGAAAACCACCATAGAAAACCCTTGGAATTATTCGAAATAAATGCATTTCCTTCCATTTGACAACATGGAATAAATTATCCCAAATCATAGGAACCACTTCTTTATACCTAATAGAATGGAATTCTCTCCGAACTCCTCATATTCATATTAAGGGCATGTACCTCAAAATCATTAAAACCGAACTTCTTTTTCCAACTGAAAATTTAAGACCATCATCAAATATTTGTTTCTCCACAATTATTCTTTGAGTGGGATTATATCATTGTAATTCAACCAAGATATATTGTTTCATCACTAAGGGTAGACCCCTTTGACACCTGGAAATTTTATTGAATATTTTTTCACTAACTAATTTTTCATCAATACATTACATTGCATGAAATCATGAGTTTAAATTAACTATTATATGACTATAGTATTAAATTACCATTTTAACCTATTCCTTTGTTTAGAATGAATAAATATTTATAACTTATAAAAATGTATGGTTAAGTCATTTACTACCAATTATTTATGAAAATTATAAATCAATATATATTTATATTTTTGTAATAACAAATTGTGTGAATAACTATTATTAAATAAAATTAATTAAAAAAATATTATAAAATTAATAAAATATTTCTTATATACATAGAATAAATATTTTTTTCATGGGGTATGTATAATCCATATTTGATGTTTAAAAACCTATATTTCTCATAAGGTTAATTTTCTACCTATTAATGGGGAACCCCTTTTAAATGAATATTTTGAAACGAAAATAAATCGTATATTATATAACCATGTTTTTTTATTAGGATATGAAAATATACTTTGGAATAATTTTTAATATTCTTCTATTAACATTGAAATGTTGATGAATAGTAAAAATACACAAAATTTTAATTGAAAACATCCTTTTTTTAAAATAATAATTTATATGGAGAAATTATAATATTGAATGGTTTTAATGTATAAATATAATATATTTTTATCATTAAATATAATATATTTCCTTCTAAATAAATTTACATTTAATTCTGATGTAAAAATATTTCAATCTTTTGCAATGTTTTAATTTTTTAAACACATTCATTCTTTCCAGAAAAGTGATTAATTTTAAATTAATCACTAAAAATTCTGTGTTATGAATTTTGAAAATTTTATTCCATTTTTTGGAATCAATATGTCCAATTTATGTAAGTAGATATATATAATTTTTTTGGCTTTATGAATAACAACTTCAGTAATTTTTATTCATATGGTAAAAGGGAAAATCATGTAATTATGGGTAAGAATACTATAATAAAATTAACCTAACACTTTTATTAATATAAATTGATGATTTTTTCCAACCAACATCGTAATTTTATAATAATGGTTTCATTTGGAAGCCACTTGGATGAGATTAGGGTATTTAAAATATTTTATTTAATGAAAAGTTATGTTTTCCTCACTCAAATTTTAATAACAATATCATTTTATATAATTTTATATTGAAGATAAATTAAATTATAAATGGTAATTTAAAATATAATTTTTTTATTTATTATTTAAATTTATTTTTAATTTTTATGAAAAAAAATAATTACCTTAAAGACGTATACTTTGATGATGTAAACATTAATTAAATGGTGATAAATCAATAAAACAATATTTATTAAATTACTAATAACCAAAAAAGATCCAAAAACCTGATGAAATATTATTGGTCTAGTATATTTTGATCATAAAGTTCTAAGGGTCGCGTTAGGGACCATTTAGAGTCTTATAAGAGAGATTGTGACACTTATATTATTTTTTTAATGTTGTGTTAATGTTGTCAAATTCATGTTTTCAACATTATAAAATATTTAATGTAGGATTTTATAGAATATTAATTAAACAAAAGGTATTAATAAGTAATATAGTATATTTATCTTCGTCATAGTATTTTATTTTTAATTTTTATTCAAAAACTATGTATATTAAATAATTAAAAAAATGATGTTGAAATTATTTTATGAATGGAGATAAAAAATAAATTTTATTAAAATTTTTAAAATAAATATAATTTGGCATAATTAATATGTAAAATTAATTTTATTGATGACCTTAAACTCTTTGTAATATAATAAAATATTTTTTTGAAGTTCGCTTGTTTTAGTAACGGTTTTAAAAAACAATGAATTTAACAGTTTAAAAATTAACACTATTGATTATTTATGAAAATAATTTATCCTTGAATATTTTATAAAGAATAAAAAATTAAAAAATATATAATAATTATTATATAGTGAAATATTATCTAATTTATTTATTAATTGTATCATTTTCATGAAATAATTAAATATTGCACCCTCTTAATATTTAATTATTTGTTACCCTAGTTTAAAAAATAAATGAAAAATGAAATGTTAATTAAAATATTAAGATTAAAATTTATATAAATCTCATAAAACAATATATTTTATGATGGTATTACAACCCTATATCATTTCCTATTGGAAACTGGTATATTTTGGAGGTCTTTTTGTAGATATTGGTTTTATTATAAATTATTATTTATGGAGTTTCCAGAAGTGCCCCTTAACTCAATTACTAAAGGGCACCTCCTTCCTCACCAATTCACATAACTTTGTGCTTTCAATATCTTCTTTAAATTCCCACTTCTATTATAATCTTCTCTAGGTACTTTCTATTGGTTTTGGCCTTCTTTAAGGACCCATTTTTGTATTCTATGGGGTGATTTAGAGGAATCACATCGAAGAAGACGTAATCTCCTCTACTAATTCATTCAAATGTTTTCTTCTTCAACTTCTTCTTCATTAGTTTTTTAATAATAAAGTAACAAATAAAGTATCACTAATATACTAATATGTTATTATAGTAATTAAAACACCATATTCCACCATTTATCCATCCTACAAAAAATGAAATCACCATGTGTGCCTACGTACGACTTACCGTCTCCATGCCGTGGAGTTATCTCTTTTCACAACCACCTAACATAGATGTGTATAATTATTTGAAAAAAATATTATTATTAAAACATTATATTAATTATTAAATACTATATAAAATCTGATTAAATAATATCCAAAAAATATAAGAATGATATCGTCGCTCATGCATACGTATCACCTACCATCACCTCGATGCTATGTGATTCATTCTACACGATATTTATTAAATAATGATTGTATATATGAACATGATGAATAAATATGGTATATATTATTTTAATATAAAATTTTAATGATATAATTATGGCTTAATAAATATAATCATTACTTATTTGCAAAAACATGCATACGAACAAAAAACAACTAATATCTGAATAACGAGTAACAATGAAATGTTATTAACAGAAAGATGATAGTATGAATATATATGATATCATAAAATTGACTATGATTCTAAAATAAGTCAATTAAACTATTTAAATAATTATATAGGAGGTTCAGATATATACAATGGAAATCAAACCTAAGGTAAGGGATAATTTCTCAATCTAATTACTATACGATATTTCTTATATGTATGTATTTACTACATTATATTTATCATACACACCCATGATTCCTAAATATGTACTATTATTTATATTCTTCAATAACTTTTAAATTAAAATTTTCTCATTGATGATTTTATATTAAATGGTCTGAAAGGCATAATTTATCAATCATCGATACTAGGTACTTTTTGACTTTTCTGGAAAAAATATGAGGAGGATGTTTTCTTGACTTATAAAACATGAATGGAATTATATGTCATCATAATCAATTATTTCCATGAATCATACTCTGAATTATTTCATGTTTATTTTCAAATAATTTTTTTTATACTTTCATGACATTTTTAGAAAATCATTCGTTTTGAAGAATAAATGATATTTTCCCCCAGAATTAATTTCATGTGTTATATAGACATTAATATCCATAAAAGACAGAATTAAAAAATAGATTTATGTTTCAAGGAAAATATCCTTGTTGTTCCTATGATTTTATTGTGTAAATGATGGAATAATATTTATGAAATCCATTTGTTTTACATGGATTATGTTATGGTGGGATGATGTTTAAAGGAAACCCATTTTATTCCGTGGGTTATGATGAATGATTTAAGTTGTTGTGGAACATGTAAAAATTATTTCATTATGAGATTTTTCTGACCTATATCTCCCTCTAATTCTTTGGATAAGGATTTATATCTCATAATATAGATATGGATGAAATTGGAAATGATCTTGGTTCAATAACACATGGCTAGAATGAGGAGTGAACTATGTTCAGTCATAAACATTATCCACTACAATGGTATTGGAAATTAGACTAGACTAATATGAATTGGTTTTTTATATTATGTGCATAAGAAAAAACATCACGTCATATGTCATGAATTTTTTAATTACATTCATTTATTCTTTTGAACTTTTATGATTTATCCTATGGATTGATATCACAATCTTTTTTATGCATGATGTGATTTTCAAATGATATGTTACTATGTCTTATGATTATGATATTATTGATAGCTACCTTGTTAAAACATACTGAGCATTTGAGCTCACCCTTTCATATGTTTTATTTTCCCCAGGTCATGATGAAGGATATTAAATAAGATATGTAAAAGGGGTACAGTTATGATGAAATAACTGGGAGATTATGAAGATGTTTTATGTATCAGTTTTTATGTTTACTAGTTTCTAAATACACTATACTTATACTATCATGTTGTGGAAATATTATATTTTGAAATGAATATTCTTTATCATTGAAGTAATATCAATATATGTAATTGATGGTTCATTATTTTTTGTATCAAAGTAATAGTATAGTTATTTATTGGTAACTAGGATGGAAAAACCATCGTAAGATCCCATACGATATGTCGAGGTATAGGTTACAAACCTAGTGTTTTAGAAATGATCATGAATTACCTAGGTTAAAAACTAAGGTTTCCTAAATTGAAATTTTATTCTTGATGATGTGATTTTCCAGTTAGGAATAGTGTTCCTCATACTATGCTTCTTGGTTTTAGTTAATGGATGGAACCCAAAGGAACATTGGTAATGCTAAATGTGATAGGAAATTCAATGAAGTTTCTCATGATAAACGAATTTTTATATGATCTTGAATGAAAAATAATATAGCTATGCTCAAAAACCATTATCAAGGTATCAATAATGAAGGAATTCCAAATGATAAAAGGAGGGAACAACATTCTGTTGATGCCATTATGATGTAGTGTCCACCTTCTTTTAGTGGGCCATCTGATCCATTTGCAGCTGAATAATGGATCAGTACTACTAAAAAAATATTTTTTGCTCTTCAAAATTCAGAAAATAATAAATTCCTATTATCATTCTATCTCTTGAAATATGATGCTAATTAATGGTTAAACCTTGTCATTAATATGAGGAAAATAGATGAAATTGAATACATGGAATGGGAGAGGTTCAGGAACTTACTTTTCAACAATTAATTTCCTCATATTCCTCAAAAAAATATGTAAAAGGAGTTACTTGAGATTAAGAAAAAGGATAATGAATCCATTGGTACCTAATAAATAAAATTTACAAGACTTCCAAGGTACACTTTTGGAATTATTATCCAACATGAGAGTAAAAATGATTGATTAATTAGTGGATTAAAAACAAGTTCTAGATGTTAATTATCCATATGGGACATTACTAGATTTGATGAATTTGATTGATGTCATCTCATAGTTGATATTGATATTGGATTAACCCATAAGTCTTATGAGTTTGATAAGAAGTCAAAAATTAAATTAAAAGGAAAATATAAGGATCACAGTGAAATGAAGATGAGGTTTCCCATATTCTCAACGTTTGGAAATAAACATGTAGGATATTTTCCTAAAGAGACACGTAATGGTTTTATGTGTATAAAATAAGGTCCCCAAGAAATTGAATACCAATATGATGGGTTAAAGTTTTCTAATGATGCGAATAGAGAAAAGGCTCCACAGAATGCACCTCCTACACATCAATGTCACAAGTTCCAGGAAATGGAGAATTATTCCAATCAATGCACTCATCCAAGTGTTATTAATGATGATCAAAATATGAAAAATATTAAGGCTAAATAATAATTCAAGTCACATGTGATAAACATCAATGATGTGGAGGGTGATAATGAACTGGTGACTATTGCACTTAACATACAATCTACAGTATACAATATAATATTTTATTCTAGATCCACCTACTAATTTATTTACTTATAATTTTTTAAGGGTATAACAATATTACCTTAATGATTAGAATATGTGTAAGTTGTGACAACTCCCAATGGAACAAAATTTACATCGATAATTTATAATTATTCTCCGCTTGATGTTTGTGGGAATGTTCTTTGAAAAAAACTTGTGATCCATACTATAGAGAAATTTGATAGGATTTTTATCATGAATTGGCTTTATCTATATGGATTTCATATCAATTTACATGGTAGGGAAGTCACTCGTAATTTTCTAGATCAATCTATGATCATCTATCAATGTAAGGATGATTTTGACTTTCTTGTGAAAATTTTGTTCATATTATGGGTCATGATTCTTATAAATGAATTCTATATATCTCAAATTTTTGAGGGTTACTCAAAATTTGGAATACACCCATTGTATAATAGTTTTATGATGTCATTCTTGAAGAATTACTAGATCTTCCTCTAAACTATGATGTATATTTTTCAATAGTACTCGTATAAGAGTCTAGTTCTATATCAAAAAAGCCTTATATAATACACCCAATTGAGTTTTAGGAATATAATATGAAACTCCAATAGAATATTGACAATGGAATCATATTCCCTAGTGTGTCTCCTTGGGGTGAACCCATTCTATTTGTTAAGAAGAAAGATGGAACAATGAGACTCTACATTGATTATCAAAAAATTAACCAGATCGCTATCTAGAAAAAATATCCTCTTCCAAGAATTGATTTCTAATTCGACAAACTATACAGAGATCAATATTTTTGCAAGAATGATCTTTGTTCAGGATATAATTAATTAAGGGTTACAAAGAGGAATATAACAAAGATGACATTCTGTAAAAGATATGGACATTATGAATTAACAGTGACACCTTTTTTTCTTACTAATTCCCATACTATATTCATGAATATAATAAATAGAGTCTTTAGATACTATTTTGATCAGTTTTTAGATGTTTTTTTAGACTATATTCTTATATATTCAAAGATAAAGGAAGAACATGAAAATCTCATGAATGTTTTATTAAAGACCCTAATAAAAGAAAATCATTATGAAAATTTTACCAAGTGTGAATTTTGGCTTCAGAAAGTTGTATTTTTTTGTCACATAATCTCAAATGATAGGATATCTTTTGATCCAGTAAAAACAAAAGTTATTGAATGTTGTCCAAGACCAACTAAGTTAATTGAGATTCAATGTTTTCTTAGTCTGTCTGGATAATATGTAAATTTATTTTAATTTTTTTCACAATTATTTAATCCAATCACCATGTTGAATTTAAATGGAGTTAAGTTTTTGTGGATGGAGAAATGTGATGATAATTTCAAAGAACTCAACAGAAGGTTAGCGAGTGCACTGGGGATCACACTACATTATAGTAGTGGATGGTTTTCAATATATAGTGATAAATCCATAAAGGATATGGGTTTTTTCTCCAGAAAAAATATATAGTTATAGATTATGCCTCCTGAAAATTAAAAATCCTTAATCAAAATTACTCAGCTAATGATATTGATGTATCTTCAGTAATCTTTTCACGAAATATATTTAGGACTTATATTTATGGAGAGAGGTGTGATATTTATACAAATTATGAAATATTAAAGTATATGTTCATACAAATAGAGTTGAATATGAGTCAAAGAAGATAGTTAGAGTTGATCAAAAATTAAAAATGCTCAATACATTACCACCCTTTGAAAGAGAACATGGTGGAAGATGGTTTGAGTCGAAAGGCCTATGCTAGCCTATCCATGATGAGGATAAAAAAATATCTCATATTTATGGATTTCCAATGAATGGATATTGAAATTTTAAAGAAAGGGGGAAAATATTATCTTCATAAAATGAATGTTCAACCATAAATACACGTGAAGATTAAGGAGGTGAAAAACAAAAATGTAGATCTACAAAAAAGGTGAGAAATTTTCCTAATTTAAACCCTAATTATGATAGAATAATAAGGTTCATGAATTAGGTTTGTATTCCTCCCATACTAGAAATAAATAAGAATCTATTAGATAAGGCTCATATTTAATCATTATCTACTCACCCTAGAAGCACAAAATATGTTCAGGGAACATAATGTGTAATTCTAGTGGTATGGAATGAAAATAGATGTTGCCGAATATGTCTGTAGATTCATGGTTTTTCAGAAAGTTATGGATGAGAGATTGAATTCTAAAGGGATGTTACAACCATATCACATACCATAATGGTAATGGGAAACCATTACTATATGCACTGTTATTTTAATTCCCAAAACATCTAAAGGCCATAATTATATATGGGTTATATTTTATTTCCCAATGATGTCAGAAAAATTCATTAAAATTAGATAGGATTTATATATTGATAAGCTTTCCAGGATATATGTATAAAATTGGTAGGATTTTATAGAGTACAAATTCCTATTATATATGATCAGGATTGAAGGATTACCTTGATTTTTTGTGGAATTATTTTATAGTTTGTAGATACAGAGTTATGTCTCAGCTCTGCTTATTATCCCCAGACAAACGGTCAGTTGGAGAGGACAATTCAAACTCTAGAAGACACATTGAGACCTTTCTTTGTGGATTTCAAATGTGGTTGGGATCAAAACCTATATTTGGTGGAAATTTCACGAAACAGTATCTTTCACTAATGTATTCAAAAGGATCCCTATGAGTCCCTCTATGGAAGGAATTGAAAAACTCCAACATGTTGGGATGATGCTGGGGAAATCAATCTATTAGGACATGATCTGGTTGATGAAATGGTAGAAAAGAATAAATCTATTCAACAAAACATAAGATCTACTTAGAGTAAGAACAAAATATATGCTAAAAACTGAAGTAAATACATAGAGTTTGAATTGGGTGACAAGGGGTGTCTATTAATATATACCAGGAAGAGAGTAATGAGATTTGGAAAAAAGGGCAAGCTGATCCCTAAGTATATCGGTCAATTTTGAATTTATAGATCTTGTTGTGATGGTCGATTACTGATTGGTGGTTCCACCGAATATTGATCAAGTTCAGGTTTTGTTAAAAGTATCCATCCTGAGAATGTACATACATAATATTTACTATGTACTAAAATCATAATTCATACCACTGGAGAATGATTTTTCTTATGAAGAATAACTTATAGAGATTTTGGATCGCAACCAAAAAAGTTCTACGAAATAAGACCACTCACTTGGTTAATTTTTTATGGAGTAACCACTTATTTGAGGAAGCTATGTGGGAACTTAAGGATATGATTAGGTATTGATATCCTCATCTATTTCTATTCTAGTGATTAATTCCATGGGTGAAATTCAGTATAAGTGTGGTATAATGTAACACCAAGATGTTTTAATGAAATATTTTCCCTAAATATTTTTTCTTCAATAGATCACATTATACACAATCATGTGTTTATGTGAACCAAAATATGAACATAGTATAAAATATCCATTTCAACTTTCATATTAGTTTAGTAGGAATAAATATAACTAACTTACAAAAATGATTGGTGAAGGAATTCACAACCATTTATTTATGAAAAATATAAATCAATTATATATTTGTATTTTTGTGTTAATATACTAAGTTAATTACTATAATTAAAATAAATTACTGAAATAAATATGTTTTATACATAGGAAAATATTTTTTATATTCGTCAAATATATATCTTTGTCGCAAGGTATGAATAAACCCTATTTGATGTATGAAAACAAATATTTTTTTAAAATGGGAATTGTATCACCTTTTAATGGAGATCCCCTTTAAAATTATGATTTTGACAAATTAATAATCTATATATAACATAGAAATGTTATTTTTAAGCAATATTTAAAAATTTACTTTGGGTGAATTTTTAATATTTTTCTAATAACTGTCAAATTTTGATGAATTGTAAAAATACAGTAAATTTTAATTGAAACAGCTTTTTTCATCAAAATAATTTATATGGATAAATTATAATATTTTATGGTTTTAATGTATAAATATAATATATTATTATCATTCAATATAATGTTTATCAATAGAATTAATTTTAATGTGAATATAGATGTAAAAACATTTTAATCTTTTGAAATGTTATAACTTTAAAATCTTATTCTCTCTTTCTGAAAATAGAATTAAAATTAATTTAATTACGTAAACTTTTGGGTTTTGAATTTTTATAAATTTATTCCATATTTGGAATTAGTATGTCTAAAATTTTTAAATAGATTAATTATATTTTTGTGCATTATGATTGGTAACATTAGTAATTTTTATTAATACGATAAAAGGGTAAATCAAATAATTAAAGGTAAGAATACTATAATAAAATTACCCTAACATTTATATTAATATCATTGTATGATATTGTTTTAACCTAAATTTATCTTGGGTCAAAATGGAGCCTTTTATAAGCCACATGGATTAGATTAGGACATTTTATTTATTTTATCTAATGAAATGTAAAATATACCACACTCAAATTTTAATAACAAAATAATTTTTTTAAGCTTATAGCCATGATATTTTGTATTATAAATTCTCATTTTAAATATAATTTTTCTTCTTTATCATGGTAATTAAATTATATTTTTTAGGAAATAAATAATCACCTTAATGACTTATACTTTGATGATGTAAAAATTAATTAAATGACGATAACTTAATAATTTATTTTATTAAAATAATAATAACAATAAAAAAGAAAAAAAAACATGAAACAATATTATTGTATGAGTTTATTGTGACCAGAACCATCCATGAGCCGAATTAGGGACTATTTGGAGCCTTATATAAGAGATTTTGAAACTTATATTATTTTATTTAATGTGATGCAAAAGATGTCACATTCATGTTTCCAAAATAATAACATTTTTATTATAGGATTTTAGAGAATATATATTCATCTACCAAGATTATTAAGAAATATAGTAGATTTATTTACATAATAATCTTTTATTATAAATTTTTATTCAAAAAATAAGTATATTAAGTAATTATAAAAATTTGATGTAATAATTATTTTATTAATAAAGATAACAGAAAAAGGTTATTAAAAATATCAAAATAAATATAATATGATATAGTAAATATTTAAAATGAATTTTTTATATTCCCTGGACTGATTAAAAATATAACTAAATATTCTATGGAAGTTAACTTTTTATATTAATATTTTTACAAATATATTAATTTAATAGTTTCAAATTTGACACTATTGTTTGTTTCGGAAAATAATAAATCATTAAATTACATAAAGATCATAAATAATTTTTAAAAGTATTTTTTAATTATTATATGTTAAAAAATGTTCTATGGTACTTATTTATGGTTTGATTTACATCAAATAAGTAAATATTAGGCCATTTTAATATTTATGTTTTTTTACCCCAGGTAAAAATTAAATAGAATAACTAAATGATAATTAAAATATTAACGTTTAAATTGAACTAAAACAAGTAATAAAATTTCTTGGTTGATGAAATTACCAACCAATACCATCTTAATCTCGAAATTGGTATATTTGGGTTGTTTTTTGTGTATCATTTTATTTTATTATAAATTATTATTTATGGTGCTTCCAAAAGTGCCCCTCTCCTCAATTATAAAGGAGAACCTCCTCCATAACCTCTTCTCTTAAATTTGACACTTCAAGCTCATTCATACCTTAAGTATTATATTATAAACTTACCTAGTTACAATTTAGTGGTTCTGGCCTTCTTTAATGTCAATCTCCAGTGCTCCAAGAGGCGATTTAGAGGAAGCACAATGAAGAAGAGGTAATTTCCTCTACCGATTATTTAAGAATTTATTCTTCTTATACTTACTCTTCATTATTTGATTCATTATAATGTAATAATTTCAATATCACTTATTTTATGAGATGTTGTTATAATTATTAAACATCCATATTCCACAATATATCTATCTTATGGAAATGGAATCACCATGCGTGCATAAAAACGGATTAACGTCTCCACGCTGTGGTGTAATCTGTTTTTACCACCACCTTAATTATATTGGTATAATTAAAAAACAATAACTATAAATGATTAATAAAACATGATATTAATTAATAAATATCATACACCATCCAATTCATTTCCATTCAAGAAATATTGTAATTATATCATCGCTCGTGCGTACATACGACATACCATCTCTATTATGCGATGTGATTCATTCTACTTGATAATAATTAATTAATGATTATATAAAGTTATATAATGAATAAATATGGTATATATTAGGTTAATATAATTTTTTAATGATATAAATATGACCTAATATGAAGAACTGGAACTCATTCTCCAAAATGTGCATAAGAACATAAAGCAGTTAATATCTGAGTAACAAGTGGAAATGAAATGTTATTAACATTTGGATGATAATATGATCATATATGATATCATAAAAATTACAATGATTACTAAATAAGAAAAATAAAATATTTAAATCATTATACAAGAGGTTTCAATACATATAAAGGAAATTAGACCTAAGATAAGGGATACATTCGCAATCTCATTATTATATGAGATTTCTTATATGTATATATTTACTGGGGGTATATTTATCATCCTCATCCATTTTTCCTAAATATTAATATTATTTATATTATTCTACAATTTATTAAATTAAATTTAACCCATTAGTGAATTTTTATTAAACTATATGAAATGAATCATTTGTCGTTATTCGATATAAGGTGCGTTTTGACTTTTCTAGCAAAACTATGAGGAGAATGTTTTTTAACATATAAGACATGATTGTTTTTTACATATTTATAATTACTTATTTAAAAGAATAATAATTTTCAAGATTTCATGTTCATTTTAAAATATGTTTTTTAAATTGTTTGACATTTTGGGAAAAGAATTTGTTTTTGAATAATTAATGATATTTTCCTCAAGAATTAATTTGATGTGTTATTTGAAAATTAATATTCATATATGATGGAATTATTTAATTGGGTTATCTTTCATTTATAATGTTGTTATTATTCCTATTATTTTTATTGTGTTTATGGTGGAATTATATTTATGAAATCTATTTGTTTTTCGTGGATTAAGTAAAGGTGGAATGCTATTTAAAGAAACCCATTTTATTCCTTGGGCTATAATGAATGACATATGTTATTGCAAAGCATGTAACAATGATTTAATTATTAGATGGGTGTGACCTACATCTCTTTCCAATTCATTCGGTAATGATTTATATCACATGAGAAAGAAATGTATAGAACATGAAATGATCAAGATTCAGTAACACAGGGCTTGAATGAGGAGTGAACTCGGTTCAGTAATGGACTTTGTCTGCTACGATGGTAATGAAAATGAGACTTGAGTAATACGAAATGATTTTTTATGCTTATGTGTATGAAAAACATCTTCTTTCCTTTTGTTATGAATTTTGGGATTATGTTCATTGATTATTATAAAATATTATGAGTTATCCCCATGTATTTATACCACAATATTTCATATGCGGGATAATATTTTCAAATGTAATTTTATTTTATCATATGATTATGATATGAAAAATATCTCCCTTGTTTAACATTACTGAGAATTTGAGCTCTCACTTCCATATTTGTTTTCACCAGGCCATGAAGAAAGATCTTAAATGAGATGTGAAAAAATGGGTTTTGTTTAGAGAAAATATGTGGGAGACAATGAATATGTTTCATTAACCATTTTTTTCTGTTACCCACTTTCATAAGAAATTATACCTATATAGTCCTATCATGGATTTTTTATATTTTGAAATGAATATTCTTCAAATTTGAATTGATATCAATGTATGTAAAGTATGGGTCATTATAATTAAATTAATGAAGGCCATATGGGAATTATTACTCATCCTTACTTTGCGTGGTCTTTATTGAGCCAAAGGGGTCAAAGTCCACTAACATGAATTATTCTCTAGAAAAGAAATATGATGAGCCCATGCAATCTCACTTTTATTAGTTTTTTCTTCCTACTTGTATACCTTGTGATTTTTTTTGTAACACCCCAAGCTTCCGCGATATGTTTCCATTTGAATAATGTAGTTGCTTGAGTGGTACGCAACATGGAGTTTTAACACACCACGACCAATCAAACAAGTAGTTATGAATAGTAATACCCACATTTTGAAATTTTATAAATTTTATTTTTCAAAATGGACTTCATTTTTTAATTCATAATATCAAAATTAGCTTAGGGTAAATTTTTGGTATTTTTCTAAAAACATTCAATTTTTGATGAATAGTAAAAAAACATTACATTGTTCTTTAAAACTGAATTTTTATTTAAGTAATTCATTAGTTTATTTTAAAATAATTTAGGTCAAAATAGATACATAATTCCTATATTTTTTTAATGTAATTAACTAGAGTAATTTTATAATAAGTTTAGATATATAAAATCTTATTAAACTCTTTGCCATCCTTTACCCACCTTCAAGAGGCATTTGGAAATTTGCATAAATTTTTTTACCGCTTATGTGAGATGAATTTAAAAAATCTAAGAGACACAGTTGACATCAGTAAGTAAAATTTGGTTCAATAAGATGAAAATAATTTTTGGTGAAATGTAACTTTTGACTTTTATTAACCACGGTTAAAAGTAAATAGGGTAATTAAGGGTAAAAATGATATTATAATTACCCTAAAACATGTCCTAATTCTATTTGATTAGTATAATTTGACCAAATACAACCTTAGGAATAATATATGATCCTCTTTGGTCCACATTAATTAGATTAGGACATTTGTTGTTATTTTATTTAAAGAAGAGTTAAAAGAGTTAAATACAATGTTTAATAAATAATACATTTTTAATATAGGGTTACACACAATATAAATTAGACTATAAATATTAATTATAAGCTACAAAAATTTCCTACATAATTTTATTTTATTTAAAATTTTTTGACATTAAAATCATTTAATTTATTTATGACATAATAATGATTTAGTAATTACCTTAATAATGAAATATTAAAATTATTGATATTGTAAATATCCAAATAAATGTAAATTGAGACTTTGGATGAATTCAACAAATTTTATAGATTAATACGACATGTTAGGGTTGATTAAATAAATTTTATTCGGAGTTATAATGTTTTTATGGAATTCAAAAAAATGAAATACTAAATAGTGTCAAAATTGACATAATTGTGTTTTTAAAACAAATACCATCTTATTATTTGATATAATATTCCTAAAAATATAATTTTCGGCCAAATGACATATATAGTGTTATATATATATTAATAGTGAACCATTTGGGGTTCTCTTGGCTTGTTATAGTATGTTTATTTACCATATAATATAAAAATTCAAAGAAAAATGGTAAATGTCAAACAGTTTAACTAAAAGATAAATCTAAAAGACAAGGTTATCATGGTGAACAAAATCTGTCTATATCATTTTAGTTGAGGGTTTTAGACCTATTACCACCTTATAATCTAAATAAATCATTTTAGATCCATTATTAATAGAAAATGACTTTATTATATAATAATATTTCAAGATTTTCCTAAAATGACCCACACCTCTCTTATAATAGGGTACTTCCCATTATCTTAATTTAAAACCTGAAAAGCCATTTGTCTAGGGTAAAACCTATCCAAATATCCTTTCAACTATCCCCCCTTTAACCTAGGGGACTTAATTTGAGCAAAAAGACACCCTAAATAGCTTATTTGATCAACTAAAAAAACACCTGAAGAAGAGATAATAATTTCACCACACTATTTCTAATTATTTTCTTCTTTAACTTCCTCTTTCTTTGTTGATTTCATAACAAAATAATAACTCCAGTACCTTTTACATACTGTGATGTTATTATAAATATGGTACAACCATAATTTTTATTCAATCCATCCTATAAATGACAAAGTCACCATGCGTGCGTAAGTATGACTTACCGTCTCCATGTCATGGTGTAGTTTTTCATTCAAACACTTCATTATTTGGATGGGTAAAATAATTAGTATAACTAATGTAAATAATAAATATAACATGTTAATTATTATGTATATATGATATACCATTCAATTACATATGATATCACCATCAATATAATGATATTGTCGCTGGTGCATACATATGGATTACCGTCTCCATGAACACGATGAGATTCATTCGCCATCATTATCATTCAAGAATAATTTTCATTTTATGATTAAAAATAATGTTTATGAATATAATATCATTCTGTATATGAATCAAATACATCCTATCTATTCCAAACATGGCTTACATAACCCTGCATATAAAATAAAATGAACAAGTTTACACCTAAAATGATGATACTACTGAAATATTATTAACAAAGAAATATTATAAGATCTAATATGATATAAAATTTATGTATATAGTTTTTTTATAATTTAATGATTCTTTTTTAACTACTATACCAGAGGTTAATATACCATCGACTAAGAAAAAGTACATTGTAAGGGTTAATTCTACAATCTCTTTACTTATCTGAGGTGGTTAATACGTAAGTACCTACTGGGACCTCATTATCATCCACATACTTCTTTTCTTAATAATTTAATTCAAAACATTTTATATATTTACTAGAATATAAGATAAAGTCATTTATACCCTTATTTGATCACATTTTTTGTGAAATAAATCTTTTCGTTGTTTTCCAAATGAGGTACTTTATGACCTTCTTGACAAAATTATGGTAAGAATGTTTTTCTTAACTTATACGGCGAGTGCAACTATTTTCTACCTTTATAACATCGTCGATGCTTCCCATACAAGATTATAAAAATATTTTCAAAAGAAATGTTTTATTTTATAATTATATGACTTTTAAATGATTTCAAAATAGGAATACATTTTTTCTCTACAAAAGTTTTGATTTTATCTATGTTAACATTCTTTGATGGATTTTAAGATTTTTTGAAGTTGATTTATTATGATACAAATCTCAAATATTGTATTTAAGGTTTGGTGATATTTTTGATAGTGGATGTGTTATTTTTACACCATTAATGGTTTATGGATAAAGTATTGACATTTTTTATTTTAGTTTTAATATGAATGTTAATGTTATGTTTAAACCTTTTCATACGAGGAATGCATTTAACTTAGTATGTTATGTGTGGAGGCTGCTATAGCTCCTCAATGCATCGGTAGGTCTCATGAGACAAACTAGTGTCTTGGAACAAGGCCTTGAAAAAATCTTATTTGTTGTCTTGGAACAAGGTCTTGACTATATGGTTATGCACTCTCGCATTATGCATTCCAACATTTTGAAATTGGCCATTGATATTAAATGTAATTATTCAACTAGTAGAATATCCATGTGAATAAGTAAATGGAATTATTTGACCTATATTTTCCATATTATGATTTAGTTTATGTTTAAAAGGATTGTGTTTTAGTCTTATACAATTACTTAAATTTTTATGCTTATTCTTGAATGATTACACTATATTTTTATCCTTACTGAGCATCTGAGCTCACCCATTTCTATGTTTTTTCCCAGGATGTGAGAAATTATATTATGAATGACCTTTAGGGATATTATAAGGGATTAATGTGATCAATGTAGACAATTTTGTTGTTGTTTTTTATTTTATAATATAACGTAAAACTCGTGAATGTATCTAGTACTTCCAATAATACTAAACTACTCGGACTTTCGGGATTTTTTTCCCTTGTGATCATGACAATGTTATGTAATAATGCACCGAATCAGGGTAACTGGGGTTGGGGTTTTATAGTCGGTATCAGAGGAAGTTTTGTACAATAATTGGAAACTAGAATTAGATAAACTATGATTAGAGCACATTACCGTAAGATAGAATTGGAGGATTGGTATAGAAGAACTTACTAGAACTTTGTTAATGTAGTGATTTTGTGTATTTTCCAAGAAATACATCCTTGTCTAGATACGAGCAAGTAGATGCGGCTCTAGTACAAATTTACCTAGGAGTGAAAAATTAAACAAGGAGTTTCTGGCTTGAATTTAGGTATCCTGGTACATGACAACGGGTCTTGCAGCACTCTTGGTTAACACACTGCTGGGGGATATGCTTTGCATAATTCACATTCTATTTATAGAACATTATGAAAGATTTATGAGTATATACCTCCTCAACGAAAAGATTTTTTTATGATTATGGATTATATCCATAAATTATTCAATTTATGGTAAGTGTTTTACAAGTTTGGAATTATGTATTTCATTTCATAAACTAGTATGGTGAACTAAATTGTATATAAATGGTGCATAGTGGAAGGAATGGAAATGGTATCAACACATGTAATCCATGCAGGGATTTCCCTCCTACTCCAAATAATTATAGGGGATCTGTTGATACAACTTGTGCTGATCAGCTTATCAGCTTATTGACATACCGGGACAACTCACTCGGGTTATGAATAATAACCATACCTATATAAAGCACCCTGATCCATAATGCAGATTATCAATGTTAGACCACTTCATAAGGCAATAACCACCAAAATTCAATGTGAGTAAAATTCCATTAGTATTTGAGCAACGGATAAGTTCCTAAGAGAAAATATTTCTCGCTCTAGGGAGTAGCAAAAGGTAAAATTTTGTCATGGTAGTTTATCATGACATGGGATATATAGATAAATGGTGGTCATTAATTGAAAACACAACGTAATTTGAAGAAGTATCGAACATTTAATGGAAGGAGTTTAAAGAGATTTTCATAGAAAAATACATTCCTTGTGACCATCTTACGGATATAGAAAGCCAATTTTTGAGTCTGATGGAAAAGGAGTATGTGAATGTCGGAAAGTATGAGGATAACATTTCATGGTTAGTAAGTAATGCAAGAGATTATATACGTAACCCAAGGATTAAGATTGATTAATTATCTAATGGGTTAAAACCATTTCTATGTTATGAATTAGTCTCAAAATCCATCTCATCGTACGAAGATATTGTCTCACGTGCTATCAAGGTAGAAAAGGAATTCCTTATGTCTTATGGATTCAAAGAAAAGCAAGAGAAGAAGTGATATGGTGATCAATCTGGAAATCGAAATAAGGGGAAGAAAGGAAAATTTGAATATCTATCATGTGGTAAATATAGAAAGGAAAACCCCCATTCATTCTTGAAGAGAATGGGAGTATTTTACAATTGTCATGAAAAAGGCAACAAAGATAGTGATTTCAAGGAAAATAAAGTGGTTTTTAATGTTGAAAGCTACAATTGTAGAGAAAAGGGAAATTATGCAAATAAATGTCCAAGGAGCCAAAGGAACTTACCTCAAAAAAGGCCTGGAGATCAAGGCCAAGCTTATGTGATTACTACTACAGAGGTTGAAGCTCTGAAAGATGTCATGGTAGGTAATTTAATAGTTTCCTCATGTTTAGACAATGCTTTATTTGATTATGGATCATCTCATTGTTTCATATCTTCCCAGGTTTCTATGAAAATTAGATTTTTTCAATTTTACTTACTAAGGGATTTGTCAGTCCAAACATTTAAGGGATGTATCATTGTAGTAATGTTTTGTGAATCAGTTCCCATTAGGTCATATAAATTTTCTTTGTATGCTAATCTCATAATCATACCCATGGTTGAATTTGATGAAATCCTCGAAATGGATAGGATTTCTACCATGATGTGAAAATTTATTATATGAAGAAGGAGGTTACAATTTCGGATGATGATAAAGAGTACCCTATTGTTAGAGAAGAGACATCACCACCTGATTCTTATATAGATCCACGCCTAGTATCTCTACTAAATTCAATTATTGGGGAGGAAGAGAATTAAATAATTATGGGTGAGGAAAAGAATGTTATAATAGAAGATGTACTTATTGTGAAAAAATATTTGTATGTGTTTCTAGAGGATTTACCTAGGCATCCTCCAGAATGATAAATTTAGTTTTCTATTGATTTAATTCTTGGTTCAAGGCCCATATCAAAGGCCCCTTATATAATGGACACTATAGAATTAGTGGAACTAAAGAAAAAACTAAAGGAATTGAGTAGTAAGGGACTTATTTGCCCTAGTGTTTTTGTATGGGGAACCCCTATCCTTTTTGTTAAGAAGAAATATATATCTATGAGGTTTTACATTAAAAAAGGGAGATCAATGCAATAATAAAAAAGAACAAGAATCCCCTACCTTCCATTGATGATATATTTGACTAACTTTATGGAGCTCAATATTTTTCAAAGATTATCCTTCGATCTGTATACCATCAGTTGTGTGTAAGGAAGGAAGACATCCTGAAAATAGCATTTAGAACTAGGTATGGGAATTAAGAGTCTATAGTAATGCCTTTTGGGTTGACTAATGAACCCTCTGTCTTCATGGATTTAATTAATAGAGTTTTCAAGAAATATATTGATGATTTTTTAGAGTTATTTATTAATGATATGTTGGTGTAAACAAAAATCTTCAAAGATCATGAAAATCGCTTGCACACTATTCTAAAAACCCTCAGAAAAATTAATTATATGGTATTTTTAGAAAGTTTGAATTCTGGCATTGAGAGATTTCTTTTCTTGTCCATAATGTCTCTAAGGATGGAATCTCTGTTGATCCTTCAAACACAAAGGCAATCCAAGAATGACCAGCTCTGAAGAGTAAAACTGTGGTATGCAATTTTATTGGTTTAGCCGGTTATTATCAATGTTTCTTCCAAAATATTTCTTGATTGGATAACCCATTAAGAAATCTCATATGTAAAGGGGTTAAATTTGTTTGGAAAAAAGAGTGTCAATTTTTTTTTGAAGAATTTAATAAAATATTAGACAATACTCCTATCTTGAATCTACTGTCAGGGAAGGATGGGTTTGTTATTTATAGTGATACTTCAATGAAAGGACATGGTTCTATCCTTATGTAGAATGATAGTGTTATTACCTATGTGTCACGACAACTAAAAATTTTGAGCAAAACTATCCCACTCATGATCTTGAGTTAACAACTATAATTTTTTCTCTGAATATATGGAGACACTATCTCTATGGTAAAAAATGTGAGATTTATACTGATCATAAGAGTTTGAAGTATATTTTCTCATAAAAATAACTCAATGTGAGACAAAGAAGATGGATTGAACTACTCACGGATTATGATTTCACAATACGCTACCACTCATGGAAGGAAAATAAGGTTGAAGATGCTTTGAGTAGAAAGGATCATGGGGTTTTGAACAAGATGAGAGTTTAAAGGGATCCTATTTTCATGGATCTAGTAATGATGGATATTGGAAAAACCATGGAAGATGAAACATCAATAATTTTTCAAATTGTTTCCAAACCATATTTACTAGAAAATATAAAAAGTTCTTTAGACTATTGATGAGGAGTTTCAAAATAACATTAATGCTACAAATGATCGGAGATTGAGTGATGTCATATATGAAGATTGAATTTTGAAATTTGTGAAGAGGCATTGTGTTCCTAATATACATAATCTAAAAAGGGAATTGTTGGATGATGCTCATTACTCCAATTTCTCTATACACCATGGGAGCACCAAGATGTGTATAAATTTGAAGGAACATTTTTGGTGGGACAACATGATGAGGGGGATTTCTAATTTTGTGTCAAGATGTATGGTTTTTCCATAAGTGAAAGCTGGAAGGAAACTGTCTGGAGGGGTTATGAAACCTTTTCGAATAGCTGATTGGAAATGGGAAAATATTATGATGGACTTTTTCATGGGGATACCAAAGACTCCTAGAAGGAATAATGCAATATGGGTCATTATGGATCGTCATACCAAGTCAGCACATTTTCTTACTATAAGAGAAGATTTACATCTTGAACGTCTTCCAAGACAATATATTAATTAAATTGTATGACTCCATGGTGCACCCCTATTGATTTCTTCTTATCACGATCCCCATTTTACATTAAGATTATGGAAAAGTCATTAGAATTAGTTTGATACTAAAAATCATTTGAGCTCTGCCTACCACCCTCAAACTGATGGAAAATCAGAACGGACTATTCAAATCTTAGAATACATGTTGAGATATTTCTCACATGGATTTCAAGGTATGTGGGACCAATATTTACCTCTGGTATAATTTTCTTATAATAATAGCTTCCATTCAAGTATTCAGATGGAACCATATGAAGCGTTATATGGAACGAGATTTCACACACCAACTTGTTGGGATGATGTTGGTGAAATAAAACTCATAGTCCCAGATCATGTTGAGGAAACAATGAAAAATGTGATTATTATCCAAACCCACATCAAAGAATATCAAAGTAGGAAAAAGAGCTTTGCCAATAATCGAAGGAAGGATTTGGAATTTCAATTAGGAGATCAGGTTTTCTTAAAGGAATCTCCATGGAAGTGTGTTATAGGATTCATCAAAAAGGGTAAATTGAGTCCCAGGTACATCAGACATTTCAAAATTCTAGAACGGATTGGAGTTGTGGCTTATCGTTTGGAAATGCCTCCAAGTCTCTCCAAAGTTCATGATGTGTTCTGCATATCACTTTTGAGAAAATATATGCCTGAACAAACGCATGTACTCACCTATGAGGTAATTGAACTGGAAACTAGTATTTCTTATTGTGAAGAGCCTATCAAGATTCATGATAGTAGAGAACAAGTGCTGAAAAACTAGACGGCTCGTCTGGTAAAAGTTCAATAGAGAAACCGTAAGATAGAAGAGGCAACGTGGGAACCCGAAGAACTTATAATGAAGAACCACTCAAATATTTTTATGTATTAATATTCTATAAATTTCAAGGACAAAATTATTTTAAATAGGGGAGAATGTAACACCCCAACCTTCCATGGTACATTTCCATTTGAATAATGCAGAAGATTGCGTTGTACGTAACATGGAGTTTTAACACACCACGAACAATCAAACTAGCCATTATGAATTGTAATACCCAATTTTTAAAAAATTTAAAATTTTATTTTTCAAAATGGACTTCATTTTTGAATTCGGTATATTGGAATTATCTTAGTGTGTGTATTTTGGTATTTTTCTGAAAACATTCAATTTTTGATAAATAGTGAAAACACATCATTATTATTTAAAACCGACTTTTTAATTAAGTAATTAGTTATATTATTTTAATTTATTTAAGGTAAAAATAGATACATAATACCTATATATGTTCAGTATAATTCATTGGATTCATTTTATAATAATTTTAGATATATAAAATTTTATTGATATTTTTACCGTCTTTTACGCACCTTTTAGGAGCATTTGAAAATTTTCATAAAACATAATCTCACCTCTTATGTGAGCTGAATTTCAAAAATCTGAGAGACAAGTTTGACATCCGTAATTAAAATGTGGTTCAATAAGAATAAAATAATTTTTGTTGAGTAGTAACTTTTGACTTTTATTTACCATAGTTAAAAGTAAATAGGGTAATTAAGGGTAAAATTCATATTATAATTACCCCAACACATGTCCTAATTTTATTAGATAAGTGTAATTAGACCAAAAAAACCTTTGGAATAAAATATGATCCTCTTTGGTCAACTTGGATTAGATTAAGACATTTATTATTATTTTATTTTAAGAAGAGTTAAAAGAGTTAAATTCACTGTTTAATAAATTAACCATTTTTAATGTAGGGTTAAACACAATATTAGCTCAACTTTAAATATTAATTAGAAATATAAACATATTTCATAAATAATTATATTCTATTTATAATTTTTAGAAACTAAATAATTTAATTTATTTATGACACAATCATGATGTAATAATTACCTTAATAATGAAATATTAAAATAATTGATATTATAAATATCCAAATAAATGTAAATTGAGTCTTATGATGAATTAAACTAATTTTATAGGTTAATATGACATTTTAGTGTTGATTAAATATATTATATCTGAAGTGATAATGTTTTTATGGATTTCATAAAAATAAAATACTAAATAGTGTCAAAATTGACATAATTGAGTTTTGAAAACAAATACTATATTATTAAATGATATAATATTCACAAAAATTTAATGTTCAGAAAAAGGACTTATATAAGGTTATATATATTAATAATGAACCATTTGTGGTTCTCTATGCTTGTTATAGTATGTTTATTAACCATTTAATATTAAAATACAAAGAGACATGGTAAATGTCAAACTATTTTACAAAGAATTAAATCTAAAAGATGAGGTTAATATGGTGACCTAAACCTGTATAAAACCTATTGGATGAGAAGTTTTAGAGACATAACTACCTTATTCACAAAATAAATTATTTTGGATCCATTATAATCTGAAGATAATTTTATTATAAAATAATATTTCAAGCTTTTTCTAAAGTGACTCTCACCTCTCATATAAAAGGCTACTTCCCCTTATCTTAATTAAACACCTCTGAACCCATTTGGATTGTCCAAATCCTGCTCAAATTACTATATCATATACCCCCATCATCCTAGGGGCCTTAATTTTATCATAAATATAGCCTAAGAATACCTTTTGATCAACTCAAAAGGAAACAAATGAAGAAGAGGTAATAATTTCACCTCGCTCTTTAAAATTATTTTCTTCTTCAACTTCCTCTTTCTTTGTTGTTTACATACCAAAATAACTCCAGTACCTTCTATATACTGGGATGTTACTATAAATATGATAAAACCATATTCATTATTCTATACATCCTATAGATTACAAAAGTCACCGTACATGTGTGTGTACAACTTATCGTCTCCACGTCGTGGTGCAGTTTATTATTCAAACACATAATTATTTGGATGGGTATAATAAAGAGTATAAATAATGTAACTAATAAATATAAATGTTAATTATTTGGTACATATGATATACCATCCAATTAAATATTATTTAACCATAAATATGATCATATTGTCGTTCATGCGTACGTACAGATAATCTTATCCATGAACGTGATGAGATTCATTCCCCATCATAATCATTAAAGAATAATTATCATTTTCTGATTAAAAATAATGTTTATGAACATAATATAATTCTGTATATGAATAAAATACATCCTATCCATAACAGACATGTCTAACGTATTCAAACATATAAAGGAAAATGAACCAGTTAACACATGAAACGATGCTGCTATTGAAATATTATTAACAAAGAAATATTATAGGATCTTATGTAATATCATATTTATGTACATAGTTCATTTATAATTTAATAACAATGTTTTAACTATTATAAAAGAGTTTAACATACCATTGACTAAGTAAAAGTTCAAGGTAAGGGTTAATTCTACAATCTCTTTAATTATCTGATGTTGTTTATACGTAAGTATCTACCGAGACCTCTTTATCATCCACATCCATGTTTTCATAAAAATATAATTCAAAACATTTTTACTATTTACAAGACTATGGGTTAAAGTCATATATTCCATTATATGAACGTATATGTTTTGAATGGAATCTTCCTGTCATTTTTCAAATGAGGATCTTTATGACTTTCCTAAAAAAAAATTAATGTAAGAATGTCTTTTATTTACTTATACGACAGGTGCAACTATTTTCTACTATTATAACCTCATCGAAGCATCCCATACAATCATATAGAAATATTTTAAAAATAAATGTTGTCTTTTATAATAATATTACTTTTAAATGATTTCAATATGGAAAGTGACATTTCTCTACAAAAAAGTTTTGACTTCATCTATGTCAACATCCATTGATGGATTTTAAGATTATTTGAAGTTGATTTATTAAGATACAAATATTCCATATTGTATTGAAGGTTTTGTGATATGGTTTACTGTGGATGTTTTATTTTTACACCATTCAGGGTTTATTGATTAAGTATTTACATTTCTTATACTAGTATTAACATGAATGTTTATGTTATGTTTAAACATTTTCATATGAGGAACCCATTGGACTTATTAAGTGACGGGTAGAGATCGCTATAGCTCCTAGATGAATTAGTGGGTCTCATGAGACAAACTAGGGTCTTGGCCCAAGGCTTTGACAAAATATTAATTTTAGACTTAGCACAAGGCTTTGACTATGTGGTTATGATGTCTGGAGTTATGCATTCCAACATTATGAAATTTTCTATTGATATTATATGTGATTATTTGACTAGTAGAATATCCATGTGATTAAGTAAATTGCATTATTTGATCTATATTTTCCATATTATGATGAATTTTATGATTAAAAGCTAGTGTTTTAGTCTTATATATATCCTTAAATGTTTATGCTTATTATTGAAAGTTAGCACTATATTGTTATCCTTACTGGGCATCTAATCTCACCCCTTTCTATGTTTTATTTTTCTCAGGATGAGATGAAGTATATTATTACCGACCTTCCGGGATAGTCTAAGGGATGAATGTGGTCAATGGAGACAATGTTGTTGTTGTTTTACATTTTATAATGTAATGTAAAACTTATGATTGTATCAGTACTTCTAAGGATACTAAACTAATCGTCCTTTCGGTATTGTGATCCCTTGTGGTCATGAAAATGTTATGTAATAATGTACCGACTCTAGGTAACTGGTGTCAGGGTGTTACATTGTTGATGATTATTTGGATAAATACACTCTTACCTCGGAAGAGGGGGTCTCAAAAACAATTAATGACCTGATAGACATGAAGCATGATGCCTACGAAGGCCCAAGGATGATAGTGATCAATGTGTTAACATCTCTCAAAGAGATAAAATAATATGTTGCATTACTGAAAAAAAATACCTAATTTATTCTTTGGAAATTTCAAGGATATAATAGGGATATACCACTAGGTTGTTTCACACCATCAGGCTCTTTGATTTGACTACTATGGATTTCAATAAACAACTACTAATATTCATCCATCATATGGTGCAACAGTTAAATATATACTTGATTTTTTTAAAACCAAATTATTAAAGGATGTTATATATCCTTAATGGTTATCCAAAATATTCATATATAGGAATAAAAATATATATATTAATTTCCATATCAACTTCTATGATCTCAAGTACCATTTCTATGAGGTTGAATTCCATTTAAGATTACTACATGGACGACCTGATGATAAAATATTCCCTATAAAAACACCGTAATAGGGATCTCTAGAAATGTTTTTACATGCTCTATTCCATGTACGAGAAGATGAACCTGTTGTATTATTTATTCAGGGGTACATATGGGAGTTCACATAGAATTACTTTTCAATTGGATGGTATTAACATCAACGTGGAAAAGACCATGGCCATTAGTAATATTTATACTCCATGAAATATCATATATCTATTGGGACTCCTTAGAATCCAAGCCTATATCAAGAATTTTGTTTCAAATTTTATAGGGAAATGTAATAATTTTTCCATACCATTAAAGAAAAGTGTCACCTATCTATTGGATGAACAATGTATAACTACATTTAATGACATCAAGCTACATTTTCTATGTTATTCAGATTCAATGAAACTTGTTTTAGGATTTCATTTGGACCGTTAATTGACTTCCCTAGATCAGTCCCTTGGTACCCTTATATAGAAGAAAAACTATTAAGGCTTGGAGACCAATTCTTAGCACCCCAGTTACATGTTTCATGGAATTGAGACCATATATTATATCTTTGAGAATAAATATCCTTCCATGGATATTATTTTTATAAAACTCACAAAATTATCTACAACTCTATCATATCTAACAATATTCACCAATTGACCCACTAAAGTACATCCTCAACCACTCTATGTTAATGAAGTGATTAGAATGATTTAAAGTAATTATTTAGTAGGTCGGTATCATCTTTTTCCCTCACAAGGTTTTCAAGGGATTGACACTAGAATATTCCCTCCCCATGCACATAACCTCTAAATAATTTCCCCTAGACATTGACTTCCCAGACGAGTCCACCATATCCCTCAATAATTCAATTCCATTTTGGTAGATTCACTTGTATAGTTCCTCCTGAATCCTAACCAGGTGAATACTCAGCACCCTTATGTTTAATAAGTTAGGACATAGAGTTACCTAAATAAATTCTTCCTCCAAGGCCCTCATACCATACACATTCCTCCCCTTGGAGGGAATTAATAATAAAGATTTTGAGTCCCATAACCTTATTAATGGTCTTGAGATAGATATTGTGATATAGGTTATGTGGTTTCTTGTGAAATGTGTCAGTAAGATAATAATTAAATAAATAAATGGTTGTTTCACTATCCAAAAATATAGGATCCTTACTCTACACGTGTTCACCCGTGAGGTTATGGCCTAGTTCCCCTCAAATATGGTGACTCACACACCATGATCAAAAAATGATCATGGAAATACATTGAAAAGCCTATCCTCATAAAAAATAATCTATATTAGGATGACCACATCATTCAAATAGAGTGTTATAATTTGATTACCCCCATCATTCATGAAAAAGGGGACCATAAAATGAATGGAATTGTCTTTATAACTTCTATGGAAGTTATCATAGATTCCAAAAATTAGTATGATATATAGGAATAGTTGAATCCTTTTATTTAGTATTATCAACATTGAAAATTACCTTCATAATGATCCCAACATGAGAAAATTGAATGGTGTGAAAATAATTTTGTCTTTTATTAGGATCTCAACTTAGATAATTTCTACTAAAGATATATAATTGAAAGAATCCTTCTTCTATGCATCGTGGTAAATGAGATACCTTTGGTTTTTGATGAGGTCAATGGTGGCTATTTTGGGTCTCACAAATCTTGATTGGTTCTCTCATAACAAATATCAAGGCTTGAGTAATACTCCACCACCATGGTTTGTGACTACGTGGAATACCAAAAGACATATCATGCATTCTATATTTATGAAAGATTCATGCATCAGTTGCCAAAGAATCATTATTCTATGATTTTTTTATACTATTGTTATATGGGGATTGGATATCATGGGCCCATACCAGCCATGGACATCCAAAAAGTGTAGTTTCATCCATACCACCACTGAATTCTTACAAAATTATTATAAATGAAACCCCCTAATTAAGGTTAGAACCCAATCCATGGTTGAATCTGTGATGATCTATGTCATCCAGCATTTTAGGGTCCATCAAACTATCCTTATGGACAACAATAATAATTTCTAATCCATGAATATGGATTATTTTCATACTAACTAAACCATCTTGAAAAACCATGAATCCCACTATCATTTTAAGGAATATAGATATATTTAGGTGTATAAAATCCATCCAATATAATTTCTCAAAGCATGGTAGATTAAAAAAGATGATCTATCATTAAAATATCTCAACTCCCTATGAGAATAGAAGATAAAGAATCGAAATTCCACCCTTTAAAACACATTCATTCCATTACATGGAATAGAAATAGAGGAAACAATTGTGGTTAATCTTTCATCACTCTAGAAAACTAACTAAAATAACTTAATATTTTAAAAACATTTTAAATCCTATCTTGTTGAGATATAATACCTCAATGAGAATAAGCTCCAATAGTCTCATTATCTCAAGGTCCATTAGATTCATATGGCTTGATATTTTAATTATAACACTCATATATTTTATTTCTTTTTTTGTGACTTAGTATCGTAATAAAAAACACTAATAATACCCAAAAAATAACATTTGAATCTGGTTCCTAGGTGGGAGGACCCTTCATTAAATACAATTTCTATTCCAATCATGCACACTTATTCAACAGTATGGATAAATAGAACATTAGATAACCAACTAATGTAAGGTTTGTCAAGATATAACTTTATTAACTGAATGTTAGTTCACAACATCCTAGTCTCATGATGTTTTACTATACGAAATATCATCTAAGCTTCACAATGTTAAATTATGTATCATAACATCCTTAATTTTCTACATTAAACAATATGATTATTTATGTTTCCAAATGATATAAAACTATTATCTTAGTCCCTTATACACGATCATAAACATTGTAGAATGATTGTTTTTCATGATACCTAAGAACTAATAATACATGCAATTACCTAGGTTTAAGATGGAAAACTAAATTTTGGTGGGTGTTTCACACTACACCATCGCCATAAAAACCATGTGATTCTTGATTCCCAATACCGAAGATATATAATGACACATGGATCACGTATCATAGGACCATCAAAATATGTCATTATCTTCACCATATTTTCATGTTGACCAAGAACCCTCTATAGGGTTTATTCTATATACATGGTAGTGAAATGAAACCCCCATGAAGAATAGATATGATTATGGGTCCCTAATTGACACCATAAATGTGAATCATTGGATGATGATGTAGCACATATAGTGGTGAAAAACACCAAAATATCATTTTTTTCACCCTCAAATTTTCGTATTTCCTCAATTTGGATCCCTATAATCCTCCATATATAAATATTACAACCACTTATAGTGATGATATAGTTCTTCAAATGCCTACCACACATCTAGAGTATATGACCCCAAATATAATTTTTCATCGGCATGATAATTCCTTTGTTTTGAGGACATGGCCATTAAAAATCCCTCATTTTCCATCATTCCTTTGAAATATAGTGGTGAAGACAATATTTTATAGTTGGAAAATAATCATTATACAACTATTTTTTTCATAGACATTGACATTAAAATATTGAATGTCAGGAATTATATCATTTTAATCCCCCTTTGAATTGGTATAACTTCAATGTGTTTGAAAATATTCCCTTGTGCATCCATACTCATTGACTATGAAAGTTGGTTTTATGAAGTGCCTATTGTGTACTCTCATGTGACGGTCATATGCCTCTACTCCTCGTTTCCGACATTAACCATGGCTCACGTGGGTTTAGTTATTTTATTGTAATATCACCTCAACACAATTTATTCACACATAATTCAAATTAATAATCATTATTATACTTATCATCATGACATTTCATTTAAAAAAACTTTTATCCCTCATCTAAGATCCTTTGTATAAAATTGTTCTCAATTCTCATTATATCCCACTCCACCATCTGTCTTAATTAATATGAGGTTTTGTTATACCGTTTGAGATTATTGAGTTATCATAAGAAATGTTCAAAGCTACATAGACTTAAACTATATCAAACATTCATTATGTTATCATAGTATGATATTAAACTAAATTGTCATTTTTTGTACATTATGACCTTAAATTATGTTTACCTCCTCGTGTTTGGATGAATTATTCTAGTAATTATATTTTTTGGCCTCATGTACCTCCATTCAACTCAAACTTACTTTGATCTAGCTTGAAAAAACATCCCACACTCATGGTCTTCACCACATGACCATAAACTATTAGTCACTTATTTGGTTTAAGAATCATTCCCCTAAATTGTATTTACACCCATTTTTCATTTGATTATGGAACTGAGCACCTTGTTCAGTTATTCATGGTCAGTTTGTGTTACCATCCAGACACAAAATATTACCATAATCTACATCTTCAATAAAATCACTATGACCATAAATTTTATTGTACCTCCCACATGACCACAATTTATGATGATACATGCATGATCAATGTCCTGGATTTATGAAGTTTAACTAAACAAACATTGATCCTTGCAACATGACCTAAAATGTTGTAGCTTATATCTTTACTATGAAAATCCTAATTTATATCACATGGGATATGTTTAATGATCTTATCTTTATTAATCAATACATCCACACCAAATATTTCAATTAACATCTTCGGGTTCACCCTTTCTCTTTAAAATAATGCTTATATCTAGTTCTCTAATTTTAAATTGAAATTAGGCGAAACTAGAATAATGGTATATGTCTAAAACACACCTATGATAATATGCCTAATTTAAATACTTAATACATGGTTGTGAAACAATTAGTGTGTTTAAATATTCTAAAATAATACATTATTTCACCTACACACTTCATTTACCCCTCAATTTAGATCACTTTAATTTTCCATGCCTGAAAAAGCTCCCCAAAGGTGATATAAAACCCCTCCAATAGAAAACCACCCTTATAGGGTACACACATCGAACTAATTTTGACATCAACATTATGGGAACACAGTTCTAATGTCATATCCATTTATTAACCGTATTAATTCTTACCCAAATCCTTGATAAATAGGTGGTGGAATAATAAAATTTAAGAAATGGACACTTGTAACAAAGTGCCCCTTCAAGAACCCTAGTTTCCCAGTAGACACATGTTGTCCACTCCTAAGGGCCTACCCATATTCCTAAATGGGTCATCAGTCTAATAAATATCTCTATAAAACCCTAAGATTATTTTGAAATATTTTTTTCGAACTATTTTATTTTTTTGATATTTTTTGTTTCAAATAATACACTTTTTAGCTTAAGTCACATGCAACATAAATTTTAGCTTGGATTATATGAAAAATTTATTTTTTACAAGACCACGATATATGATTATTATAATTATTTAAACATGGTTATTATTACATATACATTAAACATATAGATATGAATAGTAATAATATTTTTTAAATATTTTTTTAATGTTTTTATATAAATAATACAAATTTATAGTAAAATTCATAATTTTTGGTAAAATCTGTATATGTTTTGAAAATACAATTTTCTAAAAAATGATTTTTGTTTATTTATGTGAAAAATAAATAAATTAATTTTAACTCTTAAAAAAAAATTAATGAAATAAATTTTATTTTTTGAAATCATCATTTCAAAATAAGCATAATATTATGTTTTGGCATTTATCTGAAAAAATTCATTTTTATGAATAGTGATAAAATATAAGATTTTAATTGAATACTACCATTTTGTTTAAATTTTTATTACACTCAAATTCTATTATAAATTGGTTTTTATGTAACATTAGTTTAATTAGGAATTTATTAACCCAATTTATTTCATTTTAAGAAAAATTATTTTGAAATTGGATATAAGAAACTTTGTAATATTTTCAACAATTTCTCTTTAAAAACTCGATTTCTTATCGCATTTGTAGGATAATATTAAATTTAAATTTTGAACATATATGAATTAATTTTGAATATATAGATTTCCTAATTTCGATCAGAATAATTTATATTATATAATAATATTAACATTAATTTCGAACAAAATTAATAATAAAAACAGTAAAAATTAATTACTCTAGTTATGGTAAAAAGGGATTTATAAGGGGTGAACAAAAAATATAAAATATAATATTATATAAAAACATGGAAAAATATATATTTTTTCAAAATATAAGACCATTATTGAATCATATATGATTATAGTTCATTTTGTATCCTTGTGGGATTAGAATAATGTGGGTAGATATTTTTTTCACGATATTTTTATTGTTCCACTCACCTCACTTATAAATGGACCCCAATTCTACTATATGCATCACATAGTAAAAAAAATTTTTCACACATTATACACCTAAATAAGTTCCCTAATTCTATATTATAATACCATAAGACTTAGTTTTGAAATAAATTCATCTTGTGAATGCTTATAGTGAAAACCCAAAGAGGTCTCCTAGAGATGATGTAAATTTATTCCATGAGAGGGTTTATATTATTTATTCTTACACCTAATTAAATTAATATTAAACAATGATTATAATATATATATATATATATATTATATTACATATACATAGATGTTTTTATTTCATGTTCAGGACCTAAAACCGCATCCACATTCATCAAATGGGATACGAAATCATCATTCTTGTTTTTGAAAGACTACCTCCTCTCAAACTTTTGTCATTATTTTTTACATTACCTACTATCATGGTAAGTTAGTATGATGTATATAAAGTGTTTCTATGATATTTCAGAAATAACCATACATATAGAGTCATTATATCATATATTCCTTTTTAAATTTCCATTCCCTAGGGGATACAATAATGTCACTCGTGGGTATGGTAAACAACCACGTCACGAAGCGACGTAATTTGTTTTCACTAACAACAATCATGGAATATAGTGAGGATAAATATATGTTAAATATTTGAAATTGTAATTATATTCCTAAAAATACATCATTATGAAATGATAATACATCATTTTTATTACCTTTTCACTCACTGAAAGATGATAACACCATTAATGTATGTGTGGACTCTCACCTAAACGAGCGATGTGACTATATTTGAATCACCACATAAAATGGATTATATTTATAATTATTTTTAATGAAATAATAAGGTGTCTATGATACTATTATGATTTACTAAATTCAATATATTTCTTACCTCTTTTGCATAATGATCATTGAAAAACAGAAACGTCAACCACACATTTATATGACCTACCATCTCCATAATCTTAAAATAGATTATTTATCAAAACTATATTAATTGATTTTTATTAAAATATTATTGATATATAAATATTATAATTATTTTAGGATTATGTTTTTGATGTGATGGAACTATAATCAAAATAATAGGGCAGAAAATAAAAAATTAAATCTTATTAGAAAGACAATGCTATTATTACTTAAAAGGAGACATTAACATGGAATTGTTAATACATTTTTAATAAAAATTCATAATTAAATAATATAAGGTATGATATATAAATTTATGGTTATTTAATATAAGTTTAATGAACTTATTTTTATTACACAAGATGTTCACATGAGTGTGAAGGTAGCCGAGACATTTGGTATGTGATTTCAATACAACATTTAATTTCTGTGAGATAAATAACTTTTCACCACATTTTTATTTTATGTGATGAATGTAATTTCCAATAATTTAATTTATGATGATTATAATTCAATTTATCATTATTTATATATCCAATTATGGATCTCAACTTCATTGGGTTTATGGTTAAAATTTCTCCAAATCAGTAAGGAATTTTTGTCTCAATTTTCGTTCATTGGGACATATGTTATGTTATTCATGTATATTATTTTATGAGGTGTATATAAAAACAAATTTAAATTTAATAAAATGAATTTATTTTTACTTATTATATTTTATGTTTCATTTTATTTTATTACTTTACTGGACATAATATCCAAAGATACAAATGTAGAAAAGATTTTATGTTACAATCTCTCCATTTATCTGGACTGTTAATTGTTATTTCTTGGATGAAAAAACCATTTGATACATCTGAAAAGAAGAACATTAATTTTCTTATCTTTTTTTTAAATGCATGTTTTCTATCCATTTTCATATATTTATGTTCTCAATAATCACAAAATATTTTTTTTGAAACATCATTTAATTGTCAAAAAAATCGTAAAAAATTAAGTTTTCTAAATAAAATTTCAATATTCTTTTTTAATCTTTATAAAATGATTTATTAAATAAATTTTTATCCATATTTTACTTTTTACTGATTTTTTTGAAAGTAATATTCATGTAATTTTAAAACAATTCGTATCTATATTTTTAAAAAATGTATGAAATGAATTATAGTTTTAATGTGTACAGAATGTAAAATATTTCCCACAATCATGAACATTTTTTTGATTATATATTACCTTAATTTCTCAATATTAATTTCATATTATAATATTGTTTATTTTCCATATTTTTAATTTTTTTTCAAAAAAGAAATGATACTTTTCCAATAGAATTATTTAAATAGTTTTTAAATTTTAATTTAAATATGTTTTTTCTTTTTATCAATAAAAAGGATTTCAATAATATATTATTAAGTCTAGTTTTAAAATGTGTATTAAAATTAAATGTTATTTTATTTAAGAAATGTTCCAAGTTATTTTTCTTTTAAAATCATTATTTGTTAAAGACAGGATCCATCGAGGTTACTTATGTGTTACTAGGTATATGACCCAAAGATACTATTCTTATTAATTATCCAAATTTTTTATGGTTACAATAAGATGTTTTTTATGAAACCCATTCCACTTACAAAAGTTATACCAACAAATAATTATTAGGAAACCCACTTATTTTTCTTAACATAATGTTTTAATAAAATGATGAAATAATTATGATTCCTGTTTGTGTTCTATAGTTTATGCTATGATGAAATGTTTATGAAACCTATTTCATTTCCTGGATTATTATACGATGAATTTTTATTATCTTTTTTAACACATATTATGATCATCAAGATGTGATAGTGGTGAAGTAATAATCAAGAACAGTGGTTACATAGTAACCATTGACTATTGTTACACTATAACTAATGATTAGTGGGACCTATATCTCCCTCTAAAGCATTGGGTGAATATTTATATCTCATAAGATATATAGGACTGGAATGAAGAGTGATTTATTTTTTGTAAAAACATTTCCCACTGTGAATTCCTTGGGAATGATCCGTAGCTACCAAGATAGTTTGGGTAGTTAACCAATTTCACTATGAGGAAATGGATTCCACTAGGTATGGTGGTGTGTCCCACCTATAGGTGTATCCACCCATGGGATTCCATAATAATTTTTTTCAATGATCCTTTAATACTGAGGATATTATTTTATATATATTATAAATTCCACAATTCTATGAATTATTCCAATTTTATGCTTGCATGGATCGTTATCTTTGATGTCATTATGATCATGTCTTATAAACAACCAATATTTAATCCATGACTTAGGATTATTATCTTTTATGCGAATGAAAATGTTTTCATATGATATTATCTTGTTCACATACCCTTATGTTCATGTTATTCTTACATATATCAGATTTTTATCTGTACTGGTCATATGGCAACAAAATTTATTAGGATTTACTAACCCTAGTTATGAAGAATGAATATAATTTGAGTGTAATTGTGAATAATACTAAATGTGGAGAACATTATTGGAGATGCTGAAGATTTTTCATGAATTAAGAATATTGTGTTTCATGTTTTAAAAGGAACTCAAATATTTTTATATTCATGTATGGGTTAGTGTAATGTAATGATTATTCAGCTAAAATGATATTACATTCTTTATGATAATCCTAGGTTACTATAGTTGGTATCAAGGTAATGTTTTAGTTAAACATTAGAAACTAGGATGAGAAAAATCTAGTTATGTCACTAAGGATATTACTAAAGATATATACTTGAATGTCTCTAAGGATAAGTCTAAAAATGATTCAAGAAAGAATTTTGTTTAAGGGTATATAAATAGAATTTCAAGTAATTAAATCACATTATAGATAATAATATTTGATGTGGTTTTGGCACAGAGGTACATAAGTCTAAGAACTCATAAAAGGTCTCACTATGTTGTACTCGATTATCACTTAGTGCAGAAAAATATGACTTGATTCATACTTTTTTTGACAGTATCAGGGGATATTCATTGGAAATTCAAAAAATATTTACAAAACATCCAAAATGATATAAATAGATGATAAAACTGAATTACCAAGGATAATCCTAATGGTGTCATAGATTAAAAGGAATGTGTCATGATTTGGAAATCAAATAAGTTATTTATTAATAATTATGTGGTTATTCACTATTGTTTTTGTTACTAGAAATACGATTTTTGGTTTGATTAAAGAGTGGGACCTTGAAAGATTTGGGTTCACACTGAATATGAAATACAATTTTTTATGACAATTTAAATGGGATGATGACTTGAGAGATGGTTGTTAAGAGTATTCCTAACCAGCTATCATGAATCATGATTTGAAATACTCACCTTAACCAAATCCTAAACTCACCAATAGTAAAAAGGATAGGGTTTAATGAGAGATCAGGTTATGAAGACTTGGGAAAAAAGAATATTCAATTTTCTATTTGCTGATATTATTCAAAGAATCACTCATGTGAATGTATTAGAGGGATGGTAAAATGTTTTTCATGTGGAAAAAGGACACAAATCTTGTAACATGAATGAAAAACTAAAATTACAATTAACAAAATGGATGAGAATAATGGTATCCCAAAGGTATCATTGATTGGTGAATTTTTTAAATATAAAAAGTATGTGCATTATTAAAATTGATGTCAGTAGGGGAAAATCTCATCAATAGAATCTTCATTGTTGTACATGTAATGTTCTTGATGGTGATATTGAAAAATATATTAATGAATTATGAATGGAAAGTGGTATTATAAAATAATATAATGAATCATTGTTAGTGTCTTAAGGATGGGATGAAGTAATTCAAGTTTTCAGGTATTGGAATTCTAGATTTATGTCATACGAATCATAACGTATATTATAATTTTTTTTCATGTTTTGTATTAAATAATTTCAGTAATATGTTTAATGGTACTGATGGACTATAAATGCAATTTTACCAAAAATTTATATTTTAATTAAGGGAATATAACTCTTAATATATTTTATATTTTGAGATATTGTTTTTGGGGTTATGAGATATTCGATATGAAAAAGTAAATTGGTTACTAAATATTACCTTATAATTGAATAATGATTTGTTAAAAATGTAGTTTATGCTCTCATTAATGTAGTTTAAATCATATTTTCATATAAGGAATCTATCCAATAATCTGTGTTTCATGTAAGGAAGGGGAAATCTTGTATGTTTTTATTATGTTTTTTTTAATTATGATTATTACCATGTTTTAATATAATACATTATGATGGTATTCACATGTTTGGTATGTGATAATCAAAAGGAACATTATGATATTTGGGGGATTAATGTTATGTTTATTTTTCTAAATTTAGTGGAATTCTTTTTAGGTATAGAATTTTTGGATTGTATATAAGGATAAAAAATTTTAAACTTTTTTAATTTAAACTTTGGAGGAGGTTTTAGATATTAATTGTGTACTTCTCTATATAAATATTTATTCGTATGGTAAAACCAATGCTACCCGTTTTTATATAGAGACAGAAGGAATGACTTATCATTATTTTGTGGACATTATTTAGTTATTTAGAAATAAAAAAGTAATCTCCTTGAGTAAGAGATGAAGTTGAAATAGGACAAGTAGAGACCAAAGAATAAAATATCATGCATGAAATAAAAAATATCTAGTAAGTACATTTTCATATTTTCTCAGTCTATATAGAAAATGAATTCCCCAATATTATGAAAATTTCTTGAAATATTTTTTTTCCATATATAATAATTTTTATGATATCAATAACCATTTTTGTACCACTTTGGTGTACGGATTTATGTTAATTAACTTTCTTGGGATCACCACCATTCTTCTGATCAATGTTCTCTATCACTCTCTATCAATATTTATGTGTTAGTTTTATCTTATATGTCCATGTTTCCATATCACACATTTGTTCTCATATTTGGGAGGATAGTATGTGTTATTCTAGATGAATTTCACACATAAATTTTCCTTTTTCAATTGGATGTTTTATTTACTATTTTTATAATGTAGATTTATATGAAGGATTTTACAAATTTCAATCCATAGATGGAAGTGATAAATCTTGAGTTAGAAATTACATAATAAAGCTGTAGAATGTTACACCATGTGATTTTCTAAAATATTTTATTTCAAATGAATATTATCTTCTTGATATTTTTCTGTTACACACAACATCATATTGAGATTTAGTTTCCTGAAATACTTAGTTTATATTTCATTACATGCAAATATTCATTTTAATAAGATCGTGATATATTAATAATAATATAATTAAAAAATGAAATTTTTTTACCTAGCCATTAAATATATTGATATAATTTCTCATAATAAATTCATGAAATATTATTTATGATAATTTAATATAAATAAAACATATTTACCATAAAATAATTTTTTTGTAACATTTTTATATGTTTCAAAAACATTTTTTTTTAAAATATGTTTTATTCCATTTTTAAGACAAAAAAATATAAATATTGACCCTATTTGAAAATTAATTTGATGAAATAAATTTTATTTTGGAAATTTTAATATCAAAACTAGATTAGGATAAATAGTTTTAATTTTTATGAAGATTATTACTTTCTTGATGAATCGTGAATAATACATTATTCTAATTGAGGAATTCCTTGTTTGTTAAGTTATTCATATAGATAAATTTAATTTTAAATTGATTTTAAAGTAACCAAAGTTAAATTATACATCGACTAATATAATATTTGTCATTGCAACCACCATTAAATTGAAACTGGATATAAAAACACCGTAAACTTTTGAAAATTTTCTCTTTGAAATTCCTCTTTATCATCGTGTCATTAGGATTAAATTTAAATTAAAACATTCCACTTATTTGAGTTTAAATTCAAAAAATGTATTCCATATTTTGAATTAGAATAATTTATATTATCTAATAACTCAAATTTTAATTTTAACCAAAATCAATAGCTAAAATGGAAAAAAGTAATTACTACATTTAAGGTAAAAATGGGATTATCATGGGTCGAACTAAAATGACAACCAGTACAATTAATTAATATTTTTTTAATAAATTATATTTTGTAGACACATTTCTTCCATATCATGATTAATAATAAAATTTTAATCCATTTTTGGTTCCATTTGGAATTAGAAAAAAATGAGGAAACCTTTTCCATTTAGAGAAATTACAAGTGTTCCACACACATCTCTTATAAAATGCTGAACCTTATCCCCTCTTCATAACACCATAAAAAATTTTGGACCATCTATTACCTACCCAAATAACATCCCAAATTCAGTAATATTTTCCAAGAGGCCTTATTTTTTGTTATATGGTAATCCTAAAAAGGGTTTGTGGTAAAAACCTATGATGGTTACAGAGAGAAGATGTAATGTTCTTCAATGAGCAATTTTATTTTATTTATTAATACACCTACGTAGATTCATATTAAAACAGGATAATATAATTATGAAATTATCCTAATATTATGTATATTATTTTATTTTACATTCATGACCTATAACAATTTCTAATTCAAATAAATGTAATATAGAATAAGTGTTCATGTGTTTGTAATAGTATCGCCTAATGAACAAATGTCATTTGTCTTTCCATTACCAACTCTCGTGTTTTGGTATGAATATGGATGTAATGTAAATAAATATATATGTTATATATAAAATTATTGTGACTATGTAGTCATTATATTAGGTATACATTTTTTTTACTTTCCATTCTGTAGGCAATACTTTAACATCACTCGTGTGTACGGAGGACTGCCACCCTACGAAGCACAATGATTCATTTAAAATATCATTACATGAAAGATTATAAGGATAAATATATGTTATATTCATAAAATAATTTTGATATTGATGTTATATTTATGATTCTAAAAATATAACATATAAATTGATTTCATACATTTTTACACACAGAATGATTATAACGTCATTCGTGTATGTGTGGCCTACAACCTTTACGAAGCAATGTGACTCTATATTAATCACCATGCGAAATAGATAATAGGTATAATTACATTTAAGTAATTAATATGGTACTTATTATCTTATTATAATTCTATAAATATAATATTTTACGTCCATACTTTCTTTACGGATCGTTGAAAATGGGAACACTACTTATGAATAAGTATGACCTACCATCTCCATGATCGTTACATTCTTCATTTCTCAAAGCTATATTTCATGATTATTATTAAATGAATATTTTTTGTATAAATATGATAGTTATTTAGTTTTTATTATTCTTGATGTGATGGAAACAAGATCAATTTAAGAAGACCAAAAATAAAAAATCAAACCATTTATGATAAACAATGCGATTATTAACCAAAAAAGAAATTAACATTGAATTTTTAATAAATCGGTAATAAATGAACATAAATAAAATAAAATATGGTGTGACATATAAATATATAAAATAATAGTTTTTTAATATATTTATAATAAAATTATATTTAGTATACAGGATGTTAGAATGAGCTGAAAGAAGTCGAATCTTACTGTAAGGGATATCTGTCTCACTTTTACTTTCTGTCAAACAAATGAAATATTCACCACACTTTTATATTTTTGTGGTTTATATTTGTCCCATGAATTTATTTTGGGTTTATTATATCTAATATTATTTTTATTTTCATATTAATTTTAGGATCTCTCTTTCATGCTGTTTATGGTACAAATGTTTCTAAATCAACAATGTATTTTTTTCTTAATTTTACGTCATTGAGACATAGGTTATATTATAGAATTATATTTATTTATTAGGTGTAAAGAAAAACCATATGATATGTAATCTCATGAAATTATTAATAATAATGATATTTGACATTTCATTTTATATTATTCCTTCATGGGGATTATTATTAAAATTTTCAAATGTTGTAAAACATTTATGTTAAAATGTCATTTTTTATCAGGATTGTTTATGATTATGTTTCTGCTAATTAGATTTTATGATTAATCTCTAAATAAACTATAGAATTATTTTATTCTATGGTTATGTTATGAGATTACATTTCTTTCTTCAATTTCCATTGTTTATGTGATAAAGTGTATACAAATAATAATATTAAGATAAATTATTTTTGTGGAAACCCCTTTTTTATTAAACCATGTTTTATAATAATGTTTTCAAAAAGGTATTTAGGTTTTTTTAAAAATTATTTAATAAATAAATTTTAATTTTTTTTAATTTTGGTAGTTTTTTTGAAAAGAATATTCAGGTAAGTCTCCAAAAAATTCCCATTTGGATTTTATTGAAAATGTGAATGGAATATATGTTTTAAGGTGTATAGAATAGACAGGATATTACACCATGATTACTTCATGTTTTATTGGTGCTTCCTTTATAAGTTTTCAAATTTACTTTAAAAGAAAAATATTTTAAAATAGATTTAGTTTTAAAAAATTAATTTTGAAAATGGTAATGTTATTTTCTTCAAGAAATGTTTTAAAATAAATTTAAATATTCATTTAATTATTTTTAAGCTTGTTTTCAATGAAAATTACTTTTAAAATATTTTATAGTGTTCAGGTTTAAAAAAATATTTTCAAAAAAAATTATTTTCATTATCAAATTTCTTATGTTATTTTCCATTAAATAACCTTACTTTTCTAAGATGATATCCATTAGGTGAATTATTCTTTACTAGGGATATGATCCAAAGATACAATTATTATTATTTCTCTAAATGGTTTATGTTTATGATGGTGTTATGTTTGTGAACTAATTACTCTTCCAGGGGTAATACCATGATAAAATGATTATGAAACCCACTTATTTTCCCATGGGTTATGATTTAATGAAATTATTATTGATTTTCTTATTTTCATTAGGTTATGTTATGATTAAATATTTATGAAACACATTTTATTTCTTAGTTTTAGATATGTTTAATGTTTTATGATATTGTGGAATATATATGTTTGATTTTAATTGTGTTACAATGGTTAAGTTATCACCTAGGACGGTGGTAATAGAATAACTAGGGATAGAGGTTACATTAAAACCATATATGTGTTGTACCTACATCTATCTCTAATTAATTCGGTAATTATTTATATCTAATGAGAAAAATAAAAGTGGAATGAATAGTGAAATTTGTTCATTAAAGGACTTTGTCAACTATGACGGTGTTTAGAATGAACCATGACCACCACAATGGATTATAAAGTGAACCCATTCCACAATGAGGAAAGGGAATCCACATGGGATGGTGGTGGTTTCTACCTAGTATTTGCATCCATCAATGTAATGCTGAGATAAATCTGGGAAATAACCCTTTACTAATAAAGAAATGATCTCCTTTTGTTACATGTATGGCACAATTCTATGTATTATTCCAATGTTATGATCTAATAAATCATATTCTTTGATTTAATTATGATTATTCTATTATAAAGTGAACATAATTAATACCTAACTCAAAATCATAATATTTGATACGCATGGAATGATTTTTTATGTTAAGATCTTGTTTACATACCCCTATTTTCTTATTATTCTTATATATCTCCCATTTTTAACCTTACTCAGCATATCAGATCATTATATCATATGGTTCCATTTATATTTTTTGTGGAAAATTATTAAGTAATGTTTTTTGTGAAGATTATAGATGTGTGAGATCTTTTTGGGAGATGTTGAAGATCGCTCTTGAATTAAGAAGATTGTGGTTCATGATATCCGAGGCTATAAAATACTCTTGTCTTTAGGAATTTATTTTTTGCAATATAATCAATAATCATATAAAAATAAGTTGTATCCATTTATGAGAATCATGGGTCACTATAATCCCCTATAGTCCAAAACATGTTCTCTCTATGTGCTTTAAATCCTCACTTGCAAGCACCAAAGAAATCTTTCTTGGATGTCACACATCATGACCATAAATCATTACAAATCATCTTTAATGATAATGTTATAATTAGTTAGTCTCATAAAAGTAATGTATAACAATATTAACATGGGTTAAATAATTTTTTATTTTAATACTTTATCATTTTGGGGTGTTACACCCCCCGCCACTTCAGAGCATAACATCCCCATTTTGAACCACACATTTCATCAAAAGAAACACCACAACACTTTCGGCTGGGAAATTCATTTGATTCCATTAAAGAAAATGGGAACCGAATACACCCCATTTTCCATTTAGAATCATTTTACCTCTTCATAAGGCCCACCCATATCCCTAATCTGGGTATAAAACTAATTAATATCCCCTTAGTATAAAACATGTTCTCTCGTTATGTTTTTATACTCACACACACACACACACCCTAGGAATATTCCATAAAGGTCACCAATCCTAATCCCTACTCTAGAAAAAACCACATTAACTATGGAGTTATAATCTGGTATGCTAATGAAAAGAAAATTTCACATTTTTAACATATATAGAAACATTTAGTCTCTTATCCCATTAACATTTTGGGGTTTTATTTCAGCTGTCACCCATTATCTAATTATATCCCCCTTTGTTATTTAAATCTTATATTTCATGAATAGATTTCACTACTTCCCCCTTTATTCTTATTAATCTAAAAAACATTGGATTTATCCCAATCACAAATTTCCATATGTTGATAATGAAATACTGTCGAATTGTGTTTTTTCCCAAATCAACCTCCATTTTCATGAAAATATTCCAATGGTTTAAGTTTCATTTTGACCCCAACACTTATGCACCTATTATACACTCCCAAGAGGAATGGATTATCTTTTTCGACACCTTTTTTCCAAATCCATCATGGATCACGTGGATTTTGTGTTAGAATTCCCTATTTCCACAAAAAATGAGTTCCACTGAATTTTTGGGAAAATTCACCTATAAGATTTGGTAGCATGATTGAAAATTGAACAACCTAATTTCACATATTCATTGATTATTAATGATGGAATTGGTTCATGAAATTAATGTTGGGTATTACTCCACCTGATATTTCATAAACAATATTTATCATGGTTGAAAATATGTATCCTCAAATGCTAAATTTTCCCTTATGAGGTTGTCTTTGTTTACATTAAAACCTAATTCAAATTAATTGTGAATTAATTATTCACAGACAATAGAATGCTTCATTCTTATTTTAATTTACATGAAAATAAAATATAGATATTTTCCCCTAGTATAGGATGCATGATATTAAACATTACCACATCCCCTTGATATATTCATTGTGACCATGAACTATGTGATCCTATATTATATGGGATGATTGTTTCTTGAAACAAGGCTAATGGAACCCTTTTTCCTCTAATCACATGAGGGTTAATCATCTCTATTTTATTATACCATTTAACCCCCATAGATATATGCATCAAAAACATAACATGTGATTATTATATTTGGATAATATTTGTATATATAATTTCAACAATATCCCTATCTTCATTGATGGTTTGTAGAACCTTTAAAACCTCACAAAACCCCCCTATAGAGACCCTATATTTTTTATACATTATCATTTAATCATTTTTTTAGAATAATTAATACACTAATAAAACATATTCCCAACTATTTTATAATATTAGGTCCTTTGAAAATATGGAACACATAGTTCTAGTATAGTTAAAGATGTTAAATTTTTTAAAACAATGATATTCCCTTTAGTACCCCAATAAAAACATTCAATTCATACTGCGTAAAAGAAACATAAAAAGTGGTGATATAAGATGTTCAATAATGGTAAAAAAGCGATATATATAAGCATAATCATGAAAATAAGGATACGAGAAAGTGATCATAACAATAAAAGATGGAAGCTTTTATAGAAGGATCATACACATGAATCATGGGATAAACATTTGAAGATCAATACAAATGAACCATAATGAAATCAAGAGATAAGACACAGAAGCATAACATTGAAATAAGACATGGAATCATGGAATACACATTGTCTTATAACATTGTAAACTTTTTTAAGTAGAAAAATGTTCACTCATTATGTTAAAGAAATTAAATCAACATCCCACATGAACTTATAAACATGAGACCAGGTCCATATATGAAATTTTTAACAAGAAATTATGTTCATGGATAACATTTTTAACATTTGATCAAGATTAAACATAAATTTATGGACATGCAACAAGACCCATGGATAACACATTGAACATGTAATCAATTATACACATAAGATTGTGTTCACGTAATATGGTCTACTCATAACATTGTGAACATGTAATTTGGGTCACTCAAAAACTTATGGACATGAAAACTGGTCCATGCATAACATTGTGAACATGTAATCAAGCTCTTGAAAAACATTCTGAACATGTAATCTGTATCATGCATAACATTGTCAATATATATTTTGGTTCATGCATAACAAATATACTCATGATTCATCCATAATTACACAATTAGTTGGATTATGATATAGATACCACCCATCAAATAATAAAATCAAACATATGTGTAACACATGATTATAAAAACCATCATATCATAACTCATGGATGAAGTGGGTATCATAAACATTTCATCATATCATTACATATGGAATAGATATAAGTCTCAAAATCATTAAATAATAACATATCCTATGAAGTGATGCGTGTTTCAAAAGTATATAACATGTGGAAGAGAAGAAGTTGTTATAAAAATCATTCTTTCAAAACATAAACCATTCAAGAAAGAATATGAATTGTATTCTTGGATCATATCTCCATTAATGAATAAACTATAACAGGGTATGAAATCGTAGATATAAAAAGAATATGAAGGATCACATGGATAATGTATTATGCTAAAAATCCTTTTGTTGAAAATACATTTCCTTAATACATTTAAAAAATAATTTTATTATATATAAATCATTACATTAAATTTAAATAATTTTATGAGGAAAATATTTTTTTATGAAAAAATATTTTTAAGTCATAAAACATTTTGAAACTATTCTTCATTGAAAATAATCTTGAAAACATATAAAGGAATATTGATTTTTAAAAAAATATTAATTGAAAGATATTTTTAAATGTTATAATTGAATCATGAAGATATTTTTAATACATTTTTGGAATATATAGTGTTAAATGAACATAGATTTTGGATATAAAGAGAAATAAGTTCATATTTTCTTAAAAAACATTCTTAATTATTTTATGTACCAAAGAGTATAAAAATTGGTCCATTTATGAATATATCAATAATAACCATATTATAATAAAATTAACTATATTTCATGGGATATTGACCATAATATTTCATCAGAGGAAGCATAATCATAAACAATACAGATATATGATGTGATTGTAGGAATAAACTCTTACCACATTCATAACATTGAATAATGATCCAAATTAAACAATAACATTACATAAAGCTCAAAATATCATTAAATTTTTTTGATTAATGATATATCATTTCAAAGGTAATTTTATACACCTCATAAAAAATATAAGTACATAACATGGCTTGGGTCTCAAAGAAGAAAAATAGAGATAAAATTACTTTACTGATTTGGTAACTTTGGGACCACAAACCCAATGAAAATGAGATAATAAAATAGATATGTATACACCATAAATTAAATTATAATATTAATGTAATACATTCATGAGACTTATATTAACCTTAAAAAAATAAATGAGAGGTGAATATGGCTTATGTCTCACACAAATAAAACTGAGATGAGAAAACCCTTACCTTAAGTCATAACATTATTTATACACATTCAACCCTATTGTATAATAAGGACAATTTTATTATACATAAAACATAGAACATTAATCTTATTTATAATACCATATAATATTTTTTAGGACTTTATATTACCCATTTATTAACAATTCCATTTTAATGATACATTTTGGGTAAAATCCCTTTTCTTTTTCATATAGGATTTGGATTTTTATTCACGACTATCTTACAAAGATCATTATTTAAATATTTTAAGAATTAAAAAAATGATATAAATATTATTGATATTAATTATATACAAATTTATAATAATATTTTAAATTTAGAAATTTGAAATGGAATACTTCGTTCATGGAGATGGAAGGTTGTATGTACGCATGAACATTGTTTCTCTTTTATTGTCGTATTTAAAAACAGAATAAAACATAAAGACACACAATGATATATATATAATATGTCATTATAGTTTAATTATTATTTAATATATTTAATTTATGTTCACTAATCTTATCCATAATACATTCGAGGAAAATTGTGAATGAATCACACCGCTTCGAGTAGGTGGCAATCCACACATCTTAGAACTATGTTATCATATCTACACAAAATAGAAAGTATGAAGGTATGTTTTCAATAATAATTACATTAGTATAAAGAAATAATAAATATCATATATATAATATAAGTATACTATATCAATAATTAATACATAAAATGAAATGTGGGAATGAATCACATCACATTGAGGAGGCATTAGTCCATACGTCCATAAACGAAGTTATTATTTCCAAACAAAATGGAAATCTTGAAGGTAAATTTTATCTAATAATTTAATAAGAATAAATAAATAATTTATACCATATATGTAATATAAAAACATATTTTCCATCATAATTTATAATCAATAGTTTTGGTAAAGGAAGAATGAACAACATAGTTTCATGAGGTCGTAGTTCAACGTACATAAGAAGGGTATATTCGTTACCCATTAGTTGTAAGCATGCATAAGTGCTGGTAAAAACATTAGTATAAACATATTAGTATATATAGTATAATAATATTATTTTGAAATAATTTAATAAGAATAATATAGGGTATAGAGATTGAAAATAATGTAAAAGTCCTTGTGAAGGATGTTTCCTCTTTTCATGTAACTCATTTTGGTTTTCACTAAAGGGCTCATATGGTTGGATTTATTCCCCAAATAAGGATTCTGTTATGAAGGGATGGATTTTTTATGATTATTTTAATAGTTTTATGGTGACTCAAATGGATATATAATTTTCAATAAGTGTAATTGGTGATTGCCTTTTTAGAGTTTAGGAGTAGTGGAGTTCTTGAATATTAATGAAATGGGAATTACACCGAGGGTTTTCCATTGTAAATTTGATATAATAAATATAAAAATTATATAAAATTTAGTATCGGGTATAAATATGAATATCCAATTTATTTTGTTTAATTTATATGTCATTTTGGGCCTTGAGATTAAGGATTAGTCCATTGTTAATCCTAATTTTCTCTTATTTTTTGTTATTAATTTTTATCGTATTCACTAATATTTTTTTTGTAGAATATTATTTTTAGATTATTTGATATTATAAATTAGCAATAATAAATATATTGAATACAATTTATCAAATTAAAATTACATAAGTGGAAAAAATTAATTGAACATTAATCCCGTAGACATGATGACAATGGAAGTGCTTAAAGCGAAAAGATCCAAATGTTTGAAATGTTTTTTTATCAAATTTCTTTTTTAAATTGGTTCTAATGACATAAATAGAATTAAGTTATTTACAATTTATATAATTATAATTTATAACCAAATAAAAATATAATTTAACTATATAAATAAACTTGACTGAAAAAATAGTTCTGGATTAAAATTCAGTGTTTCATTATTCATCAAATAAATGAATCTTTTTAAAAAAATTAGCAAAAAAATAATTCAAATTAAATATTTTTAAAAAATTGGATTTATTTTTATCTTATAAATATAAAATATATTTGATATGTATTAAAATATTGATTGAATATATAATTTATATTTTTTCGAAAACATTAATCAAAATTGGGTATTTCAATTTATTGAGAAACATTGTGTTTGTACATTAAAAAACATTTCTCTTAGAAAACTAAAGTTTTTATTTTCTATTAGATCATTCATTCACATATAATAATTAAACAAAGGATTAATTTTATATAATTTTTTAAATAATATATCGAAAAGTTTTTTAATATTATTCACAATTTTAATTCCAATAGTTAAGTGGTAGTTATAATAATATTTTAATAAGTACATTAATAGTAAATAACAGCTCGGTAAAAAACTCTTCCTTGCATGTTAGGAAATATATCAATGTGAATCAGTATTATATGTAATATAAGAAAAATGTAGTGTTTCATGTACCACAATATGAACTATGGGGTTCATGTAAGAAATTATTATCTTTGTGTTTCATATAACATAAGAAAAAACTAGTTATTTTATTTAAAAAACTATATTAAATGTTTCTTGAAATGAAAAATATTATAAATATTATGTTAATTCGAAAAAAAAATATTTCGCAAAATTTCAGGGTCTTACATTATACCCCCTTAAAATTAATTTCTCCCTCGAAATCCATCTGGTTTATTAAGGGTTTAATACATGAAATTTTCTTTTCATATAATCCCACATTATAAAAATGAGACCTAAAAGTGTCTTTAGAAATTGAAATTTAGATACATTAAATTTACCCAATGTAAGACTTAACCAGGTTTCCACATATAATAACATTTTTATAATGTGAATTAAGGAACATTTAAGAAAAGTTTTCTTATTAAGTTGTAATGGAGAGTGGTATAGAACATGGATAGGAGAGATATAACAATCCCAAATCTATAACCCAAAGTGGATTGAAAAAGACCATTGATATCATAAAAATGATGATAAGTTTAAATAATTTCATTTCATGACCCTATTTACTAATGTGGAATAATTTTCATGAGAATACATAATTACATGATTTTAGGACAACCATTCCCTTTCTCATGCTTCGATCTATTTCCAATTATATTTTATTCCAATAAATTAAGGTCAAATTTTTATTCCTAAATAATTAGAAGTTCATGAGATCCATAAGTAGAATTATAGTACAATCAATCCATATTTATCAAAAAAAGGTATGCACGTGTTATCCAACATGGATACATCATAATTTTGGGAGATAACATTTAAAATCTCTAAAACCACAACTGAAGTTTAACATAAACCATTCCATAAATTATTAACCATATAACCCTTCCAAAAGATAAAAATTCAAGGATTTATAATGAACTTCCCAAAACTAACTTAATAATTATCTCTTATATATCATAAAGTAGTTTTTTGGTTGTCACATTGAAAATGTCTGAATACCTAAAATCTATATTATCATAAAACATTGTAATATACCTAATTACCAAAAATCCATTTAGAAAACATGAATTCATAATTATTCAAAAGATTAATGGATATATTCCATAAATCCACCATGTTGTAATCTTAATCTATGATAACATAGACCACCTAGTCAACAAATGCATTAATAGTACCTCGATCATAAATATATTACAACTTGCATTATCAATATCCGCATCACATTATCCATATAAAAATTTCTCATCCTCAAGAACATGTTAAGGGATACCTTCCCTTAATATGAAAGTTTCATTAAATCGGTTTTCAAGGTCATCAATATCATTTTACATAGTATTAAATACACTTAAAGAAAATATTCTAAAAAAAATTGATATATACTTCATGATTCATATTACTTAATAATTGAATTAAAAAACATATACACATCAATCATAAAAGCATATTCTTAAGACATTACTCAAGATTCATCATCTTAGTCCTTAATACATCATTCCTAGAATATGAAATATGAATCATGTCTTATGGTTACTTATCCCCAATATAATCAAGCTTCTTATGTTTATTGAAAATGGTACTTGAATAATATGACATAACTTTTACATGTTATTCATAGTCTCCTTATCTTATGATGTACAACAAATACCCAAACCTTCTTCCCGATTATCTTCATGTGATTTCACCAAAGGAATTCAATTTCCATAAATCACGTACATTCCAAATCTAAAACATTCAATTTTATCTTAGTTTTTTCTAGTCCATACCATTGACTAAAAATAAAAATCATAGTGTGAGCAACACTAATCATGGAAAAACCACATAATAATGAATAGTTACTTATGATATGTCTAAATCATGGAATCTTATAAAACATATGACACTTTATATTTATAATAACATACATCCCTATAAATATCCTTATAAATATCCCTAGTTATATCACTAAAGTTATTATATCCTAGTTTTCAATGGTTGAATAACATTTTTCCTTGAAACCAACAGTAGAGACCAACTATTTTTATACATTATCATTAAATCATTTTACATAATACTTAAAACATTCCTCAAATATACGGACTAAAAAATATTTATTCAGTGCATTTTGATATTTGGAACAAAAACTTCTATTCTGGTGAGAGATCTTCATTGTTTTCCACTATGATCTTCCCCTTTGGTAAACAAACCGAAACCCTTCCATACAACATGAGGAAAAGAAACATAGTATGGGGTGAGATCAGATGTTCTGTAAGATTAAAAATGGATATATAAATGTATAAAAATGGGGATAAGGGTATAATAAAATGATCACAACATTATAATATCATACCCTATATATCACCGACAATTAACATGAATCATATCAAAAATATCAGAATAACATAAGACCTAAATCATAAATGAATGAATAAAATAAGATATGAAAGCATAAAATTGGAATAAGAGATGAAATTATTGAATAAACATCAACTTATAAAATTTTAAACACATATGAGTAGAAACAAGTGAACTCATTATGTTAAGTACCTGAAATCTGGCCCTCGCATGAACTTATGAATACCAAAATAGGACTACATATAAAATTGTGAACATGTAATTAGTTTTACACATAAAATTGTGAACATGTGATCAAGATCATAATTAGACTTATGGAAATGGAATCAGGCCCATGAATAACAATGTGAACATGTAATCTGTTTCACGCCTAACATTGTGAACATGTAATATATCTCATTCATAACATTGTGAAAATGTAATAAGTTTCACACATAAATGTTTGGACATAAAACCTGGTTCATGCATAACATTTTGAACATGTAATTAGGTTTATGAAATACATTATGAAATGTAATGTATGAACTTGAATATTCTTTTCAGGAACGGGTGTTGTTTTGGGTTTTTTTATGAACAATGAATAAAAGAAGATTTATAATGTACATGTCCTTTACATAGAATGATACGTATAGCCAGGTTTTTACCATGTAATGGCCAAATACATGGTCATGTGGTGACCCAGCAGACACTCTTATGTCAGGGGTCGGTTAAGGCCACTACATGGCGTGTAGTATTAATGAAAATGTAGATTAGTTTTTTATTTGATATATATGAGGGGGGTCGCATATCATATTCATAACCTTCTTCTTCAATCCATGTTTTGTAATACAGTGCTCTAGAATTAACAATAAAGTATGAATCCCCTATTCTTTGTCAGAGCTCTGATTGATACACTATTAGGTGATTTGGAATCCCACCACTAAGTTATCAAACCCACTTAAGCCCTTATTCCTAATTATCCTCTCTTGTCAGTTATTTAAGGTTGGTATTTCTTCAGCTTTGTTTATATATATGAATATCTAGTCTGATTTAAGGGCCTATGTTAATTTATATCAACCATATGACATTGAGGTAGGTTTTTTGTGCCATTTTCTATTTTTCTTTGGATTATTTATGGTAAAAGTGATGCATTGCTACGTTTTGGGTATTTCATGATTAGGAATTTAACACATTTATTTCCTGCTAAAGATTTATTGATTGATAATGGGTTGTAGATTATGTATAAGATTAACTACCTTGTCTAAGGAAAAATGCATGGGTGTGTTTCCCTTTTTTGATTGTTTATGGCCGTTTGGTCTGGGTTTCCTTTGAGGCGTAAATTGTTCTTTCATGCCTAGCTTGATGAGGATGAAGTTTTATTATATTAAATGCATGTGATTTGATTTGAAAATGTTTATCCATTTAGTAGTTATATATTAAATGATTTACATTGATATTATATGAACACAACTTTTTCAAATGGACCGTGAGAGAATTGTACTAGGAAGACAGAAGGGACTTGTAGATTAGTTACACCAGACTGTGAGAGCGTCGATGCAGATGACTGACTCGAGGGGATTATATTGTGAGATATTTACTATATGTTCATTATTTAATGAATTGATTCTATGTTGGAAAATATTTTTTATACGTTGAGAACATTCCCTGAGGGTCATTTTTGAATAATAAATGTTAAATTAATCTAATTGAAAATTGTAGGAATTGTTACTTTTGAGTACTTCTTAGTCTATTGATTCATTTATGCATATTAACTACTATATATATATATTCATTTAAAGATAGGCATTGATCATTGGGTGGTTTCCAATTGGGATTCATCTCACACCCTGGTTGGGTTATTCTTTTGGACCCATGACGATTATATGACTAAAATTATAGGTAAGGGAAGGCATCCTTCTTCATCAGGTACTTGATTGTTATTGGAGATGGAGAGTGTGGGACCAAGCTGAGGCTTGCAATGCTATTGGAGTTTAATTGTTTTTCATTTTTATTTGATTGTTCTGTATTTCCAGATTTGTGAACTGTTTTAACTATTTTTCTTTGACACAAATGACATGAATCATTATATAAATGACATGTCTTCTGTTGATATTACTTTTTGTCTTCCGCTGTTTATTCATGTTTTCTATTATTGATTCTTCTATTGTTTGATATTTGTTTTCTGATGTGAATACATTTCTAATGATGTTATAGATACTCCAATATCACACATTTTTCCTCACTACTAGTAATCAGCCTCTTGCATTTGGGGAAATTCTCTTATGGTCATACGACCAACTGGGTTCATGGAATCTTTGGGCAGCACCTATATCCGGGACAACAAAATGTGGTATCATAAGTGGATGGTCTTATTGTTTGGTGAAATTAGAAAGCGGTAAGGAGGAAATGGAGTTTGGTAATAAATTGTTCTCAGGAGTATCTGCCCCATCTATATGGGAAATCCATGTTACCTAAAATATTTCAATTTTTATAGATTTTCTATTGTTATAGTTGATTTGATTTTACTATTTGATGATACACTTGGGGTTTGATGTTATCATTGATATTATTGAGGTTCTATTTTGTTGAAACCCAATGAGATAAGGGTATTCAATCTCATACATCATATATCATATTTTTATAAATCACATGTCAGGCATTATTTCCATGGAATTTAGAGAGCATTAATGATAATATGTTGTGGTGATAGATATTCTTCTAGATATGCATTCTGTTTTGATAAATTTTGTGATAGAAATACATGGTACATTGGTAGGGTATTGGTATATTTAAATTTTAATTTGGATGGATGCAAAGCTTTGGTCCTTGAGGTGTTTTAGGCCCTCTTGTATTGGAATTTTGTGGATCATATTTGAACATTTATTGAATTTTGTTATGATATGATATGATTTAGGGTGATAATATTTTATTTTCATGAATTATGGGCCCTCACTGATCAGAATATGAAATAAAATTGGCCAAATTTTATGATTTTGGGGGTTCTGTAGAAGTTTCAGAGGATTACAATCTAGAAAACCCATAAAACACATCGTGTTATATATGTACACGCCATGTAGTTATTGACAGTGTAATTGACTATGTGAGCAGATACACCAGGTAGGTAAATTTTTAGTAGAACACACCATGTACTAGGAGTACATGCATTTCTATAATCAACGGTGTTTTCGTCTGTGTTACTAAAAGAACATGTGGATGTAAATTTTGTTATACACATCGTGTCTAGAGTGTGCACACTATGTAGTGTCACACTAGAAGAACACGTGTAGTTCTAGCAATGTAGAATCACTTGGGAATGAGGGAATATTCCATGTACACACTATGTCTCAGGAGGTCCATAGATTGTGCACACTATGTAGTGTCAGACCAGAAGAACTCGTGTAGTTATAGCAATGTAGAATCACCTGGGAAAGATGGAATATTCTTTGTAAACAATGTGTCTCTGGAGGACCATGTTGTGTGCATGGGGAGTTACAAAAACAAGTTGTTAGAGGTATATTCCCATGTTTAGGCTTAGGGGAACATACCATGTAGTGGTTCTAAAAATAGTGTAACCATCTTTTTTAAAACATTAATTCATTCCTTCACTTGATCTTTTATTGATCATCTGAGTTGTAGTTTTCATTAATCTTGTACTAAGGTGTGTTCTTTACCATGTATGGTCATGCCACCAAGATATCCTCCAGTTTTAAGATAGGTACGTGGAGATGATCATATACCAAAAATGGTATATCAACGACTACCAGTGGATCCTACTATCATTCTCATCTTGTAACCAACCTATATAACAGACGTAAGTACTAATACACAATTATGTGAAGGCTTTATGAGGATGATGGAGACCTTTTAGGGAGAACAACATCCTACGCAGACTATGTATGAGTTTTCACGTGTGTTCTAATAGTATAAGAATTTCACTTTTTCAAGGTATGGAGGACCATAGGATATAGTTTCAGGGTTGGTGGCCATTCATTCTTTGTTAGAGAATTTGGAGATACTTTTTGAGAGGATGGTGAAGCTCATGACATACATGCTAAGTGATTCTTCTAATAGATGGATGGATGTTTTTTCACAGGCTATATGTCATCGTGATATGACTTATAAAGTGTTTCAGAGGACCTTATATGATTAATTCTATCTCAAGACGTTGAAGGACGACCGAGAATGAGACTTCATGCATTTAAAGTAGGGAAATATTTCAGAGATGGATTTCTCTTCTCTCTTTAGAGAGATTCAACATTTCACACCAATTATGGGGGGTGATGAGTTATCACTAGCATGGAGATTTGAGGATGGTCCTAGGTACGACATCTGATCGTAGTTGAATGTTTTCAGGTTGACATCAGTGACTACTATAGTAAACCTGGTTCTAATTACAGAGTGTAATTTGAGGGAGGTTGGAGTTGTGAGCCAGTGATGGTACCACTTTGACTAATAGTAGGAAGTGCTGCAAGGAGGCTATGTGTAGTGATTCTAGTTACAGGGATGTATCTTCAGGTAACCAGGTGAGGTGCTACCAGTACGGGAAGAGTGGGAACCTGAGACTGCAGTGCCCGAGATACCTAGTTGTGTGATGATCAGGCAGCAAGACGGGTCATCTTCTGCATTTTTTTAGGATGTTCTCACCAATAGCTAGTGAGAGGGGATCTGTTATGCCTCCAAATATAAGAGTTGGGTGACCAATTATTCATTAGTGGGGGACCGAGAGTCTTTTAGGCTATTCTGGAAAAGGAGGTGGTCATGGATGTTGTCTAGATGATAGGTTTCCAACAATAGAAGGGTGGATCAGCTCAGGGTATCCAGGGAGGGTCACAGGACCACAGTATAGGTGTTTCTTCTTTGATAGAGCATTCCCAGCAAGAGAAGGATCCCAAACCCTCTACGATTAGAGTTACAATTCAAGTTACCCTGGTTTTAGATTGTATACCTTTTGATATAAGGGTATCTCATGGTTTTATTTCCTTTTCCATTTTAGAGATCCTTAGTCTCTGTATCTTTACATGTGATGATGTTATGATGCCAGACAGTATGTTGTGGATTATGATGGCTAGTTTACTATAGTGTAAGGAGTAATCTATTGAGTTTGGTGGGTGTCACTTATTATGGGACATCTATTTCTTAGAGGTTATAGGATTCAATTTCAGTCATGGAATGGACTAGTTAGTCTCTTTTCAGGCCTCTGTGGACTACAGTCACCATAATGTGAGTTTCACATCACCAAATAGTGGATCTTCTCTATAAAAGGGAGGATGAGATGTCTAGGATAGAAGATCTTGAGACGAGTATCATGGGATGAGAGGAATCAAAACCCAGATTAGTAGTCTGTATCTAGATGACCAGGGGACTTCATAGACGGACTTTCCTCCCGTGGTGGATCATTTCAGAGATGTATCCCTAAACGACTATTCTGGTATACCTCAGGAGCCAAAGGTTGTTTTCTCTATTGATATTATTCCAGGAGTGAACCAGATGTGTATTATGCATTATAGTATACATGAACCATAATAACAGGCGATGAAGATACTGTTATAGGAGTTGTTGGAAAAGGGTTTCATCTAACTCGGTACATCTCTATGGGGTTTACATATCTTTTTTGTGAAGAAAAAAGATGGTACCCTTGGACATTATGTGGATTATCAGAAGCTAAACCAGTTGATTGTAATGAACCGATATCTCTTAACAAGGCTTGATGATCTCTTTGATCATCTTCTAGGATCCTGGGTATTCTCAATGATTTCCTTGAGATCCAGTTATCATCAGTTTCATGTTAGACCATTAGATATAACTCTTACAGCCTTTGAGAGAAGGTATGGTCTATAGGAGTTTTTGGTTTTTTTATTCGGTCTCACAAATAGAATGGAAGATTTCATGGAACTAATGAACGGAGTGTTCCATAAATACATGGATTCTTTTGGGGTAGTCTTCATGGATAATATCTTGGTGTACTCTCACACTAAACACAACCATTCTATCCATCTTGATAATGTATTGATTACACTAAGAGAGAATCATTTATATGCTATGCTCTCAAAGTAAAAAATTTGGATGGAACAAATTCATTTAATGGGTCATGTCATCTCAGATGTAGGAGTATCATTAGACCTGGAAAAGGAGAGAGTTGTAGTTTCCTAGGGGCATCCGAAGGACATCTTAGAGATACTGAGTTTTTTGGGGCTGGTTGGTTACGATTGATGCTTTATTTAGGACATTGAATGCTTAGAAGCAGCTTTTATTGGCCTGACTGGGATGGGAATAGGGTTCTTGTTGATAATTTCTTATGATTAATCCTTTTAGGAGATAACTTGGAGATTTTCTTGAGCATCGATACTGAATTTTCCATAACTGAGAATGACTTAGACCATTTACTGTGATGCATCCGGAATCAGACTAAGAGGATTGTTTTTGTAGGGGGAAGGAGGCATTGCGTACGGGCCTCGGTAGTTGAGGACACATTATAGGAATTACCCGACACACGATCTCAAGTTAGCTGTAGTTGTGTATGCTTTGCATTGTTAGAGGAATTATCTTTTGGACGAGTGTTTTGTGGTGTAAACAGACCACAAAAGCCTCATGTTTATATTTACTCACCATGATCTAAATTTGAGACAGTTATGGTCAGTTGAATAACTTCATTATTTGGAATTTGATATTTCTTACATGTCTGGGAAGGCAATGTAGTGGCTGATGCGATGAGCTGGAGGATTGAGATAAATGAAGTTTAGAAGGCTAGAAGTAAGTGGAACCATAGGGATCTGTTTTTTGAGATACATTTAGAGGTTCATGGTAGACAAGGGAATATGTTTCGTTCTTTTATAGATGTTATATTTTTTTATTGGATCAGCTGTAAAGGAGGAAACTATTTGATTCTGAAGGCCCAATTTTATGGAAGAGTGTTTCAGGAGAGGAGCCTACTCTTGGGTGGATCATTGGAGAGGATGAGGTTTGGCATTTTCATGGGCACATATGGGTGTTAGAAGATATAGATGAGGAGTTATGTCATGATATTTGTGCCTTATTATGGGTAGTTAATCTTATTGTCACCAAGATGTATCGAGATCTATATCTTCAGTATTGGTGTCCACGCATAAATAGGGATGTAGCTGGTTTTGTTATGGGATCTTAGACATGTAAGAAGGTGAAGGTAGATAATTTGTAACTTAAATGGAAATTACAGTAATTACCCATTCTTGAATGTAAGTGGAATGATGTTTCGAAGGATTTCATGATGGATTTTCCAAGGTTTCCTCTAGGAAAGGATATTTTATGGGTTTTTGTTTAAAGACTGACGAAGGATGCAAATTTCCTACTGATCAATGAAACATTTAGTGTTGATGAGATTGCAGAGTTGAACATCTGATAGATATAACGTTTTCAAGGGGTTCCACTCTCTATTGATTCAAACATGGATGCCCGGTTTACTTCTTGTGTATGTAAGGGACTACATAAGGATTTTGGGTACAAATGTACTTCTAAGTACATATTTCCATCCCTAGAATGATAGTCAGTCCAAGCATACAATTTCGGTTTTGCAGTACATTCATCATGCATGTGTCTTGGATTTCAGGGACTCTTGGGAGAGACACATACCCCTGGTGGATATTTCCTACAATAATTGTTTTCAAAAAATGATATAGATTGCAACTTATGTGGATTTGTACTGAAGGACATATCGATCAAGCTTATATTTTTAGGAGGTAGGAAGAAATCTATTCTAGGAACTCATCTTGTCTAGGAGACCACTGAGATGGTAGAGTTGATTATGATGAACATGGATATGGAATTGTATCATAAGAAATCTTATCCTAATCGACAGAGATGACCTATGGAGTTCAAGTTCTGAGATCAGGTTGTCTTGTTTGTCACACTGAATTTGGGACATAGTAGGATTTTGAGATAGGGGAAGCTTTACCGAGATATGTCGGGCCGTTTGAGGTTTTGGAGTGAGTAAGGACAGTTGCCTTTCGGTTTTAGTTACCTTAGAGGTACCAAGATATGCACGACATCATTAATTATTCCCAGCTATGACGTTACTTTTCAGACGCTCTTATGTTTTTTAACATGACGAGGTTGAGTTATAGGTGGATTCATACTTTGAGGAACATCTTATTCAGGTTGTGTATTGCAGCATGAATGTTATTTGTGGATGGATTATTCCTATTGTATTGGTGCTTTGGTAGCACAATTGAGTGCAGGATGAGACTTGTGAGAGAGAGGTTGATGTGCGATTGCAGTGGCCATAAGTTGTTCATAGATTCACCTTCACCACCCGTGGAAGGGAAATTCAGGGACAAATTGTTTTAAGGGGGAATGTTTGTAAGAATCTACATCTTCTTTTCAGGTATGGATATTTTTTTTGGGTTGTTTTGATGAAAAAGGAAGTAAATAGTATTTTATATGTACACACTGTGTACTATTGTGTGCACATTGTGTACCTAGCCAGCCGCAAACAACCATGTTTTTACCGTGTAAAATTTGAATATATGGTCATGTGGTGACCTGGAAAACCTTCTTAATTTGGGGAATGGATGAGGCTACTACACAGTGTGTAGTGTTAATGAACACACCATGTAGTTTTTTATTTTATATATTATAGGGGGGTCACATCACAGTTTCGTAACCATATTTTTCTATCAGTGATTCATACAGGAGCACTTCAGAATGAACAATGAAGTCTGAGCCACTGATTCTCCATCTGATCTCTGATTGAAACAATGATATGTGCTTTGTAATCCCAATAGTGAGTTCTCAACCCCTATCTATCCATTCTTACCAATTCATCTTCTCTTGTGAGTTATTCTAGTTTGGGAGTTTTTCACCTTTTTATACATTTACGCCGATCTAGGATGATTCAAGGGATGAAATTCAAGTATATCAATCATATGACATATAGGTAGGTGGTTTTTGCATTTGAATATTTTTATTTGGATTATATGTGAAAAAATTTCGGTATTCCAATGTTCTGGGTGTTGTGTAATTTAGATTTTAACCCTGTTATTACCTCCTGAGTTTTGATTGATTGATAATGGGTAGTTTCTTGTGAATAATGTTAGATACCTTGTATAAGGGACACCCTATTCGTGCGTTTTTATTTCTAGATTGTTTATGGTTGTATGCTATAGGTTTCGATTGAGGTGTACCTTGTTTGCCATGCCTTGTTTGATTAGAATGATGTCAAATTATATGAAATTCATGTGATAATTTTTGTGATTGTTTAGCCATGCAGTATTCATAGACTACATGCATTGATTTGATATGATTTCATGCTATTTTTACAATGGAACATGAGAGCTTGGACAAAGACTAATAAGGAGACTTCCAGATTATTTACACAGGACCATGAGAGCCTTGGGGTATATGATTGGCCTCAGGGGATTGGACTGTTAGAGCATTCCCAAAGGGTTGTTATTTAATGAATTGATACTATGTTGGACCAGAAGGGTGTACTATGAGAACATTCATAGGAGATTGTTTTCGAATAATAAATGTTAAATGAATATGATTTGAAATTTTCATATTGTTTAATTTTGTGTACTCCAAAGTTTATTACATAATTTTTTCATATGACTTGCTATATATATTCGAGGACAGATAGGTAGAGATTTTTGGAGGTTTCATACCGGGATTTATCTCACACCCTGGTTAGGTTATGGTTTTAGACCTAAGAATATTATTTTATTATAGGTATAGATAAGGTAAATTGACCTTCTTTAATAGGCACATGATTATTGTTGGATCTAGAGAGCATGGGATCATGCTAAGGTTTGCAATGTTGTTGGAGTTTACATGTTTTTCTTTTGTATTGGAATGTATTGTATTTCTAGGTTTATAACCTATTCAGATGTTTTCCTAGACCCATATGTCATTCATCGTTACATATATGATATGGATTTTGATTATTTAACATTTAGTCTTCTGCTGTCTATTCTTATTTGGTATTATTGCTTCCGCTATTGTTTTCTATTTGTTTTCTATTATGTATACTCTGCCAATTTGGTCATGGTTTATCTAATATCACAACTTGGACCTCTATACTAGTCAGAAGCCTATGTCATTTGTGGAAATGCACTTGAGTTCATGTGAACAATAGGCTACAGGGCACCTTTGGGTGGCATCCAGATCCAAGCCCTTACATGTAATCAGTTTCACACATAACACTATGGATATATAAGAAGGTTAATGCATAATACTTATACTCACAAGCCATTAATCATTACCCAATGCATTGGAGGGATATATATGTACCAACAGTCACAAAATAAAATCATATATACATGTTCCACATGATTATAATAAATTCTCATATCATAACCCTTGAAATGATATTGGTATCATAAACATTTACTCATTCCATTTCCTATGGAAAATAGATATGTCTCAAAATCATTTCATCAAAGCATAACCCATGGAAAAAATAGGGATTCAAAAGAATATAATATGTTTAAGAGAAACAGGTGTCATAAACAACATTCCATAAAAACATAAACCATTCTTGAAAGAATATGAATTGTATTCATGGATCATAACCCCATTAATGAATAAACGATAATAAATTATTTCATCTTATATGGAGAAGGAATTTAAAGGATTTCATGGAACATTTATTAATGAAAATAACCCTTCATTAAAATTTCTTTTCATTGAACCATTTCCAAATTCATTTTCATATAATTAAATCTTCAAAATTTCATTTAAAATAATTCTTGAGTAAAATATGTTTTAATATTAGAAAATTTATATTTAATTCATTAGACATTTTGAAAAAAATATTCTCCAAAAATAAATTTGAAAACATATAAAGTAATATTTAAAACATTCTAAAAACCATTTCATTGAATAAACATTGAATATGTAGAAAGGAATCTTGAATTTTTTTTAAATTTTTTTTGAAAGCAATGTTTTGGATGAACACATATTTTTGAAAGAAATGATAAAAAGAGAGGATTTTCCTGAAAATAATTTCTTAATTATGATATATACTCAGGAGTATAAAAATGGTACCATTAAATTAATATATCATGACTCATAAGAGGATAATATGATTTATTAAATTTATTGATAGATTGATTTTAAGATTTCATTAATGGGTGAACAATAATAAAAAATCTCGATAAATGATGGGATTGTAAAAAAAATGATTACCACTTTAGTTCTATTTAATAATATTCCCCATGAAATAAAAACACTATGTTAATATTACGATATCATGAAAATAATGATATTCATGGTGTATTACTTCAAAGGTGAGTATATACACCTCATAGAAAAATATAGGTTCATAACATGGCATGTTTCTCAAAAAAGATAAATCCTGACAAAATTACTTTTACAATTTGGTAACTTTTTAACCATTAACAAAATGAAAGAGATAATAAAAAAAATTAATAATAATAATAACCATATAATACATTCATGAAAATTATATATAGTTCATAAATTAAATTAGTGATGAATATGGAATAAATATCATAAAAATAATTGTGAGACGAGAAAACCCTTAATTTAAGTCTTTTGTTTCTCCGTACAGGTTCCAAAATTATGTGAAATAATTATATATTTATTATAAATATAAAAAAATAATCATATCTAATACCATATATTATTTTTAATGACCAAAAAATACCTGTTTATTAACAACTCCAGGATAATGTTACATTTTGGGTAATATATGCTTTATTTTCCGTATTTGGTTTTCCTTGTTATTCTTAATCGACATACATAGATAATATAAGTTCACTAATCCCATCCATAATACATTACATGTAACTTGTGGACCAATCACATCTCGTTAAGGGTGTGGTTGTCCTCACATCAACAAATGAAGATATCAAATTCCAAAAAATGGGAAGTATGAAGGTATGTGTTATATAATAATTCTTTATTCATAAATTCCTCATAAATATTGTATATATCTTATAATTTTAATAAATCAATAATTAATAAATTCCATGAAAACTGTGAACTAATAACATCACATGGAAGAGGTAGTAGTACAGACATCCAAAAATGATTTTATCATTTCTACATAAAATAAAAATAATTAAATAATGTTTTATATTATAATTAATGAAGTATAAATACATCATATATATAGCATGAATAACATGAATAAAATTTTTTCATCATATTTACCAACCATGATAGGTGGTAAAGGAAAAAATGAACAACATCGTTTTTAGGTTATAGTTCACCGTACAATAGAATGATAAGTTTTATACCCATTAGATGGATGTGATTAAAATTTTATGTAGAAACCTTAGAAAAAACTTTTCTTAGTATTTTAGGATAATGATGATATTATATTATCATGGAATAAGAATAATTGATAGGTGTATAATTAAAGTTGTAAAAAAAATTCTTATGGAAGGATATTACATATTGTTTGGGTAACTCCTTCTGGTTTACTCCAAAGGGATTCCTTGGTAGGGTTTTGGAAAAAATAAGGATAATATGATATAGGGAGGGATTTTGGAAGATTATTTTTTCATATTTTTGGTGAAAAATGGGCATAATATGTGTGAATAAGTGGGTTGTTTGAGTGATGTTTTGTAGTAGAGGGGGTGTGGAATTCATATATATTTTTGAAAAGGGAATTAAACATACGTATTTTTACAACTTATTAATCCTTATTCCAAAATTATATTATAATTCCTTGGTGGTAGGTATAATAAAATTTTATTAATCATTTTAATATTATATTATAGTTTACAAAAGGCATCACCTTGTGTGTAATGAAATATATCGAAGGAACTCATTATTACATGGAATAAGTGACAAACATTGTGTTATGTGTACCACATGATAATAAAATTATTAAGTGTTGTGAAGATTTATCTTGATTTTTCTAATAATTAAATAACACATATAATTTATTATAAAAACTATACATATTTTTTTTTTCAAATGAAAAAATCCAAAATATTAAATTAATTTGAAAAAAAATATTTCACAAAACTCGGGGTGTTACACACTCACAACCCTATTTTGGTCCAAGAAACACAAAATTTATAGGTTTGAATAACTTTTCAAGGGGGGGAATTACATAGTACAAAGTATTTTATATACACAAATATTTTCCTTTTTTCCTACAAATAGTATAGAACTGATCAACTATATAAATCCAAGATCATTGATCTTAAAATGTCAACAAAATATATTCCCAATATGAGAACCATAATAATTATGTATAACATATTATATATGTATAGAACCAAGGATTTTTTTCACTATAATTCAATTTCCATTCCCCAATGAATAGAAAATATGACCCCCAATGTTCTGATCTACTTGAACATAAGATCATAGTAACCTTTGGTTCAATAATCATGAATATAAGCATTATGGGTTTTATCATGTGTATTTTATTTTGGTACCGGTCCAATTTAATTTTCCACTAACCTCCATATCCCTTGTTTGATCAATCATTACAACCATAAAATATAACATGGATCTTTCTGTGTATGAGTTATATTAACACAAAATATTTTCCACATTTTTAGTGTCATTCTCCTATGAAAAATAATTCCAAAACTACATGTATTTGATTTCCATTTCATGGGATATATAGTGATTCATGGATCCCATATCTCAATCCCACACACAAGTATATTTTCACCTAAACCTTATTGGGGAACCAAAAACTATTTTTTTAGAGTTTAGTTCATTTTCAAACATTATGGATGGGTTGTAATAAGAAAGAAGTATTCTAATATACATGATCCTAAGACTCCATCTCCATTGTGGTACAAAAATCATCAATATCATCCATTGTCACATTATTCTAGGTTTACCTATAAAAAAATTGGTATTAAAATTCATTTCAGGGTTTTTTCTCTCTTTTTTCATTTAAAAAACACAACTTGGGGTCCATTCATCATGAACTTAAAATATATTTAATTGGTTTGTGAGGTCATATGTATCAGAACTACTTCCACCTATGCACATTTAGTTTTGTATTTTCCCCATGAAAATAGATCACCTCATCCATGGTCAATGCTCAAGGAACATAAATTAACAGTCCAATAGTCCATTCACCTAGATATTAAGCTATTGGTTCCTTGGACTCAACTCTATATCCTTACACTGTATGGATATTAACTCATGATCCAAGAAAACCATTCAGAAACACATCATGTCTCTAAGAATTAGGACCTTGAACTATACTCATTCGACATGGATGCTCATTTATATTATTTTTATGAGATTTTAAAATCAAATTGGGTATTTTTACTAATGATAGAAAAGTGTAATCCAGATCCATTCCATGTTTGATGACATAGAAATCAATTGATCTAGAAATTGATTCATTTCCTTTAATGCACAGTTGATGATTTCTTATTTCTACTCTACTTTGGACACCCCATGAAACCTTTCCCACATTATAGGCATGCTCAATATATGAAATTTTAATATCAAGGTACATTGATATATATTTGATCACTTTATTTTAACTCAATGTATAACTTCCTTGGATTTTTAATGTCTTAATCAATATTTTTTCAAAATATCCTTCCATACATTCCCTATAAAATGTTCAAAATGTATGCCTCCCATTAAGGGTAAACTTTCTTGATGATTCATATAATTAACATTATGTGATCAAAAAATAAAAAATATGGTTAGTAGTTTACACTCATTTATTTTCCACTATTCAAGATGATGTGGCAATGGAATCTATGTAACAAATTTCTATAATTTTCAGCCTCATACTATTCATATCCCCTTATTGATTCCTATTTTTAGTGTAAAATTTACCATCAATACTACCGTTTTCTCATGTGGATTCTAAAAACCATCAATTATACCCTTTCAGACCTTTTTGGTCTATTGGATGGTTAAATCGGTCATATGGAGTCATTCTTGACCGACCTCTCCATGTACATGGGTAATTTCATTCGTTGATATGTTATTATGAACCTAAATCAGTAATCATTGATACTATCATGGGACATTAATTTTCCTATATTACACTTTTTTCTTATAAAAATCATAGATTATTGGGGGTTATGATCTTTAGATCAGTTCATTCAGTTTCATGAATCAGATTCCCTCCTTTCCATCCTTACCAAAAATATTTAAACTAAGTGTTCATAATCATTACAATATGATTTCAAACTACAATGATTTTTCCCAATCACATGGATTAAAATTTTATGAATCTTGGTCACTCACTTGATATAATAGGACCCATGTGGGTCTGGCCTCTTACCTCACCACCTTCTAGAACTACATATGGATTAATTCATATTTTTTGTGAAACATAGTGATGTCTGGACACCCTTCCCTAGATCCATCCAAAAAAATCCTATTTCTATCCATCCTTGAAGTTGTGATCATAACAAAAATCTAGTATAATACCTTCCTAGATCAGCTTATAGATTTCTCCCCTTTCTCAATTCATGAGCCAAATCTATGTGATCTATTTTCGTAGTTACTCTCTAGATAGAAGGAATGATAAAATTTAATATATATATGTTATTCTACTAGAACATTACTCTTTGTCCTAGAAATGATATATATCAATACAAAATAGTTAATGGGATGTATATAAAAACCCTAAACCTAGTTCCCTCTATATTTGAGATAATTTCTACATTAAATTTCCCCCCCTAGGCTCTCTATTGTTATTTAGTTTCCTTGATTCATCTAGAATGATTGTCACACATTCCATCAGAAAACATGTATGATTGAAAATTTTTTATACTCATGTCCCTAGAAGCCATAACATATACTCCAATACAACCACTAGACCTGGATTATTGATAAAAAAGTCACAATTCCACTGTCCACAAAATGTGGCCATAAAATAACTATCCCATTTTGGTAAATGTTATGTGATATTATATTAAATATCTACATATATTACCAATATTTAACCTATATCATGACTGAATCTCTATCTTCTTTCCCTAGTCAATTTCGAATTTTCATTTTACTCATTGGCATGTATTCTTTCCCTATATTCAGTACAATATATCTATATTCTTGATGCATGAAAACATACACCATGAAATAATTATACTTTTCTTAGTTATCCTAATCCTCTATAAACACAATTTTTATCCCATGATTTGGATCATCATCCATTTTAACTACTTAATGGGATCAACAATAGTGATGAAACATCACTTCAAATGTATACCTCCCATCTAGGGTATATGACTAGATGAATTATTTTTTTTTATCTCAAAATATAATCCTCCATGTTTAGGAAAAAATCATTAAAGAACGCCCTCTCATCCAGAGAACAGATCCCAAAGGGTAAATACTGAACAATATAGTAATTGGAACAGTTTTTTGAATGCGTCCAGTGGTCTACCACATCCAATCTTCCTCCCCCATCATTCGTTATTGACTCTCTAAGTCACAATTTAAATTTATTCATATTCCCTTTGTTTAAGTGAAATACAAACACCCCTTGTGTTTCAAATTCATGCTTTTTAATCATTGTTAGGATGTAGAAACTAATGGAACCACACCATCCCATTATTCTCATCCTTATGGGGTTTTATTAATGACTAATGAAATATTCTGGTGACAAATATTCTAACACTATATTCCACTCTCATGTAAAATGGTGGTATTCTATTATCTCTTTTTTCCCACACTAAACATGAATCACATGGGCATATATATTTTAGTTTACTCTTATATTATGTTGAATAAGATAAAATAATCTCAGAGACATGGTATATTTTAGTTCTTACCTCAAAATATGATCTACTGTAACCTACACATCACTATTAGACCACATTATATGTCTAGGAGGGGGGTTTTTTTATTCTATTATATGTGTAAAGAATAGATTTATAATTTATTCGATGTAGAGAAATCCATTTGAGGGTATTCTAGAATTCCATTCTTCTCTTAAAACACCTTCCATGGGGATCAATGTTATGAGTGGTATAAATATTCAAACTGGACTTTATTTGACTATACATGGAACTTAACATACTTATAGATCAAATTTTATGTATTTTGGATGTTAAAAATCCAAGAAATAGATATCAGAAGAAATTATATAGAAATGTCCTGAACTTTGACCAAATCAAAGGTATACATAATTGATCATAGTGTTAAAAACATGATATTTTATAAAGAAGATAATATTTAATGAAACATATACTCTGAAGACTGTCATGATTATAAACACCACACCAAATATCTATTTTTAAAGTTGGTGGTAAAAACATAAATGTCAAAAATCTCATTTCATATAAGTCTCATTTATGCTAAATGAAACCCCCCAATAGATTTCAATATAGAAATATTAAAAAAAGACTTAAAACAAACCCTTTAGTTTAATGAATTGTGATTGAGATGAAATTTATCAGTTTCCATCTATGAATATCAGAATTATTGTAAATTCTAATCATTTTTTAATGTTAAAATTTTTAGATGTAAAATCGTTAATGAAACCTGTTCAGTTTTCTTGAACGAAATTTCCTCTCTTTTTCGAATAACTTTTCTAAAACACTAAAAAATGTGGGAAATTTTTAATAGATTGTAAATTTTTTACCTACCTAGTTTCCGAAGACTATAATCTTGTAAAATGGTTTCATTGACTACCAATCATAATACAAACCTATTCTCTTATCCCCCACATGATGAAATCCTTTTAGAAAATAATTTTTTTGAATATTGAAGGTGTGGAATTCTTTTATTGTAATGAAAAAACGTTTTTTCAAGAAATAGTTGCACAAAACATGTATCTTTCTTAAAAATCATAACTTGTACTCCCATTTCATTTATCTTTCCAAAAAATATATTTTCCTAAAATCTGAGTATGTAGAGGAACTAAAAACAACTCCTGGATAGATCACCTGAGTAAAAATAAAAATTTATATTTTTTTCTTAATAGGATGTAAGATATAATAACATAATCCCCATTCCCACCCTTTCTCCTCACTAGATGGTCTTGGTCAGCTTAATGTGTAACTCGAGTTCAGTCCCTTGTTATAACCCCATTCACGACACAAATGCGCCACCGATAGATACTAAAATTCATGGTCACAGTTCCTTTTGTGTGATGTTAAACTATATAATCCAATTCCCAGTTTCATGATGTCTAAATATGTATCTTAAAATCATGAGTACATAAAATTAAACTATGATATACCATATATGATGAGAATAGAATGATTTGGGTGAAAAACCCATGTTTTGTAGTCTGATGAACATGGGATACCATATGCGATGACCATAATATGGATCATGTGATGATAATTTTACTTTCCACAAAATATTGGGAAGTACATTAATGTAATCCCCACACATATTATTTTCTAATCCTTAGTAGCACCTAGGAATCATAATACTACAATCCACAAACACATCATTTACCTCACCTTGGCATCACCTAGATGTTAAAAAATGTTGTAATACCCACACATATCTTCACAACTCCTTAGAAGCACCAAGGTATCAAAACATATAAATAAACCTGAAATATTCTTTCAGTAAACTAAAATGGAACACAAAAATTAACCACGCTATTTTAATTCCAATAATAACTTCATAGTGAATGTTTTAGCCTTGTACATTGAACTATTTTTGGAAAAACACCAATTTTTTCAATATATAGGTGTGTATCTATATCAACTCCTATGATAATTTAGACTAGGATGCTTAGTGCACATTCCAAACACAATCATTTATCGTCACCCCTTTTTAGAATAATCATATTTATAAAATTTCATTAAACTGCATAACATAATCCTAGTCACATGATGTTATAAATCATCAAAGTATCCATGTCACATAATATTAAACTAAAACACATTATCTAATTCACATGAGGTTAAGATATCTGAAAATGTCCTTTACACATGAAATTAAAAAATATAATTAAATTATGTGATGAGCATATGATTATATGTGTGATGCTTCTAAGAGGACCCATGGTCTGAAAAAGAGATTACACATTTATTGAGGATCAGATATTCATCCCATAGTCTGGGATTTCAAATCCATAATATTGTAAACATCTCTTTTTCCACTCATCTTGTGACACAATATTCCATTCTACATTATGTTAGAAAAAATGGTATAAAACTATTACATGATCATAAACCATAAACTAAAAAAATTTGTTTTTATCCCAGCCTTCCAATATGTCACATCATATTCCTCTTTGAGTTTCAATCTAGACACAATAGTAATTTCATCTCTCTCTCGGGAGGAGATATCTCTGAATCCTGATTACCACACCATGATAATAGAACGTTATTTATTATAATTATTATAATTATCTTTTTCCTCAATTTGGTGTTCTATTTGTCAGTGGGTTGAATCATATATTTTGGATATTCTTTAGGTATTGAATGGTTAACCAATAGGGTTTTTAGTAACTGTGTGATTATTTTGTGTGTTCCTAGGTGGGATAGAAGTATAGAACATATATTCTGAATGGTCTATTAAACTATGTGGAAAGTGTGAGGTTTGGATATGTGAGTTAGTTGTGCCATTTTCATGGTTGGAGCATGCTTTTTCCAACCATACAACTCATATAGGGGTAACAGTGCAGTGCCTCTTGCTTCTCCAGTAGGTAAATCACATTGGGTGTACGGTTTGGTAAACTATGTGTAGGCCATGAAAAATACTCATTTTATGATATCGGGTTTTTTGTGTTCATTTTTATTATTTATTTTCTTTCTTGTTTTCTTTCACACATTTCATTTTTCCACCCCCTATATGCATTACACCTAAGAACATATACCCATCCTCCATATTAATGGGTGACCCCCCTCTCAAACCCCTCTGTTCATAGAGTTTTATACAAATTTCATGAGGACTGATGGTTGATTATCCATGAGAATCCCTACTCTCCAATACCCCCATGATTTTTTTCCTCTCCCTATCTCCTCTCATGTTTCTACCAAACTCTAGGATAAGGGTTATCCCATTTTTTAGTTTTCCTTCATTGTTAGGGTATGAATTAGGTCTCTTGGGTTAGCTTGAGCATATTTCGGTATCCTATGATGAATAAAAAGTGTTTGAGAATATTTAAATATTTCTACAACCATTTTAGGTATGTTTTCCCTATTCATTTTCATTTAGAAAAAATTTAATTTTGGTTCGTTGATCCTTTTTTCTCAAATATTATTTTAGTGAATCTTGAACACTATTTTGATGAATTCAAGATGTTGTGGTAGAAAGGATATATGTGTATGCATAGTTAAGAGTATATATAAAGTGTATATGTATTAATGATTTTGGAAATGGAATATGATTTAGATTTTGAATGGGGGAAACTAAAATTAAAAAAGGGTGAACTTTTAATTGTCAATTCTAAAATATGGATTTAGATTTTTATTAAAATTTGTTGTGAGAGTGTGAGTATTATTGGGTATGTTTAAAGGAATGGGAGAGAAATTGGGAGGTGATTATTCCATCCTCATTACGAGTTGGGATCTTTCACGATTTCTCTGAGTAAAACTACAACATGTGGTTTGTTCTTGGGGAAGTGGGGGAGATTAAACTACCAGAGGTCGTGGATTCTCAGCAAGGTCAACTAACGATGAAGGGGTATGCTGACCATTTAGATGTACTAGTTTCTTTTTCTCCCAATATATCATCGAGAGGTCAATTATAATATTCTTGTTTCATGTAGGGTATCTGTCCGGGGTTCAAGTACTATTTTCTTCCTTTCATTCATTGGACTACTTACTCATTTGTTTCCTGTATGGTTGGTATTTTCACTCTAATCCATCTTGATGTAAACAATTAAATGATTTTCATTGGTGTTGAAGTTTATTTCTTATAGAAAATTTCTACATGTTGTGTTTCCAAAATGGGTCTCAAATAGAGGATAATAGCTACTGGGTGTGAGGCATTGGTTGTTTCATGACTCAGGTCTCTATCCATATGGCCTTGATGGAAACTTGCACACAGTTAGGAATCACAAGGGCATAGAGGGACCATGGTTTAGATTTTTTCTCCCATGTTATTGTGGAAAAATTTCAAGCTTATTTATTTATCTTTCACGATTTCTTTACTTTTATCATCATTATAAAAATCTGGGCGTTTTTTTCCTTTTTCAATTCTAGTGGTTGTTCCATTGTCGATGTTTGTCTTTGATTGGTGGTTATTTCTTGTTCTCTTGGTCTTTTGTGTATTAGTATTGGTTTTGTATTTATCTCTATTTGGAGATGATATTATCTTGTTGAAATGATGAATTGTGGGTTGGTTTGATGCTCGATCTGATTTACTATCATCAAGTTACCATTATGCTAAGGGTGTTTTGGCTTGTCTTGGGGGTTACCAGTTCCATTATTGGTTGTTTATAGCTAGTCTCTTATGGTGGGTAGATCGAACATGGATCTAAATTATTGTTGATTTTCTTAGAGATGAATAGGTGTGACTTGGATGTTAAATGGGTCACCTAAAGGATGGTGATTTTGATCCATTTTGAGTTCATGTTTGGTTATCCAGAGAGCTGGGTGAAATTCTGTGGGCAAAATGTGTTTATGGTGGGGAGAAATGTCACACCACAGCCTTGGAATAATATTTATTCTTTTTATTTTAATTAATTTTAACCTCAATTTTGTGTTCCCTTAGTCAGAGGGTCAAAATTTAAAATTTTGGATATAATATAGAAATTTCATGGCCATCATGCATAGTTAGATGCAACCATTTAGTGCCCGTTTAGGATCCTAGGTGAGACAATGGTGTAGTTCATGGCCTGTACATACTCTGTTAAATCATGCGACAAGCATGCTGTTTGAATTTAGATTTTTCAGTTCCATTTTCCACGTATGGATGATGGTTTTTACAATCATCAAATTCACCTATGGGTAACCATATGATGCCTCATGCTTGTCCAGTGAGGAAAACATGATCGACATTGATTTTGGTAAACCTTGCAAAATTCATGGTTTTTATAAATATTTTTTTAATTATTTTATTCACTACTTTTTATTATTTTCCCTCTATAATTTTTTCCTCCTCCCTCCCTTATGCATCCAACGGCATCCCCCATCCACATCTTTCATAGTCATGCATGATCCCCCTCCTCTCAGCCCCATCTTTCAATGGTGTCTTCTCTGTATTTAATAATGATTTTAGATTGAATCTAAAAGGCAGGCCCTCATATTCCCCCCTCCTTATTTGTTTTGGTTTTTTTCTTTTCCATGGTTCCCCTCACATTTTTGTGGAACCCTAGGTCAAGGGTTAACCCCTTTTGTTTTGGTTTTCTTCCATCATTATGGTGTGAACCAAGTGTCTCAAGTTAGCATCATGTGTATTTTCATATCCTCCATTGAAGGAGAAAGATTTTGGACCATATGAGTCTTTCTAAAACAATTTTGAGGTATATTTTCTTCTTATTTATGATTTAAAACAATTTTAATTCAGTTGTCTTTGATGTTTTAGTCCCCAATTTCATTATTGTGCATCTTGGACCTTTGTGGAGTGAATACGAGCTATCATTCTCAACGGATTATGTGTGTATTCATAAGTAGTTATAAATATATTTATGTTCCCTCTTTATATATATTATCCCATTGAAGGATGAAAATATATAATTCGATATGTGTGCAATTATATGTATATGAATATTTATACATGTGTAAGTGTAAATGGGTATATGAACGTATGATTATATATTTATTCATCCCCTTGTATATATTATTCCATGAAAATATTTAAATAATGGCTAGGTTTCCATGCATATAAGTGAAGGTGTTTATGGGTGAAAGCAGAAAGGGATGGGAACACATTTCAGGTTGAAAGACTCTTTAATTTTGAGCTAATTGAAAATATTTTGGTTATAGGTTTATAGGTTAATTTAGCTTCAATATTGAGTATTAAAATTAAATATTAAATATTATTTTATCATATAATGGTTTACCCATTTTTGTAATTACCTTACCACATTATAACCATTTTGGTCTTGGTTAATATCTAATGATAAGAGGAATAACTAGTTTCCCCTTTTATGGTTATGTGATAATTAAAAATTTATTTTAGTGCTTTAGTCAAGAAAAACAAATCATTAATATACATCATTTGAAGAAAAAGATGAAGTGGTAATGGAAATTTATTAAATGGTGAAATTGTAGTCATCACGTATTTATATTTCCACCCCTTAATCTATATGGTAAGAGAATTAATCAAATATAGGAAATGGATATTGAACCAAATATTTTATCCTATCATATTCATTTATGATGATCCTATGGTCTTCTCAATAATCACAGGTTTATAGTTGTGTGGCCCTTAAAATTACACTGATAATTCACTTTCTTATGATCAATAACCTAATTCTATCTCTATGATTATTTATGCTTTTCATCCATGTCTAAATATTTACTTTTCACTTTTTTATCCTATTTATAAATCTCATTATTTAATTTTACATATGGATTTTTGATTCCATTTATTAATTATTTATATTTCATTTTATTGACCATTTTTAAAATATGGGTTTACAACAAAAGTATTCTGAAAATTCAATCCTTTGATTTTCGAGATAAAGGTAAATTATAATGAAAAATGTTATTTGGGTGGGGGGGGGGGGTAGATGTAACACCTAGAGATTATTAATGAAGACAATTATGTTTGACAAATTGAACGACATGATGCTATGGGCTAAAACAGTCATATAATACCCAAAATACATTATTTTTTATTAATTTTCAAATAAATTTAATCTCTTCTATTTCATATATTATACACGACACCTATTTTGAACAAAACATGATTCTTGATTGAAATATTATTATTTAATTTGGTAGTAATCACCTAGGTGTTAGAATGACTGTAAACGAACTGTATTAAAAAAATATGAAAATTTATATTTTAAACAGGTTCAATTTTTTATTGAATATGAATAATATAAGAATAATTTAAAATTAAAAAGAAATGTTTTTAAAGAATTATTTTTATAATGTACAGTTTAGCAGTGGTTTTTGAAAATAATTTAAAATTTAAAATTTAAACTTTTAGTAAATTTATTTAAAAAATAAAATTAAGGTCTGAAATCATAAGAATAATATTATTTTAGGGTTATGTTTTGGGATTTTCATAAAAGGGGAAAACAAGCCAGTACCCTAGTGGTAAGGCTAATGCTTTGCTTTCAAGAGAGGTAGGTTCAGAAATGGGTGGAGGTGAATTTTCTGGGTCATTATAGCAGCTACTGTAGCAGTTACTATTCGGTACTGTAGTAGGAGGAACTATTCACCTGATTCGGGCATTCTGGAAACCGATTTGGTCCTATGGGTCTCAAGGGTCTTCAAGACATCATGTTCATTCATACCATAATGCCTTTGGGCCAATGAGGACATGGAGAGGCCCAGTTCACATAGAGCTGGCCCCAGAAGAAGATCAGAGAAATAAGAACAGCAGTCACCAGAAGCAGAGCTAACCAGATTAGAAGAATGAGATGGTATGACAACCATCATCGGGATGAGGAACTGTATAGCTTTGTATGATGAAATTATTTCTGATTAAAAATCAATAGGTGAGGATATATGAAATTAATTATGCAGAAGCTAGGGAGGGGCAGTTCTAGTGGGTTCGGCCTACGGGTCATGTATTAGTCATGGTATGCCTCTGGGCATTCAGGTCATGTATTGCAAGTCATGTCTGGCCTTGTACCTTGGGCCTATGGGTCATACATGAGTTATCATTCAAACCATAAAATGGGGATTATCAATATTAAAATAAAAATAAGGCCTTCAGGAAATTTGGGCTAAAAAGGTTCATTTTATGATGAATAGTTAAAAAACAGAGTATTAATAGAAAAATATCTTTTCGTTTATATAATTTATAATGTTAATTTATTTTTTTAATTAGTTTAAAAATAAAATTATATCAATTTTATAATAATAAATAAAATTTAGTTCACAAAAATCATATTAATATTCAATTTAGATACAAAAAAATTGATTTATTTTTAAAGATGTTTTCTTTTAAAAAACCTTATTTCTCCTCGCGCCTGTCCGAGTACTTTTCAAATAAATTTTGACAATTAATTGAGATTAATCTTTTAAAATAGATTTAAATTTTCTAATAATAATAATTTATGTTATCCAGTATTATAACTATATTTTTTTACTGTAATGATTAGTGAAAACAGTTAATATTAATTATTGTGATGAAGGTTAAAACAAGGTTTTGCGAACTACATGTGTTTGAGTGAAAATAAATATTACACACTCATAATAATTTTATTTAATAAATTATATTTTATATTAATAATTATTAGTTATAAATTATCTTATGAATCTAATTTTTATTGTTTTCTTAAAGGATACATTACCTAGGTAAACAAAAATGTACAAGTTACCATGGTGAAACCAAAAATGTTAAAATCGAGTAAACCTAGAGAGTAAGGAATGACATGATAAAAATGAGTTTATTATTTTTTTCTAGTTTCTATCAACAAAATTGAACCTATAATATATTATTATTCTATTTTTTTATGATCTTAAGATAATAGAGGCCTCCCAGTAGTGAATAATTTTGGGTATTTAAAAGAATGCCACGCGTCCTCCATTTTAAAAGGGAACTCATTTGCCTAACTTATTTACAAAACTATAGACATCAATATCAGCTGACCATTGAAAAAAGAACACACAAAATTCCCAAACCTCATAATATAATTTTTTCCATAAATCATTTATATGATTGGTTTTGGTGTAAACCTTAGGCAGATATACCTGAAGAAGTTGTAACATTCATCAACAAGTGCTTTTATTTTATTTCTTTGTCTTCCCCCTTAAATTGTTCTTAAATCATGATTAGATAATAACTTCAGCATATTAAATATAATTATATTAATTTATGTTTATTTAATAATTTTAATCTTTTCCCTCTTTCACTAAATGGGGTACTAAATCATCATGTGTGTTTACAGAGGAATATTGCCACACGAAATGATGCCATTCAATTTTCAATTACCACAACTCATTGTAGGGTGTGATGATACATATAAAGTTTAAATATCATATTAATAACATAATTATACCTCGGGAGTCATTTTATATATATACATATAGACCCTTTTTACATTCTATATTAAAGGGTATAAAATAACGTTGCTAGTGTGTACAACAAACTACCACCTTAAGAAGCGATGTGATTTGTTTTTCACTAAATCATTACATGGAAGGTATTAAGTGTCATGATAATTAATATTTGTGATATAATTGAATTATTTATGATGTTTATTAAAGATTTAGAATTCTGGAAATATAAAAAAAAATTCTTTTATATTTTCCCTCACTAAAAAAATTTATTATCATTTATGGATGCGTCTACTACTGCCTCCTCGGATCGATGTGATTAGTTTTTTTAATAAAAAACCCCAGAATAATATATATAAGTATATTAATTTACCTAAAATGATTATAATTATATTATAATAATTATTTCAAGATAAATTTTTCTTACCTTTTCCCCAATGATCATCGATAATATGAAATGTTACACATGCTTATGTATGACCTATCATCTCCATGGTTGTAAGAAACTCCATTCCTCAAAGCCAACACCTACGATTGCTGTTAAAAGTAAAGTTGATGAATATGAAAATTATTTCCAGATTAATATTCTATATGTGTTATAACAATGACTTATTTAACCATATTCAACCTACAAAAGTCAATTTTTACACATAATCCATATATGGTCAAAACATCAAATATAAAATAAATTTATTAAGTAATTTTATAAAACATTGGGAAAAGTGAAATAATCAGAATCATGAACATGAAATGTTTTTTAAATATTGTAAATAATCAACATAATTTTATTATTCAGAAAAATAAATACACATGTGATGAATTAAATTGAATGTAAAGGGCTTCATCTCAATATACATTCATTTAAAAATATGATGATGTTATGAACCATTATTATTTTTAAGGTTTATGTAGGGTATCTTTGACATTTTATATCAAGAATTAATTTATTATAATGATATTTAATGTTTTTAATGTTATTCATTCATGTAGATCTTGATTTAAATATTTCGATGGCGATAAGGGACTTTTCTTTAAAAAAATGTTTCAATTTTTCCTTCTAAATATTTCTTTCCCATGTCTTTGTTTTTAAAATTCCTTTATAAAAAAATTAATATTGAAAAAAATTATTTACAAATTATATATTTTTTCTGTTTTACACTTTCCAATTTTTTTAAAGTAACTATTTTACATGTTTTATATTGAAGATTATGAAAAATGAAAAAAAATTAATATTCAATTATTAACGTAATTTGTGAAAAATACTTTTCTACCACTAATACCATTATATTTTTTCAATATTAGTTTGAAATATATATTGTTTAATTTCAATTAATTTTATTTTCTTTTACGTATTTTTGTATTAAATATGGGTTTCAAAAGAAATGGGTATTTTGTTATTGAGTAATTTGTTTTAAAAGAAAATGAAATATTTATCCATGAGTGTTTTTAATATGAGAAAAAAAGTTTTTCAAAGGGATTTATGGTGAATTTATTTTTATCATGTTGTTGTAATTAGGAATTATATGAAATTTGTGAGCCTAGTATTGCTTAAATGAAGTGTTGAGAAACATCCTTACTCACAAGAGAGCACAATATATCTTATATATAAGGTAGAGTCTAATTATACCTCATGAATGACCTATGAGCCCAATATAGCTTAGACAAAGGGTGTGTCCCATTACAGTTCTCCAATGAATTGGGTAACGACTATATTAGAATTTCTACATAAGGTTATTCCTATTAAAAGTGTTTTATTTTTTTGTGAATATGATTTCCTAAGACACTAAAATGGTTTTTAATTTAACTATTTGGAATTCAAAGGAGTTATTTTAGAGAAACATGTGAGTAATTTTCATGTGAAGATATTTTATTTCATTCAATCAAATATCATTTAATTAAAGGTGAATGTTATAATTTTTTTCATCTTTTCATAGGAATAGTGGTATATGATTTTTATTTACCATTACTGATATTTTTGTTCTCTTCCTACATTTAAAAAAAATCACATAGATTAAGGATGTGTAAGGGAAAAGAAGAATTCATGTTTATTATTGTAGATATTTTCCATGAAATGAAATCATGAATAATTTTAAAGTTTTTATATTATAAAAAAATGGATACAAATAAAAAGATTCCACTTTTTATTTCAACATTTTGTTACATATGAGTTATGACATAATTATCTAAAACTATAATAATAAAAAGATCCTCAAATTTAAGATAATTAATTCCTATCTTAAAACTCAACAATGTGTAGTGTTTATGGTTGGGTACTTATAAAAATAAATCTATGTCCATGTTTTTTAAAAAACCCCACCTCATTAAAAAAAGATAAAACTAAATCAATACATTTTGGATCGTATCACAATAAGACCAAAAGTTTCATGTATTGAAATATTGAGGTTGGAGGATCCTCCCCGATCTTAATCCATTTCATGGTGTGTCCCATGATATCATGACCTGGAAGGATGTTGCTTGTAGTTTTCTTACTGAAGGTCTATCTGATATCCTCAAAACCATTATCAGGTCACTCAAGACCCATAAAGGCTTATTATTAAATGATATACATGTTTTTCATAAAAATTTAAATGAATTAATTCATATAATAGGTTTATAGATTTAGAACCTCTCCACCTTAATGTAGTCTTCCCCAAGTAACATCATCAAACATCATCATCATCCTTGTTGAACAACTACAACCACTAAAATTTTATGTATGATTCCCACTCTCATTGAACATCCTAAACACAACAATTTTTTCACAAAACAATACATGGAAAATTGATTTAATTAGGATATTCATTTCAGTATGTTCATAAATGAAACATGGTATCCTAAAAGGAAACATCAACCTCATAATCAATATTCACATCATATGATACATTGGATGGATCTAGAAAGTATCATTGAATTTGATATTTAATAAATTCATGTTAAAGGTATTGAATCTCTATATATAGGAAATTCTGAATTTTATTAGACCGACTACATAAATAATATCAAGTAGACTATTGTAGATGGGATTTAATTTCACATTCCTCTAGACATAATGGTGTCCTAACTGATGTGATATATGAAGAAGATTCATTCAGTAGTACTAAGCTCAAGGGGACAATTAATCTGATCCACAAATTATTTTTGACTAATATAAACTATATATATCCACATTTGAATCAAATGGACATGCTCTATCATCTATTAAACAAAAATTGACCCAAGAATTATTAGCTCACTTGCATCCAACCGAGATATGGTTATATGGAATGATATTCTATATAAAGCATCAGAAGTCAACGTTTATATCCTCACATGAAACTATTATTATAAGAGAGTTCCAAAATTGGAAGATGGTTCTCCCATTAACCTCATAAATCATGGACATATACCCTTAACATGTCCTCCAAAACATGAATATTTCACGTATTCAATAAATAAATCTATGGGTGGTAGGCTATATGAAAAATAACTAATGTTACCAATACATATTACAACTCCTACTAGAATCAAGATGTGACACCGACATCTCTATCTCAAATGATGATATGAGGGATCCCATGTAGCAACATGATATCTCAGACATACAACCTTAGAATAAAATCCACTAAAAAAATATTCTACTTAGCCATGAATTCTCATAATTAAACTATTTATATATGTGACACTCTATAACGAACCCTTATATCTCATTTTTTTGCTAAGCCACCAATACATACATTAGAGAACATGATATAATTTCAATAAAATAGGGATTACTGTCTATCTATAATTATGTGATCTCTTCATTGACTACTCCATAATGCTTGTAGGCACTATAACGGGCCCAAGAACAAGGATATTATCATCCTAATATAAAGTCTAGGGTGGTGGTATCACACCATAGATTTTTTTTCATTATGGTGAACACACTTTATATCCTACAATTGAATCCTATTAATTCAATAAATATATGAGGAAACCATTTAATAGGATATAAAAAATACTTGATCATAGTCCTCTTGGTCATGTAGATTTATTTTTGAATAAATATCCTTAAATTAAAACTCACTTTTCAACTTCTGAACAACCTTGAGGTAGTTTTACCACCATCACTATAAAAGATCTTATCTCACTAAGTGAAGATGTACCTCAAAACATTTATGGTTCATATTTTCTAAGAACCTTTTTTCCAAATAGAATGTTCTACAATCGTTCTAATGAGTTCAATACCACTACAATCTAAATATTTTCTAAAGGGTAATTATATTCATGATAAATCATCATTCATGACGCATACACATCTAATTTATCCCCATATATAAAAACTACACCCAAAATGATAGTGAATGTATCACGCAATTCAACATAACCCCTTCCCAACTATATAATGATTAATACTGTTGTTGAGGTTAGTCTTCTCTTTATCTTCGAGAAAGAATTTTAACAAGATGCTAACTTAACAAGTGATACCCCATTTTTGGTTATCCCTCTCAATGGGGTATAGAAATGGGAAATGTATTACATGAATCTTTATTAATAGACATTAAATCTTATAAAACACTAAATAACAAACACATTATTAGTTTATTCCTAGGAAACAACAAATAGAACATTATATAGTTGTAAATAAATAATCCTATTTATTTTCTATATCCCATGAAGTGTACATGGATGAACCAAAAATTAAACATCTAAAGTGAAACATAAAACCGAGGCACCCACAGTGTACCAAAAAATATCTCTAATTATGTTTTGTGATTCTATCTTATCTAGGATTACGTGGGGAAATCATCCAAAAAATAAACCCTAAAATAATCTATGTATTGATGGAAAACTATATTCATCAAGGTAATAAACATTTTTGGTGTGTTCTTTAATCCAAACAGAATCACCAAATACTCTGAAGTGCCGAAATTACATTAGAATGTTATGTATGGTATCTTAGATGTTCTCACTATAGACTGTTGAAAAACTAATATCTATTTTTTTCATAAAAATTTCCACACACCCTTGAGATGATTGAAAAGGTTATCAATACTCAGTAGTAGATATCAGTTATTATTAGTTACATGATTCAACCATTGATAGTCCACATACATTCGTAAATTAGAATCATACTACTTCAAAAAGAGGACATGAGACCCCCAATGATATTTATTATGTGTATTCCATATAATATGGTGAAATATAAATTGGTTAAACCCAATACATGATCTTTATGGTGTTCTACACCTTCATCTTGAGAAGAAACCCCATGAAATCATCGGGAAAAAGATTAAAAACTATTCTACCAAAGAAATCTAAAACATTAGTGATCCACTCCCTTATCCTATATAAATATTCCAACATAGATGAAGACCCTCCCATTTTTTATTCATCAAGTCCTTTTTGACCAATATTCATGTCCCATTAACCCTTGTAAACATAAGTACATCCTTCGAAAAACATGAAGAAAACCCTTCAGTTTTAGAAATCTACATGATATTAAATGTGAATGAACAATTCCATTTACAAAATTAGGTGAATCCTAGACATATATAGCATTAAGAGGAACTATTGGAATGTAAAACCTTTAACAATGAGAAAAACATCCCTAAATTTTCAGACTCCCTTAGATCAAACCTCTGATGGGGTGTTGATGTAGGTGACCCTATACATTTACTCAATAGATAAAAACAAAAATATCACAAAATAAGAAGATATAAAAGAGTCTGAATCCTCCATTCTAAAAAATAATATGTTACGGTCTAAAATATTATGATGATACCTAACAAATTAGTATTCTCAAAATCCTAATTTGTCAGAGTTTTCTATACCACATGCATCTACACCAAATCCTAGCCTTAAATCCTATCTTAACACTAAGGTGTTGTACTACCCTGCTTGTCCGGTTGACTCTATGATTTTTTCCCATCACATCTGTTTATGAAGCTAGAAAAAAATCAAATACACACATTACATAGAGTTTAATATCCATCTTTAATGCCCTAATCTATACCATAATCTCTATTTAGGGGTATTTTTGACATATTTTTTAAAAACATATAGTGATGACCAATCCTCACACAAGATCATAACTGAACTAGTGACCTATCATAGTCCTAATGGAAATGATCATCCCTTCTACTCTAATGAAATAAAACCACATTATACCCTAGTGTATCATTTCCCTTACTTTAATATCAACCCCAATCAATGTGGAACTTCCTAACAGAAGATGAACTAATACCAACTCATGCTGATTTTCCTAGGCCACTGACTCTGTTAGATTCCTCTTAGTAATCAATACATGATTGGTTATCTCTATGTTTTTGTTAAATAGAAATATTTTTACTTGAACCTCAATATCTTACCTAAGGCCATACCCTAATCACATCACCCATGATAACTCATTACTATCTATAAATGGGCTAATCTATAATAACATTGTAAGATGAGTAATATAACCCATAATGGAAAAACTCCTCTACTCAAATGGAATGGAATCCATGGCCCAATTAGAATGTACTGTATTCTGAATTTTTTTCAATAAAATTAGTCAAGAAATAAATATAGACCATCAGAACATGATGATCATCATGGATCAAAACATCCCACAATCTCCTATCACTATCATGAATCATATAGCTGGAAAGAATCACCCACTACATAGTGGGTGCCTCTTAATTATCAACGATAATTTGAATATCCTCATTCCATGTATTGGATTCTTAAGGGCCATCATACATAGAGAAAATAATAATATGATGTAATTACAAGTCCTTGGTTAATTCAAATATCATCTGCACAACCCAAGGGGAATATCCTTTCATAGGAAACATAACAAGAATAAAACTCATTCATTAATAAGCATCCTTGTTGTGTCCATTTTACATAGATTTTTTTGGACTCTACATCCCAGGGGGATCCTCACAGGCTCACTCTAGTATCAAATATCATGGTTAATGAGGAGTGAAATATCTTCAATGGAAAAAACAATGAGGTAGATTAGAATATAGACTTAGATTTTGATATCATAGTTTATGGAAATATGTAACAAACATGACCTCCTATACATACAACTTGGGATATCTCACTATCCCCATATACCCACACTATTTTTTATCCATACCTAGTTTCCAAATAGTTATTTAATTTATCTGGTCTCATGTATGATGGAATGATTAAATAAGATATAACTCAAATGTTATGAGGAAATACACCTAATATGTTTCATGGGAGAATATTATTTAACTGGTAGAATACATAAAATTAAATTTTGTGTAATATATCATATGTTTTTTTTCCTTCAAATTTTAAGATTCCCTTAAACATTCTTGCCTATAACCATGATATGATTGTAAAATTTTTCAACCACATGTTATAGAATGAAACACTATTTAATTCGTGATTGGACTCCCATTTTACTAACACTAATTTAAATTTAAAATTTTAAAATAAACAATTTCATATATCTATTATTTTGAAAATTTGATAGATAGAGTGCCAAAATTATTATGTATATGAATTCAAATTGTCGGTTACTGCTGACTATTTAAATTAATACCCCATTTCATAATAAGGCTATTTAAAAACATATTCAATGTATGAATCGAAATGACATGTAAATACATATGTGCCTTGTCTTATACATGTATAAAAACCAAATTTCTATACCATCCATAGAGTAAAATTCCCAAAAAAATTTATCTTTATAAACTATATGGCTCATATAAGGTGAAAAATATTTAAATGGTAACAATTAATTCTAAGAGAAAGAGTTCCCACCCTGGGAAATATGGATTTCCCATAATAAATAGGTTAGCTACTCTCAAGAGTTAGATCATTACCAAGGAATGAAAAATAAATAAAACTATAAACCATTCCCATGTAATACAAAATTTAATTCATGGTGGTACTATCTTTTAATGTGACAACTTGAATGCTAATAAAACAGATTATCAATATAGAGTTCTTTAATTCATCAATAATTCATCCTTTCATGCCAAATTCTGTTGATAAACATTAAGGGTCCAAAATGGTTTGATTTGGAGACTAAACTCAATATTAAGAACTCAATATATTGTAGATAAAAGAAAAGTCAAATTAAATCACTTCTTGATAAATAAAATTTTTACCCTAAAACACTAATTCAAATCACAGGTAGTACCATAATGTTGATAAATATGTCTCTAATAAGAAGTTATATCAGTCATGTAATGTTAAAAATGATCAAAAGTACTAAAAACATAAAATGAATAAAAGACTAATAAATCATGGAAGGCTCCATTCTAAAAATAAACATTCTTACAATAAAATCAAGGAATAGTGGTAGGGTTCCTACCTTTGTCTAGACCTTCATCAATAAAAACTATTTTTCCAACAAACTATTCCCAGAATAGGATGTGAATACAAATAATTATTCCACCACAAATGGAAAATAATTTGATCTAGTATATAAGTGAAATTCATATGTTTTGAAATAATTATTTGAAAGAGTAATGATAATATGCAATATAAAAAATTAAATCCACATGAGCCTACTATCTATAGGGGACCACCAATGCCGACTCTACCAACTTTGGTTGGGGCTGGACACAAAATGTGGTGGGAGTATCATGTATCAATTATGTTCTATATAGTATCACCATGGAATCATTATCATGTAACATGTGGAAATAAATGTGGCTCATACGGTAATTCCATTTGGGAAAATTATAAATAAAATCCATTTTCCTGGTCTAAATTCAAGGAATGTTCCTTTAATTTTATAGACCTGATTCGATTAGAATCCAAGGCACACACATAAAGAATTATAGCTAATAATATTATGTTATGTCCAAGGACCTCATCCCATGACATTAAATAAGGTAAACCTTTAATAATCCATGAAACTAATAAATGGAATTAAAGAATTGATTATGAGATGGATAAGCGTGAGACGAAACCCTAACCGAGCGGCGACTGGGTAGACCTATCCCACCCAAGAGGATTGAATCTCTTCTCATATGATGCTCGACATAGCTTCTCTCCCTGGATTCTGAAGGACATGAATAAGGTTCGGGATTTTGAAGAACATCTCAGTCTCTTCTCCTCTTCTAGTATTCCTACTGGTTCATTCATATTTCTGGAAAATCGCATCCCGCAATGTATTATTCGAAAGGGCTCTACGGCTCATGTCTCTACTTCGGATGGTGCAATCACGCCAAGGTTAAAACTCTGCAAGAATTCCTTCATCTCCCTCATTTCCCTTCCCAAAGGAATGACCAATTGGAAAATTTCTGACCTTGTGGTCCATCTCTCTAAGATTTGGGGATTTAGTGACTTTAAAGGTATCTCGATAGGGAAGGTTTTCTTCCATGTTTTATTTCCTTCCTCGGAATTGAAAGGTCATGCTTGGGGATTTGGGTCGGTAAACCTCAAACTAGGAACACTTAGGATCTACGAATGGAAACTGAACTATAGTCTTTATGACATTAAGGACACTTTTACGCAAGTTTGGATCAAGATATATGGTTTAAATTGGGTTTTTGGTATTCTGAAATTCTATTTGACATTGCCTCTGCAATAGGCATCCCAATCTTTATAGATCATGCCACTGAGAAATCATCCTTTGGTGATTTTGCCATAATTTTAGTTGAGTTTGATTTAAGATCTACCTTGATTGAAAAATTTGTTCTCTCCACCCCTAAGGATGAAATAAGTCTGAGAATTGTGTATGAAAAATTACCTATGTTCTGTGAAATCTGTTTCATGATAGGACACTCTAAATCCAACTGTCGAGCAGGTACTAAATATACCAAATGCATGCTGAGAGGAAATGATGGCTCTCAATGAAAAGGTAAGGAGGATCTCAAGACCTCCCAAGAGAGTTATTCTCTTCCGAATCAACACCCTGGTGCACCTCCAATTCCTGCTGGTCAAATCTATACCTCTGAGAATGTCCAGACTAGGCAGCCTGTTGCCCCTCGTCTAGATGGAGCGAAGAAAGACAGTTGGGCTGATATAGTAGATGGAACTAGCAAACCTGAAGGAGGTCTATAATTTAAAGATACTTTGGTCAAATATATGGAAGAATAAGAACATAATTCCGAATCAGAAGATAGTCAAATAGAGAAGGAACTCTTGGCTCAAGCAATGGCTGATGACAGAGTAAGGCAAGAGATGCATGCTCTAAAATGGAGAAAGGGTAAGATTGTTCTGGATGCTGCAACCTGAGAGAAGGTTAATCTCAATCATCAAAGGGTAAAATAAGGCCCACTTTTGATATTGAAGTTGGTATGCCATCTTGCCATTCTAATTCTCAAATACCAGCTAAAGACCCTGTTTGTCCAGCACATGGACAAGCCTCAGTTTTTTATATTTGACAAATATTACTGGAGATACTTCATTACCATAGGCTTCGGTTGTACACACTGATTTTGTACCCAAAACCTTGCATTGTTCATCAATCTCCTCTCCCATTCAGATTGATACTATACTTCCCACACCCCTTGAGGGGATACCGGATAGTGATGTTATGCAGCCTGATAAGGCCACCATCCATGAAGAAGAGACTAGGAACGACTCCATAAGCAAGGAAAAAGTGGATCAGACCACTGCCATGCTGATGCTGGATATGCCGGATGACGAAGGACTAATGGAAATGCGGAACATTGCATCCCCATGTGAGAAGGTACGCTGTAATGTTAACATTTCTAACACTTTTGATGTACTCACTGCAAATTATGAAAAAAGATGGATCAATGAATGATGATCCCTCTACGTCTACTCCCATTGCTGCGGAGGGTGATGAAGGTGGTGCGTGGACGGAAGCACGGACTGGGAAGACAGGCGGGCATCCTCGTGGCAAGGGTGGGTGATTGCCTTATCATAGCATGAGTACCCGCATGAGGCCCAGGTGAACTCTTTTTCTATTTTCTAATGTTCCTTTTCGATTCTGTTTTGCAGCCCAGACATTTGAATTTTCTTTTTTCTTTTCAATAAAGAGGCCACCGCCTCAACCATTTAAAAAAATTAAATGGAATTAAATAACTAAAGACAATAACCATATTTAATGGGGAGTTACATTAAGGAATTCATGGTAGTGAGATGAATTATATTCCACTATCTCTCTTGAGTAATTAAATAGATTTAGACATCATTGATTCCATAAAATCATTGACTCATGAAAATAATATGAACCCCTAGTGGAATACAATTCTTCTAGATGGTATTCCACACTAACATGATTAATAATAAACTCAAGTAAGTCATATTGAATATTTCATATGAATAATAAATTCAACAAATTACAATAAAGATGTTATTAAAAAATTTACATATTTAATGTTGAAAAAAATTTAAGAGCATATAATCAGTTTTATTAATTTCACATTTTCCATTTATGATTTTAAATTTTAATATAACAACCCAGACCTAGGGTCATCCTCATCCACACATGTTTTTTATTTACATATTAAATTAATAAAGGAATCCCTAAACTACACAGATTAATTTATCCATACCAATGGTGCACCCCTATCCCCCGACGTTAATGTTCAAAAAATGGTCTATATAAGACGACATGATTTCCTATTTACAATTGAGGATTTAAGAAGTTAATAATGTGAAAAAAATTAATAAATGTTTTTTCCAAGATTATAATGAGTTAGACCAACTTCACACACCATCATACAACATGACAATACAATAATAGTAAAAAATTACTTAAACAACAACTGTACTTTTTTAAACTTCAAATTTTCATGTACCTACCTCTAATTTGAGTATAAAATGAATCAAATTCATGTACTATAAAAAATAACTTGAAAAAATACATTTTAATCATAAATATTAATAACGAATACAAGAAAAAAGAAGAAGATATGCAGGTGGATATTTTTCCATACATATGGATTTGAATAGAAATATATAGTGGCTGATATTGATTAGAAATAAAGTATATACACATTAAAGTAGATAGTTTTAATTGTAATGGGGAATTTAATTACATGATGATAAAAATTGAATCCTAATCCTTATTTCATTAAAATAATTATCTCATTAAAAAAATAGAAAAATCTAAAAAAAATCTAAACGGTTGAAAACATGACATTAGGTTTGAAACCATGATATTTGGTGTAGGGTTCTGCTCAAATTTTCTCATCCATTTCACATTGTTATATAAATTTTCATTCTATTATATGATGAAGCCTACAAATTTACAATTTTAGGGTGTCCTGAATCCCTAAAACCTATCCTAGTCCACTATTTATCCTTGGGGAACCTATATTAAAAAAATACACTATATTTATAAAAAATAAAATGAATCCATAACAAGGAAATATTTTTGGTTTTACAATTCAATCACGTTTAATATGATAATATTTGTATATATTCTTATAATTGGTTTCATAACATGAGAATATTCATTCATGGAGACATCACATCACATGTGTAGAGTGTCTTTATGGTCATTAAAAATTCATTTTACTCATACCATGTATGTTTACCAAAGTCTAAAAGATTTTATTTTGGTTTTTATTGTCATTATCATATAGATTATTGATTCTAGAGTATAGAGGTATCAAGGGCCATTGTGACTTGAGTTCAATCCGGAGAAGTAATCAACCTAAGATGGTGTGGGGTCATCAATGACCAACATTTTTTATATATTTATTTTTAAATTATGTTATGGTTATTATGAGTATGATATTAATGGTATGATGTATGTTTGTAATTATTTATATATCATAATATATTATCATTCTTTCTTGAGTGTGACCAGAGATGGAGATTTCATGGGAATTATAATTTGGAAATAAATTTTATATTTCTTCAATTTATTTGTTTATGGTGGAATGTATTGACTGATTTAGGCCCATGTCGCTTATCAGAAGCCTATAAAATATGTGTAAGAATTCCTCAGGTCCAATTGTTTTCTAGTTTAGATCATGCTATTTGATTTTAGGATGAGTAAATACAATATGGTTTGTTAACATTCCTTTGGGTGGAAATTATTCTTGGAAGTCATTGATAGTTTTTTTAACTCTATTCATTATTGAAATTGAGTAAATTAGTACTCGCCCATGCGTTTTCAAGTTGATATCAACTAATGATATAAAAAATGATCCATTACCCAATTTTTATGATCCTTTGATAAAATAAAATACATGTTCCAATGATCTAAAAAACCCAGTAATCATATTAAAAACCTCAGACACTGCACAAATAAAGAAAATGATCATGTTTTCAAAAACATGATTCACAAATGATATTTATTAAAAGTGGAAGAGACTAATAAATTAGTGAAGAAACATATTTGAAATGTTTACAGACGCCTTTTCACCCATTCTGGTCCCATGATTCCACAACTATGTCATTCTGTCATCATCACAGCAAAGTTCACATAGATGCCCATTACCTCAAACAGATGTTGAACCATGCCTACGGGTTGCGCACCCACATGCTTGTTGATGAAACAACCACTATCCACACTGACTTATAGTAGAAACTGTAAGTTATATTCCATTTATTTTTCCAATCAGTATATTCACTTGAAGATAAGAGGTTAGGTTTTAGATTATGATTCAAAGATACAAAACCATTCTTGTAGTTAATTTAGTATAAGGATTGTAGGCAACTGATAATTCTCACATCATTTGATATAAACTATTTTTTATCATATTATTGATAATGGAGTTTGTTTAATGGTAGAAAACCTAAATGAGAAGAAAGGTCTATAGAGTAAAATAAATAAAACACTATAATTATATACCATAGAAGACAAGAAGTGAGGACATTCATAAAAACAAATTGAAGATTATGTAATGAAACATTTTCAGGTGACTTGAATACCAGGTCCTATGTTTCAACTATATTCTATGAAACATCAATGGTTATCTATGGGTATGGGACACAACAAGTGATTCTTAGATTGGCGTCACCCCTTTTATTTCACAGAGTCATCTAATATTTTTCCGTCATGATCAGTTTCTTGAAATCTCATTCAACATCTTTGAACCCTTGGGAAAATTGAGAAACCATTGGTGGTCATAAAAATGGAGCAAAGAATTTGTATTCTAATATGAATAGCTGGTTTCAGAATTTTGAGAAAGTTTCATTGAAACATATCTTCTGTCAAAAGTTGAAAGACCAATATGGGAAGAAATATGACTCAATAACATCATAAAATTCAATATCCCCACAAAAAACAATTAAAAATATTTATTCTAGGAAGAGTTTCAATATAATAAATTCATTTAGGAAATGATATATATATATATATATATTATATTTAGATGTTTATTGAATAATTCATCTTCAAAACAATCATGAATTTAGTTTCAAAGGAGAAACTAAATATTTTTTAATGTTTCACAATTTTTTTTAAAGTTGCAACTGGTTCATCCTATAAAAAATTAAATGATAATTGTTTAACCACAAACATCGTTATATTATTTCATAACCTTCTCCAAACCCATTCAAAGACAAATATTTTGGTGACATAATAAAATTACCAACTGCATCCTTCACAAGTACAACTAGTTTTCCAAAAGGTTTCATAGTTGATTCAATGAATCCTAGCATCTTCTTGATTTATAAAATAACCCTAAAATTTGTAAATTAGTTTATAGATTTAGATATTTTAGTAATTTGGAATTAGGTCGACTAAAATAAATAAAAATATATACATTATAATAAAAAAAATACTATATGGAAAAATTTCAAAAATTAACCTGCAAGTCACTCATTATGAGGATGTATTGATAATTAGAAGAATAAAAGACACAGTCACTAATAACCAGTTCAGCTTTTTCATTGGCCACAATAACCTACAATAATAACTTGAATCCCCTCTAAATTTCCATGACCGGTCCTTGTGGGGCCCGCGCCTTTACTCCCCAGGCCCGCCTCCAATAGGCCAGGGGATGGTGACTAGCACTGGGTATGCATATTACTAATAATGGGAGGCATTTCCTAAGTCCCTGTAAACACAAACACATCTCCAAGCCCACAAATGAAAAAATTTAAAACAGTAAGGAACAAAATTCATGCATACAACTAAACCCAACCAATAGAGTATGACAGAAGGTAAAGTACTGAACGTAAACTGGGCCAGAATACAAGCCCACCAAAACAAAAGTCTGAAAAGTGCAAAGTGCAACCTGTAAACACAAAAGGTACTTGGACTGCCACTCATAGCCATAGAAAAGCCTCAGACTGTAGGTAACTTAGAAAGATTGGTTCTATCCTGGTCCGTCCTGGACTCTATTAAAATTTTTCTCATCTGCACAAAACACGACACGTGCGGGCAAAGCCTATGTAGGGGTGAGTATAAAAATACTCAGTAAAGGACCCCGAAAACCAAAAAGTTGTACACAAAGTAAGGGAACAGTCATTTTTGCACAGTACATGTCTACTGAACATATAGCACAAACCAGATATACTCAAAACCCAGACCCATAGTCTATATACAAGTCCGAAAACCACATACCCTCATAGGGATTCAGTTTGAAGATTCCACGAAGCACTCGTTCTGGGAGAACACACTCCATGAGTCTTATAGCTTTGATGATGTCCTCCTGAGAAGTACAGTTCATCCGGAAACATCATGAGAGGTAGTTATACTCATTATGGGAGACACACTCTTGAGTCGGATAGACCATGATAGATAGATACACTCATTACAGGAGACACACTCCTGAGTGGTAATGATCATAATACATGGATGAGGATCACTTCCAGGGCCATGGAGGATACCACGACACATTCTGAATTCACTTTCTAGGTAGAGGATCGACACCCAGTGAAGTTGGTCACGTCTATGGTGGACTCTACCTAGGGTCAAGAATGGATATAGGATCTCGATCAGGGCCTCTCAGATGGATGCATGACTCTATCCCAGAAAGCCCTGCTGAAGGGATCATACTACTGAAAAATTAAATGATGACTGACCTTCAAGGGAACGAGAATAAGGGGAACTAAACAAAATAAAAGAGGTCCAAGATGCATTGGATAAGAGGACCATGCCATTTTACAAAAAGTACACGGCGTGTAGAAAAGTTACACACTATGTTGTAGGACCCAGGGTACTGCTTGTGTAGAACGGTTCGTGTCTTAAGACTGGTTGTGTATAAAAACAGAGTACACGGCATGTAGTATGGTTTAAAAATCATGTCTGAGTGACTAGGGTTGGCTCCGTGTATGCTATCCATGTTCCTGTACACGGTCTTTAACCCGTGTACACCAACTCATGTAATCGATACACAGGGAGGCTCACGTTACTGGCCTCACCTGGCCATGTGATAGAGTGCACGGTCGTGTACTCCATCCCGTGTCCATGTACCCCATGGATACATGCTAAGTTCTGTGTAGCCGCCTCTGCCATTCTTGAAACAATGTTTCGCCTAAAGCTGTGTACTCCAACCCGTGTCCGTGTACTTCCTAAAATACGTGCCAAGCTTCGGGGAAGGTGCAACATGCGGTGTGACCAGGGACACACGCCATGTGATTCCTCTCTTACCCCCGAAACCCTGGTTTCCACCGCCAGCAATACCTGAAATATTATTCAGAGGTACACGCCGTGTATCTTGGAAATTTCTAGAAATGCGTCCTTCTACTGTCACGCCTTTTGAGCTGCCCCGTTCGTCGATCCGACCGTATGATCACTATGAATATCCCAGGTTTTGGTCGCCCTGGCATCATGAAGTCACTTCTAGTGTTTTTAGACCTCCGATCAGCTCCAAAAACAAGTTTTAATCTTCCCGCATGAAGAATTCTCAAAGAACGACCTCTTCTGATCCGAGCATATTTGTCGTCCACCATCATCGCCAGACCTCCGAAAAGTCATTATGGTGTCAAGTCTTCAGTTTGGGATTGTTGCATCAGAAAACAGAGGCACAATGATCCTTTGTTCGTCACCCCATGAAGAATGCGAATAATGAATGGGAAAGAAATAGTCCAATAAAACAAATTGAGGAACGAACATCCGCCATAATTCATCACAGCGTTGATCTGATCCTATTAGTGGGATTAAACGGAGCAAAAATCCATAATTAACAACTTGGAATATTTCCACATAATCATCCCAATTAAACCCTACTGAAAGAATGTACGAATCCCCAGAACAACTTTTTTGTGTTTGCTCCACGTTCATCGTTTAAACATCAAAACGGAGAAAGAAGAATGAAATAACAACTCCTACCTCAAAACTGGGATCTATGGCCGACGGAGAGGCTATGATACTATCGTCATTGAGATCCTACAACCTTGTTGGTGTAGTGATTTTTTGCATTGATCCACCACCATTCGACGCCGAGGGTTTTATCTAGCATTTCTCTCAATCTTTCACCAACGACCACCAATATCTTAACCCGTTAAAAAGGGAAATATGATTCAGCGTTCTGTTACGATGCGGAATTAATGAGTCTAGTGGTTGTTTCTTAAGCTATAGTAACAAGGAATTTAATATTGAAACAACTACCATGTCTTTGTGCTGCAGCAGATGTTTCCATAAAAATAAAATAAACTTTACGAATTTATTTTATTTTGATTTTTACTAAAAATGTCTGAAAATTAACTTTTTCCCTCAACCCATGCCAATTGATGTTGGACCCATCCTATGGTAAATTTGTCGTTCTAAAAGAAACAGTGCCCTTAGATTTTTAATCTGGGCATCCGTTAGGAAATTGTCACAGCCACGCACAAGTGTCGACTAACTTAACTTAAAAAGTTCAAACCACCATTCTGTTCTTACTGGGCCTCATAATGATGTGATGGTTTCATTCCCGGTCTCAAAATAATTCCATATAATATTTAGAAAAATAACAAGACATGAAAAATCCAAGGCTTTACATTCTACCCACCTTGGGGCTTTACGTCCCCAAAAATCCAAAACAAAGGCTACTCAAAAAGATGTGGGTACAGGGCACAGATCTGGGCCTACTACTCCCATGTGGTCTCTGGAAGATTCTCGTGCTGCCAACGAATACACACTAAGAGAATCATTCACCCATGAAGGATCCTTTCCTGTCGATCCTCCATCTCCAACAGGTACTCAGCAAAGGTCACTCCATCCTCAATGTCCAGCACTCCCAAGAAGATGACGTGCGATGGATCATGCACGTACCTCCTCAGCTGCAACATGTGGAAGACATCAGGTACCTGATGCAGCTATGGTGGAAGAGCTATGCCATACGCCACTTTTGCAGATCTGTATAGTATATGGATTGTTCTGAAGAACGACAGAGATAACTTTCCACCTCGTCCAAATCTCAGTAACCCTCGTCGTGGTGAGACCCGAAGAAAGACGTGGTCTCCCTCTTCAATCATTAGAGGTCTCCATCGTCTATCATCCTAAGACATCTATCAGCTTTGTGCAGTCTTCATCCGCTCTCAGTTGACCTGCAACTTCTCGATGGTATCTCACACCAACTCTGGACCCATGAGTGCTGAATCTCCGGGGTCGGTCCGGCAAATCGGCGACCGGAAGGGTCTCCCATACAAGGCCTCAAATGGTTCCATACCAATGGTAGAGTGGTTTCTATTATTGTACGCAAACTCCACCAATGGTATGTGGTTCTCCCAACTATGACCAAAGTCCAAGACCCAAACTCGCAACATATCCTCTAGAACCTGAATGGTCCTCTCCATCTGACCATCTGTCTGGGGATGAAACGTTGTGCTCAAGCGTAGTTGAATCCCAAAAGCCACCTGCAATCCTTTCTATAGCTGGGATGTGAAACATGCTTCTCAGTCTGAGACTATTGTCGAGGGGACTCCATGAATTCAAACTATCTTCTGCATGTAGAGGCGTCCCATGCTCCCTACGTAACTCTGATCCCTGATAGCTAGGAAGTGGGATGACTTGGTGAGTCAGTCAACGATCTCCCAGATGGAATCATTCCCCTTGGACGTTTATTGTAATCCTCTCATGAATTCCATCAATATTCCATCCCACTTCCACTCTGGATCTTCCAGGGGGTGAGCTAATCCCACTGGAACCTAGTGCTCAGCCATCACCTGTTGGCATGTAAGGCATCGAGAAACGAACTCTACTACTACCTTCTTCATGTCTAACCACCAGAACTTTTTTCAGAGATCCTTGTACATCTTTTCCACTCCAGGATGTACCACTAACGGGGATGTACGAAACTCTATTAGTACCTCCTCCTGCAATGCCACCGGTACAACAGTGCATCCTCTGAAAAGATTTATGTACTCCCCACCTTGTGAATATCCATCAGGAGAATGTCTAGTGGATAACTTAGCACATAAAGCCACGTAGTCGACATATCCTAGATATGCCTCCCTAACCCACTGTAAGAGAGGTGGGGCGACAACCATCGACTATAGGTAGGCTGCATCCTCTCCATCCATGAAGGATAACTGCATCACGGCTAACTACTATGTCACCTCACTCAACAGCTGTGAGATCGACTTTCTGCTAAGAGCATCCTCCACCTTGTTCCCCTTCCCAAGAGTATAGATGATCTCTAATTCATAATCCTGGAGGAACTCTAGACAACTCCTCTACCTCACATTAATAACCTACTCTGAGAAGATTTACTTGAGGATATTGTGGTCAGATTAGATGATAAACCACTCTCCCATTAGGTAGTGCCTCCACATATTCAATGCGATGACCACCACATCCAACTTGATATCATGGGTCGCATAGTTCTACTCATGTGGCCTATGTTTTCACGAACCATAATCAATCACTACCTGCCTCTGCATAAAAACACAACCAAGCCTAGTACCTGAAGCGTTGTAGAAAACTACGTACTCGACACCCTCCTACGGCAATCTCAAGACTAGGGTACTCGTCAAACTCTGTCTCATCTGCTCAAAATCCCATTGGCACATCTCTGTCCATACGAAGGGTTACCCCTTCCTGTTCAAGTCTATCATTAGTGCTGATATGCATGAGAAGTCCAGAATGATTCTCTGGTAATATCCTTGAAATCCAAGGATGCTCTGAACCTCCATCACACTTTGATGTGGCTCCCCTGCTAACACAACTTCCACCATGGCTCGGTCTACAGCTACTATATCTGCTGAGATGACATGTCCCAGAAAGTGGACCTCCTGAATCCAGAACTGGCACTTTGAGAGCTTCCAATAAATCTGGTGCTCCTGAAGTACATCTAGAACAATCTTCATGTGTCTCACATGCTAGTCCAGTGACGCTGTGTACACTAGGATGTCATCGATTAAGAATACTACAAATCGGACCAAGTAAGGCTGGAAGATCTGGTTCATTAGTCCCATGAACATTGTGGGGGCGTTTGTTATGACAAAAGGCATCACCAAGTACTCATAGTGACCGTAGCGGCATCTGAAAGTTGTCTTCGGTATATCCTTGTCCCGTACTCATAACTGGTGATATCTTTATCGAAGTTCAACATTCGAGAACCACTGCTCCCCTCTCAGATGGTTGAAGAGGTCATCAATTCTCAGTAGTGGATACTTATTCTTCACTATCAATTGGTTCAGGAGCCATTAATCCACGCACAACCTCAGACTCCAGTCTTCCTTCTTGAAAAAAAAGACTGGGGACACCCAAGGTGAAACGCTGGGTCTCACGAAGGCCTTGCTCTATAAATCCTCCAACTGCATCCTTATCTCGCGAAGCTCTACGGGAGCCATCCGATAGGCTGATGAAAAAATCAGTGTTGTCCCGGGGTGTTAGTCAATTTAGAAGTCGATTTCTCGACAGGGATGTAATCCTGGTACATCTTCAATAAAGATGTCCTCATACTCTCCCACTACTACTAGGAACTGGGTGCTCACAATATCCATTGCTTTGAGGGAATGGCTAGCCATCTCATGGGAAATTGGATGCACCCTCCTATGAGAAAGCTCATTCTACGCTGTCTGGGATTCCCTTTCTCCAACAAAATAAAATCTTGATCCATCACGGTGGAAACTCCGTACTCTTCACCTAAAATAGTCAATCTGGGCATAGACCGAATATAACCAATCCATACCGAGAATGAAATCATAAGGTCTCGAGGCTACCACAAAGAGGTTCCAACCGAAACTCTCACCTCAAAGTGTATGATCAGACTACCTGCAAAGGTGCATGATCGTCGAGTTTCCTCTAGTAGGTGTCTCCAAGTGTAAGGATTGAGTCAACGATTCTACTAGAATCTCGATGTTTCGTACAAGACACATGTATTTGAAGGAATGACTAGAACCTGTGTCAATAAGTACAATAGCTATGATAGAAAATTAATAGACCGTAACTCGAAGCATCCCTGGAGCCCCTGGGTCGTAAGCCTCGACTGAATGTAGTTGTCCCTGCCCCTGTCCTCCAGCTCCTTGAGCCTGGGGCAGGCCTCCTGGGGGTGGTGGTGGAAGTAAGACGAAATTTCTGCCACCACCAACAGATCTCCTGGCTCCTCTGCCACATCCAATGCCTGGCGGGTCTGTCTGCTCCACTCTCTGCCTCTACCTCGGTGGTCCATCCACCGATTCCCTGTCAGCAACTCTACAGGTCGGGAAATCTCTAGCGAGATGTCCCCAACCATCACACGTGTCACATTGCTTCTCCCTAGGCGGACTGGATCTAGCCTGAGAGCCCTGGACTGTCGATCCTCTGTCCTGGGTCCTCCTATGACACCTCCCGCGTCCAGATCCCTATGACTGACATCGGCTCCCTACTGCCGGTGTCTCTACACCTTTATCCCTACTACTGACTATTGTCGGTTGTCTCTGCTTCGGCAAGAAGCTCTCAATCATGAAGGCCCACTCGAGCACTCCAGCATAAGTCGATATGAATAGTGTCACAACAGTAGCTTGGATTTCCCACCGTAGACCTCACTCGATGTTTCAAGCTCCGAGGTACTGATCCCTAACCATATCCATCGAGTACTGGGTGAGGTTGGTGAACATCGATGGATAGTCAGCTACTGTCATACTGCCCTTCTGGAGCTGGAAAAGATCCTAGATGCACATATCTATCAGCGTAACTAGAGAGAAATCCTCCTTGAAGAGTCGCTCGAACTTCGTCCACAAAAGGGTCTCCTCGTCGTCATTCTGTGTTGTCAGACTCCACCATCATCGCGCCGAACCCTGAAGAAGGCTCACTCCTAGAATCACCATCCGGTCTACTGGTGTCCTCACTAGATGAAAAACTCTAGTCATTGCCTCAAGCTAGTCCTTAGTTTCCCGAGGATCGGGCTCACCTCAGAACCAGAGGGGTCTCCATCTCTCAAACTCATGGAGCACGCTAAGCCTACGCTCCTCATTGGTTAGTACCAAAAGTACCACGGGCTGATCTACTGGTGGTGGAATAGCAGGTACACCTCCTGGTGGAAAATCGTAGGGGACTAACCCTTGTATCAATGCCTCGTCCCTCAGGGGGTCATCCTCGTGATCGCACAATTGAATCCTAGTGGGTATGCATCGCGGAGGAATCCTGTATGGAAACAAGATGTACCACGGTCAATGAGTATATTTGGATAGCTGACACAAAGGACATGGAAAACACAACCCACTCCTATATGATGCATGTACCATTCTTTCACTTCCCTGCAACTAGTGTTTTCATGTACCGAGTTGAAAAGAAGGTTATCAAAGTCCTAGTGTATGGATACGTTGGCTGCTGCACCAACACTGGAGTCTTTGGCCTGAAAGATGAACACAAAACACTAAACACTTTTTCCCCAAAACAATCTCCCAGACTCCTGGTCCTAAAGTAGAACCGAACTACTCTGATACCACTCTGTCACAACCTGTCCCAGTGGGGCCCGCGCCGTGACTCCCCAAGCCCACCTCCAATAGGCCAGCGGCTTGTGACTAGCACCGAGTATGCCTGTTACTAATCATGAGAGACATTGCCTAAGTAACTATACAAACACACACATCTCCAATCCCACAAATGCTGAAATTTAACAACACTAAGGAACCAAATGCATGGAAACAACTAAATCCAACCAAAAGAGTATGAAGGAATGTAATGTACTGAAAGTAAACTGGGCTAGAATACAAGCCCACCAAATAAAAGTCTTAAAACTGCAAAATCCAACCTGTAAATAGAAAAGGTACTGGGACTTCCGCTCGTAGAAGTAGAAACACATCGGCCTGTAGGGAACTTAAAAATCATGGTCCTGTCTTGTTCTGCCCTAGACTCTATCAAAAGGTTGTTCATTTTTACTAAACATGACAGGTGCGGGCAATTCCCATGCATGGGTGAGTATGACAATACTCATTAGAGGACCCCGAAAACCAAAAAGCAGTACAGAACGTAATGGAACAGTAAGTCATGCAAAGTATATGTCTACAGAACATATAACAGAAACCAGATATACTCAAAAACTAGAATCGTAGTCTACAGACAAGTCACACAACCACATACCCTCATGGGGATTGAGTTTGAGGATTCCTCGAAGCACGTGTTCCGGGACAACACACTCCACGAGTCTTCTAGCTTTTATGATGTCCTTTCAAGAAGTAATTTTCATCGAGAAACGTCATGAGAGTTAATTATCCTCACTACATGAGACACAATCTTGAGTGGGAGAGATCACGATAGATAGATGCACTCATTATGGGAGACACACTCTGGAGTTTGAAAGATCACGATACACAGATGAGGATCGCTGCCAGGGCCATGGAGGATACCATGACTCATCCATAATTCACCTTATAGGTATAGGATTAATGCCCGGTGATGTTGCTCATGTTGATACTGGACTCTACCTAGGGTCAAGAATGGATATAGGATCTCGATCCGGGCCTATCGGATGGATGCCTAACTTTATCAAAGAATGTCCTACTAAAGGGATCATACTCCTGAAAAAGGAAATGATGCCAGACCTTAAGGGTAACGAGAAGAAGGGGAACTAGTCCAAAATAAATAGGTCCAAGATTTGGTGAACAAAAGGACCATTCCATTTTCAAAAAAGTACACGGCGTGTAGAAAAGTTACATATCGTGTTGTCTGACCCTGGGTACTGCCCGTGTACAACGGCCTGTGTCGTAAGACTGGTTGTGTAGAAAAACTGAGTACACCATGTGTAGTACGGTGTACACACTATGTCCGAATGACTGGGGTTGGCTCCGTGTATTCTATCCATGTGCTCGTACATTGTCATCAACCCGTGTAATCGGTACACGGGGAGGCCCACGTTACAGGCCTCACCTGGCTGTGTGATGGATTAAATGGTTGTGTACTCCATCCAGTGTCTGTGTAACCCTTGTATACACGCCGAGTTTTGCATATCCGCCTATGCCATATTTAACATGCCGTGTCACTTGAAGCCATGTAGTCCAACCTGTGTCCATGTACTTCCCAAAATACACACCAATATTTATGGCAGGCGCAAAATGCAGTGTGATTTGGGTAAAATGCTATGTGATTCCTCTCTGATGCCCGAAACATTGGCCGCGACCACCAGTACTGCACAATGTGTTCTTAGGAGGTACATTCCATGTATTCTGGAAATTTACAGAAACACAACCTTCCACCATTGTTCCTTCTGAGCTACCCCGTTCATCGATCCGATCATCCAATCGCCACAAAACTCCCAGGTTTTGGTCGCCTTGACACCATGAAGCCGCTTCTAGTGTTTTTGGACCTGTGATCGGCTCTGAAAACAATTTTTGATCTTCCCACGCGAAGAATGCTCAATGAACGACCTCTTTTGATCTAAGCTGATTCGTCGTCCGCCATCGTTGTCACACCTCTGCGAGGTCGTTATGGTGTTGATTCTTCAGTTTGGGATCATTTTTTCACAAAACTATTGCACAACGATCTATTGTTCATCTCCCCGCGAAGAATGTGAAGAATGTGTAGAACGAAGGGGAAGGAAAGAGTCCAATAAAACAAATTGAGGAATGAACCTCCTCCTTCATTCATCGAGGAGTTGATATGCTCCCATTAGTGGGCTTAAACGGAGCAGAAATCAACAATAAAAAACATGGAATATTTTCCCATAATCATCCCAATAAAACCCGCCCTCAATAAACTATGAATCCGCATATCAAATTGTTTGTGGTTGATCAGCATTGGTCATTTAAACTTCATAATAGAGAAAGAGGAATGAAATAACAACCCCTACATCAAAACAGGGATCGATCACCGATGAAGTGGCCGTGCTACCATCTTCATCAAGATCCTCCATCCTTATTGGCGTAGCGATATGCCGCTTTGATTTGTCGTCATTCGGTGTTGAGGGTTTTCTCCGGCGTTTCTCTCAATATTTTACCACTGACCACCAATCACATAACGCATTAAAAAGGAAAATGTGATTCAGCATTCTGTTATGCTACAACATTAATGAGTCAATTGGATGTTTCTTTAGCCATTATGACATGGAATTTAATATTTAAATAGCTACCCTATCACTGTGTTGCAGCGGATGTTTCCATAAAAATAAAATAAACATTACGAATTTATTTTATTTCTATTTTTACTAAAAACGTCCGAAATTAACTTTTTCCATCAACCTGCGCTAGTGGATGTTGGACCTCTCTTTAGGTAAGGATGTCGTTCTAGACACAATGGTACCCTCTGATTTTCAATCCGGGAAATTTTTTGGAAACTTCCACAGTCGCGCACAAGTGACGACTCACTTAACATAAAAAGTTCAAACCACCATTCCATGCTCACTGGGCCTCAGAGTGATGTTCCATTTTCATGCCCTGTCTCAAAATAATTCCATATAATATTGAAAAAAATACAAATAAACATTAAATCTGAGAAATTACATAAATAAAAAATCATTTAAATCATGATGAAAGTAGAATAAAATATCAAACATACTGATTACGAGGTGTGCACCAATGATCCAAAAATACCAAAAAATATAGTAAACTATAAGTTACTAAATGAAATATGTATAATTATGTCTTGAATAAAAAACATGAAATTTAAAAATTAAATTTTTATAAGTAAAATTTTAATATACATAACTAATTGACAATACACATAAAACATTAAACTAATTTCATTGATTAATGTTTACATCATACTTGTATTATGTGTTAATAGTTATGACAGATTAGGGATGATGTTATGAGTTGGGAGAGCATACATAATTGATTGACATATGGTTCAAAACAATAATCAAATAACTAAATTAATTAATTTTTAACAACCTAATGTAAAATTAAAATGAATAAGGAAATGGAAATGGATAGGTAGAAGTTAAAGTGTCGAACATAGTCTCAATCACATTGCTCAATATGTTGTCAAGACACTTCTCTAGATACTTTAGGTGGTAGAAAAGTGGAAGAGCCATAGGCAGAGCATGCTAACGACGAATGAGGATTAACATGCAGTAGTTGATCAGGCATAGGTAGGAGATTATATTTAAATAATATGAAACCCTAATCGTAGTGGATGAAAATCCCAAACATGGGATGGTATAAAGGTAGGGATCAAAAAAATGGATGGTGGGAGGGGTGATGTGGGGGGATATATGAATAACATGTTGTGAAGAAGAACCAATATTTAGTATATATAATTGATGACAAACTGAATATCCGTGGTTTAAAAACATGTAATAAAAAATATTCTCTCATAGATAACCATATAAATTTTATACAGAGACCAAAAAATAAAAGTAACACAAATGTAAAAACATAATTTAAAATAAAATTTAAAACATTAAATATTAAGAAAAAAATTAAAATAGAATCTTCATTTGGAAATTAGGAAACATAGATTCAATCAACTTCATTAACAAAAAGAATTAACTACTAATCATAAATTAAAACAGATTTTTAGTTTGAAACAAAAAAAATCAAAACAAAATATATGTTGTGTATATGAACTAAACAAATGGAAACATAAAACGTGTTCAGTTATCTATAAATAAAAACATCATTATTAACAAAAAATAGTAACATTGTAACTATACATAAAAAACTAAATTATATTTTAAATTGCAAAGACAAAAACAAATAGAAAGAATGTTCAATTATAATGAAGTCAACTTCAATGATCAAAAATCACACATAATACCACTAAAACTAATAATGTTTGGATAAATATAGAAATAAAACCTCTATGAAATAATTCCCAATGATCAGAATCATCCAGTTAATAGAACACAAGTGGGTGTGATCAATCATAGAACGACTCATATGCAAAAACTAATGATCATCATTATCTACTGAACAATTCTTATTGGAATTCATTTAAAAATATTATAACAACATAGGTCTATGATATTTTCATACCATCATTCTCCTTGATATTATAATAATATTCATCATCATCAAAATCAATATTCTATAGAAAAAGAATCCAAAACCAAATCGAAGGTTTGGCCCAATACTAAGGCTTGGAGAACCCTCGATCGATATTCAGTGAGAACCTGATTGTAATCATCTCCCTCATTGTGCTCTTCATTCTCATTCTAGATCTGATCATCTGAGTCGTTATATGTTCATTATTTTCCTTTGGTTCTTCACCCTCTTGACCTAACACAATTGGATTTGGAAACTTGATCCAAGAAAAATAAGATAATATTTAGAAAATTCCAATGTACTTTTGGTAATTGTTTGAGCAAGATTATTGATATATAACGGTTTTTCATTTAAAAACAATGAAATCCATACTTTCTAGATAATTTAAGGTCCCATAAAGATCGAATGTGGCTAAATTGATAGTTTTTAACATAATTTTCTAGATGATCTTGTTCTAGCTTGTTAAATATATTAAACAATTTCAAATTTATAACAAAAGCACTAAAGTGGGTAAATTTGAATACAATCTACAAATTTAATCCCAAAAGTTATTAGCAATGTATCCAAAACATCAACAAATCTGCATCCTCATATTAAAATAAGAAATTTGGATTAAAAAATGAATTAGGATTCCACTGAACTGGATCTTCCTATTATGTGTGGAGAATACCTCATATTTTAAAACTACATCAAGATAATGCATTAAATAATTATAGAAAATAATGTTGCAATCTAAATACACCATATGAAACATTTAAATCATTTAGTCAACTCCTAATTTTCATTTAACATTTAGATCACATACTAATCAATTCAAGAAGAAAGTTATCCAAACTCAGCTCCAAATATTCTCGAAGGGAATGTTGCCAATTTTTCTTCTCCAACTCATTCTTATCTGAGAACCTCTATATGTTAGTGTAATAGTCATATGAAAATTATACTAGATTGTCATATTTAGAGAACATTTTGGATAAAAACCTGTTGAAATAAAATACAAAAACATATAATTAAATATCATAAAAAATTTGATATATATACACTTAATCCACCATAAAATAATCATCTCATCAATATTCAAGGGTTGTTCATGTTTGAAGTTCAAAAAAGAATGAAAATTAATTATAACAATGAAGCATTACTGGGAAATAATTATTTTTTTGTACTGTTATAATATCTTATTTTTTATATATTTTTTATCTTAAAATAATAATTATGATATATTAATTATATCAATTTTATTGATTATAATATATTTTTTTATTAAAATATAAATTTATAAGATATTGGTAAACCACTTGGTAAATGAATGATGTTATTAGTAATATGTTTTTGAAATTACATTCTATTGAAAACCTAAAACCATTATTTACCTTTTTTATCATTTTCTACACTCGACATCCACCCAACCAAAAAGGACATTGGTTAGATGACATTTAGAAAATGTGGGAAAATAAACAACAATATTTAATGACTACATTTAAAATATAAAAAATTATTAAAAAATTTAATCATGATGGTTATAAATTTATAAATAATTTCAATTTCATTAAAATAATTATAATCTGAAAAACCTGTGTTTACCCAAAATGTTTATAAATTTCAAATTAAAAAATCACAAAATAATAAAAAATACTAAGGAAATGCAAGACTTAAATTTTGGAAATAAAAATTCAACCTTGAACATTGAAAGAATATATTAGAAAGTAAACATTTATGCACTGGTAAAAACAACCAAAACAAATCATGCCATTAAAATAAAGTCTAATTCAAGTACTATTAAGTGAAACTTTAGAATCTCATGATTAACATGGTATTATTAACCCTTTAGTTAAAAATAATTTAAAATTGTTGAGTTGTTAACTATAAATCAAATCCATGGTCAACCAAATCAATAGGATGATGGTCTAATGGAATATCAAAAATATGGGAAAACATAAAACAATAATGAATTATTTCTATATAGATCTTAAAAATTATTAGAGAATATAACCTTGATAGTTTGAAATTTATAATTATATGAAATTTCATTAAAATACGTAAAAACTATAAAATATAGGTATACCAAACATGTTCATCGAGTTCAATTTGAGCCAGAGTAAAATAAAAAATGACCAATGGAAATGAGAGTATTTTATTTTGACGATAAAAAAGTCAACCATGCTTTCTGGAAAAATTATTAGGTATTTAAAATTTATGTAAAGGGAAAAACAAATAAAACAACTCATACCTTCCCATTGAAGAAAAATTCAAGTGTTGTCAAGTAAAACTCAAGAATCACATGATTATCGATCTATTAATAATCCCATGAGTTCTAAACAATATATATTGATGAGTTCTTAACAACAAATCAAATCGAGAAGAAGAATTAGTTGGTAAAAAACAATAGGATCAAATCTCATTGAGCCATAAATTATATGTGTCTATTATGTTTATCCTCCTCCAAGCATGTAAATTGAGTACAGTCATTCCATAAGCCCATTCCCATTCATCAGGATTTTACTTCTTCACTATGAATGGATGACAAAAATTGAACTATAGTTAATAGGATAATTGAATGTTGATATAAAAACTGACATTGTATAAATATAGTGAATTGTTTCCAGGTACCAACTCTAATTGAACCAACACTTTCCAATGCAAAAAAATGTTCATCAATGTGAAACAATCTCATAAAATAAATAGAGTCCACACGTTAGTTACCACAAAAAGGAAAAAATCCTAGTAAGTAGATATCAAAGAACAAATGAATCAAAAAATCTAGTATGCATTAGCACATAAAACCAAGAACTATGTGAAGATAGGTTTCTAAAAAAATACTTAATATAATATCCAGTCTAGAATATTGATGGAGAATACATAGAAAGTAGTTATAGTACAATATAAATTTATAGGTACCTATTTCATTTGAACTATTACCTTCCAATAAAAATACATATTTTTACGTGGAAACCAAACTCTTAAAATAAAAAGAATCCACACATCAGAATCTAGAAAAATAATACATCGAGAAAAATAGTAGGAAATTTACCGAAGTAGTGAACAAAAAAATACCATCCTTAACTTTATAGGGTCGAAAAAAATTTGAATCTGAAGGATATGGTTATAAGAGAGATTTCAAACAAATTTGAACCATGGGAAAGACATTAATGAAGGATGTATAAGTCAAACTACTTCGGATTTTCAAAGCAGAGCCATAATTCGATTTATGTGGGATGTCTCTTGAGACGCCATTGTGTGCATAAGGTTTTTGAACAATGAAAAATGTTTGAAGCTGAAGGAGGATCCATGATGGGGTTAAAAAACTGAAGTAATGAATAGCCAATGATGTAGACTGCATCAGAGGCATTTTCTGAAGAGAGATTCGAGGGGATGAAATCGACCCAAAAGAGTAGGAGTATGCGATTAAAATTGTGTTCTAGAGCGGTATGGGATGGAGGTGATAATCAAGAAGGGGGTGGGAGAGGGGAATCAGAGAGGGGAGAAGGTACCCTAGATGATTTATGGATGGGAGTGGGAACCAGAGAGCAGGGAGAGGGGATTTGGGGAGGGGTATCTAGTAGGGGAGTGGAGACAAAGGAAATTTCTGATCCGGGGATGGATAATAGTTGATGTTTTTAGTTTTTTAGGGAGGAATAGAGAAATAAGGGTGATGTGGAAGCATGATAAGGTGTCACGTTAGCATGTAGGAGCCAATTTTAGTATATATAATAGATTTCTCCTATAGTGGAAAAAATATTGTGTTTTGGTTTATGATATTTATCAATAAACTCGTACTAAAAAGTAATCTATGATACTCACAAAATTAATTGTTGTTATTTATTATAATTGGACACAATAGCTGAGGGATTGTTTTTTTATAATGGAGATTAAAAAAAATTAAAATATGATGACCATGAAAAAAATAGTAAATCTAGAAAAGTATTATATTTTCAATATAACTAATGAATTATTATTGGATGGGCAAGTCGGTTAACTTATAATTTCCATATTTATTTATTTTCCTCGATATTTCTAGTAAATCATTTATGACAAAATGGTCAGGGGTTAAAAAAATTAATTTCCATGATCCTATAAATTGTGAGGGGGCTCATATATGTGATATGAATAAATTTTATTACATTTACATTTATAAAATTTATGTTTGACATATTAATTTCATTTAATCACATGAAATATGATATACTGAAGATTGGAGATAGGGTGTAGGAGTCTCTAGGGGGTGATATCGTTAGTGTTAGTTCATATGATTGTTCTTATCTTTAATACAAATTAATTCATCATTAAATACATAAGATTAAACATAATAGAACCGAAAATATTGATAAGTCATTTTTATTTCGGAATTAACTATATTAAAAAATTACTTGTAACCTAAGATAAATCAATATGCTTAAAAACATCATTGACAAGCTCATATTATTCCATTATACATAAAATTTCATGGGATAACCTAGGAAAAACATTACAAATGGGTGAGCTATAAAGCCCAGTATGGGAATAAACATAGAATAAAATAAAGAAAGTATTACAAGTTATAAAATTAGAATATCAATGAGACATAAATGTGGTGAGAATCATAAACATGAATAATTATTCAAGATATAGAATGAAATTCCACTTGGGAAATGTGGAAACAATTTAAAATATTATATCATTAAAAACGGTCAAGGATAATTGGAAATACACCATGATGTAAAATTTTATATGATGGATTTGGTAAATTCCTTAACCCATTTTATGAAGTATCATGATACTGAAACATTACAAAATGCATTAGTGTGCTATATAATTCTTGTAACACCCATCACTTTCATTTCATTATAATTCTCAAGGGTAAAAAAATATTTTAAAATATGGAGTCATCTATCACAAAATTTTATTACATGGTAAAGGAGTAGGGAATAAATACATGAAATTACACAATATAATAATTTTATGTGTATGAAGGTGAACATCTTAGATGGAAATGGTTACGAGTATTCACTTCATAATTCTTTGTCATGGAAAATAGCGATGGCATTTTGGTTGAATAATTGGGGAATATAATCGTTCCTGGAAGGTATTAATGAGAGTGAAATGGTTATATAACCATTTGTTTTAGAAATTTTATATTAAGGGGGATACTTAAGTATATATCCCATCATTAGTAATTGACGATAAAATACATAAGATAACAAAGAAGCTTGAGTAAAGAAGAGGAGAGGATCCCTTACCTTGAGTGGCTGGTTCCAAATTATTGGGAGGTGTTTCATGAATGTTTGGGGGAAACTTGGGAAGGATATATAGTGGGGATAAAATATTAATAATGTTTTCTAAGGTTTTTTTCTGAAAAAATGTGATCTTGGGTGATTATATATATGAAAAGAGTTTTTATTTTTTATTATTTATATTACCTTGGTTTTGAAATATATATAATAAAATAACCAAAACTAAAAACCCACCCATTATTTGTATCAAATATGGCTGGTTTTATTTATTTTATTATTAAATGGGTAAAAATTATAAAAATAATTCCCTTAATGACGTGATAGTGAGTCATGTTTTTAAAGAAATGACTTTAAAACCTTATAATATATTATAGGTTTTGGAGGATTCCTTAAAGAATTATAAAATTATTAAATAAAAAATAATAATATATTATACTAAATTGATAACATAGATTTTTTATTTTATACCCTTTATAGATTTTATTAAATATTTTTGGGTCATGATGTTGTCATACACACCATATATTTATACCGTATTTTATTTTTACCCAAAATTCGACAGTCTGAGAAAATTACGAAAAAAATCACCATAGGATATTTTAAATGTTATCATTATAGAAATAATAATTATTTATCCAAATCATTTTAAAAATATTATAATTTTAAATTTTAAAAAAATAGAAATTTATTGAGAAATGATGGTCTTTTTGACAATAACAGTTTTTAAACCCTTATAAATTTTACATTTGACTTTATAAAAAATATATGAAAATATATATCTAATAAAAATTATTTCATAATAATATTTTATGAAAATATTATCTATTTCAAAAGTACAATATTTCACAAATTATTTAATTTGATATCAATATAACCCAATAATATAATTTGTGATTTATTTTGTCAAGTTCCAAAACTAATTATATCATAAAAATAACAAAATCAAAATATATTCATTATTATATATAATATTCATATTCATGTTACTAGGGTTATCATATATATCCATTTAATCCACCAGAAAACACTCTAATAGTAAGGTTCATGACATTGAAACTTTAATGGGGTGGTTCATTGTATATAGTTTGGGTCATTATCTCGATGTTCTTGAACTTATCTCGTAAGGTATTTCTATAATGCTTAATTTATTGGATCTCATTTTGGGATTGGTCAACAGAAAATCCCAATAATTATATTTAACATGAATTATTTGATAAATTGGCTTCATATGGTACAATCCTAGTAGTTTAGTCCATCACTTGATTAGGCTTAGTTAATTGGATTCATCAAAACCCTAAATGTATACTAATAATATAGTAAAAATTCAATGACTATATTATCAATGGTAATGATACATAACATTGTTTTATATCCATTAGCATACAATGAATCCAAATAAGTTCATGAGTTTTCTATAAAAATATTAATTAATAATACATTTAACTATACCATAAGGGGACTCCTATTTCTAAATGTTCGATTCATTACAATCATGCCCCTTTATATATTTTCCCTTGAAAATTTATTTCACTCACTAAATCATATTATGCTACCTATACTTTATCACATACTCATGAACCCACATCACTTTTTCAAACTTGTGGGATCTCCATAGCACTTTGACCAGATGAATTGTCTTATATGGGAAAACCATTTCTCTATAAACTAATATCATCACTACCTCCTCCCCATATGAGAGATCATTCTCCATAATAACACATATGGATTGAGTACTTTTGAGGGGTTTGGTTTTTACATGATCAAGAGGGATAATATAATACATCATGTATTTGATATAGGTTTGATGGGAGTTCTTGTCGATAGGACACATCTCTAATGTGATCAAGGATCTCAAAGGGATCGATGTATCATGGAAAAATAATTCCCTTATTCCATAATCTCATGAATTTCTTCCATAGAGATATGAATAATATTACCATGTCTCCAACCTATAACTCTAGTTTTTGTAAAAAAAATTCAACATAGATCTTATGTTAACTCTGAGCAGCCTTGATATGATACCTATTGGTCTTGACCTTTTCCACTATTTACTGAACCATTTCAGAACCTATCAATTTTCATTCACCAACTTCATCCCAACAAGTTGAAGTTATAAACCTATTTCCATAATGTGCTTCATTGGGAGACATTTGGAATATTGATTGTAAATTGTTATTATATAATAAATTTACTAGAGGAATATATTGATCCATTCAACACTAGAAGTCAATTGATAATGTTGTCAACATTTATTAGAGTGTCTCCATTGTCCACTCATATTGGATATCACTATAAGGGTGATAAGACAAGGTAAAATTCAACAAAGTATTTAAACCATGTTAGAGACTCTTCCAAAACATGAAAGTAAATATTGATCCATGATAAAAACACAATTGATATTGGTGTTCCAAGAAGCCTCACCACTTCTATAATTTTTATCCTCGTTAGTTTTTCAAGTGAAAAATCCCATAAAATTTCAACAAATTGAGTAGTCTTTGTAAGATAATACACCACAAACCATATTTCATTATTTCCTATTGATGTCTCCAAAAGACTCATGACAATGTCTATAGTGATTTTTTTACATTTCCATATTTAAAATGTCCCGCCAGTAGTTCTATCAAATATCTAGATAGATCATTTTTCCAATAAGGATGGATGGACAATGTCAAACTATGTGCATCATCCAACAACTCCTTATTAAACTTAGGATTTTATGATATACATAGTCCTGACCCAAATCTAACAGCTCGTTCTTCATTAAAATTGAACTCAGTGGAATTAATTTTTATTATAGATTTCATGTTATTTTTATTTCTGACATAATATTTTGAGAATTATTTATCTTCTCCAAAAGCGAATGTTATGAAATCATTTGTGAAAGGATTACTAATTATCCTTTCTTTATGATTCCCAATGTCATCCATTTCAAGTATAAGATTATCAGATCCTTCTCAATCCTCACCAATTATAAAATTGTTCGATCCTTTCTACTTAGAGAATATTACATTTTATTTTCATTTCTAGGATGGTATTTGATAGATCAGTCAAAGTCTGTTATCAGCTATAACCATCTTCATTGGAGCATATTCATCTCTTTCTGTGTAGATATATACTTGAGGATCTTGTGATCTATATATATTTTACACTTCTCCCAAAAGAGATAATACCACAAGATTTAAATGTGATGATCACTATGACAAACTATAAAACATATATTGGGTGTTTCTATACATGATCTATCAATTTCCTTGAAGTATAGGATATCACTCAAACATTTTAATCAACACACAACCCAAGACATTCATTGAATCATCGCTGAATACCATGAAACGTTTTCTACATGAGAGTATTTTGAGTAATATTGAATTGATAAGAATATTTTTCAACTCATTATTCTATATTCACATTCATAATTCCAAAAAAACATGACTTCATTCCAATTTTTCTGGGATAGATGGTTTGAAAGTCATAAGAAATTTTTCATAAATGGATATTAATTATGATATAATCCAAGGAATCTAGGATTATCCATCACATATGTTGGCCATGACCATGCTTAAATTTCTATTATATTTGAAGGTTCCATAGATATCATATTACTTGAGATAATATTCCCCACAAATTATACTTCCTTTAATGAGAACATGCATTTTATTTACATTTGAAAAATATTCTATTTCGGTTTTTTTACCGTAATGCTTAGATTCATCCCATGATCCTTCATGACATTGGAATATTTTAGAATATAATTTATAAATACTACCAAAAAAATTATTGAGGTAATCTATACGGACTCTATTCATTAGGTTCGTGAATATTATTGAAGAATTAGTGATTCCAAATAGAATTACTATGAACTCATAGTGCACATACCTTTTTCAAAAATACTCCATAGAGATATCCTACTTTAACATTACATGATAATATCCCAAATGAAGATCCACCTTAGAGATATAATGTTATCCACAAAGTTTATATAAAATTTCATCAATCCATGGAAGAGGATACATGTTATATATCTTGATTTTTTTGATCTCCTGATGATCAATGCAAAGCCACATTGATTCCTCCTTAATATTAATGAAGAGGATGAGTGAACCCAATTATGAAGAAACTATGTGGAATAATCCTTTAAAAAAATTATACATGTACATTTTTATTCAAATCCTAAAGTTACACATCAACAATTCTTTACAAAGCCTTAGCTAATGTTAGCACCCATGGTATAATCTCAATTGAAAGTTAAACGTCTCGACTATGATGAAGGCCAGGAAATATTTCGGGACATACCTTAACATAAGACCTCAAAATAAGAATGTATTAAAGGGTGATAATTTCTATAGAATCATTAATTTAGGATATAAATTCTTACTCAAAGGGAAATAATATCATTTTTTGATATTTCAGTTCTAAATAAGATTCATACCCCTTGAACTTGTACTGAATCAGGGTGCGATTCGAAATATAGATAGTGTTTACCTTCTCAGAAATTTTTTTTATGATATCTATATAGGGAAATCCAATCCATACACATTATTTACAAAAACTACATTATAGTTACAAATAAAAGGTACAATAGAAATTTCATCCCAAAAATTCTGATAAAGGAGGAGTTATACACTTGGGATACAATAATTAACCCATTTTTCATTTTTAATTAAAAATCTACCTCCATGATCGATGTTGGTGTAGGAATAGTTATACAAAACATGAATGATATAAAGGAACACATAGAACTAGAATAAAAAAGTATATTTTATATTTATTGATTGATAACTAGAGTACATATCACCACTTCATTATTGGGATCCACCTCAGCATTTGTGATAGAAAAATCTCTCCCATGTTGCCCTAGAGATTAGTGGTTGTCTCCAAAAACCCATTGATTAGTGTATTGTTTTGGAATGTTTCAATGTTACTTATGATTGAAACAATAAAAAATTTACATAGTGATTACTAGATCATTCATGTAACATAATTAATTTTTATAAGGAACGAATACGTTCGATAACATACATGATACGCCTCATCAATGTTAAAGAAACAAATAATTAATATTTTAATATTACCATTACAACATGACAATTAGAATCCAGGGAATGGACTATATTAAGTAAATATAGATTACACATGATTATATGATTAATTATTTGGCGAACAATTAATTGTAAATGAATGTATATCCCTTTTTGAAATAAACAGAATTTTATTTTTATGAAAAATATTTAAATGTCCACAAGTATGTTTCATACCAATAAATAAAAAAAATTGTATTGATGTATTATGTTAATTATATATATATAGAATTCATTATAATTTTTAAAATTCATTCTACGTGTTTTATTAACATTATATAAGAAAAAATCCAATTTTCCTCACACAAGAAGTATTTCTATGATATGAATGTTTTCCCACATTTTGATGGGGTACATGTTTTAAATATAATATTTTTCACTATTAAAAATTATATACGACAAAATAAAATTATTCTTTGGATTCAAGACATAAAAATTGTTTTTGGTTAATCTGTTTTTGTATTTTTTTTGATAAAACTCAATTTTTATTGAATAGTAAGAAAAATAAAGCATTTCAATTGAAAAATATTTTTTCATAAAAATTATTTATAGTTTTAAATAAAATTTTCAAATATTTTTCATAGCATACGTATATCATCCTTTTAATTTTTAATCCAACTTAGGTTATTGGACTCAATTTCTCATTGAAATTGTATATAAAAACTATATAAACTTTTGAATGTTTTACATTAAAAACATATTTTTTACTCCATTAACAGAATAAAATTATTATTAATTATTTGGAATATTGTGTTTTGATTTAATAAAAATGGAATCCATATTTTTAATCAAAAATTCCCTATTATGTAAAAATACCCCTTATATTTAATCACATTATAAATAATAATTTCGTTAATAATTTCTATTACCACGGTTAAGGGTAAATCAGGTAATTAAATGTTAACATTATATTATAAAAATATAAAATTACTCTAACAGTTGTCATAATTTAATTTTATGAGTGTATTATGAGCAATATCAACATTGTTTTGATTTTAGGGCCAATTGGAGGCACATGGATGAATTTAATGCATTTATAATATTTAATTCAATGAAAATTTATTTTTTTTATACATTTGTTTTCAACAAGTAATGTTTATTTATTTTTGGGGTTGTATAGGCCATCACATAAACTATAAATAATATTTATAAAGATAAAGTAATTTCCAAAATAATAATAATTTATATATAATTCTTATGAAATTAATAATTAAATTAAATAGTGACACATCGATGATTCAACAATTACTTAATTAATTGAATAATCAAATAAATTATATTTAAGATATTATAATAAAAATATAATGACATTATTTATATAATGAAATAATTTTTTGGATTAATTATACATTTTAGTTATGTTTTAAAATATTTTTCTTACTATATCAGGAATTTATGATATTTGTAAAAAGTTACGAAATGAAGAGTGTCCAAATATTCATTAATTGTATATTAAAATATTATTGGTTTAATAAATGCTATAAAATTTCAAAAACTAAAATATTCTTCAAGATAGTTGGTATAATTTCTAAATATTAAAAAATGACTATTTTATTTGTCATTTTTTATGTTATGGTAATTATATTTACCCTCAATGGGTAAATTACTTAATAAAATGGTAAAAGTAAAATGGATAAAAAAACGATAAGGATTAACAATATATTCAAAACTTGTATAAATTTTTTGGATGACTATGGTTCTACTCATAATCATAATATATTCAAAATAAACTATTTTGGGACCATTTATAATATAAAAAGTATTTATATTAATTTTATAATTTGAAGGATTCCAAGAGTTCCCCTCCCATCTCTTATAAAAGGGAACTGATTTTTACATTTTAATCACACTATAAAATCGATTTGGATTCACCATTCATTGAAAGAATACCTTCCTAGAATATATACCCATATTTTAGATGCCTTATTTTAGATATAACATCATTTTTATTGGTGTTATGGTGTTAACCAAATGATATTATCTGAAGAAGAGGTATCATTTTTAACTAAGGGTTTCTATTTTATTTTTTCTTTCACTTAAAGTAGATCTCAAAAAACCATGGTAAAATAATAACTCAATTAATATAAATATACGTAGATGTAATTATGTGTGTATAATTACCCATATCCATCCCCAATTCTATCAAATGGGGAAATGATTAATCATTCATGTGTACATTGGAACTATAACTTCCACGAACTGGAATATTTCATTTTCCATTACCAACTTTCAAAAATGGTTATAAAGGTATAATTAATGTTTATATATGTTATTAATGAAATATTTATTATTATAATATGATAATATATCCGTTAATTTCTAAATTTCTATGCACATAAAAATGATTACATTGCTCGTGCGTACGTGTGAACTATCACCTAAACAATCGGATGTGATTCATTTTTTCTCCAACATGTCACAAGTATGACAGATAGAAGTATATAAAAATTATTAATATGATATTTATAATATTATTATCATTATTTAAAAAAATGATAATAATTATCTTCTTTAAAAAATGATCATTGAAAAATGGGAATGTTACTCAAGCGTGTGTACGACATACCGTCTCCATGATTATAATGTTCTTCATTTTTCATAACCATACATAATGGATTCATTTAAAAGTAAATTTTATGTATAAAATTTATTACAATTTCCTCAATATTATTTGGGAGATGATGGAATAATGTCCACTTTTGACTATAGACAATATGCCAAATCCATTATGGACTCATATAATTAATATCATCAAAACGTCCAATATGAATATAAATAATTATATAATTGTTATAAAATGGTAATAAATCAAATAAAAAGAATAATAAATAATAAAATTTTCTCAAGAAAGTAAAAAATTAACCTCTATTTTTTATTTAGGAACATAATGAACATACATGACAAATTATAATTGTGGTAAGGGACTTTGTATAAATCCCCTTCCATTGAGTCATATTTTTATATTATACTCCCTCCTTTTTGTGGTGTATGAAAACACCCTTTTACATTAAATATAATATAGTGGTTTTCAAAAGGAATATTTCTCTATAGAGTGTCTGAAATTATTTAAAAATTATATAATGAATGTTTTTAACGTATATGGTGACAAGAATTATCTATCACTGTGACCATTATTTGATATTTGGATAACTATACAAGACATATTAATTTTAAAAGAAAAATAAATCACATATTTTCCTTTTTATTGGTATTTTTTTATTTAAAATGTTTTATAAAATGGATTTATTATTTCAATATCATGAAATAATTTCTTGTAATTCTAATTAAAATTTTATGAGTGAAATAATTAAAATTGTAATGTTTTATATGATATGATTATGTAATGTACCTAGATATTTGATTGGTTGAACATGATAAACCATGGATGGGTGGTTATGTTATAACCTCTAATGAATTGGGTGTGGAATATGGTTGTATGGATTTTCCATTTGTAATAGTGACATATACAGAAGTCAGTTTTAGGACTATTCAATTTGTAAAAGTGACATTTGTGGTTTTCAATCGTATGGTTATTCCAATTCATAATAATTACATCCAATGTTACCTACTATAATATTTAATGATTTTTTGGTTATATATCATTAAAACTATTTATTGTAAAAAGGTATGAAATTTATTTTTTTGATACGATGATCTATTTTTTAATGTAAAAAATGAATGTTTTTAAGGAATTTTTTATGGTTTTCACTAGCCTAATGGTTTTATTTCTTTATGTCCCTTAATGATCATTTTTTAAAATCCCATGTATTAACTTGATTTCATATAGAATTAAATATTGTTAATGAAAAATAAGGTATCATTATGAATGTACTGAAGATGTGATAAAAAAACAAACAAGTTTTTTAAAAAGGGATTCCTTTTGTGGAAAAGGTTTTCTAAAAATAACTATCCATTTGTAATATATGAGTATACTATGTAATATGTTTACCAAATTATATAAAACTATATGCCTAAAAGTTCTTTGAGAATCAAATAAAATAAATTCTTGTAAAAATATAGTAGAACTAGTTATGTTTAAGGTCGGTCTCTTATGGTTGGTATTAGAGAAGTGATTAGTCAACTATGGAGATTGGGATGTCTTATTAAGAGATATAGTTTTTCTTTATGGGTTTATAATTATCATTTTTTAATAAGTTTACTGTCTTAAAAATGATTTTTAGGATTTATGTTATCAAATTTTAAGGAGACAAATGCTAAATTTGGAGATATTAATTTTTTTAACGAATTAGAGTTATTGGCTTTTAGGACCCCAAATGAAAGGTATGAGATAATCCGTGATGTTAAAAACTGTTATTTTTAGTTTTTAGGACATTAACATATTTCTTTAATGTTATATGAATTTTATAGTTTTAAAAAAAGGACAACCTATAGGTTGGATGATAACCCATCGCATCTAGAAGAGCCATGAGAATAGAACACACAACCGAATAGAGACAAGGGCACATCACATACGACTGGACTACCAGAAGTCCTGGGTTATTATGAAATTTTTTTAGTTAAACAATTTTATGGATAAATATTATGTTTATTTTGGTAAAATATTTAATATATAACTGATAACCTTGTTGATTCGATGTTTTTTGGGATTAAGTGATTAATATTGTTTTATAAGATGTTAGATGTTTTTTAGAATCAAATCAGATTAAGTTAAATAAAATAAAATTTTATTTTATTTGAACAGGAAAAGATGAAATATTTTTCATATGAATCAATTATTTTTTTGTAGACTTAGGTTGAATCTAATTTTTTATGTAAAATATTAACCTAGTATAGTGAATTTTGGATTAGGGAAATTGTATTTTGGTTTGAGAAATCCTAAGTAATTGTTTTTATTTGGAAATGAATGTTTAATTTTATCTTGGATTAATATGTGATAAAATTAATCTAAATTTTTGGTTTTGATATTATTAAGAAAATAGTATTTTTAATGGAAGTTAATTTTTGAATGGTCTGTGTTAAAATATTGGGATTACTTTTGATTATGGGTGTTTAAACTACTTTTTCATCATATAAGATTTATTATTTTAGGAAATTATATTTTATTGTACTTAATATATAGGTTTTTTTAATGTATAATGATGTGAAAAATATATAGTTAATATTATTTGGATTATGTGATTCTCTAGATGTGGATTTTAGTGCTTTTAGTGTGAAACATTTCTATTTAATTTGATTTATTTAGATAAAAATATGTGTTTTTTTGGGAATTTATTAATGGATGAAACTATACTTAACAAGTATGTATATTTAATTATTATAATAGTAAATGAAGTAATATAAACCCCCAAATATATTAAAAGGATATTAGAAAAACATTTTTCATTTACATTACCTAGTATGAAATCTAAGACCATTTTAGTCAACTGAAATTTATTGAATTATATCTGTTAACCTCTTCCAGAAATTTTTTTCTCTCAATATCCATCAGAAACTAATGGTTAGGTTTCCCTTATATATCCAAGTTTTCCTACATGGAACCCTATAATTTTTTTATCTTTGGTGATCTTAATACTTCCATTTCATTATTTTAAATGGTAGTTTTTTTAATCCTTATTGTAATGTGGGACTGCAATAATGGTATTTTAAAAAATCCTAACTTAGTTACCAACCCTGAATTAAAATTTTGAGGCTGTAATTTTCAATATGCTAGAGAATGTAACTACCCTAGTTTTTTAATGAAAACGTTATGTTCAATAGCGTACATGATATGCTCTATCAAGCTTAAGGGAACAAGTAATTAATCCTAAAATTCTACCATTAATACCTAGTCATTATAATGGAAGGAATGAACAATATAAACTAAATATAATTTACACATGTATATGGAATTAATTATTTTATAAAAAATTATTTTTAAATGACTATAGAACCCATTTTAAAAGAAAACTATATGTTTTTAGGAAGGACTATTAAAATGAACACAACTGTGTTTTATATCAAACCTTAAAAATAATATTTTTGCATTATATTAATGATATATATATATATATATATATTATTTACACTAATTTTTAAAATTCATTTCCTATGTTTTATAACCATTATATAATAAGAAATCCAGTTTCCTCACAAAAAAAATCATTTCTAAAAAATAGCAGTTTTTCCACTATTTGATGGATCACATGTTTTATATCAAGTTTTTTTACCAATTTTATAAATTATATTCGAAAAAATAAACATCTTATTCAGAATTGTGGCATAAAAATTTACTTTGGATTGATTGTTTTATTTTTCTAATAATATTCTTCTTTTCATGTATAGTGAAAAAAATGCATTTTCATTGAAAAATAATTTTTCATTAAATATATTGGTACTGTTAAATGTCACTCATGATTGTTTTTATAGTATAATGAGATAGATATTATATCATTTTATCCAATTTCTGTTATTGGAATAAATTTCATAATGAAATTGGATATAAAAAATAAGTGAACTTTGGAATGTTTTACTTTGAAAACCCATTTTCTTATTCTGTCAACAGGATTAACTTTTAATTAATTTCTGTTAATTATGTGTTTTGAATTTGAAAAAAAGGATTATAGATTTGTAATAATAATGTCTAAAGTATTTAAATATATTCCTTTTATTTTTGAACATGTTGCGTAACATTCTTAATAATCTGTATTATCCCAATTTAGGGTAAATTGTGTAATTAAAAGTAAAAATTATATTATAAAAATATAAAATTACACTAAAACTAGTCATAATTTTATTTTATCAGTGTTTTACATCCAAAATAAACCTTTTATCTATTTTAGGATCACTTAGAGACACTTGGATTACTTTAATGCATTTATAATATTATATTCAATGGAAATTCATTATTTCTATACTTTTGTATTCAACTAGTAAATTATATTTCATTTTGGGTTATATTAGGATATATTTCAATATAAATAGTACTTATATAGATAAAATTATTACCTAAACCGCATTAATTTGTTTATAATTTTTCAAATATTAATAACTAAAATTAATGGTGGCATAATGAGGATGCACCAATAGCTTCATTAACTGAAGGATCAAATAAATGAGATTTAAAATATAATAATAAATTTAATTTCATATAATTTTTTCGATAAAAGCATATTATTTATTAAACTGAAATTATAGTGGTGTTTTCAAATAGTCTTTTATACTATACCAAGATGATATGAAATTTTTAAAAAGACAACAAATTAGTTGTGTCAAATTGATATTAATGGTATTTAAAAAATTTAAAATTTTTATTAAATGATATAAGCATTATAAAATTATAATATTCCGAAAATTAGTTTTGATAACTCCTAAAATTTCTTAAATGTCTATTTTATTAAAATTTTAGAATGTTATGTTAATTAAATTTTCCCTTAGTGTGTAAATTACATAATAAAATAGTAAACGGTAAAAGGGTTAAATAAAAGTTAGGGAATAAAAAAATATTTACAACATGCCTAATTTTTGTTGGAAGTTTTGATTTTTACACATTATCATCCTATGTTATAAATAAATCTGATTGGGTCTATTAATATTTAAAAATTAAAATATATTAATTTAATAATTTGATGGAATACAAGAGTGTCCCCTCCTCCTATAAAATAGAACCCATTTTCTATCTCCATTACAAATGAAAACCTATTTTTTTCATCCAATTTTTGAAAAACTACCACCATAGAATATATCCTACCATTCTATTTGTGTTATTTTGGCCAGAACACCCTTTTTGATTAGAGTTAATGTGTTAATGAATTGATATCATTTCAAGAACAAATATTTTTTTAATTATGTGTTTCAATTTTAATTCTTCTTATATTTCCTTCAAATCAACCTCATCCATGCTAAAATAATAATTGAAGTATCCTCAATATACTGATATTTTATTATTCTTGTATCATGGCCCATATCCATCTCAATTTCCATCATATGGGGAAAACTTAAATCCCTCGTGCTTATATGTGAATTATCACCTCCACGACCAAATATAATTCGTTTTCCATTACAAAATCTAGAAAATGGTTATTATTATGGAATTAATTTTAATTTATTATATTTATGAGATATTTATAATTATAATAGAATAATATATCAATTAATTTATCACTATCCCTTCATATAAATATGATAATGTCGTTCGTGCATGGATGTGAACTATCACCTCCACGAAGTGATGAGATTGTTTTTTTCTCACTATATCACATGTATGATAAATAAATATGCATAAAAATTATTAATTTTATATTTATAAAATTATGATAATTATTTAATGAAAAAATAATAAATACCTTATTTCAATAATGATCAATGAAAAATGGGAACGTTACTCATGCATACGTACAACCTATGGTGTCTATAATTATAACAATTTTCATTTTGAAGACCAAACCAAATTATTTGATTTAAAATAACTATTTATGTATAAATTTTTTAATATGTTATGAATATTAATTTGGATATTATGGATTAATGACTACTTTAACTATATACATTATAAAAAATCCATTTTTTACTCATATAAAGAATATCATCCAAACCTCTAATGTGAAACTAAATAACAATGTAATTGTTATAACATGGTAAAAAGTCATATAAAAGGAATAATAAACATTAAATGGTTCTCAATAATGTAAATAACTATCTTATTTTTGTTTTTGAATAAGATAAATAACATATGTGAAAAAAATATACTCGAGGTAAGGGACTTCGTTTCGACGCCTTCCATTGGTACATATTTTGTTGTCATACTGCCCCCTTATTTTTTAGGTGTATAAAAAACCCTTTTACTTTTAAATTATTTCAATTGATTTCAATGTAATATTTCTATATTGAGTGTTTTAAATTCATTACAAATGATAAAATGAATTATTTTAACCCATACAACGATAATTAATTCACCATTGTTATGGAAATTATTTGATATTTGGATTCCTCTACAAGGATTAATGTTTTTAAAAGAAAAATAAATCAATTATTCCATGATTTTGAGTATTTTAGAATTTAAAGTGATTTTGAAAATGGGTTTATTATTTAAATATATTGAAATGATTTATTGTTATTTAAAATTAAAATTTATAAGTCAAATGATGAAAATGGAAATATTTTATGTGTTATGATTATATAATGGTAGTTGGACATCTTATGGGTTGTTACATGAAAAACCAAGGATGAATGACTGTGTTATAACATAAATTGAGTTGTTCATGGAATTCAGTTGTGTTACTATTCCTTTTTAAGAGTGACATGTAACACTGTTTATAGTTTCCTAATTTTATTTTAGAAAAGTTATATCTCAAGTTACGAACTTGTATACTATATTTTCTTTTATGAGATTTAGAATTAAAATAATTTATTTTAAAATTTTAATATAATTATCTTTTTGAAATGATGATCGATTTTTTTGGGTAAAAGGTATGTTTTAAGTTAATGTTTTATGGTTTTCACTGGATTAATTATTTTCTCTCTTTATGTCCCTTAGTGAGGTTTTTTTCTCATCCAATGTTTTAAAAAGTTTTTCACGAGGCTTAAAGATTGTTAAGGGAAAATAAGGTGTCATAATGAATGTATTAAATATGTAAAAAGAAAAGAATCCATGTTTTCTTTAAAAAGGGATTCATTTATAGAGAAATATGTATACTGAGCCTGAGTATCCACATGAAATGTATTTTTTTACTACATACAAGTTTGATCAAAATAAATAAAACTATATACTTAAATGATCTTTGGGAATGAATGAAAATAAATTATAGTGACAATTCACTAGAATAAGATATTTTTAACGCTAGGTCAATATAATTTATATGACAGAAAGGACTACACAACTGTAGGGATTTTTTTGTCTTATTAAGAGATATGGATATCATCACGAGTATAAAATTTTGTTGTTGTTGATAATTTTAATGTCTTTGAGACACTTTTGAGTATTCAATTTAAGAAATTTTAAGGTGTATAATGATATATTTAGATATATTCCTTTTTTAAGTAATAATGTGTAATTACAATTTAGGATGAAAAATGAAATGTATTATATATCCACTTTGGTTAAAACATGTTATTTTTATTTTAGAGGAATTTACAATATTTAACAAATGTTATAACAATTATATATTTTTTCTAAAAACGGATAACCCCAAGAAGGGTGAAAACCCATCACATCCAGAAAGGATGAAATAATCGAACAAACAACCAAAGATGGAAAAGGGTGAATAACCTACAACTTTCCAACGTGAAGTCTCAAGATAGTATATTTTTTAGTTTAATATTTTAAATTATTAATAATAAGAATATTTTGGTAAAATATGGTTTATCATATTGATAACCTAGTGTATTTCTATTGAATATTGGAGATTGAAGTAGTTTTTCATCATATAAGGTTTATTATTTTAGAGTATTATCTTTTATTATTCAAAAACATTTTTTATCGGTTAATGTATAAATATTGGAGAAATATATACTTAATATTTCTTTCGAATATGTGATTTTCTAGATTTTTATTCTAGTGCCTCTAGTGGAAAATTCTATCATAAATAATCATATTTTGGATAAAAAGATGAGTTTTTGAAGTAAATTCATTAAAATAAGATATATTACTTGATAAGAAATTATATATCCTTGTGATATTAGTACGGTTATTAATTTAATTCCTCAAATCTATAAAATGGATTGTAAAACAATAACATCTTCCATTCACTTTCCTACTATGAAATCAAAGACTATTGAAACCAACACAAATGTATGGTTTTTTAATTGTTATCAATATCCTGGAACATTTTTATGTCACTCTCCATTATAAAATTATGATTATTTTAATCTTCCAAATACATTGTTTTCAGTATTGATCTATTGTATTTGTAATCTTAGGCTATCTTAATATATCCCTTTATTTCTTTTAATGTGGTAGTTTTATTAATCCATTTTTCGATATGGGACTACAAATAAAGATATATTGAAAACTCATACCTTAGTTAAAATCCCAAAATTCAAATTTGGAGGATTAAATTTCCAAAATATGGGGAGAATGAAAAATCCTGAGTTTTTAAAAGGACACATCGTATTTGATATCATACATGGTACGTCGAATCAATATTAATTAAAAAACTAAAAAATATTTAATTGTAATCAATAAAACCCAGCTGTTAGAATGGAGGGAATGATAAATATTAACTAAATATAATTTAAACATGTATATATAATTAATTATTTGGTGAGAATTTAATTTTAAATAAATTTAATCCTTGTTTTAAAATAAAAGAAATTGGTTTTCTAAAATACTATTTAAATATGCACAAGTGTGTTTTATAGAATTAAATAGAAAAATACTTATTTTTGGATTATATTGATGAAATATATATATATAATATTAATTATAATTCTTATAATTTATTTTAAGTTTTTCATAGAAATTATATTAGAACAAATCAAAATTTTCACATTGAAGAAGTATTTCTGAAAAATGGAAACTTTGGAACTTTATGACTACTCATGTGTTTTGAACCTAGTTTTTATATGTTATATTAATTATAATTAAAAAATATACTTATTATTTTTAAGAAGGACCTCAAAATTTACGTATGTTAAATTTTTTTTATTTTTCTGATAAGATTTATTTTTTAGGAATAATGAAAAAAATAATGCATTTTGATTAAAAACTACATTTTCATCATATTTGTTTATAGTGTTAAATAATATTTTTGAATTTTTATAATGTAAAAATATATAATATTTTATCATTTAATCCAATTTTGGTCATTGGAATCAATTTCCCATGGATTGAATATATAAAAACAATTTGAACATATGGATTTTTTTAAATACTCATTTTCTTATTCCTTTAAAATACGTAACTTTTAATTAATTTCAGATAAATTTTTATTTTAAATATGGAAAAAATGATTCTATATTTGGAATCGGAAGGGTTAAATTATGTAAATTGGACCCTTTTATATTTGGACATTATGAATAGTAACTTTGGAAATAATCGTTATTACCATGTTTATGGGTAAATCAATGAATTAAATGTAAAAAATATATTATAAAATTACAAATTTACCCTAAAAATGATATAATTTAGTTTTATAAATGTTTTCCTAGAAATATCATCACTGGGTCAATTTTAGGACCACATGGATTCACATGAATGGCTTTAATATATTTCTAATATTATATTGAATGAAAAGTCATTTTTGTTACAGTTATGTTTATTACAAGTAAAGTATATTTAATTTGGATAAATACATGGGGAATATTAGACTATAAAAAGTTTTTTAGAAATATAATATTATTACCTACTTCATGTTAATTTATTTATTTATTTAGAAATAAATAATGAAATTAAATAGTGACATAATGGTGGTGCAACAATTGTATCATTAATGGATAAATAAAATAAATGATATTAATGATATTATAATAAATATATCTTGATATAATTAATGCAATCCACAAATTTTATTAATGAATATGAAATTTTGGCTATGTTTTAAAATAATTTTTTTACTATATTATGTTGTTATGATATTTTTTAAATGTAACGAAACGAATAGTTTCAAAAATGACAATAATGGTATTTTAAAATATTAAATATATTATTAAATGATATTAAATTTATAAAAAATTTATGATCTGGCCAACTTGTTAGGATAAGTCATAAAATATCATTAATGACTCTTATATTGGTCTTTTTTATTTTATAGTAATTAAATTGTCCCTCAATGTGTAATTTACTTAATAAAATGTTAATATTTAATATGGTTAAAACAAAACGATTAGGATTAAAAATATATATTAAAATCTAGTCTCATTTTTATTTTATGATTTTATTTCAATCTATAATCATCATATATTCAAAATAAATTACTTTGGGACCATTTAGACCAAAAAATGATCTATATTAATTTAATAATTTGAAGTATTCAAAGAGTGCCCCCACTCTTTTAAAAGGGAGTCGATTATTATCTTTTCTTTAGACCTTATAACTATTTGGATATACCATGTTCTTACTAAATAACATAATATAATACCTCACACATTTACGAGGTACTATTTTAGGCATAACAACCTTTTTAGAGGTGTTATGTAGTTAATAAAAATAAGAGTTGTCGTTTTAATTAAGTCTTTCTATATTATTCATTATTCCACATCATTCAAATCTTTTTAAAACATAAAAAAAGAATGACTAAAATATTCTTAATATTATGAGATTTTATTATTATTTTCATTACCCATATCTATATCCAATTCTATCTTATGGTAAAATAAATAATTTTTCATTCGTACCTGTAAATTATCACCTTCACAAACAAATGTAATTCATTTACCATTACCACCTGTAAACCATACTTATAATGATGGAATTAATTTTTATATATTATTCTTAAGAAATTATTATCATTTTTAGAGAATAATATATAAATTTTGTTCTTAATTTCTATTCACATAAATATTATAATGACGTTCATGTGGACATGTGAACTATCACCTTCATGGAGCGAAGCGATTCATTTTTCTTAACCATATCTCATTTATGATGAATATAAATATATATTAATTTTTAATTTCATATTTTTGATATTATGATCATTATACACATAAAAAATAAAAAAAATTCTTCTTTCATATTGATCAATGAAAAATGGGAACGTTACCCATGTATAAATGCTTCCTATTATCTCCATGATTATAAAGTCATTAATATTTCATAACCATACCAAATGTTTTGAGTTAAAACTATAATTTATGTATAAAAGTGATTATTATGTAATAAATATTGTTCTGGAGATGATGTACTAATTACAACTTCTGAAAATAGACATCGTACCAAATCAATTTTTGAATCATATAACAAATATCATCAAAATGTCCAATATGAACATAATTGACAATGTAATTGATATAAAATTGTAATAAGTCACAAAAAAGGAATAATAATTATTATAAGGTTATAAATAAACTAAATAGTTAACCTATGTTAATTATTGAGGAAGATAAATAACATACATGATGTATGAAACTCAAGGTATGTGACTTCGTCTCAATACCCATCAATTGAGATATCTTTTTTGTTATACTCAATCTTTATTTTGAAGGTGTATAAACAACCACTTTTAGTTTTAATTCCATTAAAAGGTTCTTAAAATAATTCAGTATATATAGAGTGTTTTTATTTATTTATAAATGATAAATGGAATGTTTTATTTAACACATACATCCACAACGACTTCTCTGTTGTCGTGACTGTTATTAAATATTTTGCTTCCTCTACAAGACTTCATGATAATAAATTAAAATTAAATCAATTATTTTAACTTTTTGGGTATTTTAGTACTCATAATTGTTTTGAAAATGGATTTATTATTTCAATCTCCTGAAATTATTTCTTTTGATTGCAAATAAAGTTTATGAGTGGAGTGATGAAAATTTCAATCTATTGTGTATTACGATTATATAATGGAAAACAAATATTTTAATGGTGGTTACATGGTGAAACTAGGATGGGTGGTTTTGTGATAATCCCAGGATTTGTGGTTACATTATAAACTCTAAATCATGGGGTACAGATCTTCACCATATGGTTATTCCATTTGTAAGAGTGACATGAAAGGAAGCCAGTCATATGAAAATTTCATTAGTTAGAGTGACATGTTTGGAAGTAAACTATATGGTTATTCCATTTTAGAATAATTATGTCCCATTTACATACTTATATATTATATGGTTTCTTATGAGATTTCATGAAAATCAATTATTTTTTCAAGGTAAGATAATTATCATTTTTAAATGATGATATCTTTTGTATGGTATATGGTATTCTTTATTATAATGAAATGTTGTATGGTTTTCACAGGACTAATTTTTTTCATTCATGACATCTTTTATTAATATTTTGTTACCATCACATGTTTTAAATTGTTTATCAGTTGTATTAATGATTGACAAGGAAAAATAAGGTTCCATGATGATAGTGTTGAAGATATGACAGGAAAATAAATCATGTTTTATTTGAAAAGGGATTACTTTGGTTGGAAAAAAGATATTGGGTATGAGTATACACTTGTAATTTATGGGTTTAATATGTAAGATTTTGAATCAATTTTTTAAAACTCTATACCTAAATGATCATTGAGAATATTAAAAAATAAATTATAGTCAAAATCTACTATAAGAATTTATGTTTAATGTCAGGTCCTTATGATTTCATTCATCTCTCACACTAGTGGGATTATCCTCTTGAAAATTTCTAGCTATGTTTCCTTCCTTCCCACAGAGAAAGAATTTACTCACCACCCTTATGAAATTTTTGAGTTTATCATTTTCACTGTTTTCAAAAATGGGATTTTGGAATTTTATTGCATTGTTAGATTCATCAATAAGATTTATATAATTAAACTCAACTCTACACTTCTTATCCATGAAATACCATTAAGATTCATGGATATCCACTTATTTTTTGGGGGAACATTATAAAATTTCCTCTTAGATAAAAAATTATCAGAAATCTAGATATTTTTTTAGACTATGTTTTAGCATACCAAAGAAGTAGTCAGCCTTGTATTCTGGGATGATGACAAAGCTAATGGTGTATCATGAATATATTGTGATATAATCCTTATACACCCTAATAGATTCCTCATCTAGTATCAAGATGGGATGTAAATTCTCTTCTATTTTAAGTGAGGTAGTGTGAGGAAAATATTTTTTAAAATTATCTTCTGGAATTCCTTCTACCCCGGACAATCAATTTTTTTCTTAGAATTCATATTATTGATCATTGTACCTCACTAATCATCATATTAAATAATAAGATAAAAACCTATATAACCATCTCTTGTTCAGAATGTTGAATGATTGGGTAGAATCTCAAAATGGAGTTAATACTTCTTTCCATGATTATGGGATCACATGAACTATTGAATGTCAGAGTCCTTTATCACCTAAAGTTCTAAATTGAAAAAATATCATTCTTAAGAGGATGCTTGTATTCCTATAGATCTATTTTGGTATTCAGAACCCAATTCAACTGAGGGAGTATCATAAAAAAGTTCCTTATTCCTTTTTACATTAGGTTGAGAGTCTTAATTAGGTAGTAATCACATTACCCTTAATATTTATTTTTACTCACTTCCTCTAATTACCTACCATTGGATAGAATAAATGTAAAATTATGAAGGATATTTCCTGAACTATTAAACATCTAAACACAAATCTAATGAAATTAAATGGATAAATTTTAAATGGAATTTATTCATTAACTTATAATGTTCTTGAGTTTCAATATATTTTATACATGATCTATTTTCTAACATATAATTTAATTGGAAGTTTCATTCCATTAATAATAGTTCACAGGGATATTGTGAATTTATCAAAGTATTTACCCCAGGTGTTTTCCAATAGTTTTCAATGAAGGACAATTTTTTTCACCATTTCCAAGTTAAGTCTATCTCATCACAGTGAATTCTAGTTTTACACCTATGTATATCTATTCCCAATCCATATACACTTATAGTATCAAGATAGAGATTTTTTCTTGACAAACTACATTATCTAGAATTTTAAAAAATAGGGATATTATATAATACTAATTCTTATACCCAATTCTTTCTCTAGGATTTTATAATCCTAATCACAAATATAAATAATCTTTTCCTTTGATGCTAACTTTGAAAACCCATCTATTTGTTAGACATTAATTTTTGATTTCATATATAAGATTTGAAATAATAAAACCCATATGATCAATGTTTCTTGTGTCTTTGGTAATTAGGTGTATTACATAACAACTTATTACATGGGATATAAAAAAATATTGAAAACTTGTTTGGTGTGGTCAAATTATACCATTACACATAATACTACATCGGATAACCTAGGGACATACATAAGAAGGGGTGATTTATAAATCCCAGTAAGGTAATAATCATGGAATAACATGAAGAAATTATTACATGTTGTACTACAGGCATATCAGTGAGACAAAAATTGGGTTATAATCATAAAAATGAACAATGAGGCATGATATATCAGGATAATCATAAATACAACATTGGAAATGTTGAAAAGACATAAAGCACTATATAAAAAACATAGGTCAGGGGTAATTTTAAAGAAATAATGAAGGAATAAGTCTCGTGATGGATTAAGTTATCTCTCTAATCCCTTTTTGGACATCTCGTGAGACTAAAACATTAACCAATGCATCTGATCACTATATATATATAGGCACAACTATCACATTAGTTTCATTATTATGCTTAAGCGCGCCACACAGATCATAAAAAATGGAATCATTTATCATCAAATTTAATAAATATTTATATTATCATGTCATATATACATTTATGTCATTAATAAAATAAGTATAAGTTCATGATGTTGAAAAGTCTTTATAGGAAAATTGTACAATTTTTCACTACACAATTATTTGGCATTAAAAATCACTGTGAAATTTACACAACATAACAGGGGAATATAAGTGTTAATGGAAGGGATTAATTAGATTTAAATGGGTAAATAATAGTTTTAGAATAAAATCCATATTAAGGGGAGAATTTAAGAACATATCACATCATTATGAACTGGAGGTAATAGTCATATGATAATGAACAAACTTGAATAAAGAGGCAAAGTAGATGACCCCTTACCTTGATAGGGTGCTTTTAAATTAATTGGAGGAGCTTATTAAGTGGTTGGGAGAACCTTTGTAGGAATATAGATAGGGTGGGGAAAATTAAATATTTTCTTCATGTTTTTTCAGTGTAGATAAATGGGAGAATTGGTGGGTTTATATAGGAAATAAATGGGGGATTTTTTATAATTTCTCAAACTTAGGTTTTGGACTCCATATAACAAAATACCTAAAACCACGAACCTTCCCATGGTTTCAAACAATGAGGGGTGGGTGTAATTATTTTGCTAGGCCAAGGGATAGATATATTAAAATAATACCATTGATGATGGGGAAGAGTCATGATTATAAAGAAATTATTCTAAAACCGTAGAATATATTAATGGTTTCTGAGGATTCATAATGGCATTATAAAATTAAATAAATAAACATACTATTACATTATATTAGATGGTAAACATATATTTTTTAATGGTTTCCCAATATAATTTTATTACATCTTTTTTTTCATCATAATATCCTAATACACACTGTATTTTTATACTATATAGGATTTTTATCCAAATATTATATTGTCGACAAAAAATTATAAAAAACTCACCATTTGATTATTTTAGCATTTTGATTCCAAATTCAGTATAAATTTTATCAAAGTAATTTTATAAATACGTGAATTTTCAATTTTTAAATAATAATGTAAATTTATTGACAAATGTTGCATTTTTTGACAATAATAGATTTTAGAACCCTTATAAATGTTAAATTTACATTCAGAAAAATTATATGATTATTTATTTCTAGTCAAATATATTTAGTAATTTTATTTTAGTAAAATATTTTCTATTATAAAATTATTTTAATTCATAAACACGTAAATTTAATTTGAATATTCCCAATAAATATGGTTTTTGTATTATTTTATCAAAATAAAAAATCATTTATATAGTAAAAATAATAAAATGAAAATATATTCATTATTATATGAAATATAAATATTCCTGTTATCATGGAATTGATACATATCCTTTTAAGACATGAAAAATTCCAAAATATTAAGGTGAATGATCGAGATATTTGATGGTGTGATTCAGTGTAAATGGTTTGGGTCATGATCATGATGATCTTGAACTTCTATCGTAAATGGTTTCCCTAATTCTTTATTTACTGGATGTCATCTTGTTTTTGTCAAAAGGAAAATAACAGTGATGCTATATTCCTTAGAATCTATGATAAATGGGATTAATAAGATACAACCTTGTTGGTTGAGGTCATCACTTCATTTGTCTATGTCAATTGGATTTTTCACAACCCTATATTTATTCTAATCGTACAATCACTATTAAATGAATATATTATCAAATGTAAAGATACATAAATGTATTTTAATTTTCATAGGATATAATGAAACCAAATAAGTTCATGATCTTTCAATGACCATAATATATAATAAGACATATAATTCAACTGTAATAGGAATTTTATTTATTAATATTCAGATCCATTATTTTAATAATTGTTATATTTTTATTAATTACAAAATATTCTTTAAAATTATTCTTTCAAAAATAGGATAATCACAGCATTGTGACAGGTTTCATAAAATTAATCAAAATATATAATCTCCATATTTTAAAAATGACAACTTTGAATAACCTAATATGTAATAAATATGTATAATAAAGAATTTTCAATTAAAGAAACCACACTTTTTACACATGATTATTTCTAAAATGTTATAATAATTATAAAATTTTATTATAACCCAGTTAAATTTGAACATTTTTCAAGAAATAAAAAATCGTCAATGATTGAACCATTAATCACATTTTTTAATCTTATTAATTTTCTAGTATATAATGTGTTGTAATTTATGAACGGTGTCTTAATTAAATAAATATTTCAATGTATATTATTCATTAAAAATAATTTATATAGAAAGGTGTTTCATAAATCTAGATAAATTTTAGTTTATAACCATTTATATTAGAGAAAAAATACTTTGAGAGGTCTTTTTATATGAATGTCATAATATCTTTAGCTACAAGATAATAATCAAATTTAGACACTTTAAAAGGTCGTATGATAATATATTTTAGTACCAAATATCATTTATCTCTAATAAATTTTCATTAAAAAGTAATAATCTTTTAGTAACCATAAAATGTGGTCATTATAGTATAAAAATATTACAAGATAATAGTCAATTCCTTGGGTAATTAAAAATTCTAATATTTTTGTAAATATATACTAAATAATAAAAAATATTTCTTAAAAAATGAAAATATAAAATTTTATAATTCACATAAATTTCCTAAATTTTTATACAAAAGAAATATGCAAATATATATAAAAATACACTCAATGTATTAGGAAGAAATATATAATTCAGTTTAACAAAAATTAAATTTAATTACATTAAAAATTAAATTATAATGTAATATATTAAATAAAATTATATATATAAATTTTGTAAAAAAATCTTTTTATCGTGTTTAATATCAATATATTCTATATTTTATAAAAATATCACTTTTTATAAAAACATCAACCTTTCATTATTCTCACAAACCTTATTTTAAAATGCACATAAAATTTATTAATATAGAAATAATTCTATCCAAGGTTTATTTTCATTTTTTCATGAAAAATAAATCTCTCTCAGTCATTTTTTGTTATTTAATTCATCTTACATAATTAAATAACTATATAGACCCTTTACTAAACTTTTATCAATTTTAGAACCTAAACATTATATTTACATATATTTAATTCTTATGTTTATCAATTACCCTAGGTATTATTATGATAATAATTAAAATGTACCCTAATATATATTTTTTTATTGTTTCAAACACAAGGAACAAATGGGTGAACATGACTGGGACTTTTATAATTTATTAATTTATTGGAATAAAATTAATTTTTATTACATTATTATATATAATAACATGATCTAAGAATCATTATAAAAAAATTATTAGATTTTCCTTTGTTTTGATGACATTGGGACATTGAACAAAAAAATATTACATGTAGAGTGTATAGTAAAATTGATTTATCTTTGTAGTTATGTGTAATTTAGTTAGTGAATTTATATAAATATTATATATACATATAAAAAATGAATTATGTTTTTTCCTGTAACTTAACAGTTATAAATTTTGATGGTGACTTACTAGTGGTATAATCATTTCACACTTTTCAGTTAAATTTGGGAAATAGTTTAACATAATATTTTAGTACTATCATAATGTGAACCTCAAGAGTAAAAAGTAATTTGTAATCATTTATGAAAAATAAAAATAAATAAATTATCATTTTTATACATGTCCATATTTATAAAAAAACTTTTAATCTGGGCTTGGAAAATTGAATTTTGTTACTTAGTGGTAGACCTAAATTAATATTTCTGTCATTTTTGTCCTCAACTGTTGGATTTGAATTTCTGAAATTATTACTATATGAAATATTAAAATTGTTCATTTTGATGGATTTTTTGAGAAATTTCAAAATTAACCTAAAATATTTGTCATATAAGGTGTCTATTAGAACATAAGATTTTATATTTATGTATATTATAGAAATATGTTTTATGAAGTCCTAATTTTTTTACATGAAAAACAAAATAATGATTATTATGGAAACAATAAATGATTAATTTCAGTAATTTTTTTTTCATTTTTTTGTTATTTGATATAGTTTAGTAAATTTCTAAATTAATTGTACCCTCATAAGGTTTAGTGATAATTTATTTCTCAATTATCTAATTCATATTAAATTTCTCACTGTGAGTCAAAAATGTCAAAAATAAAATTTTGATACCAGCTGATGGGAATTGAATCCCATTTATTTATTTTAACACATTTGATATATATTACTAATGAAGTGTAATTAGATTGAATTTTAAATTTGATGATTACTAGGGAATCTGATTCATATGTTTCCTATTCTTATATGAAAAAAATTGTTTGAGTACAACTAGGTGATAATTTAAATAGATTAAAAACATGTATATAAATATCTATTGTATAAACCTAATATGGATAATTAAAAATAATGATAACTGCTTGGGATCAATCTTACCAATTATTTTAACCACTAATTGGTTTACCAAATTATTGACTAATTCATTGGATATTCCACTGAAATAACATAATTTTTATGATTTATAAACCAATAAACAACAACACACAAACAGAGACACCAAGTGTCTATAACCTTAACAAACTATTTACAAGTGCATATTTGTTAATTATTGGTATATGTTTTACCACGACAAATAGTCACTGTATTATTATTAATAAAAAGTTAATACAGTAGGAGTAAAGTATTAAACACTTTAAAAAACTCAACCCAATAATTATGCTATTAGTCCCTTTAATTATAGTATAATAAAGATAAAAATGAATAATGTTCAATAATAAAAGACTATAATAATGAATGATAGTGTACCTTCCTATATTAGATCCTTCCATCCACCATAGTATAAACCACATGTTACCTCTACAAAAATCACCTTTTTCGAAAGAGATAATTTTAAAAATGAAGTGTCACCATATTATTCTATCTCCAAGATAATATTCATTTAATTATAGTAGTCAGTAAATCAAGGAAATGTAATATATACAAGCATGTAATATATGATCAAATAATAATATAGAAATTCATGAACTAAAATTTTGATTTTAATCAGATATACCAATAATCTTATCTCCAAATATTTATATTAATATAAAAGTAATTATATCATGATTAAATTCATCAATTCATAATAAAAAATTTCATTCAAAATCATGATATGTAATAATGACATGATTCATAGATAATGTTGAATATTTTTAATAATATAATGTCATTATTGTATGGTTTAGAAAATTATGGATATATTTATAGAAATTTAGTTATTTAATATATTAAAATTTCTTTTTCATATCATTCTAATTGGTTTAATCATATTAATAAAAACCAATATATAGCCATGAAAATCACGGTCTTATTGTTTTTCTTATCAATATAGCCACCATATAAAAGTATTGTTTAAATCACAATATGTAGTTATAATATAGTGGACAACCGTATGATGTATTCTAGAAAAAATATATTGAATACCTCTTATATAAACCAACTTAAACTCATTATTAACATCATAAATATATGTAATTTCATTAATAATCTGAAACTCATCCACAAAAATAATGGCATGTATTATGATTTATTTCTAGATTAATGTTTAAACACGGATTGATTAATATGTAAATCATATATAGATTAAGAATAAAAATATTTATCTATAAATTATCATGAGAATATTATGACCAGATTAAATTCCATTATTATTTGTTCTCCACTGTCTTATTAAATTTTTTTGTAGATTTCATCCATTGTAGGTCAAATAAATATAAAAAAATTCCCTCAGTATATTGATAATAAATAAAATATGATTTTATTGAAAATTCATGAATCAAAAAAAAATTAAAATAAGACATGGTATACACCCAATACACGAGTTATCTATAAACTAGATTACCAAATATATTAATATTTATGAGAGTAATCCATCACTCAGTGAAATGAATTGTATTCAACTTAGGAACATTCGATAATGTGATTATTCCCATTAGGTTCTCCCTTTATAGATTCTTGTTTCAGAGGTGGACATGTACTGGATGTTTTACTTAATGTTTTAAATTTTCTTTCAATTTTAAAAAATTTCATATGATTTTGGTTTTTTGGTGTCTTGTGTGGGTTCTATTATAACATTAAAAATTATTGAATTAAAATAAAAAAAGATTTTTATGTATTAAAGAATCATAAATTATTAGTGAAATATCGTTACATGAAAAAAATACTTTCATAATCTCATGGACTACTTAATCTCACCCTTTTTAACATACTTTATTCTTATTAATAACTCGTTATTCTCTGTCATTTCATTTTTCACAAAAATATATTAAATTTTGTAGAAATTATAGAATGTTCTAATTTCACCCCCATTAATGAAAATCCCCTTAAAACCATGCCTCTGTATATTTTTTCCCAATTTACTAGATTACAACAAAAATGTTCTCCCCCTTTTTCATGAAAAATAATGTAATTCAGGAGGAATATTATATAACATATACTCTGAGATTTTGGGAGATAATTAACTCCAAATATCAATAAATAATGATAAAATGAATCCTAATTCTTAGGATGCATCATGATATTAAAATATTGTTTTTTAAAAAATAATCTACGTTAAAAAAATCTAATTTTCCCTTTATCACTGATAAAAATATAATTTTATTTCAATAATTTATATCCTTAAAATTTTCAATGGATTCATTAACAAATTAATTTCACTATGTTCATAAATAAATATAAAGTGGATTTGTGACTTCCATCCTTTTATTCTCATGATATGATTTCATTCAAATAATTTACCTTCATTATTTACATTCTAAAATAAAATTAACATTAATTATTCTTATAAGGATTTTCATTTTTTTCTTTAAGTGTAAATAAACACATGTATTCTAATAAAAATCCTCCTATACATGTTTAAATATGTTCTCTAACATTGCATGTAAAATTTATACTGAAATAACCTAGAAATTAAAAATATTTTAAATTAGAATATTGTATTCCATAATAATTATTATCATTTAAAATATTGTTCTTTACAATAATAAGTCTTGGATCTTTTAGATTTCAATGTAATTGTGCACATGAGCTAACAACAAGCACGGTGTATGACATATCCATATTCAAGGAAAATAATTTCCTGATTAATATTTTGAAACCATTCTGATTCATAACCACTCAACCATCATAATTGGAAAACATTATTCAAATATATGTGGGAGTACATACCTCACATTATTATTCCATTATAATCCACTTCAACAACTTGTGATAAAAATTTTTCGATGATAAAAAATAAATTCTTTAATATAAAAGAATTTTTAACTATAGAAAAATATCTTCCCCATTGTTATTATCATAGAAAAAAAATCATCATTTGTTTAGAAATTATTTATCAGGATTTAAACACATTTTTATCACATATAATATCATTATAACATAATATTTTAATGATTGAATTTATATTATTTTTTTAACAGAAACATAGACAAAATTTTCCTTTCATAAAATATATCTTAATCATTTAATAATATATAATTTAATACTATGTTGAATGTGTATGTTTAGGCCCATAGAGATATTTATTTATCTTATACACTTTGATACTATTAAAACCAATGATTTATCCAAAAAAATTAAATTACATATCCTCATCATGTTCTCCTCCCAACAATGAAAATGTGACACTAATTTTAAAATTATTTTAATTATTTTAAAGAAAATAATTAATAATTAATATTATATAATGTATCCTTGAAACTAGAGAGACATATTATAGAAATAATTATCTGTATTAGTAAATATCCTTTAAAAACGAAACACATTAATTAGATGCCACCTACATTTTTATTATTGATCTTATTCATGAAAACGCATTTCACTCATTTCAAATTCTCTTCCTTGGGATGAAACACCAGCTCTCATTTGTTATTATTCCTCATTTTATCATACTCTTCATTATTATAAGCTATAAAGTCCTTCTATTTTCGAACTTATTCAGTATTTTTTAGTTCAATTTGAGAAATTAATTTTTTATTATTATAATTACTTAAATTTTTTGATTTTTTTGATTTCATCACTACTATATCTAATAAAATTTTCATATCTATATTAAATCTCATTCATATGAAAATTGATTCACTTTTTTCCAATTATTACATATAAGAGTATTTTCATTCTTTTGAACCATAATTTTCCATGTAAGAGACAATTTATTATTGGGAACATCTTCATTTTATTTAATCACTTTCTAAACATTCACAAGTCACTTGTATTATTATAATATTTATTTGATTAGATTTCCCAAATTAAACTAAATAATCATTGTAAAATTTAAATATTTTCATTACTTTACATAACGTGGGTGAAAATTATCTTCGCCCACGAGAAAATAGTTCTCATATCATCAAGAATACGTATTTTTTAATGACTAATAGCATTAAAATCATTATACTACTAATGAATTTATGTTAATTATATGCATCCATTATCACAATTAATGTTCCAATGGTTTTATTTCATGATGAATTTACATTCATATTTTATGATAAAATGACACAAAACTAGATATGCATTCTAAAAAATACATCCATTTTCTATCTCTTGATAATCCATATCCTCATAACATTTTTATTTTTTAGAAAAGGATTTATCAGGATGATTAGTTTCTAATATGAAGGAATTAAAATTTTAGACATATATGTCTTAAAATTATACTCCACATTATTCGAAAAGTATGGCCATTCTTATTATATTAGAAAGTAAATGCTTTTTATAATATAAAGTTTTCCCTTATCCATCATAGAAACTTATTCCATTCTGATCACTAAGAACCTTTTAGTTCTTCACTACTGATTTTTTAAGATGACCATCATTGTCCCCTTTTTGATTATTATAATGGAAATTAACATAAAAATATCTTCTTTTAAATGTTTAGAAATTTTTAATGAAATCACTTTGTTTTACGTAGCTTTTACATCTAGGAATACTTTTGATAGTATTATAATAAACTCATTGTTTTCATGTTGTCATAATTATAATCTAATTCATACTTATAATATTATACATTGATTTAAATCATTTTAATAAATTAATTATCATCTGATTTTCATTCTATCACAATTATGAAATGGATGACCTCTTCTCATATCATTATAAATCATGATATTCATAAGTTATTTAATTATTCACTCTACTAAATCCCAATCCTCAAGTTTCAAAATCATTACATCAACTTTTTACATATTTTTTAAATAAATTTCATTAGAATTGTTCAATATTAAATTATTTCTCCATAACTATGAATAAACATTACAATATCTTTCACCAATGTCATATATTCAACCCTATCCATTTAAATCTGTGCAAATTTATCATGATAATATTGAACTTGAGACTCTTTAACCATATTAAATATTTCATAAATTAAACGTTATATATAATATATAGAACATTATATTTTGAAACCCATCACAATTGTTTTATTCCTTAGTAATGAATGTAATAAATTTTAAGATCTTCCATTAGATTAAAAATTATTTTGATCTATTTGTATATAATCCACCCCGAATCCAAGTGTAATGATTCCATTCACCATGAATCAAATTATTTTCAATCATATTTAATAATTTTATGAATCATCTGATCCTCAAAATGATGAAAATAATTTTACATAAAGATAATTATTCCCTTGTTGAAAAAATCAATTTATTTATGATAATGATTTAATTTTATATCTCAGTAAAATGATTCCATTGTGGAAAAATTTAACATATCCATAAATGTAGTTCCTAGTCAAGATAGTCCAGTGACCATCGTTGGAGGTGTATGAGTATCTCTTCATGTAAATTTCTCATTTAAGGATTCTAAAAATCATAAATCAAAACTATAGGTACATTAATAGTAAGGTGCATAAAAAAATTAAAATGCACTAAAATTTCAAAAACATATAATGAAAAATTAAATCATATGTCACACATCCAATGATAAATCAATAGTAATACACCAAATTAAAACTAAAAAAAGTGAAAGAAAGATTACAAAAAAAACATGTTCTGGATCTCCCTTTCTCCATGAATACGAAATCACACCAACTAATTTATGAAATGCCTCTATAAATAATTTACCTTTATGGAGGCCTGTTTTCATTACATTTAACATAATTAATATATTTATTTTGTACATAATCTATATAAAATATAGATAGTGAGAATAAAATCCCCGGTAGAAACCACTATAACTCTTAACATAACTTGTATTTAACTATTATCATATATGTATTGTGTAAAACAATAAATTATTTTAATCTATAAATACTAATATGTAAATAAATCATAATGTGAAATAAAATTCATCTATGAAAATTATACTTTCTTCATTTCAATTCATTAATAAAAAAATATCGAATCCAAAGATATGTCTTATCACTGTCTCAAATGGTAAACAAGTAGAATCATATCATCTCATAATGAAATTTTATCGTTTTTTTATTTTTTAAATTTTTGTAGGATTAAAGTTATTTTTAAGATATGTCTGAAAGGATTCGTGAGTGCTTCTAAATTTCTGATTTATTGAATAGTGTCATACCTTCTAGCCTTTTACCTAGATCAGTGTCATGGATAAGGTGTGTAGGGGGGGCTACCATAAAACAAAAAAAAACAGAAAGGTTTCTGGGCGTGGGATGCCTTTCCCCTAACATAAAGAAGAAGTTGCACACTTTCACCTTTCCTTAATGTCCTTATAAATTAACAACCATACTCTCCACTTCATATTTAACTTATCTATCTATATTCCACAACCTCTCTCTCTCCAGAAGATCAATTCATTGTGTGTAGTGCTTCTAGTGGCCTAAAATAAGACCTTTTTTTGTGAAGGATACTTTATAGGTTTTTTTAATTTAATTTAAATTTACATATTATTATAAGTAAATTGTTTTATAAAAGTTCAAATTAAATTTTTTAAGTACTTAATTTAGTTTTATATTATTTAGAAATATTATGTATTATTAGTAATGATTGATAACATGTTAAATAATTTATAAATTGAGATTAAACAATTATTACATATAATTATTATCTAATAATAATTAACTAACAAATATCATTAGATTATGCAATTTTTAATGCATAATTATTTATAGACTAATAAATTTAAAATAATGATTATAGATTGTTTAAATAATGATCTAGTATTGATCAAGTATTGATAAAATTATGATTAAATTAAGATTTTGATATGATACATTATTGAATAAGAAGTGGATAATAATGTAATGATTAAACAAAGAATAAGTCATTATTATATATTGATTAAATAATGATTAGAAAATGAGAAGGGGATGATTACATAATAAATAAAAAATTATTATCTTATGATTAAATAATAGTTATATAATAGTTAAAGAATGATTAAATATTGTTTAAGTACTAATTAAGTATTGAATAAGTATTGATGAATGAATAATAAATTAATGATTTAGGAGTGATTAAACAATGATTAACTAATTATTAAGTAATAAATAAAGAATAATTATCAAACTATAAACCAAATATTATGTTATGATTAAATAATAATTAAGAAATGATTAAAAAATATCTATGGGAATATTAAATAATGACTAAGTAATGATTAAGGAAATATTAAATATTGATTAAAGAAGGATTAAAGAATAACTAACTAATGATTAACTAATGGTTAACTAATGATTAAACAATGATTAAATACTGATTATGTAATGAATATATGATGATTAACTAATATGTAATTAATGATTAACTAATGATTAACTAATGGTTTAGTAATGATTAACGAATGATAAAATATAGATTAAGTAATGGTTAAATTATTATTAAGAAATGGTTAACTAATGTTTAACTAATGATAAAATAATAATTAACTAACAATTAACCAATCATTAACCAATGATAATCTAATGATTAAATTTTGATTAACCCATATAAAACATAGGATGAAATACAAAAAACTAGATGACAAACAATGTTAACTGACCATATGATTTGATAATCCTATAATTTAGATGACTTATTAATTATTTCACACCTGTTTTGTTTATTTTGATGGAAATATTTGAGATTATTCTCATTATAATTATTTTTTGAAAGAATCATTAAGAAATTTAAAAATTGTACTATAATACAGTATTGTTAGATTTTATGATATAAGAATATATATCCAGAATTTTGGTAGCATAATGATTAAGTGGTTTTCTAAGAAATAAAATCCATGAATGGATAATAGATGTGTATATGGGTCTAGGATATATGTACAGAGAAATAAAATCTTGGATAAGGTGAATTGGGCCAAACATAGAGTAATCTGATACAAGATAATAGGCCTCACTACACACCCATTTTGACACACTCAAGGGTTATTCAGTTGACAAATCATATTTTCTTTATAAACTATAAAAATACCTTTAGTATGATTATAAATTATACTAGGAAACATTAGTATCATTTTAGGTAATAATAATATTTTCGAAAATTTCTGTATCATAAAGACTATATGGTAAACTCTCTATTTCAACAATATTCATAGTTATATTAGGAAATGAGGTAAAAAGAAGAGAAAACCCCAAATTGGTTTACTTAATATTGATAAAATGAATACTTTGAAGATATAAAGGGAAAGAGAGAACAATAAATTCTTTAAATAAAACATTAATGCTTTACATTATACAAGAAATAGCTTTATTATTTAACAAAATAGTGTTTCAATGAGATGATCATAACATCAGAAGTGAGGTAAAATACATCATATTTTTATATGGTAGATTAATTATATCATCCATAGAGTTGTAGATAACTATTCAATTTTTAAAATACTTTTTACTTCATATGTCATATATGAAAACATCTATGATTTATTATTTGATGGATAAAAACTTTTTAAAATTATAATGTCATGTATATCCCTTTAAATGATTTTATTAAGATACCACATGAAAATAAGATAGATTTTACCTTACATCTGAAGTCAAGATCAGGTCATCTAAACTATGGTTTATTGAAAACTTCCACTGTATTTACTATATATTGTATATCATTTATGTATTTTTAATGTGTTTTTCTTATCTATTTCACATTATATTAGCAGAATTGTCATTTTATCGTTGATAAATAACCTTAATTAGTGTTTTACCTTCATTTTTACCTTGTTTTACCAAAAATTATGTGAATTATTATCAAATTAAAAATTTTAGAAAGAAAAATTAGTATAATATTTTTGGATATAAAAATATTTTTGAAATTTTAGTATAAAAAAAGATTATATGGTCAAACCTCGTAGTAAATATTATTTACACTATCAAAACATTGATCAAATAACATTTTTTTTACAGAGTCATGTTTTCTTGTGTATAATACTATGGGGAGTTTATTCATATCCATCACTGATATGCTTATATCACACAACAAAAAATAATTTTTAGGAAATATAAATGTGTAACAATAAGTGAAAATTACGAAAAAAAATTTGTTTCCTAAATCTGGGGCCTAATCAAGATATCATGCCTATTAGGTATAGTTATTTTTAATCCCCAGTAAAAATATGACATAAAATTTTTCAAGGGTTTGAAAATGACTAGTTGGTCTAACAAATTAATAAATTTTACCTTTTTTTATATAGTACCATGATGGATTTATACATTGAGGATTATATTGTACAATAAATACATCAAATTGTATAAAGATTTAGAAATGAAAGACTGGTTGAAAAAGGTACTCCCCATGAAATTGAGGCTCCAACATATGATGTGGAAGAGGAAAACCTAGATGATCTCTTATATATATAGGTAAATTTTAATTTTGATGGGGATTTTTTTAATGATGGAATAGACGGAGATAAGAGTGATGATATAGAGGGAGTATCACAATTGGGAGAGAAAATTTCTAGATATGTAGTTGTTGTAAAGTAGCCTTAAACCACACTAAATCATCCACCCTTGTTCATGTCTTGGTTGGATGAAATAAAACATTATACTAAATTTGAATACCATTTTCTAAAAACTGAAACTGAGTTTCCTGGATTTGTAGTGGATAGCTTCAGTGAGATGGTAAATAACATTATATGTTGGAAGGAAGCTTCTATATAGTGATTCATTGAAAAACATAATAAAAAATAGGTCACATTGAGAGGAACTATAGATACTTCGTTTAGGTTTTAAGCTGTAAAAAATATATCATATGGTGTGAAAACTATAGGGATGACTGATGATTCTACATGAGGGAAATTTTGGACATTTCCTTTGGATTTTGGAGAATTTTTATATCTATGGAAGCTCATACTGTCATTCATCCAAACCTGACATAAGAACATACCTCAATGGATGCTGATTTTATTTTATTCATTATAGTTGAGATGATTATAACGTACGAAGATGTTTCTATAGGCCTTTATCAATAGAGAATAAAAACATTTGGTTATGAGATTTCCTATAATAAGGCATGGATGGAAAAACAGAATAAAATTTTCATGGTCTATGGTTATTGGTATGACTTGTATCTGGTGTTCACATAATCAATAGACATTCTGAGACATAATGACCATGTTGTATTCCATGTTCATACAATCTGACCTATGTCAAAACATAACTATTATTATCTATATCATGTTCAATTTCATCTATTCTATGGGTAAATTTTCCCTTATATTTCCACATTTTTTGGGGAAAAGATCACAATTATTGATGGAATGTTTCTATAAATAAAATAAAAGGGTTCATTTTTTATAAAGGCAGTACAAAATGGAAACTGTTCATCTCTTCTGCTTTAATTTTCTATTGTGGATAACGAAAACAATGAATCGTATAGTTTGTTTTTTTCATGTATTTGTAACCATTTAACTCACATTTAAGGTGTTTGTTTGACATCTAATTGGCATCAAGAAATAAATGAGGAAATAATTGTGTATCCTAATACATGGAGACCCCCCCCCCCAATTCAACTCATCGGTAGTAAATTATACACATTTCTAGCAATGTGTGAAATAAATTCCATAACAAACCTATGAAGAAAGGAAATCATGAGGCTTGGAATTCCATATCTTTGTTATTTTATACTAATTGAATGTAAAGATAAACTATTTTTTTTGTGAAATATGATCACATATGTATAGAATATGAGCCAGATCAATGAAGTTCTGAATAATATTTCAATAAATCTTCAAGTATAGTCAAGTAGTGTAAGATTATATAATCCAAAATCTTGAACAAAATTGACCTTTGGAATATGACTGGTTGAAAAGGGAAATACACAAGGCCTCCAACACTATATAGTAAATAATTAGTGACTTCAATGGACTTAGAAAGTCACCTTTAACTACCATAGTCCACGAGATATTTTATCATTGTGTGAAATACTTCATTGTTTGAAAAAACAATCCTCTAATGGGATTCAAAATCAGCTAATGTATGTAAGACACCAGGATTTTGAAAAGATAATTAAATAAGATTCTAGTAATAATGATTAAATTTTTCCACTGAGACGAATATCTATTTCAAGTTAAAGAGTGTTCACACCCATTAATATGTCACAAAATAGAAAAACTGTGTTAATACTAGATGTGAGGAAATGTAAATGTAGAATTCTCAAGGGATTACTATTTCCATGAAAACAAACCATCACAATATGTGCCTCTATGAAAACATCATGGGAAGCATATGAAGATATAGTGTACCATATTGACACCATTGCTAACTATTATACTTCACCATAGAAGAATATTGGGGAGTTTTATATCTTCCAATGCCTGAAGACCATTCAATATTAATTCCTAACATCAATTTTTTACATCAATGAGAGAGCTCAAAGTATAGTAAGATATTGAATGAGATGGATTGGCCTAAAAATAATTGGAAAACATTGAGATGCAACATATGTAATCAGGAGTGTCATTACAAGAAATGATTCAATAACATTTTTTAATTATTTTCACACTCTCATGAACAATTATGTATTATCTCCAAAGTAATATTTAAATTTGTTTAATTATATGGTGTTAATGTAAGATGTTTTATTTTGTATATTTTTCATAAATTTTGGAATACTTTTAAAATAAAATAACAATAATAGTTTAATATTCACATTAAATGGAATATGGAATGTTCATGTGAGTTGACATAAAAGCATAATCAAACTATACATGGATAAACCACAAATCAATCATGTATGCAAATAATAATAAATCATACTATCATGTGAGAAATCATAAATAAATTACAATAGAAAACATTATCTAATAAACATTTAGTTAAAAAAATACTAAATGTTTTTATATATAAATTTATAAAACCATATCTTAAAAACACTTTCCTAGGTTAAAAAAGATAAAAACAAATTACTTAAGATATATACTTTAAGAAATATGGAGGCATTCCCTTGTATTTTGGTAAAATGACTCCATAGAATAATGTGAATAAACATGTAATGTCTTATAGTCAACATGTCATAACATTAAATTGGCCATAACATTATATTTTCAGTTTACACATAAGAAGTATTTAATATTTTTCATACAGATGGAGGATATTGTACTACTCACTATGCTGACTTGACATGTTTTCCTCTCTATGAATGAGGGTCTTCCGGTTTGACAGATTAGGGTGGGTAAAGTGCACCACCATCACTACACAATGCCTCCAACCACCATTATACCATTCCTGTGTCGTGATGGATTCCACAAAATTGTAGTATCTTATTTGACAATAATTGATCATCACAAACTTGCTTCCCTCCTAGAGAGTTGGATACCAGAGACACACTCAGTCCACCTTCTTGAGGGAGATATTTCCATCCCCCCTGAGGATGTGGTAGTCCTTCTTAGTCTTCTTTTTCATGGGGAATCAATTATTGGTCTCACCAATGTATACTAGCCAGAGAATATACAAATATTTCTAGGAGTTGACAATTTTTCCAATGATGCTACTATAGATAAAGTACCAAAATATATGTGCTGGCTAGAGAAGAACTATACACATTTACCCAATTATGATGATGTGGAAATGATCATATGTCATGCCCGTGTGTATATATTACATATCATTAGAGGGATAGTGTACACTATTCACTTAGGCAAGCATGTTTACATGACGTATTTGGGTCTACTAGAGGACACTTGTTGGGCTAGGACATAATGTTGGGGATCTGCGTGATGGGATTAAAATTATAGAGAAGTATATATGAGATGCCTCTATAATCGCATAGATCTCAGGGGACCCATGATACTTCTCCATATTTTATAATGGGAGAACATATTATCATTCTTATCTAATATTTTTATTCATAGACTACCTATAGAGTTGTTTCATAAAGATCAGTGTGTATATTGGAATGATCACTCATATCATTCAGTTTCTAATCCTAGAAGTATTCATGGAATTTAATTTTTTTTATTTATCAATTTCTTGGTTTTACTTTCTACATGGATTCAGATAGATTGCTTAATATACACTCTAACACACCATTTGCGTGAATATATGATCATGTCATACCATCTCCAACCAACTAATGTAATTATTTAAAATATTTCATTGACTAAAAAAATTCATAATTTGATCATTTCTTGTTTTTGTTAAGAATATTTTTTAAAAAACATCACATATCATTTTGGATTTCATGAATTCTATAGTAGAATATATTCTACCAGTTTCATGCATATTTAAATGTTCGAATTTATGATGTTATGTATGTAATGATACTCATTAACTTTAATATTACTGAGTGACACAAGCCTAATAGAGTCATGTGGCAGTATGGATGTGTTCAGTGCATTCCACTACCTTTGAGATAGTTATATGATCCTCATGGCTTAAGGATGACAGGGAGGAAGAACTAGGACCGACATAGATGAAAATCCTAGAATCTCAACTTCTAGGGATGACAAATATACCTTTAAAAATAGGGTGTACCTATGGTGACATTTCATCAATCACTATAGGTTGAGTATGATCCATGCTATATACTGAAGTATATATTTTATCTAACTAGACTTGATAGAGGGATACAGGATATTGTAAGTCAATAAATTATCATTAGTTTTTTATTGTACAACATTCTAATTGATTTCAAATCTCGTTACAGTATAATCAATCATATCTCATTATCCACAAGAGTGATCCAAAAGTGTATGAGCTTTCCATCCTAGCAATGATCAATGATGCAATAATGCAGATGATGTCAGCTAATCATGATGTTCATGATAGAATCTTTGATTTTCCACCATAGGAAGATGGCATTCTAACCCATGGAGTGGAGGATCTTTCTTAGGAACCTTGTCATATAGTTTTTGATGATAAGGATCCCCAATTATGATGACATAGGCCACATCGTGATGAATGTGATGCCTCACTTATTCTATAGGTAGATTTTAGCCCTATAACTATCCATCCTCATCTGATTGGGGGTGTTCATCAAACATCATGGGATCTAACTGTACTGGAATCATTTCCCGAGTTTATCCTATAGAAGACAATTTGAGCTACTATTAGGGGTAATTTCCAATTTCTCTAGCATTCATGCCAGATCATTTATAGCATGTAGGGTTCCCCATAATGATGATTGGGGGTCCATCTACAAACCTAGTGGGTGACGGATCAGGTGTGGAGTATGAAAAACATTTGAAAATTTTTCCCATTAAAATAGAGACATAGAATTTGATGGTTAAGGTTCCAATTCCAGAGGATCATCCCTATCCAAGTCATCAAACTCCACCATAGCATTGATGTGTGTGCTCTCAATACAGGAATCCCATTCTCCAACAACCACGTGAAATATAAACTCATCATAGATATTGATTTTTCTCATTCATGTATACATTTCTATATATTAAAATAAATAAATTCTTTTCAATATCAATGATTATTAGAAGTTTTGCTACTTTTTCTATTTTCATTTATAATGTAGTCATAAATTATTATTTATAAGTATTCAAAGTAGACTTTTTAAAACACTAAAAAAACATTTAAATTTAAATTTGAAACATTAAAATCTTAATAAATATATACTATAAACCCAATCTAAATAAAACCTAAAAATTTAGATAACCCTCTAAAAATTTGTTCGAAATAAATAAAAATCATAAATATAATAACTAATTGAAAATGTAAGGAATGTAAAAAATAAAACAAAATTCCATTTTTATGGTGTAAAAAACATATTTTTATTCTAAAATTAATTTTCAATAAAATATTAATGAAGTTAGAACATTACAGATTCAAACTAACCCAATATATTGAAGCCCACTAAAATTAATAATTTTCACATGATTTCAACCTTTTACTAGTATATTATGATTTTATAGAACATAATGACATTAAAAATAAATAAAGGGTGTAATATAACATTATAATAGTCATGAAAATAATAAAAAATAATGTCGAGATATGATCACTTATATTCCAATCAAAATTGTGGATGTATAAAAGATCCACAGTTCACATGTCCTTTATTTAAGTCAGACCTTGATTTCTTATGAGTTTTATTGAAATAAATGAATTGATAGATTAAAAGGAAATAATATAGTATGTATATAACCAAATAATATATATATATATTGAATATATTTATAATATAATTATTTATAATGTATATATTATATATATATACTTATAATAAATAATAATGTTATAGTTATGTAGTAACGAAAAAATTAGTATTTAACTAAATGAAATATAGAATAAAACCATGAATAATTGAATTATGATAACAAGCATAGGAAATAAAATGATTAGAATAGTTATATTAGATGTAATGATATATATAGGAACATACATAAAAATAAAACTAAATTAAAAAATGATAAATATAATAATAAAATTTAATGTACATGTCACAAATGATATTGAATAAAAAATAACATTTTCATATTCTAATATTAATGATATAATTCAATAAAATTTATTAAAACAATATATATACATATATCATAATATAAAAACCTATATTTTTATAAATATAAGACATGTATAATTATTCTAATGATTTTTATAGAAAGACGACAATCCCACTTCTAACTTTCGAATTAACCGAAAGGTAAAAGAGCCACTGCTACCTTTTATAAAAAGAAAAAATTCGACATTGGAATGTATTTTAAAAACTATAAAAAAATACTTAAAAAATCTCCCATATTCCAAAAATATGTTATAATGTACTTTTCTATGATTATTTCAAGTCCAAACCGACCACATGGATCATATCACAACTTATTTCATTTTTCAACTAAACTCTAATATTTATAAATGTTTCCAAATTCATGGAACTTTTACAAAAAAAAATATTTAGAGAAAAACATAAATAATATCAATTTTTTAATGTACAAAGACATCATAAAACAACAAATGAATATCCAACAAAATCATATCATTAATTTGGTAAAAAAACATGTAACCACTTGGATCATCAATATATTTTTCAATATGTAATATATTAATTATAAAAAAATATTTCACCTTAAAAAAATGTTTTATTGATATAAAATATACTCATCTGCTAAATATTTATTAGACAACCACTTCCCCATTTTTATCTTCACTTAAATAATTTGAAATAATAATTATATCATTAATTATTTAGATTAATTCACAATATTTTCATATCAAATTCACCGGAAAGAAAATTAACAATTTTTCTTATTATTCATGTATATCCATAATTACACATGTTTTCCAACTTATAACATGTAAATAAAAAAATTAATCATAAAAAATCAACTATAAAAATAATGAGTTACTTCCAAAATATCACCAAAATTTATATATACATAATATAAATATAATATGCCATGAAAAAAAATTTCGAATATCAATTAAATGTCATAAATGTTTTGTGTCCATTATTTACTCAAAATTAAATTTTACATTAATGTGTACATCAATTTTACAATTGAATTATCCATTCATCTCACTAAATAAATACTTTAATCATTGAACACTATGATTTTAACAATAGATGTGTGGATTAATCTATATCACCACAAAAAATACATGAACAAATATTCAATCAGTACATAGTCACTTAATTCCCATCAATTAATCCAAATAAATGTTAAATAATTTAAACACTACACTAATAAAAGAAAATCGCTAATTTTAACATCATTTTAAGAAAGTAGTCGTCTATTAAATAAAAAATGATGCTTCTAAGTCAATATATAAATCTAAAAAATCACTAAACACTATCATAACGTCTTTAATAAAATATATATAAGAAATTAAATTTAAAATAAATTAGAAAACATTAACTAAATCCCTTAAAAACAACAACATGACACAGTTTCTACTCATCACAAAAATTTATCACTATAAACCATTTATTATTTAGATGAGTAAAGCTGAATACAGAGTACATATAATTTAATGGTTTAATAATAGGTATATGTGTTTGATTCAATTTTAAACTATATAAATATATTCCCATTAATTTTTTTTGTTTACCACATTTTATGTTATGAACCCTTCCTTTTTTATCATTTTATTTTTCCTATTTTTCTCTCATTTTCATTTTAAAAATATTATCCAACCTTTAATTAAACTCATTAAAAATAAAATAAATTTATTATAGTCGATGTATCAATATAAATATTCATTAAATTATTTTATTTGAAATGAAATATATACACTATTGGGATAAGAAAATTACTAGCACCAGGATGAATCCACACAAAACTATTCATTTAAACATAGTTCTCAAACAAACAATAATATAACAATGTCCAAAAAACACCAAAAATATAATTCATAAAAATATAAATACCCATATCTACATACTTAATTCTCTATCAACAGCATACCTTTCACTTCAATGTTATTTTTGTCATTTTCTTAAAAAGGAAGGAAAAAGAAAGTACAAAGAAGGAGAAGCCAGGATGAGCTCTCCTCCGGAAGGAAGTCTACGGGGGTCTGAAGTAGTGTAATCCGAGGGAATCGCCTTTAATAAAATCAATCCACTTGGGTTTAATGCTGCCAGACGTGTGGAGAAACACCTTTGTCGTGCCAGGGTACTCCACCGAGGCTATGTATTCTGCCACCATGTTCCCCTCACTCCAAGTGTGATGCATACAAATGTTTCCATTGAGGAGCCATTTGCATTTCATGATAGTATAGAATATCGACCATGGTGTGACACCCCACACTTTCATGGAATCATGGAAAACCAAGGAGTCTGTTTCAACTTCTGAGATGGCCAGCCCCTGATGTCTACACAAGGTATGCCCGGTGAACATTGCCATAGCCTCCGCTTGGAGAGAGGTTCCCTGACCCATCCTGGCCGAGAGAGGTTCCCTGACCCAGTTTAATTCACATACTAAAAATATTAACCCTTATAATGCCTCGCAAATTTTTACATATGTCTCAGTTATTTCATAAAAAAATATCTTCACAAATTAGTTTAATTCATATATCATCATTATCATAATATAACAAATTAGTATGACAAAATTTAAAGATCCCAAACGTAGAAACATTTTTATTAAAATAAAATAATCAATTTTTATTGAAAAAAAGATAGTTTCATTATCATTATAATTAAACATATTCATATAAAATTTCAACATTACACTTCTATAAACACACTTTTTACACCATTTAATTCTATTTTAAATTTCCATTCATTATTAATAGTCATTTATCTTGATTCAAAAATCCTTTCTGTATAGGTAACTTTCAATATAATAGAACCATTTCATATAGCTCAACATGTTCTTCAAACATAAATTCAAATTACCACATAATATAATGTTTCTATTAAACTCAAAACTATGGAATGAATTAATATATATAATTACTAATAATTTTTGCATTCATAAATTTGATAATAATTGTTTATCCATTTTTGATACATGTTTAATTCTAAAATTATGCAATTAGTCACTCTAGAATACTTGAAATTATGCCCATAAAATTATATCATGCTTTGAGAATTTAAAAATATAATGCTACTTTTTAATCAAAAAATGAAATAAAACATAATCAATATATCTTCATATCATTTTAAAATTTTATAATAATACACCCCACAATAAACATCCTCACTAAGATGAATTTTTTATCACTATAATTACTAACCACATCACAAAATAACAACATAAATTAGTCAATCAATCACAAAATCATCAAATTATTTTATATCAAATCCACACATAAATCCTCATCACCCAATTTTTTTTTAAATTCCAATTTTAACCATTTTTTCTCCCTTTATCTCCCTATGATATATCATATTAATTCATATTAAGAATTTATTGTCAATATAAATCATAAAAATTCACTGTTATATTTATTTTACACACACATTGAACCAATAATCCATTTTAATTATATAATCCATTTTAATAACATAACCCCAACACTATTAGGGGAAATAAAATTAATATTTTTATATATAAATTCAATTTTATGAACTATATAATAAAATGATGATTCCAAATCAGTTAAGAAAACACCACTTTGTTTACAAAGGAAACTACAAAATATAATGATTTTAGTCATAAATGATTAATTATTCAACAATAATTTCCCATAAAATAACACCAAATAACATTAACACAACCTAAATGATAATTCTACTCATTTAAATTCGTGAAATACAAAAACCATAAACCAATAAATAATCATTTTTTTAACCACTGAATATATTTACTATATCATTAATGAACGTCAATTTTTATCAAAACTATATAAACCCTTATTAATAACATTAAATTTAACCCTAGTTAAATTACTCCGTGAATATAAAAATATATACCTTATATTTATACCCATCCAATTCATTATATAAATAACTCAATAATTATTTTTTCCACACTAAAAAGGTCATTAATAACACATAAATCACACCGAACTATACATGAAATAATTTTTTTATGTTTTAATCATTAACTTGTATTACTACTTATTACCTAAAGATAAATATGTATCTATTAATTTTATAAATAAACTAAATTGTTAAATGAACTGAATGTATGTTCATTTAAATTACTCACACTATTTCATCAAGCTTGTCCCATTGATTTTGGTTAAATATTCCTCTATTAATAATCTATTTAAGAAAAATACTAATTTGGTTCAAAATTATTAAATAATATTAAAAAAATTATTTTATTAAATTCAATAACAATCAAGGGAAAAAATGCACTAACACATAATTAATTTCCTAACATTCTAAATGTTTCCATGAATATCACACAACTCCACATCAACTGAGTGAGAATTATACCCCAAAATATAATTTATTAATTGATGAAATATAATCCCATATTTCAATGGAAACATATACATACACTATATCTTTGTTTCCCATGATCACAAATATAGCATCACTACACATTCTACAATACCAATATCCAATATATAAATTACTAAATATTAAAACATCGTAAAATAAATTACTCTGATTATATTTTTTAATTTCCCTCCCTTGTATGACCATACCACTGAAGTGGAATGTCACAAGGCCTCAAACAGGGTCCTTAATAATCAAAGAATGGAAGCTAATGAAAAGAGTATAAGTATGTCACTTAAGGATATATTTTATACCCAATGGTAAATTTAATAATAAAACTAAAATGAGAGATAAAATAATATTAAATATATAAAAATTATTTAACAAGATCTACAATTTCATAACAATATTGGCAAATTGTTTTATATTTCTTGCATAAAAATATGAATGAAAAATAAAACCTATTTCAAAATTAAGAATTTTATAACTGAAATAAATAATAAAATAAAATTTGGAAGACCAATTCCAAATGAATATAGAAGAACAATAACTTAGCTAAGATATGTCTCTAATCATCTTCCCACTACTATAGAGCCCACTGGTCTTTAATAGAAACATCATGCATAATGTTTTTACATGAATGCGCTGTTTATGTAGAGAGGTTGAGAATATAATCATTGGTAGAAACTATGGAAACACTAATATCAAATTGAGGTAACAATGATAATATATAAATTATGAAATGATTTAAATTAATTGTTATCATATTTTCACCATGAAAATAAAACCTATGGTGCCAAAAAAATCACCCAAGTAAATCAATGATACTTTATTCTATAAAATAACCATTGAATAGTTTATTTAAATATATGACTCATCCATTTCATAAAAAAATTGTGATATCATATATTTTCCTATACCAATAACATGTAATCACATAATTACCTTTGAAAAATATAAGGACAAACCAAACACATGACAAACATTATAACTTTTATCACTTATTTCTAATACCAACGATTCCTCAATGATTCCAAATACATATAACTTTCAAAAAATAAATTTTTGATATTAAAAAATCCAAACATAAATATACTTAATCATAAAAACATAACAAAATTGCCTTTTGTTATCCAATATTTCCATATTTTTAATCATGTAGAATCCAATAAAACCACCCATATCATTAATCTCATTTTTATGATTTAATATGTTAATTTAAATTACATTATCCACATTTAAAAATTCACAATATTATTTTCATAAAAAAATTATTTTTTTTAAATCATCAGTAGACAATTTCTTACACTTTTATCTTCGGTTTACCCTATTAAAACTCATAATCTATCATTATAACATCATTTTAATTCATCATATTTTCACATAAAACAACCAAAACACTGAATAAAATTTTCTAATTCCTTAATCATGTGTTGCAATATAGTGTCTATAATACCATAAAACACTTATATAATGTACTGAAAACAAAAGAAACTCATAGAACCAGAATATGCCATGTATGAAACATGATATCCTGAAATATATAAAAGAATAAACATATTGTTTACCTTAAATTGATGATTTTTAATTTCCCTCTCTTGACTTTATGGTTTATGAATTTATCATAAGTGGTAGAAAAATTATAACCCTCATTCATGAAATATCTATGTGTTGGATGAATTTCTCAATAGATGGGTAGGACCTTCCCATCACCAGTTACATACTTATAACTTTGGAAATCTATGGATAGAATATAAAGAGAGCATCCGAATAAATATAAAATTTGTTGGTTTTTTGAAATATTATCCCTAACAACCATAAAATGGGTGTTTCATATATATATAAATATATACATATAGTGTTCTTGATACACACTACAATGAACATGAATTAACTCATATATTAAAAGGCACTAAAACCATTTACAGATTTATCCATTTAACTACATATATTCATGTTTATATCATATAAATTATTCTCTAAAACTCCTTTTTTAATTATATCCAATGTATAATATGATAAAAATGTTAACCATTAACAAAGGAATTTATTTATCAATCTCAAGGTATTTGATAGAATTATATTATATGATTCATTCCAATTAAATTACATGATTTAGCTTAGTCACACAATATGTGATAAAAAAATTATTTATATAATGAAATATTTCCTAAACACATTATATTAAATAATATTTAACACCAAATTAATACCCATAATGTTGTTACTTTAGATAAAATATTAAAGATTTGTAGAGAACATATTTGAGTCAAACTCAATATGCACTCAATTAACTACAAAAGTTTAACCACACCAATCATTGTACCATTAACAATTAAAAAAAATAAAAAAATCACTAAATATATTCCATGATAAACCAATAAAAAATATTATGCTTCTCAAAATATAAATGTATCTTACATGACTTCCATCAAACACATGTATATCTACAAAAATTCTCACAAGCTACATCATATTAATGAATACATTTTATATGATCCTATTTCCATGAAATCGAGTGATCATGAGACATAGAGTTTAAAATACTATATATACTAAGGAATAATTAGATCATATGTATTTTCTAGTAAAATTCACAAACTTACTAGGTATATCTTAATAATGGGCCTAAATGTCATACTTTCCATACGAGAGGATAAATTCCATATTGGTTAGGCTCAGACTAATGAGATGATAATCGATATACCCAACTACCATAATTTATTTTAAACTTCTAGAATTTCATAATAATGTTATAAAAGATGAAAGGATCTCATACTAGGTTTGGTTTCTACCATTGGTAGAAAATATTCAAAATGGTAACCATACATCCCCAATGTACCAAAGACACAGTGTATGACTCTCCATGTTCCCTACTTGTTGGAATATTAAATAAAAATACTTTTTTATAAATCATTATTGTATTATTTATCATAATACTATAATCATAGTAATGAGAACCTCAACTTTTCCCTATAACCTATAATCATTTATGGTGAACATTGATCCTAGAAAATATAATGTCATACATTGAGTGGAAACAAATCATTTCACATAATGATATATATATATATATAAATCCATATATATATATATATATCAAAAATTGAAATAATGAAAAATTCTATTATAACATTTATATAACAAGATAAATTTAATATTCTCAAACTCTTTATGAATATATGACCTCACTATACATATGGTATTGTCTAAAATTTCATATAGGAATACTAGGTCAACCTTATGTTTTTAATACATCTATAGTTTTGTTATCTCGTTACATCTCAATGAGATTGTTTCCACCACTCTATAATATAATCATTTGAAACCATAAAACTAATATATTTTTTGACTAAAATCTATGAAAGTAATTTTCTTTTTTGAATAATGGTGAGACTTAAGAATCATATTCCAAATTTTAAACTCCATGAAAATGGTATTCAAAACCCCTAACATATAGAAATCCAATGTCATAACATTAATAAAATATATTGTATACTTAATATTATTTCTATGTAAAGCATAATATTTCATGTAATAATTTATAACAAACATTTTTTCTGAAATATTTTAGTAACTAATGATACTATTTAAATTAATATTTTATCGATATATACTAATATTTGTTATGATAAAGGTTACATTTAATTATTAGAATAGAATGATTTTTTATTTTTTATTTTTTAAATTTTTAATCTAAAAATAGTCACACTATCCTTTTAGACTTTATATTCTATTTATAATATAAATCAATGATGACCAAACTCATTTGTGATGGGAAATAACCCTTTATTTTATTGAGGTAATATTTAAGAATAAAAGTATTATACCCATATCAAATATGGTATACTGTGTATTTTAATAAATTACTTAAGAAATAATATAATAATATAAGATATGACACTAATGGTGGTCTAATCTTAATTGATCATATTTTTAAATCATTTGGGGTAAAAATTTATCTTGTGTACAATTTTATATTTCGAACATCATGTCAGAACATTTTATAGAATACATTTAATTATAATCTATTTCTATTTAATGCAATATCACATATTGTTCCTAAAAAATTATTATTTGTATAAAAAATCTCTTAGCAGATAATAAAAATTAAATTGTTATATACAACATTTATTTAGCATCATCACGATCTTTATTTTTTACATTATATTAAAATAATTAACAGAACAACACTTATCTCCATTATTTAATTAAAAACTATAAGCTTCCCCAAATATTCCCTTCAAACTGATATCTTATATACTTATATAATTTATTAAGTATTAATTTAGTATCAAATAATTTTTGGATCATATATGATTGATGTACACATATAATAAGAGAGAATTTTATTTTATTATAAGCATAAATATTATAAAAAAATTACAATGATGGTTTGTGTCTTAAAAGACTATAAAATCAAATACTAATAGATTTATAATAATGGATGTGTAACTAGTGAATTTAGAAAAAAATATATAAAAACACAAGGAATTTTATAATACATTATATCAAATCAATTATCATGTACTCTTCACACCCTTACTGGTGGATAATGACACTCACTATAATAGAGAATAAATTTTACAGTGGTTAAAATCCCAACCCATGACTTTAACATCGGATAATCAATAAACCAAAAAAGAATTTGTTGGGAGCAGACAAAAACCTTGGATTTTATATAAATATCCACGTAACCATTGTATTCTAATATTTTTTTTAGGTGAGAATAACCATGGAAGACTTTTTTAGGCAGTATAACATGTTGATTTAAATTATTATGTATATAGAACTATACCCAACCTAAAATAAATAGAAATATTTATCAACAACTAGAGGGTTTAAAATAGTAATACTGGTGTAGAAAAATTATTTGTGGCCCATAAGTGAATATTAATGATGAATTTTGAGAATTGTAGAAATGTTCCTCCATAAGAAATGAAGAACAATGAAAGATTTCTCTTTTTAATATTTCTTCTAGTACTTAAACAGGATATGTAGTTCAAGTAGTTTAAATTTTCCTTCTATTTTTCTGTATCATAATGTGATTTCACAATTATATCACCCCTTCTATTTAAGGAAGTTTAATCCATTTGAAAAGATGTTATAAAATACTAAATAGTATCTTATAATCCCTTAAAAAATAATAAAACTCCATAATTATCGAGGATAGATATAAAGAGAAATAAAATGTCAAACCAAATTAATTTTGTATTTAAAACCACTTGAACAATTCAGAGTATTTGAAATTCACTTCATATAATTGAATAAAAAACACATAATGATTGATAAAATATTAAACATAAGTCCTAAAAGTTTCAAACTATAACATTCATAATCAAAAATTCAAAATGACTTCCTAAAATATATGATATAATATAAAATGTTTAAGATACTAAATTGAAAATTATAAAATAATTAAGAATAACATAATTATACTTATAAAATAATTTAGTAACTCAAAAATAAAATAAACCATCCAAATCTTATAAATAAAAAATATTTGAAACACATGAAATAAGCACATGAATAATTGAAGAAAAAATAAACTACATATAAATGTGTTTAAAATACTACAAAAACATTTATCAAAGTTTCAATATCATACAAATGATTTTATAAGATCATTAGAATTATTAAATAACATGTTATTTTAATATAGAATATAAAAAAACAAAAATAAACATGATACCATGTAATTTAGATATTTTCATATTTTTATCACAATGTAGAGTTGTTTTTTATTGATTTTTTAATGTTTAAATGATATTGGAAATAATAATTAAATTTAAGAAGAAATTTCAATCGGATTCATAAATGAAAGACTGAATTTATATAAATTGAGCAATGGTGTGGATAAATTTGTGTTGGGGTATCACATAATATTGTTGTGATATAAAAGAGTATAATAATTTGTATATAGTTTATATAAAGTTAAATAGAATAATACATATGTTTCTAAAGGGTAATATTAAAATTATAAACACTATGTAGAGTTATTTTAAACTTCAAATATATTTCATAAAGGTTAATAGAAAATGCAAATGGGTGAACATGTAAGTTTATGTTTTGTGTAAGGGTAGATATGAACATGAGTAAGTGTAACTCTTATATAATATATGATAAGCATTGTTAAGATAAACAGATGTTACGATAACAAAATAAAATTTTTAGGTGTAAAAACATTCTCTCACGAATGGGAATAAAAAAAAATTTTACGTAAGGGTAGTAATTTTACATATAAAATTAATGTGTCACAATATTTAACTAAAAATAATTAGATATTATAACAAAAATAAATAATGAATAAAAAAATATTAATTCAACTTCAATAATAATATAAAAATTAATTTTGATATATTGAATATTTTAATTATCATGGCATTAAATAAATAAAATGGAAAGGATCCACAATAAAAATATTGATATATTATACATTTTAATTATCAAAACAATAAATAATTATAGTGGTAATTATTTACAACAATAATTTCACCATTTTCAATAACTAAAAAACAAAATATCAATTTTAAAATTTCTACCTCTATTTATAATTGATCAAACTGATTAAATAATTTGATTGTAGTTTCTCCACTTTTTAAAATAAATAACTAAAAAGTATCAAATTACAAAAAAAATCCAAAATAAGAATTTGGATCATAAAAACAAACTCATTGAAAATGAAATTAATATATATCTTAGATTGATAACTCCCCATAAATTAATGATTCTTTAATGAATTCATAAAAGGATCCCTGAAATAAATAATTTGACCTTTAAATTATTTTAAAATATATGAAAATAATTTTTTAAAATTAACTAATAGTTATAATATGCTTATAATAAAATATAGAACATAGAATATGTAGTTCTCTGATCATGTCCCCATTGCTTTGTGGGAGGTATGGCAGTAGAGGTTCCTATAATTTGTATAAATGAGTTTTGAGCTGTATAGGATGAAAAAGGGTCATGCTAGTTAATAAATATAGATCCACATTGTAAATACTTAGTGTAGATTTGGAGGTAGATCCTGATGGTAGATCCTTATAACAAATCTTAAAATTAGATCCTAATAGTTGATCATTGTGATTTATCTAAAAGGTATATCCTAGTGGTAGAAGGCATAGTATCACATATTCATCTAGAGTTAGCTTCTGATAATAGATTCTAGTAGTATAATACATAGATTAGTAGTAGCTTCTATTAGAATATTTAGGTGGTCTCTTTAGAATATTACTTGTGACAGTACCATCTAGGGGTAATAGTATTCTACTGGTGGTAGATTTTTTAGGTGGATTTTGAATGTAGCTTTTAACAATATATTTTAGCAGTTCCAGACTTAGTATGGTGGTAGAGTTTGGTATTATATTAAGGTAGTACCTTTTGAAGGTAGAAAATTTTTCTGGTATTCTTTGTATGGTTGTAGAATCTGGTGCTAAATTATAGCGGCAGATCATTACCATAGCTTCTGATGGTAGCTCCTAATGGTTTATCCTAATAGTAGCTCTCGATTGTTTCTCCTAGTTGTATATAGTGATTGTATATACTGACTATAACAACTAGTTGTAGCATGGTCCTATTTCTTATAAATTTATAGTTTTCCTCTATTAACTTTTTTATTTAAAATTGATTTATTTATTTAATAAAAATAATTAATATCCATTTCAATAGATTATATTTATATTATCAATTTCATAAATTTCTGATGCTTTTAAATTAATCTTCCCCTTGTATTTAATTATACCCATATTAATGGTCAATAAAATCATATCTACGATCTAAAATACAAATAGTTTCATAACAATTAATTGTAAAAGGAGGATCATTCCTTAATCCTTTTTGGTATTATTTCCCTCGAGAAAGGATGTTATAGAACATTTCCCATATGGTTACAGAAATGTGTTTCTTCTATTCGTTCGAGATCATCTTCTAGTATTCAAATCATATGTGTTGAAACCATTTTTCAAGTGAAACATATCATGTGAGAAATCTTCCTTCCATGTAGTGGGTCATTCATATCCCTCTATGTTGTACCATGATGGGATAATATGTTTCTATTAACTATTAAGTGATGATTTTAACCTGGATTAATTACGATAAAGAATTAAATTAATTGAAATTATATATATGGGTTTGAATACTTTTTTATAGTGTTTTTATTATCAATATTGTGATTATATAGTGATGATTTCCTATTTAGAATCATGGTTGTTGTGATATTTTTTGTTAGGTAGATGTAGTGTTATAAACCCAATATTTTTTCATTGTTTTATATCACCCTAAATGGAATTATCTATCAATTTATATCCTATTAATGAGATGGTGTCCCATATAAACTATTTCAGCTATGATAATACCCTTAAAATTGAATTGGGCATGACATAACCCCCCCCCCACCAAATAATCTGAAATATTATATATAACTTTCTATGGAACGAGTCTTGTTATATAAATTTATTTAATGTTGTGTGGTCGTTCTATGGGGTGGTTATGATGGAATGTGGTGGTGATGTGGCCATTATTATTATGTGTAGGTTGTGTCTATTATGGTGTATGTGTGGTATTTTTTGTGTGAGGATGGTGGGATTTGTATTGTTGTGATGGAATTTGTTAGATTACCTAGAATAAATGATTGAAATAAAGGATATCATTGAAATTAAAATGGAATGGTATGATTAAAAAAATATAAATTTTTAATAAAAAAATTATTGATGTGGGTTTCTTATATATTATATTTAATTTTTATATATGAATTTATGGTATGTAAATTTTAAAATAAATGTGTTTTTGACATTGAATTGTTTAGTAAATGGAAAATCTAAAAAATTGATTAATTGGAATTAAATAAGTTAAATATTAAATGTGTATTATATCTTTTTTGTGTGGTTTAATGCATTTAGAGGTGGAAATGGAATTGGGTAATGTTGTGATTGGGTAGGAAACTTTTTGCAAACCCCTAGTTTGAGCATCTCTATAACTATTATATATATATATATTTTATTTATTGTGATTTCATTATACATTACACCCAATTCGATCACTACATTTTGGAACTATAATATATGTATTTGATGTAATTCCCTGACCCTAGTTACCCAGAGTCAATGCATTAATACATAACATTGGCATGACCACAAGGAAATCATGTCTCAAAAGACCGATCGGTTTAGTATTATTGGAAACAAGATTCATACATAAGTTCAACTTTACAACTTGAAAAGAAATAAAAAACGAATTTATTCTATTAGGAACATGCAAGCCTCCTAGATTATGCCTGTAAGTCACTCATAACTAAATTCTTCATATCCTAGGAGAATTAAACATAAGAAAGCGGTGAGCTCAAATGCTCAGTAAGGGTAAGAAATACAGTGGAAGATAACATAAATATTAAGCATGGTGAATAATTGAAACCATTTGCCTTTTTCATTAATAAACATGAATAAATTTATGACAGGAATGTGTGCTGAGTAAATAATGCCATAATAAAACATAATCATGGGTATTCTACTTATCAAATGACCACATAAACCATCAATATTATTTTCATAATGAAGAAATTTAAAATGTCGGACATTCTGAAACATTTTGTCAAGGCCTCGGCCAAGATGTCTAAAAATGATTAAGGCCTCGGCCAAAACCACATATAAAATTGGGAAAGGGCCCAAGTAAATTCCACGTCTAGTTGTCTCATGAGACCTACCGATGCATCCAGGAGCTATAACAGGCTCCACCTGTCCCTTACTAAGTCCAATACATTCCTCATATGAAAAGTTTTAAACATATCATAAACATTTGTATTAAAACTAGTATACAAAATGTCAATACATTAACCATAAACCATTAATGGTATAAAAATAGCACATCCACGGTCAAACACATCACAAAACCATCAATACAATATGAAATTTTTGTATCATAATAAATCATTTTCAAATAAACATAAAATCCATCAATGGATGTTGACATAGTTGAAATCAAAAGCTTATTTAGAGAAATAAATCTCTCTATTTTTAAATAATTTAAGAGTCACATTATTATTTATTTTGAAAATATTCTTATAAGATTGTAAGGGAAGCTTCGATGATATTATAATGGAGAAAAATAACTGCACCTGCCATATATGTTAAAAAAAGACATTTTTACCTTGAATTTGTCGAAAAGGTTAAAAGTACCTTGTTTGGAAAACGACGGAAATATTCCCTTAAAAACACAAAAGGGTATAAATTACTTGAATCCATTTTCTATTAAATATTAAAAAAATTGAAATAAATTTTTAAGAAACATGGACGCGGATAAAAAAGAGGTCCTAGTAGATAATTACGTATAAACAACCTTGGATAATGAAGAGATTGTGAAATAAACCCTTACCTTGTACTTTTCCTTGGTTGAGGGTATTTTAACCTCCTGTATAATGGTGAAATAATTTTTATTAAATTATAAAAGAATCATATACATTATTATGATATCATATATGATCTTTTATCATTGTTCTGTTAATAATATCTTAGTATTATCATCATTTTGGGTGTTAACGGATTCGTTTTCTTTTATATTCTTTGTTATGTGAGTCATATTTTATATGTATGGGATGTATATTATTTATATCCAGAATGATATCAAATATTTAAACATTTTTTTTTATCATCAAATGAAAATTATTCTTGAATGGGTATGATGGGGATTGAATATCATCGCGTTCGTGGAGACGGTAGTCCGTACGTACGCAAGTGCGACAATATTATTTTTCTGATATTAAAATAATTTATAATTTTATGGTATATCATATATAAAGAATAATTATCATGTTATATTTATTATTTATATCAATTACACATCATTATCATACCCATCCAAATAATAATGTTTTGAATAACAATTACACCACAACATGGAGACGGTAAGTCCTACGTACGCATGTATGGTGACATGTAATTCAAAGGATGGATAGAATACTGAATATGGTTGTACCATATTAATAATAACATCATTGTATATATAATATACTGGATTTATTATTTTATAATGGAAATAACAAAGAAAGAAGAAGTGGAACAAGAAAGGAACTTGAAGGTGGTGGTGAAAACATTACCTCTTCTTCGGGTTCTTCCATTTGATTTGATCAAAAGGGCTCCTTAGGTTGGATTTTGGATCAAACTAAGGCCTCTAGGATAAATTTAGGGAATTTTAGAGGATATTTGGGAAGGGTTTGGCCGAACCAAAAGGCTTTGAAGGTATGAATAATTTGTTAGAAGTGGTGTCCTTTTATAAGGGGGAGGAGGGGCTATTTAGAAAAATCTTAAAGTATTATTTTATAATAAATTCATATTCGGTTTATAATGTCTCCAAAGTGGATTATTCAAAGTATAAGTTGGGTATAGTTTGAAAACAACTCAACCAGTAGATTTTAGACAGGTTTGGGTCACTTTTTTAACCTTATCGTTTAGTTTTAACTCTTAGTTAATTAGATTGACATTTACCATGTCCCTTTGTATTTTTATTTTATTTGGTTAATAAAAATACTATAAATAGCCAATATAACCCCAAGTGGTTCATTAATGACTTAAATATCATCATATAATTCCTTTGGCCAGACCATATATTTTTAGGAATATTATATCAGTTAATAATATGATATCTGTTTTAAAAACTCTTTTATGTCAATTTTGACACTATTTAATAATTGATTTTGTTTAAAGTCTTAATAACATTATTAATTCGAAAAAAAATTCCTTTAACCAATCCTAACATTTCATATTAACCAATAAAATTCATTTATGGCATCGAAACGTTCAAATTATATTTATTATAACACTTATAATACCAATTATTTGATTCTTTCATTAATAAAGACAATACTACATCATCATTGTGTCATAAATAAATTTAATTATTCAAGGTCTAATAATTATAAATAAAATACCATTATGTAGGAAATATTAATATCTTTCTAATGAATATTTATAATTCAAACTATAACATATATAAACCTATGTAAAAATTGTTTTTCTAAAAGATATATGCTTAAGTCATTTTTGTATTTACTTTAACTTAATTAATATAAAGTGTCATTATCATTTACAAGTGGCTCTATGCGGTCCCAAAATCGACTCAATGATTCACATGGTCGGAAATGTATCACAAAATAAGTTTATAAGACATTTTAGGGTAATTTAATATTATTATAATATTATTGTTTACCCTTACTTACCGGATTTACCCTTTAACCATGGTAAATAAAATATTTACCAAAGTAATTATTCAAAATGTCTAAAAATAAAAGTTACATATTTAAAAAATTTGGACCTCCTAATTATAAATATGGAATAAATTTTTATAAATTCAAAACACAGAAGTGATAGAAATTAATTTAAAATTATTTTATGTTGTTAAAATAAAAAGTGTGTTTTTAACAAATAATAACTATCAAAAGATTGACACTTTCTTATGTCTAGTTTAAGTGTAAAATTATGTCCAATGACCAACATTGGATTAAATGGTAAAAATATAATACAATTATACTTTAAATTAACTCAAATTCATAATTTATCACTGTTAATTATTTGGATTAGAAAAGTTGTTTTTAATTAAAATTTTGTAATTTTCACTATTCAAAAAAATATGAAAAGTAGTCAGAAAAGTACCAAAATTTCACCCAAAGCTAATTTTGATATTCCAAATCCAAAAATGAAGTCCATTTTTCAAGATAAAATGTATATATTTTCATAAAGTGGGTTTTACTATTCATAACGACTAGTTGATTTGTTTTTGTGTTTTTGAACTCGAAGTTCCGTACAACACACACTACTATATTATTAAAAGAGAAGAATACCATGGAAGCATGGGGTGTTACATTCTCCCCTCCTTAAAATAATTTCGTCCTCAAAATTTCTAGAATACTACCTCATGAAATAACTCAGGTGGTTCTTCATCATAAGTTCCTCTGGTTCCCACATTGCCTCTTACGTCTTATGGTTTCTCCTAAAACTTTTACCAGACAAGTCATCCAGTTTCTCAGCAATTGTTCTCTTATATCAAGAATCCTAATGGTCTCTTCATAATAATACAAATAGGGTTATAGTTCTACTTCTACATAGGTGAGTACATGCGTTGGGTCGGGCATGTATTTTCTCAATAGTGATACGTGGAACACATCGTGAACTTTGGAGAGACTTGGAAGCATTGCAAAATGGTAAGCTACAGTACCAATTCGTTCATGAATTTCGAAAGGTATTATATACATGGGAGTCAATATACCCTTCTTACCAAAACATATAACACCCTTCCATGGAGATACATTAAAAAAACATGATTTCCTACCTGAAATTACAAATCCTTCCTTCGGTTGTCGGAATATCTCTTATGCATTCTTTTAGCTACTTTGATGTGGATCTGGATTACGTTCACCTTTTCCATCGTTTCCTACACCAGTTTTGGGCCTACGAGTTTTATTTCACCAACATCATCCCAACAGTTTGGTGTGAGACATCTCTTTCCGTATAATTCTTCATATGGTGCCATCTGAATACTTTAATGGAAGATATTGTTATTGGAAAATACTACTAGAGGTAAATATTGATCCCACATACCCAGGAAGTCAAGTGATAATGATCTAAACATGTCTTCTAAGGTTTTAATAGTCCTTTTTGATCGTCCATTTGTTTGAGGGTGGTAGGCAGTGCTCAAACTAAGTTCAGTATCCAAGGCTTTCTGAAGACTCTTCTAGAATCGTGAAGTAAAACGAGGATCGCGATCAGAAACAATCGATAGGGGTACTCTATGAAGTCTCACAACTTCATTAATATATAATCTTGCTAAATGTTCAAGTGGTAAATCTTCCCTTATAGCAAGAAAATGTGATGACATGGTCAGACGATCAACAATGACCCATATTTCACCATTCCTTCTAAGAGTATTTGGTAGTCCCATAACAATGTCCATCGTGATAGTATCCCATTTACACTTAGGTATGGGAATAGGTTTCATGACTCCTCCGTGTTGTTGCCTTTCAACATTCACTTATTGACAAACCATATAACTTGACACAAAATCATCAGTCTCCCTCTTCATGTTGTCCCACCAAAAATGTTCCTTCAAATATCTATATATTTTGGTGCGCCTAGGGTGTATAGAGAAATTGGAACTATGAGAATCGTTAAACAATTACTTTTTTAGATCATGTATATCGGGAACACAAAGTCTCTTCCCAAATTTGAAAATTCCATCTTCATATACAAAGTCACTCAATCTCCCATTATTCACAGCTTTAATATTCTTTTGAAACTCTTTATCATCGGTCTAAGAACTCTTTATCATTTCTTGTAAAGATGGTTTGGCAACCATTTGAAAAAGTATAGATGTTTCACCTTCCATGGTTATTCCCATATCCATCTTTACTAGATCTAGGAAAATTGGATCCCTTTCAACTCTCAATTTGTTCAAAACTCCATGATACTTTCTGCTCAAAGCATCTTCCACCTTATTTACCTTCCCTGAGTGTTAGTGTATCATGAAATCATAATCCTTGAGTAGTTCAACCCATCGCCTTTGCAACATGTTGAGTTCTTTCTGGGAGAAAATATACTTCAAACTCTTGTTATCAGTATATATCTCACATTTTCCCCATAGAGATAATGTCTCCATATCTTCAAAGAAAAGATTACAGTAGCTAACTCAATATCATGAGTAGGATCGTTTTTCTCATTAATTTTCAGATGTCTTGATGCATAGGAAATAACCCTATCATTCTTCATAAGAACACAACCAAGTCCATTCTTTGAAGCGTCACTATAAATAACAAACTCATCATTCCCCGATGGTAGATTCAATATAGGAGCATTGACTAATATTCTCTTAAGTTTTTCAAAACATTATTTACACTCTTCTATCCAAATAAATTTAACCCCTTTATGTGTGAGCTTCATTAATGGGTTAGCCAATTGGGAAAAATTCTGGATGAAATATTGATAATAACCTGCTAAACCAATAAAACTGCATACCTAAGTTATACTCGTCGGTGCTGGCCATTCTTGGATGGCCTTGGTCTTAGAAGGATCAATAGAAATTCCATCCTTAGAGACAATATTTCCAAGAAATGAAATATTCTGAAGCCAAAATTAACACTTGCTAAACTTCCCATATAATTCATGTCTTTTAAGAGTATTCAGGATAATGCGCAAGTGATTTTCATGATATTCATCTCTTTTAGAGTATACCAAGATATCATCAATAAATACCACTACAAAATAATTGAGATATTCCTTGAAGGTCAGTCTTTTAAAAGTATTGACCTCTATGAATTTGGTCAAATAAATCATCAATTCGAGGTTGGGGATACTTGTTCTATATTTTTATAGCATTGATCTCCCTGTATTCAATACGTAACCTCATAGATCCATCTTTCTTCTAAACAAAAAGGACAGGGGCTCTCCATGGAGAAACACTAGGGTCAATAAATCCCTTTTTACTCAATTACTCTAGTTGTTTCTTTAGTTCCACTAATTCCATAGTTTCCATTATATAAGGGGTCTTTGATATGGGCCTTGCACCAGGAATTAGTTCAATGGAAAACTCAATTTCTCGTTCTAGAGGATGTCCAGGTAAATCCTCTGAAAAAACATGAAAATATTCTTTCACAATTGGAACATCCTGTATTTGATCATTCCTTTCCTCACCCATAGTTATTTGATTCTCTTCCACCCCAATAATTGAATTTAGTTGAGCTACTGGGGGTGGATCTAGATAAGAATTATGTGGTGACGATTCTACAATAAAGATAAGGTTTTCTTTATCATCATCATAAAAAATAGTAACCTCCTACTTCTTACAATGAATTTTTTCATCAAGGTCAAAAAGCCAATCCATACTGAGGGTCATATCAAATCCAATCATAGTTATGATGATGAGATTATCAAATAAAGAACATTTATATGCTCTAATGGGGACTGATTCACAAAACATTATTGTAATGATACATCCCATAGGAGTTTTGACTAAAAACTCCCTTGTTAAATCAAATTGTAAATATTGAATTTTCATAGCAAACTAGGAATATATAAAACAATGTAATGATCCAGAATCAAATAAACCATTTTCTAAACTTGAGGAAACCATTAAATTACCTGCCACCACATATTTCAGAGCTTCTACCTAAGAATTTTGTGATAGCATAATCATGGCCTTGATCCCATGGACTTTTCATAGGTAAGTTCCGCATAATCTTAGGACATTCATTTTCATAATGTCCTATTTTCCTAAAATTGTAGCATTGAACATTTTTAGTTTTTTTTCCCTTACAATCACCAGCAAGATGGCCTTTTTGTCCACATTTGTAGCATACTTCTTTTCCTTTTAGATAGGCACTAGGGGGCTTCCTTACCCCAATTATTACATGGTGGAAATTCAACTCTTCCCTTTTTCCATGTTTCCTTATTTCCTTTCCCAGAGTGTACAGTAGATCTCGTCTTCTCTTGCTTTGCATTAAATTCATAAGACATAGAGAATTCCATTTCTTTCTTGATAGCACATGAGAAAATATCTTCGTATGATGAGATGGATTGTGATACTAATGCTTGGCGGAGAAATGGTTTAAACCCATCAAAGAAACGATCAATCATTCTCCTTGGGTTATGTATATAATAAGATACATGCCTTGCTAACCTCGTAAAGTTAGCCTCATACATTGCAACATTCTCATCCTCCTTTTGCCTCAGACTGAGAAATTGCCTTTCCATATCTTCTCGATGGTCACGAGGAAAGTATTTCTCTACAAAAAGATCATTAAACTCCCTCCATTCCATATTTGATACTTCATCATCTTCCTTTGTGTTTTGAATCAATGACCACTATTGGTCAGCATCTTCAATGAGGCAATAAACATCCATGACAACTTTTTTCCTTTTACAACTCCCCAAACCCTGAAATATTTTCTCTAGGGAACTTATCCATTGCTCAGCTACCAATTGATTTTTATTCCCATTGAATTTCGGTGGTTATTACCTCATGAAGCTATCTAACATTAATCCTCCACACTGTGGATCAGGGTGCTCCATACGAGTAAGGTTATTATTCATAACCTGAGTGAGTTGTCCCAGTATGGTGATAAATTGATCAGTACCAGTTATATCACTAGCTCCACTATAATTATCTTTAACAGGAGGTAAATCCCTACATGGAGTGTGTGCATTGATATGATTTCTATTTCATTCACTAGGTGCCATTTCTAAACAATGGAATAAACTAGATTAGTTTTGGAATCTAAATACATAAACACTTAAAATGAATTGAATAGTTTATGGATATAATCCATAATCATAAAAAAATTCTTTGAAGAAATATATACTCATAAACCCTTTATAATGGTTTGTAATGAAAATGAGAATTATCCTAAGAATATCCCCTAAGAGTGTCGTAACCAATACTGCAGCAAGGCCCATTTTCAATCACTAGTTCCCGTTCAAGTCTAGCTTAAACAGGTGTTTTTGGGTTTTACCCCTAGGTACATCTTTGCCAGAGCTGCCTCTACCTGTTCGTATCCAGACAGGGATGTATTTCTTGTAAAACTCACAAAATCTCTACAACACCAAAATTCTAGGATGTTCTTATATACTAATCCTAAAATTCCATCTTAGGCCTATGTGCTCTAATCCGAGTTTATCTAAATCTAGCTTCCAATGTTTGTACTAAACTCCCCCTAATACCAACTATAACGCCCTGAACCTAGTTACCCAGAGTTGGTGAATTATTAAATAACATTGGCATGATCCCAAGGAAATCATGTCTCAAAAGACCGATCTATTTAGTATTATTGGAAACAATATTAATACATAAGTTCAACTTTACAACTTGAAAAGAAATATAACACGAATTTATTCTATTAGGAATATCAAAGCCTCTTAGATTATCCCTTAAGGTCACTCATAAATAACTTCTTCATATCATGGGAAAATGAAACATAAGAAAGAGGTGGGCTCAAACGCTTAGTAAGGTTAAGAAATATTTTGGAATATAAAATAAATATTAATCATGGTGAATAATTGAAACCACATGATTTTACCAATAATAAACAGGAATACGATTATGGTAGGAATATGAGATGAGTAAATAATGCCATAATAAAACATAATCTTGGTTATTCTACTAGTCTAATGACCACATGAACTATCAATATTATTTTCATAATGAGAAATGTATAATGTTGAACATTCTGAAACACTTTGTCAAGGCCTTGGCCAAGACGTCTAAAAATGATTAAGGCCTCCTCCAAAACCACATATCAAATTGGGAAAGGTCCTCGGCCAATTCCATGTCTAGTTGTGTCATTATACCTACCGATGCATCCAAGAGATATAGCGGGCTCCACCCATCACTTACCAAGTCCAATACAATCTTCATATGAAAAGGTCTAAACATATCATAAACATTCATATTAAAACTAGCATACGAAATTTAAATACACTAACCATAATCCATGAATGGTATAAAAATATCACTTCAACAGTCAAACATATCAAAAAAGCTTCAATACAATATGGATGTTTTGTATCATAATAAATCAATTTCAAATTATCTTAAAATCCATCAAAGGATGTTGACATAGATGAAATCAAAACCCTTTTTAGAGAAATATCTCCTCTTATTTTTAAATCATATAAGAGTCAAATAATTATTTATTTTGAAAATATTCTTATAAGATTTTAAGGGACGCTTCGACGATATTATAATGGCGGAAAATTACCACACCGGTAGTATAAGTTAAAAATAGTCATTCTTTCCTTAAATTTGTCAAAAAGGTTAAAAAGTACCTTGTTTGGAAAATGACAGAAAGATTCCTTTAAAAACACATAAGGGTATAAATTACATTAACCAATTGTCTAGTAAATAGTAAAAATGTTTTGAAATATTTTTTTAAGAAACATGGAAGTGGATGATAAAGAGGTCCCAGTAGATAATTACTCATAAACAACCTCGGATAATGAAGAGATTATGAAATAAACCCTTACCTTGTAATTTTCCTCGGTATAGGGTAGTTTAACCTCCTGTATAATGGTTAAATAATTTTTACTAAATTATAAAAGAATCTTATAAATTAATGTGATATCATATATGATCTTTTAACATTGTTCTGTTAATAATATCTTAGTATTATTGTCGTTTCGGGTGTTAACAGATTCGTTTTCCTTTATATTATTTATTCTATTAGTCATAATCGTTATGTATGGGATGTATATTATTCATGTTCATAATGATATCAATTCTATAAAAATTATTTTTAGTCACCAAATGAAAATTATTCTTGAATGGATACGATGGAAAATGAATCTCATCACGTTTGTGGAAACGGTAGTCCGTACGTACGCACAAGCGACAATATCATTCTTTGGATATTAAAATAATATATAATTGGATTGTATATAATATATCCAGAATCATTCTCATGTTATATTTATTATTTACATCAATTACACATCATTATCATACCCATCCAAATAATAATGTTTCGAATAACAATTACACCATGACGTGGAGACGGTAAGTCATACGTACGCACATATGGTGACATGTCATTCAAAAGATGGATAGAATACTTCATATAGTTGTACCATATTTATAATAACATCACAGTATATAGATGATACTGGATTTATTATTTTGTAATAGAAATAACAAAGAAAGAAGAAGTGGAAGAAGAAAGGAACTGGAAAGAGGGTGGTGAAAACATTACCTCTTCTTCGGGTTCTTCCTTTTGATTTTCTCAAAAGAGCTCTGTAGGTTATATTTATGATAAAACTAAGACCTCTAGGTTGAATTTATGGAAGATAATAGAATATTTGGGTAGTATTTGGGTGAACCCAAAGACGTTGAACGTATGAAGAATTGGTTAGAAGTGGTGCCTATTTATAAGGGGGAGGAGGGGTCTTTAGAGAAAACTTAAAGTATTATTTTATAATAAATTCATATTCTGGTTATAATGGCTCAAAAGTGGATTATTCAAAGTATAAGGTGGTTATAGGTCTAAAAAAACTCAACCAATAGGTTTTAGAAAGGTTTGGGTCACTTTATTAACCTTATCTTTTAGTTTTAACTCTTAGTTAATTAGTTTGACATTTACCTTGTCTCTTTGTATTTTTATATTATTTGGTTAATAAAATTACTCTAAACTACTAGGAGAATCCCAATTAGTTCACTAATGACATACCTATAATCATATAAGTCTTTTGGCCGAACCTTAGATTTTTATGAATATTATATCAGTTAATAATATAATATTTGTTTTAAAAACGCCTTTATGTCAATTTTGACACTATTTAATAACTGAGTTTTTTAATTCTTAATAATGTTATTAATTCGAAGAAAATTAATTTAATAAATAATAACATGTCCTATTAACCAATAAACTTCGTTTATGTCATTAGAACTTTCAAATTATATTTATTTTATCATTTATAATACCTATTATTTCATTCTTTCATTAATAATAAAAATATTGCATCATCATTGTGTCATTAATAAATTTAATTATTCAATGTCTAAAAATTATATATAAAATACGGTTATATAGGAAAACTTTTTAGATTTATAATTAATATTTATAGTCGAAATTATAACATATATAACCCTATGTTAAAAAAAATTCTAACAGATATTTTCTTATGTCATTTTTGTATTTACTTTAACTTAATTAATATATAGTGTCATTATCACATACAAGTGGCTCCACGGGGTCCCAAAATCGACCCAATGATGCCCATGGTCGGAAATGTGTCAACCAATAGTGTTAGAATATGTTTTAAGGTAATTTAGAATTATTATATTATTATTTTGTTACACTTATTTACCGGATTTACCCTTTAACCATGGTAAATAAAATATTTACCGAAATAATTATTCAAATTGTCTAAAAATAAAAGTTACCTATTTACACAATTTGTACCTCCTTATTATAAATATGGAATCTATTTTTATAAATTCAAAACACATAAGTGGCATAAATTAATTTAAAATTAATTCTCGTTGTCAAAACAAAAAAGTGTGTTTTTAACAAATAATAACTATCAAAAGAATAACACTTTCTTATGTCAAGTTTAAATGAAAAATTATATAAAATGGTCAAAATTGGATTAAATGGTAAAAATATAATTTAATTATACTTTAAAATCATTCAAATTCATAATTTATCACCATTAATAATTTCAATTAAAAAATTTCTTTTTATTAAAATTTATTAAATTTCACAATTAATCAAAATACGAATGTTGTCAGAAAATTACCAAAATTTCACCCCAAGCTAATTTTGATTTTCTGAATCCAAAAATTAAGTCCATTTTGAAAGGTAAAATGTATAAATTTTTAAAAAGTGAGTATTACAATTCATAATGGCTAGTTGATTGGTCGTGGTGTTTTAGAACTTGAAGTTGCATACAACAGATGATACTGTATTATTCAAAGAGAAGTTTACCATGGAAGCATGGGGTGTTACATTGGGGATTCCAGTATCTCAATGGTGGGGATGGATGGACAGATACCCATTCCTTCTAATTCTCTCTTATATTAAAGCTAGATAAGTACAATAGTCGATGGTTACAATTTAAAAGTTTATTGTGGTGATGGTTGATTCATGTGGTTATGAAATAAATGGTGGTATTGGTTATTCATGTTAGGAGGAGTGAATGATGTTGATTTACTTCATGTTTTGATCAAAACCTACTCAAGTTATAGATATGGATATGATTTGGTGATGGACCTGGTGTCTACAAGTGAGATGCTATATGATGTGGCCATGCCGATGGGTGGTGTTACGCTTATGTGATTCATAAGAGACGGGAGAAATAGAACGTATGTTGTTGGTTTTTGAGAGTATAAAATAATTGGAAAAGAGTTAGGGAGTACCCTTTATCAATATTCTTCATATGATATTATTATACTTTTATGTGCAATTTGGTGAGTGTTACATGGTGATGGTGGTGATTGTCCAGTTGACCTATTTAAGTGATGTTTGGTTCTTCTCTTTTTCTCACGGGTGCATAAGTATGGTACATTCACATGTTCATGCTTGAAATTTGTTTCCCTAATTAGTATATATGTATTTTAAGAACCCAATTTTTGTTGCGGAGGACTTTGTAATATTCTTGATTATATTCCAGAGCAGCGCCTTCAGATGGCGTGCGATTCCGAGCCCCAGTGTGGCCAGAATTAAATTTTTAGTGTGTTCACACTAGAAATGCCAAATTAATAGAATAACTCATAAACGGTGATCCGGATTAAAGATCCGAGTGTGCGGATGGGTCCAGAATGGGGTGTTTACCCTAGGAACGACATAATGTATGTCGGTGCGGGATGTTTGGACCCCTCGCTTGCTTTCGAAACGTTAAACGGATAAATTTATTTATTTATTTATTCTTTTAGTGGTGAAACTCAAGTACCACATAAACTATGGCTTGGATAGGGAAACCAAGGGAACCGTTGAGTTTGGAGCGTGTCGTTTACCCTAGGAGGGGTGTAAGTTTTTTGGGCGCGGGCCGTCAGTGAAAAATGACCCCAGGGGCGTTTTCGTAATTTGACGGTCTCAGGCATTGATCTTTATAACTTTTGAATGGGGCCTCAGATTAAAATTCTGAGACTTCCATTGTGCTTGAGAGGTGGTTTTTACCCTAAGAGAGGCTTAACCTCGACCCCGTCGAGAGTATCGGGCGCGGGATAAATTGGGGGTTAAATTAATTTAATTTCTTCTTTATTTAATCCCTAACACAACCCCTCTCCGTCCCCATTTCCCTTCCCCCTGGAGGATGAGCTCAACCAAGGAGGATCCCTTTTCCTCTCCTCCCCTCTCCAAGATGATGCTCCGGTGGATAACCGATAAGCTTCGGGCTGCGCCCAACAAGGTAGGATCTTGTTTCCATTTTAGTATCACACACCATGTTCGTCCTAAATTTACATTATTAAATTGATGTATAATCTGAACATGAATCCCATGATCGTTTATTATATTTTTTGAGCTTTCCATCGCTCTTTTCAGTTTGTAAATCGGAGTTCGGGGGAGGTCGCGGTCGTCCAGAGAAAGTTACGGGTTTTTGGGTTTTTTCGGCCGGTTTTGTAGGCTTCTGGCGGTCCGAGGGCGACGGCAGATGGTGGCGCGCGGGCAGCTTCAGGAGGGTTTCGTGGCGTGTGGGCGACCTTAGGCGGGTGTCGTCGCATGAGGCGGTAGCTGGCCAGGGCGACGGGGTGGCTTCAGGAGGAGACTGGGGCTCAGGCGGAGCGCCTCGGCGCGGCGGCGGGTCACCAGGGAGTGGCGACCGCAGGGTCGCGGCGCACGACCCCCTTGCGGCGACAAGACCCGCAGAACACAGGTCTTTATGAGGCCGCCGCGACCGGCCCACGTGGCCAGTCGGCGCATGGACTGTAGGTCCACGGCCGGCCCACGCGGCCAAGCCGCGGGCCGGCGCAATGAGCCGGGCCGGCCGGTCCAGGCCGGTCCAGCCCAAGGGGCTTTGCCCCTCAGTTTTCGGAGGCCCTTATTTTTTGCTACGGGCGTCCGTTTTGCTTTCCGTCTACGGAAGTGTACTCCAGACGTCGTGACAGACTTTTTGAGTTGGTTTCAGGAAGTTTTAATTCCCAAACAAGGGGCCTCGGAGGCGCGACATGTCTTTAAGTGAATCGATATTTTTTCCGGGGGATCTTGCTTTGGGCGGCGCAGACACGTCCGACGTCCAATTCAAGCACCGTCACTGGCATTGGGACCCTAGCACCGAGGAAGAGCTTTCTAGGGTGGTTTCAGGCATTGAGGCAGGAGTTGAGGCGTGGGGCCCACGGCCCGTCTTTTGAGCTGCGAGAAGCGTTTAGTGACTTTTTAATAGGATGTCCATTCGGGGCGTGCGAGCTATCCTTTTTGGGTGTTTTTCTGACGGGATTGCAATGGTGCAATCCACCCTCTCTAATTCCACACGCTGGTGCAGGCCCCACGAGGGTCGTTTCAGCGTTGACGGTGATTTTCCATCTCTATCATCGGGCAACCGTTTTGGACAAGTGAATAGTCCATCTTGTGTACTTTTTCGAGAGGATTTTGACGGTGTGATCCATTCATTGAGTTTCGGGACCGCGATGCGGGTCCCACGTAGCACCGCTTGTGTACGGTGCACCAGAATGCATCTTTTTCTCTGGATATCTGTTGTGCTCAAGTGACCAGTCTTTTTGAAATTTTTTTCCTGAGGGGATCACAATGGTGTGATGTGCCCGACTACTTTTGGGGCCGAGGCTCGGGATCACGGGATGTCGTTCGAGTGTGAGAAGGTGTTGGTGAATTTTCCGTAAGATATCCATTTGAGGCGAGTAAGTAGTCTATCTCGCGTGTTTTTCTGCAAAGATTACAACGGTGCGATCCGTTTGGTTTTGTGGTTCCTCTTGCGTGATCTTATTTAATGTGGATATGTGAAAGGAACTCTGATGGTAGTTCTTCTCGCCGTGATTGCAAAAAACCCTTGGCGTGTGATCAAGTGCACTCCCGTGTGAGTGAAGAGATGGGGTTGACTGTGCCTCAGCTGATGAGGTGGAAGATTGGAGTTGTTACGTCATGCCTTTGCGTTGACGTTGGGTGTCCTATGCACGATAGCCTCTGGGCTGGAACGTGGTATAATCTGCATGTATACGGGAACGCTTGGAGGTAAATGTGGTGGTTTGTACCTAAGGACGTTTGTGCGCTCAGTTGGGGTTAACTTGGGGCCACACGTCATGTAGGCGCCATGTGCGTGTCGTTTCCGGCATTACGTACTTTTGACTTCTCGTGACATAGAGGGTTCATCTGTTCTTGTTTTTTGACCAGCAGGGTTGAGTCCTCTCATAGCTTATTGCTCATTGGTTTGGCCAGCAGGGTTGAGTTTCCCCTGGTCCTATTCTTGTTTGGCCAATAGAGATGGTTTGTTCCTCTGTTTCTTGATCTACGAGGGGTTTCAGCACCGTGCCCTTTCACCAAACTGCGGCACCGTTTGTGACTACATGTGCTCATACAACATGGGTGTTTTCCCACTTTCTAGGATGGGTTGTCTCAGTCCGCTTCGACAGTGACTCAGCGGATTGGAGCGTGATCGCCTTGAGAGGACTGGGGAGTTCCTCCTATCACTCCGTGTTCCTTGGTAGAGTTCTTGTGGATTCGGTGTGACCAACACCTTACGCGGGCACCGATCCTCTACCCAGGAGGATGTTTCCAGCAGGGCTGAGGTGGTTTCCAGTAGGGCTGAGGTTGTTTCCAGCAGGGCTGAGGTGGTTTCCAATAGAAATGAGGTTGTTACCAGCAGGGATGAGGTTGTTTTGATCAGGGCTCACCAGTGTACCATCCCGCAAGGATGCCCAGTACAACGGTGTTCACCGAGTAGTACCATCCAGCAGGGATGGCCATAGTGGTTCCAGGTCTACCTCCAGCAGGGCTAGGCAGTAGTCCCCGATGTCGGGCTTACCTCCAGCTGGGCTGGGCAGTAGTCCACGATGCCAGGCTTACCTCCAGCTAGGCTGGGCAGTGGACCCTGATGTCAGGTTACCTCCAGCTGGGCTGGGCAGTGGTCCCGTCGCCAACATTGTTCGGGTCACCCTTCAGTGGATTACCCTATTACGGGACGGGGCAGTGTGGCACCCGTCGACTCTTGCTGGGTCTCCCTATAGTGGGAACCCGTTGACTTTCAGGGACCCTCCAAAGGGGCTGGGCAGGGGGTCGCCTGTCGACTTTGAGTAGAACTCTCGATTGTGGGGTAGTGACATGGTGTGGTTTGATGTTCCCCCATAACTCTTAAGTATGAGGAGCGCTTTCCCCACCGAGACACATCCTTGTGATGTGACATAAAACCGTGCGGGCGAGTCAGTGCCGCCCAAAGCTGATAGTGTCAAGGTGCGGTGGTTGAGTCCTTGACTTGTAGTTCGGGGAAGACGTGCGGGATGCTTGGCATCGATGGTGGTTTACTTTGGGGACTACTGGCAACTCACTTTCTTGGGCTGAGCTGTGGGATAGATATCCCCTTACGACGGTGTTCGGGCTTCTTATTGAGCATATGTATTTTTATATACCATGTTCCAGTACCGACTTCATGGGTTTTTTTACTCTCCTTCTAGGAGAGATGAAGACGCACTGGGTATGCCACATGCTTTCCATGTCTAGCTTCTTGTGGTTGGACGAGTCTACTCACCTATTATTGGTAGCGAAGACTCGATGAGAAGTTCATCCTCTCACCATTTCCAGCTCCTTGTGTCTGGAAGAGTCTACCTCCTTTCTTTTGTTGGTTTGATCTGGACTCTCTACTGCTATTCCACTACACTCTATGTTGTATTCCTATTCTTTCCCTATTCGCACTACTACTCACCCTTCGTTACCTCCTTTTTTGCTCCCTCAAGCCTTCGGGGTATCTTACTGAGTATTTTTATACTCACTCCTGCTTGGGATTTTCCCACACTTGGTGTTCCCTTTTATACGTCAGACATGTTGGTTGTGACTTCAGTGGATCATAGGAGTTCGAGATCTTGGACCACGTGTGGTTTTCGTAGTCGGGTTCTAGGTGGGTAACCCTTCCAACAGTTTGTTTTTTTTACCTATTTCCGGGTTGAGGCACTTTTCTGGTTGGGCGCGTATTTTTTCCCTTTTTCCTTTTCAGCACTTTACTTGTACTGTTTAGAGGTTGATGCACCCTTGTGGTTATTTATTGTAGTTTCCCTCTTCTTTACTTGTCATTTATTTTACTCTGCACTTTTTCATTGAGTGTGTTGCGTGTGCGTGTGTACAGGTACTCAGGCAAAGGCCTCCCCGAGTTGTTTAGCATTCAGCACTTGTCGCTCGCCCCTGGCCTATGGAGGCGGGCTTGGGGTAGTTGTAGATCGAGCCCGGGTAGGGTCGAGTCGTGACAAAGTGGTATTAGAGGCGGTTCATTCCTTGGGACGCTATTCAGATGTCCCTAAAATAAACGGAATTGGTTGGGATATAGAAAAATGGTGTTAATGTGTCTCGAGAGCAGCTCTCAGGCCAGGGAGTCTAGTGATGGTCTGGCGGCTGACTTATCCATTCACCAGGACCTTGATAACCCGCTTGTCAACTCGGCATGCTGAGACACTTGTTGTTGGGAAATTTCTTTGTGCATCAAATAGGATTGAGTATTTAACTTTCCTTCTTGAGTCAACTCCCCATCGTTGTTGTATTGTTATATACATATATGCTCATTTGATCGCTACACTCCTTGATAATATTTAGGATGTCTCCGCGAAGACAGTCGGGCCAGATACCAGATTTGGTGCATGACGACGACCCTATGAGCTTTGAGGCCATAGTACAGAACCCATCATGTGAGCCCCTTTCTACAGGTGGGCCGGTAGTAGCACCCCCACCTGTTGAGCAGCAGACAGTTTCAGCAGAGTAGGCTGAGCTTGAGCGTAGGTTGAGGGCGCTCCGTGAGTTCCAGTGGTAGGGACCGCTGAGGTTCATTGGTGAGCCAGATCCTCTGGCAGGATAGGTTTGCCTAGAGACAATGGTTCATCTTTTCATGCTTGTGCAGACACTGACAGATCAGAGAGTGGCTTTGGAAGACACCCTTTTTCGTGGAGAAGCTTGGCGTTGGTGGAGTTTGGTGACTCGGCTTCTTGACGAGTCATCAATTTCATGGGGAGACATTCAGTTTTTGTTCTATGAGGATCTTTTCCCCTCCTGCTTGCACTCCGTTCGGATTCAAGAGCTCCTACAGTTTCAGTAGGGAGGGATGACGATGGACGAGTACGGGGCAAGTTTCGCAGACCGTGCACGCTTTTACCCGGACTTGGTGCATGACGATAACCACCGAGCGCGGAATTTTGAGCAGGGTCTCCGCCGAGAGATTCGTGATATCATAGTACCCTTATTCATTTCCACATATGTCGGGGTTCTAGAGTAGGCGTTGGTGACAGAGAGCTCCTTGTCATTTTCTAGAGTTGGTGGTGGAAGTAGGCACGTTGGAGATGAGATGTCTGCCGCAGCTAGTGGGTGTCGACACACAGAACCTCGATGTAGGTGGCCTTCCCACTGCCAGTTTCGGAGATGTGGTCGTATACCACTGTGGAGAAAAGGAGTTGGGCCTCAGCCGAGGATGACCTTCCGTGAGTGGATCCCGAGTCGTGGTCGTACACCACAGTGGTGCCGGAGGGAACCAGTGCAGCCTAGAGAGATTCAGTGCTATGCTTGAGATGGGTGAGGTCACCTGGCACGAGACTGCCCGACTAGCCGTGTGAAGAGCTTTGGGCTGGCAGCAGGTGCACCACCACGATGGAGGCAGCGCTGTGATCAGAGTAGTACACGGATAGATGGTGTTATCGGAGGAGCGGGAGGAGCTGGTAGTGGGAGATGAAATAACGAGGTCTTCCCATCACCACTATGCAGTCCACGTCAGGCTCCGGGAGCTGACAGTTGGGAATGCAGACATCCGCGAGCTTTGGATTTCTACAATCCTGCAGAGCATAGGATCATTAGAGGTACCCCTTGCGACTCTTCTACTTCTTGCAGTAGAATTGTTAGACTCTGCCTGTGAAATGATTTTCTCCCTGCTCCTTACTTGAGCTGATAACAGGGTAAGGAAGGGTGTCGGGTGTAACCCTTTGTTGGTAAAGTAGAAGGTGTGAGACCCTTCTCTTTAGTCGATGGTGGCGACTCTATCGCTTTCTGAGCGTGTAAGAGAGTCTTGGTTGTGAGACATCGACTGTGAAATCTTGTGTGACCAGATATCCTTGGGTGTTACACTATATGGATGTTCTGAAGGAGGGAATCATCGGGCCTTGTTCCAGGTGCGGGCGGTGATTCTAGTCGCAGTGTTCGACATAGAGGTTCGATCGGGGAGGTGAGCTACCCCGGAGAGCTTTTTGGTCCTCTGAGACCATGCGAAGGGATGGCGAGGTTGTCTACCGCCTTTCCCTAACACCAAAGTCTTGAGTGAGTCCACGACATTCCCCATGTGGCTTACCAGAGAAGATGTGTGCATGCTCCTATGCACAACATCGGCAAGGGCCGACCTTGTGTGAACAGATCAAATTCTTTGGTCTATGTACGGTGGTGCATAGCTGTTCAAGATTTCTTCTGGGCACGGGGGAGCCAGGTGTGGGCTTAGTACCCTGAGTAGTTCCCTGGTTTTGCTTTTTGGGGATGAAAAACATGAAGGAGGGAATGATGTAAGAACATAGTTTTTTCTGTGGAAGACTTTGGAATATTCTTGATGATATTCCAGAGCAGCACCTTCAGACAGCGTGCGATTCCGAGCACCGGTGTGGCCGGAATTAAATTTTCAGTGCGTTCACACTAGAAATTCAAAATAAATGGGATAACTCCTAAATGGTGATCCGGATCAGATATCCGAGTGCAAGGATGGGTCTGGAATGGGGTTTTTACCCTAGGAACGACATAAAGTATGTCGGTGTGGGATGTTTGCACCCCTTGCTCGCTTTCGGAACGTTAAACGGGTAAATTAATTAATTAATTAATTCGTTTAATGGTGAAACTCAAGTATCTCTTAAAAAGTGGCTCGGATTGGAAAATTGAGGGCACCGTTGAGTTCAGAGCGTGTCGTTTACCCGAGTAGGGGTGTAAGTTTTGCGGGCGTGGGCCGTTAGTGAAAAATGGCCCCAGGGGCATTTTCATAATTTGGTGGCCTCGAGCGTTGTGCTTTATAACTTTTGAACGGGGTCTCGGATTATAATTCCGAGATCGCCGTTGTTCTCGGGAGGTGGTGTTTACCCAAGTGGTGGCTTATCCTCGACCCTGTCGAGAGTTTCGGGCACGGGATAAATAGGGGGTTCAATTAATTTAATTTCTTCTTTATTTAACCCCTAAACCCACCCCTCTCCTTCCCCGTTTCTGTTCCCCCTGGAGGACAATCTCAACCAAGGAGGAGCCCTTCTCCTCTCCTCCCCTCTCCAAGATGTAGCAATGGTGGATAACCGAGAAGCTTCGGGCTGCGCCCTGCACAGTAGGATCTGGTCTCCATTTTAGTTTCATGCACCACATTCGTCCTAAATTTACATTATTGAATTGATGTCAAATATGCACATGAAACCCATGATAGTGTAGTACATTTTATGAGCTTTCCATCCCCCTTTTCTTTTTGTAAATCGGAGTTCAGGGGAGGCTGCGGTCGTCCGGTGAAAGTTGCGGGTTTTTGGGGTTTTCCGGCCGGTTTTGAGGGCTTCTGGCAGTCCGAGGGTGGCAGAAGATGGTGGCGCGTGGGTGGTGTCAGGAGGGTGTCGTGGTGCGTGGGCAGCCTCAGGCCGGTGGCGCGTCGTGAGGTGGTGGCTGGCCAGGGTGAGGGGGCAGCTTCAGGAGGAGGCGGGGGCTCAGGCGGAGTGCCTCGGCGCGGCGGCGGGTCGCCAGGGAGCGGCGACCGCGGGGTCGCAGCGCATGACCCCCGTGCGGCGACTAGACCCACGGGACGCGGGTCTTCATGCCGCTGCCGCGACCATCCCGAGAAGCCATGTCGCGGGCCGGTGCAGGCCGGCCTAGGCCGGGCAGACCGGCCGGGCCAGGCCGGTCCAGCCAAAGGGGCTTTGCCCCTATGTTTTCGGATGCCCGTATTTTTCGCTACGGGGGTCCGTTTTGTTTTCCGTCGGTGGAAGTGTACTCCAGACGTCGTGACGGACCTTTTGAGATGGTTTCGGGAATTTTTAGTTCTCGAAGAACGGGCCTCGGAGACGCGATGCGCCTTCAAGTGAATCGACGTTTTTTCTGGGGGGGATCTTGCTTTGGGCGGCGCAGACACGTCTGACGTCCGATTGAAGCGCCATCAGTGGAGTTGGGACCCTAGAACCGAGGCGGAGCATTCCAAGGTGGTTTCAGGCATTGAGGTAGGATTTTAGGCATGGGCCCCATGACCCGTCTTTGAGCTGCGAGCAACGTTTAATGACTTTTTCATCGGATACCCGTTCGGGGCGTCCGAGCAGTCATTTTTGTGTGTTTTTTCAAGGGGATTACAATGGTTCAATCCTCCTTCTCTAATTCTGCACGCTAGAGCGGGCCCCACTAGGGCTGTTTGGGCATTGATGGTGATTTTCCATCTCTATCATCGGACAACCGTTTTGGACAAGTGAATAGTACATCTTGTGTACTTTTTCGAGAGGATCACGATGGTGAGATCATGCCGTTGAGTTTCAGGACCGGGATGTGGGACCCACATAGCACAGCTCGTGTGCGGTATGCCAGAATTCATCCTTTTCTCTGGATATTTGTTGTGCTCAAGTGAGCAGTCTTTTTGACATGTTTTCCCAAGGGGATCGCAATAGTGCGATGCGCCCGACTGTTTTCGGGGCCGAGGCTTAGGGTCATGGGATGTCGTTCGGGCGTGAGGCGGTGTTGGTGAATTTTTCGTCGGATATCCATTTGAGGCGTGTAAGTAATCTATCTCGTGTGTTTTTTCGCAAGGATTGCAACGGTGCAATCTGTTTGGTTGTGCAGAGCCTCTTGCATGATTTTATTAAATGTGGAAATGTGAAAGGCGCTCTGATGGCGGTTCCTCTCGGCGTGTTTGCAGAGAACCCTTGGCGTGTGATCGCGTGCACAACCGTGTAAGTGAAGAGATGTGGTTGTTTGTGCCTCAGCTGATGAGGTGGAAGGTTGGAGTTGTTACGTTATGCCTTCGCGTTGACGTTGGGTGTCGTGTGCATGATAGCCTTTGGGCTAGAACGTGGTATACTCTGGGAGTATATGGGAACGCTTGGAAGTACATGTGGTTGTTTGTACCTGAGGACGTTTGTGTGATCAATTGGGGTCAACATGGGGCCACACGTTGTGTGGGCCCCATGTGTGTGTCATGTCTTGCTTTACGTTATTTTGACTTCTCTCAACGTGGAGGGTTCCTCTATTCTTGTTTGCTGACCACCAGGGTTGACTCCTCCCCTAGCTTGGTGCTCGTTTCTTTGGCTAGCGGGGTTGAGTTTCCCCTGGTCCTGTTCTCGTTTGGCTGACAGAGAGGATTTGTTCCTCTGTTTCTTCAGCTGTGAGGGGTTTCAGCACTGTTCCCTTTCACCGGACAATGACACTGTTTGTGACTACGTGTGCTCGTCAAGCGTGGGTGTTTTCCCACTTTCTGGGATGGGTTGTATCGGTCCGCGTCGACAGTGACTCAGAGGATTGTAGCGTGATCACCTTGAGAGGCCTGGGGAGTTTCTCCAATCACTCTGTGCTCCCTGGTAGAGTTCTTGGGGATTCAGTGTGACCAACACTTTACGCGGGCACCGATCCTCTACCCAGGAGGTTGTTTCTAGCAGGGATGAGGTCGTTTCCAGCAGGGATGAGGTTGTTTCCAGCAGGGCTGAGGTGGTTTCCCGGCGGGATGAGGTTGTTACCAGTAGGGCTAAGGTTGTTTCGAGTAGGGCTCATCAGTGTACCATCCAGTAGGGATGGCCAATACAACGGTGTTCACAGAGCAGTACCATCCAGCAGGGATGGCCAGAGTGGTTCCAGGTTTACCTCCAGTAGGGCTGGGCAGTGGTCCTCGATGTCGGGCTTACCTTCAACTGGGCTGTGCAGTGGTCCCCGATGCGGGGTTACCTCCAGCTAGACTGGGCAGTGGTCCCCGATGCCGGGATACCTCCAGCTGCGCTGGGCAGTGGTCTCATCACCGACATTAGTCGGGTCTCCCACCAGTGGATTACCCTCTTACGGGACTGGGTAGTGTGGCACCCGTCGACTCTTGTTGGGTCTCCCTATAGTGGGAACCCTTTGACTTCCAGGGACCCTCCAACAGGGCTGGGCAGGGGGTCGCCTATTGACTTTGAGCAGACCTCTCGACTGCGGGGCAGTTACGTGGTGTGGTTTAACGTTCCCCCAGAACTCTCAAGTATGAGGAGCACTTTCCCCTTCGAGACGCGTCCTTGTGACGTGACCTAAATCCATGCGGGTGAGTCAGTGCTACCCAAAGCGGATAGTGTCGAGGTGCGGTGGTTGAGCCCTTGACTTATAGTTCAGGGAAGATGTGTGGGATGCTAGGCATCGATGGTGGTTTACTTCTGGGACTGTTGGCGACTCACGTTCTTGGGCTGAGCTATAGGATGGAGATCCCCTTACGACGTTATTCGGGCTACTTATTGAGCATATGTATTTTTATATACCTTGTTCTAGATCCCACTTCTTGGGTTTGGTTTCTATCCTTCCAGGAGAGGTGATGACATGCAGGGTATGCCACGTGCTTTCCGTGTCTAGCTTCTCATGGTTGGATGAGTCTACTCTCCTACTATAGGTAGCGAAGACTCGACGAGAAGTTCATCTTCTCACCATTTCCAGCTCCTTGTGTCTGGACAAGTCAACCTCTTTTCTTTTGTTGGGTTGAGCTGGACTCTCTACTGGTATTATTCTGCACTCTCTGTTGTATTCCTCTACTTTCCTTGTTTTCTATACTTCTCACCCTTCGATACCTCCTTTGTTGCTCCCTCGACCCTTCGGGGTATCCTGCTGAGTATTTTTATAGTCACCCATGCTTGGTCTTTGCCTGCACATGGTGTGCCCATGCATACGACAGACAGGTTGGTCGTGACTTCAATGGAGCATAGGAGTTTAAGAGCTTGGACCATGTGCGGTGGTCGTAGTTGGGTTCAAGGTGGGGAACGCTTCCAACTATTTGTTTTTTTACCTATTACCGGGTTGTGGCACATTTCTGTTTGGGTGCGTGTTTTGCCCCTTTTTCCTTTTCAGTACATTACTTGTACTGTTTAGAGGTCGATTCACCCTTGTGGTTATTTATAGCAGTTTCCCTCTTCTTTACTTGTCTTTTCTTTTACTTTGTACTTTTTCATTGAGTATGTTGTGTGTGTGTGGGTACAAGTACTTAGGAAAAGGCCTCCCTGAGTTGTTTAGCCTTCGGCGCTTGTCGCCAGCCCCTGGCCTATGGAGGCAGGCTTGGGGTAGTTGCGACTCGAGCCTGGGTAGGGTCGGGTTGTGACAAAGTGGTATCAGAGGTGGTTCGTTCCGTGGGATGCTGTTCGGATGTCCCTAAAATAAATGGAATTGGTTGGGATATAGGGCAATGATGTTAATGTGTCTCGAGAGCGGCTCTCAGGCCAGGGAGTCCAGTGATGGTGCGGCGGCCGACATATCCATTCACCAGGACCCTGATAACCCACTTGTCGACTCGGCATGCTGAGACACTTGTTACAGGTAAATTTGTTTGTGCAACACATAAGATCGAGTCTTTAACTGTCCTTCATGAGTCAACTCCCCATCATTGTTGTATTGGTATATACATATATGCTCATCTGACCGTGACACTCCTTGATAATATTCAGGATGTCTCGGCGAAGTCAGTCGGCCCAGATACTAGCTTTGGTGCGTGACGAAGACCCTGTGAGATACGAGGCTATAGTCCAGGACGAATCATGTGAGTCCCTTTCTCCGGGTGGGCCGGTAGCAGCACCCCCGCCTGTTGAGCAGCAGACAATTTCAGCTGAGTAGGCTGAGCTTGAGCGTAGGTTAAGCGTGCTCCGTGAGTTCCAGCGGTAGGGACCACTGAGGTTTAGTGGTGAGCCAGATCCTCTGGCAGCAAAGGTTTGGCTAGAGATAGTGGTCCGTCTTCCCAGGCCTGTGCAGACGCTGACAAATCAGAGAGTGGCATTGGCAGCCACCCTTTTTCGTGGAGAATCTTGGCATTGGTGGAGTCTGTTGGCTCAGCTTATTGAAGAGTCGTCGCTTTCGTGGGGTGTCTTTCAGTTGTTGTTCTGTGATTAGTTTTACCCCTCCTTCTTGCGCTCCATTCAGATTTAGGAGCTCCTGCAGTTTCAGCAGGGAGGGATGATGGTGGCCGAGTACGTGCCTAGATTCATAGACCATGCATGCTTTTACCCGGACTTGGTCCATGAGGACAACCTCCAAGAGCAGATGTTTGAGCGGGGTATCCAACGAGATATTTGTGTTTTCATAGTACCCTTGGGCATTTCCATATATGTCGGGGTGCTAGAGCAGGTGCTCGTGACAGAGAGATCCCTATCATGTTCTAGAGTTGGTGGTGGCAGCAGGCATGTTGGAGCCGAGACGTCTGCCGCAACTAGTGGGTGGCGACACACAGAACCTTGATACAGGCTGCCTTTCCACTGCCAGTTTTGGAGACATGGTCATATACCACTATGGCGAAAAGGCACAGGTCCTCAGCTGAGTATGCCCTCCCAGGAGTGGATCCTGGTCCGTTGTCGTACACCACGGTGGCACCGGAGGGCACCTGTGTAGCCTAGAGAGAGTCGGTTCTATGCATGTGATGGGCGAGGTCACCTGGCACGAGACTGCCTGACTTGGCTCACAGAGAGCTTCGGGCAGACAGAAGGTGCACCACAATGATGGAGGTAGCACCATGATTGGATTAGTACCCAGAGAGGTGGTGCTATCAGAGTAGAGGGAGGAGCTGGTAGTGGGAGATGACCTTACAAGGTCTTCCCATCACCACTAGGAAGTCCATGTCAGGCTCCAGGAGCTGAAAGTTGGGACTGTGGACAGTCACGAGCTTTGGATGTTTTCAATCCTGCAGAGCATGGGATGATGGAGGTACCCCTTGCAACTCTTCTACTTCTTGTAGTAGAATTGTTAGACTCTGCCTGTGAAATGATTTTCTCCCCGCTCCTTGCATGAGCTGATAATAGGGTAACGCAGGGCATCGGGTGTAACCATGTGTTGGTAAAGTAGATGGTTTGAGACCCTTATCTTTAGTCGATGGTGGTGACTCCATCGCTTTCCGAGCATGTAAGAGAGTCTTGGTTGCGAGACATCGATTGTGAAATCTTGTGTGACCAGATATCCTTGGGTGTTTCACCATATGGATGTTCTGAAGGAAGGAATCACCAGGCCTTGTTCCAAGTGCGGGCAGTGATTCTAGTCACGGCGTGCGATGTAGAGGTTCAATCGGGGAGGTGAGCTACCCCAGAGAGCCTTCGGGTCATCTAAGACTGTGCGAAGGGATGGCGATGTTGTCCATTGCCTTTCCCCAACACCAAAGTCTTGAGTGGGTGCACGACGTTCCCCATGTCGCTTACCTGAGAAGATGTATGCATGCTCCTATGCACGACATCGGCAAGGTCCTACCTCATGTGAACAGATCAAATTATTTGGTTAGTGTGCGGTGGTGCAGAGGTGTGCAAGAGTTCTTCTGGGTACGGGGGAGCTAGGTATGGGCTTAGTACCCTATGTTGTTCCCTGGTTTTTCTTTTCGAGGATGAAAATCTTGAATGAGGGAATGATGTAAGAACCCAGTTTTTGCTGCGGAAGACTTTGGAATATTCTTGATGATATTCCAGAGAAGCGCCTTTAGAGGGCATGCGATTCCGAGCCTCGGTGTGGCTGGAATTAAATTATCAGTGCTTTCACACTGGAAACGCCAAATAAATGGGATAACTTGTAAACGGTGATCCGGATCAGAGATCTGAGTGTATGGATGGGTCCGGAATTGGGTTTTTACCCAAGGAACGACATAAAGTATGTTGGCGCGGGATGTTTGGACCCCTTGCTCGTTTTCAGAACGTTAAATAGATAAATTAATTAATTAATTTATTCGTTTAATGGTGAAACTCAAGTATCTCTTAAACAGTGGCTCAGATTGGGAAACTGAGGGCATCGTTGAGTTCGGAGTGTGTCGTTTACCCTAGGAGGGGTGTATGTTTTGCGGGCGCGGGCCGTCAGGGAAAAATGGACCCATGGGCGTTTTCATAATTTGGCAGCCTCGGGCGTTGAGCTTTAAAACATTTTAACGGATCCTAGGATTAAAATTTAGAGACCGATGTTGTGCTCGAGAGATGGTGTTTACCCTAGGGGTGGCTTAACCTAGACCCCGTCGAGAGTTTCGGGTGCAGGATAAATTGGGGTTAAATTAATTTAATTTCTTCTTTCTTTAATCCCTAACCCCACACCTCTCCTTCCCCATTTCCCTCCCCCCAGGTGGACGAGCTCAACCATGGAGGATCCCTTCTCCTCTCCTACCCTCTCCAAGACAGAGCTCCTGCGGATAACCGAGAAGCTTTGGGTTGTGCCCTGTAAGGTAGGATCTTGTTTCCATTTTAGTTTCCCGCACCATGTTCATCCAAAATATACATTATTGAATTTATGTTGAATATGCACATGAAGCACATGACCGTGTAGTACATTTTATGACCTTTCCATATTTCTTTTCAGTTTTTAAATCGGAGTTCGGGGTAGGTCGCGGTCGTCCAGCAAGAGTTGCATGTTTTTGGGTTTTTCCGACAGGTTTTGAGGTCTTTCGGCGGTCCGAGGGTGGCGGAATGTGGTGGTGTGCAGGTGGATTTAAGAGGGTGGCGCGTCAGGCGGGCGGCCTTAGGCGGGTGTCACGGCGTGAGGCGGCGGCTGGCCAGGTCGAGGGGGCGGCTCCAGGAGGATGCAGGGGATCAGGCGGAGCACCTCGGCGCGGCGGCGGGTCGCCAGGAAGCGGCGACTGCGGGGTCGCGGTGCGTGAACCCCGTGCAGCGACAAGACCTGCGGGATGCGGGTCTTCATGCAGCTGCCTCGACCGGCCCTCGTGGCCGGTCTGTGCATGGACAGCAGGTCCCCGGCCGGCCCAGGCCGGTCCAGCCTAAGGGGCTTTTCCCTCAGTTTTCAGACGCCCGTATTTTTCGCTACGGTCGTCCGTTTTGCTTTCCGACTATGGAAATGTACTCTACACGTCGTGACAGACTTTTTGAGATGGGTTCGGAAATTGTTTATTCCCCAACGAGGGGCCTCGGAGGCGTGATGCGTCTTTAAGTGAATCGATGTTTTTTCTAGCGGATCTTGCTTTGGGCGGCGCGGACACGTTCGACATCCGATTCAAGCGCCGTCAGTGGCGTTGGGACCCTGGAAACGAGACAGAGCTTTCTAGTGTGGTTTCAAGCGTTGAGGAAGGAGTTGAGGCGTGGGCCCCACGAGAGCTATTTGGGCATTGACGGTGATTTTCCATCTCTATCACCAGGCAACCGTTTTGGACAAGTGAATAGTCCATCATGTGAAATTTTTCGAGAGGATCGCGACGGTGTAATCCGTCCATTGGGTTTTGGGACCGGGATGCGGGACCCACGTAGCACCGCTCGTGTGCGGTGCGCCGGAATGCATCTTTTTCTCCGGATATCTTTTGTGCTCAAGTGAGAAGTCTTTTTGATGTGTTTGCCTGACGGGATCACAATGGTGCGATGCGCCTGACTGTTTTGGGGGTCGAGGCTTGGGATCATGGGATGTCGTTTGGGCGTGAGGCGGTGTTGGTGACTTTTCTGTCGGATATCCGTTTGAGGAGAGTAAGTAGTCTATCTCGCATGTTTTTCCACGAGGATTACAATAGTGCGATCTGTTTGGTTGTGTGAAGCCTCTTGCGCGATCTTATTAAATGTGGAAATGTGAAAGGCACTTCGATGGCGGTTCTTCTCGCCGTGGTTGCAGAGAAACCTTGGAGTGTGATTGCGTGTACTCCCGTGTGAGTGAAGATATGTGGTTGGTTGTGCCTCAGCCGATGAGGTGGAAGGTTGGAGTTGTTACGTCATGCATTTGCGTTTACGTTGGGTGTCGTGTTCACGATAGCCTTAGGGCTGAAACGTGGTATACACTAGGAGTATATGGGAACGCTTGGTGGTACATGTGGTTGTTTGTACCTGAGGACGTTTGTTCCCTCAGTTGGGGTTAACTTAGGGCCACACGCCGTGTGGGCCCCATATGCGTGCCCTGTCCTTCTTTACATACTTTTGACTTCTCGCGACGTAAAGGGTTCCTCTGTTCTTGTTTGTTGACCAGCAGGGTTGAGTCCTCCCCTAGCTTTCTGCTCATTTATTTGTCTAGTAGGTTTGAGTTTTCCCTAGTCCTATTCTTGTTTGGCCGACATAGATGGTTTGTTCCTCTGTTTGTTCAGCTATAAGGGGTTTTATAACCATGCCCTTTCACCAGACTGTGGAACCATTTGCGACTACGTGTACTCGTACAACGTGGGTGTTTTCCCACTTTCTTGGATGGTTTGTCCTGGTCTACTTCGACAGTGACTCAGCGGATTGGAGTGTGATCGCCTTGAGAGGCCTGGGGAGTTTCTCCCGTCACTCGGTGTTCCCTGGTAGAGTTCTTGTGGATTCCGTGTGACCAACACTTTATACGGGCACCGATCCTCTACCAAGAGGTTGTTTCCAGTAGGGCTGAGATGGTTTCCAGCAGGGCTGAGGTTGTTTCCAGCAGGGCTGAGGTGGTTTCCAGCAGGGCTGAGGTTGTTACCAGTAGGGCTGAGGTAGTTTCGAGCAGAGCTCGCTAGTGTACCGTCCAGCAGGGATGGCCAATACATCAGTGTTCACTGAGCAGTACCATCCACCAGGGATAGCCAGAGTGGTTCCAGGTTTACCTCCAGCAGGGCTGGGCAGTGGTCCCCGATGCCAGGCTTACCTCCAGCTGGGCTGGGCAGTGGTCCCCAATGCCGGACTTACCTCCAGCTAGGCTAGGCAGTGGTCTCTGATGCCGGGTTACCTCCAGCTAGGCTGGGCAGTGGGCCCTTCACTGACTTTAGACGGGTCTCCCTCCAGTGGATTACTCTGTTACGGGACTGGGTAGTGTGGCACCCATCGAATCTTGCTGGTTCTCTCTATAGTGGGAACTCATTAACTTCTAGGGACCCTCCAGCGGGGCTAGGCAGTGGGTCGCCTGTCGACATTGAGCAGACCTCTCGACTGTGGCGTAGTGACGTGGTGTGGTTTGAAGTTACCCCAGAACTCTCAAGTACGAGGAGCGCTTTCCCCACCGAGACGCGTCCTTGTGACGTGACCTAAAACCATGCGGGTGAGTCAGTGCCGCCCAAAGCGGATAGTGTCGAGGTGCGGTGGTTGATCCCTTGACTTGTAGTTCGGGGCAGACGTACGGGATGCTAGGAATCGACGGTGGTTTACTTCTGGGACTGTTGATGAGTCACTTTCTTGGGCTGAGCTATGCGAAGGAGATCCCCTTACAACATTGTTAGGGTTTCTTATTGAGCATATTCATTTTTATATACTTTGTTCGAGTACCCACTTCTTGGGTTTGGTTACTCTCCTTCCAGGAGAGACGAAGACGTGCGGGGTATTCCACCTGCTTTCCGTGTCTAGATTCTTGTGGTTGGAGGAGTCTACTCTCTTGATATAGGTAGCGAAAACTCGACAATAAGTTCATCTTCTCACCATTTCTAGCTCCTTTTTTCTGGATGAGTTTACCTCCATTATTTTGTTTGGTTGAGCTGGACTCTCAACTGGTATTCTACTGCACTCTCTGTTGTATTCCTCTACTTTCCATGTTCTCTCTACTGCTCACCCTTAGGTACCTCCTTTGTTGCTCCCTGGAGCCTTCGGGGTATCCTACATAGTATTTTTATACTCACCCTTACTTGGTCTTTTCCCGAACTTGGGGTGCCTTTGCAAATGACGGACAGGTTGGTCGTGACTTCAGTGGAACATAGGAGTTCGGGAACTTGGACCGCGTGCGGTGGTCGTAGTCGGGTTACAGGTGGGGAACCCTTCCAACTATTTGTTTTGTGTACCTGTTGCTGGTTTGTGGTACGTTTCTGGCTGGGCGCGTGTTTTGACACTTTTTCGTTTTAAGCACTTTACTTGTACTGTTTAGAGGTCGATGCACCCTTGTGGTTATTTATAGCAGTTTTCCTCTTCTTTACTTGTCTTTTCTTTTACTCTTCACTTTTTCATTGAGTGTGCTTCGTGTGCGTGTGTAAAGGTACTCAGGAAAAGGACTCCCCGAGTTGTTTAGTCTTCATTGCTTTTCGCCAGACCCTAGCCTATGGAGGCGGGCTTGGGGTAGTTGCGGCTCGAGCCCGGGTAGGGTCGGGTTGTGACAAAGTGGTATCAGATGTGTTTCATTCCTTGGAACGTTGTTCAGATGTCCCTAAAATAAACAGAATTGGTTGGGATATAGGGCAACGATGTTAATGTGTCTCGAGAGTAGCTCTCAGGCCAGGGAGTCCCATGATGGTGCGACAGCCGATGTATCCATTCACTAGGACCTTGATAACCCGCTTGTCAACTCGGCATGCTGAGACACTTGTTGCAGGGAAATTTGTTTGTGCATCACATAGATTTGAGTCTTTGACTATCCTTCTTGAGAAAGATCCCCATCTTTATTGTATTGGTATATACATATATGCTCATCTAACCGCAACACTCCTTGATAATATTCAGGATGTCTCCGCGAAGACAGTCGGCCCAGATACCAGCTTTGGTGCGTGACGACGACCCTATGAGTTACGAGGCCACAGTCCAGGACCCATAATGAGAGCCCCTTTCTCCAGGTGGGACGGTAGCAGCACCCCCACCTATTGAGCCGCAGACAGTTTTAGCAGAGCAGGCTGAGATTGAGCGCAGGTTATGCGCGCTCCGTGAGTTCCAGTGGCAGGGACCGCTGTGGTTCAGTGGTGAGCCAGATCCTCTGGCAGTAGAGGTTTGTCTAGAGATAGTGGTTTGTCTTTTCAGGCTTGTGCAGATGCCGACAGATCAGAGATTGGCATTGGATGCCACCCTTTTTTGTGGAGAAGCTTGGCGTTGGTGGAGTCTGTTTACCCAGCTTCTTGATGAGTCGTCACTTTCATGGGGCGACTTTCAGTTGTTGTTCCGTGAGGAGTTTTTTCCCTCCTGCTTGCGCTCCGTTCAGATTCAGGGGATCCTGCAGTTTCAGCAGAGAGGGATGACCCTGGCCGAGTATGTGGCTAGATTCGCAGACCGTGCACACTTTTACCCAAACTTCGTCCATGAAGACAACCTCCGAGCGCGGAAGTTTGAGCAGGGTCTTTGCCGAGAGATTTCTGTTTTCATAGTACCCTTGGGAATTTCCACATATGACGGGGTGCTAGAGAAGTCACTGGTGAGAGAGAGCTCCCTCTCATGTTCTAGAGTTGGTGGTGGCAGCAAGAACGTTGGAGCCGAGATGTCTGCCACATCGGGTGGGCTTCGACACGCAGAACCTCGATGCAGGTGGCCTTCCCACTGCCGATTTCGGAGACATGGTCGTATACCATTGTGGCGAAAAGGCGCAGGGCCTCAGCCGAGGATGCCCTTCCGTGAGTGGATCCTGGGCTGTGGTCATACACCACAATGGTTCTAGAGGGCACCAGTGCAGCCTAGAGAGAGTCAGGGCTATGCTTGTGATGGGCGAGGTCACCTGGCATGAGACTACCCAACTAGGCGTGTAGAGAGCTTCGGGAAGACAGCAGGAGTACCACCATGATGACGGCAGCACCGTGATCGGATTAGTACCCAGAGTGGTGGTGCTATCAGAGGAGTGGGATGAGCTGGTAGTGGGAGACAACCTTACGAGGTCTTCCGATCACCACTAGGCAGTCCACGTCAGGCTCCGGGAGCTGACAGTTGGGAATGCGGACAGCCGTGAGCTTTGGATGTCTATGATCCTACAGATCATTGGATGATGAGAGGTACCCCTTGTGACCATTCTACTTTTTGTAGTAGAATTGTTAGACTCTTCCTGTGAAATGCTTTTCTCCCTGCTCCTTGCTTGAGCTGATAACAGGGAAACACAGGGCGTCGGGTGTAACCCTGTGTTGGTAAAGTAGAAGGTGTGAGACCCTTCTCTTTAGTCGATGGTGGCGACTCCATCACTTTCCGAGCATGTAAGAGAGTCTTGGTTGCGAGACATCGACTGTGAAATCTTGCGTGACCAGATATCCTTGGTTGTTTCACCATATGGATGTTCTGAAGGAGGGAATCACCAGGCCTTGTTCCAGGTGCAGGCGGTGATTATAGTCGCGGCGTGCGACGTAGAGGTTCGATCAGGGAGGTGAGCTACCCCCGAGAGCCTTCGGGTCATCTAAGACCATGCAAAGGGATGGCGAGGTTGTCGATCGCCTTTCCCTAACACCAATGTCTTTAGTGGGTGCATGATGTTCCCCACGTGTCTTACCTGAAAAGATGTGTGCATGCTCCTATGCACGACATCGGAAAGGGCCGACCTCGTGTGAATAGATTAAATTCTTTGGTCTGTGTGCGGTGGTGCAGAGCTGTGCAAGAGTTCTTCTGGGTACAAGGGAGCTAGGTGTGGGCTTAATTCCCTGAGTTGTTCCATTGTTTTGCTTTTCGGGGAAGAAAATATTGATGGAGGGAATGTTGTAAGAACCTAGTTTTTTCTGCGGAAGACTTTGGAATATTCATGATGATATTCCAGAGCAGCGCCTTTAGAAGGCCTGCGATTCCGAGCCCCGGTGTGGCCAGAATTAAATTTTCAGTGCGTTCACACTAGAAACGCCAAATAAATGGAATAACTCCTATACGGTGAACCAGTTCAGAGATCCGAGTGTACAGATAGGTCCAGAATGGTTTTTTAACCCTAGGAATGACATAATGTATGTTAGGCGCGGGATGTTTGGACCCCTCGCTCACTTTCGGAACGTTAAACAGATAAATTAATTAAATATTTTATTTTTTTAATGGTGAAACTGAAGTATCTCTGAAACAGTGGATTTAATTGGGAATCCGAGGGCACCGTTGAGTTCGGAGCGTGTCGTTTACCCTAGGAGGGGTGTATGTTTTGCGAGGGCGGGCCATCAGTGAAAAATGGCCCCAGGGGCATTTTTGTAATTTGGAGGCCTCAGGAGTTAAGCTTTATAACTTTTGAACGGAGCCTTGGATTAAAATTTTGAGACCTCCGTTGTGCTCGGGAGGTGGTGTTTACCCTAGGGGAGGCTTATCCTCGACCCCGTCGAGAGTTTGGGGCACGTGATAAATTGGGGGTTAAATTATTTTAATTTCTTCTTTATTTAATCCCTAACCCCACCCCTCTCCTTCCCCATTTACCTTCCCCCTGGCGGAAGAGCTCAACCAAGGAGGAGCCCTTCTCCTCTCCTCCCCTATCCAAGATGAAGCTCTGGTGGATAACCGAGAAGCTTTGGGCTGCGCTCTGCAGGGTAGGATCTTGTTCCCATTTTAGTTACCCGCAACATGTTCCTCCTAAATTTACATTATTGAATTGATGTCAAATCTGCACATGAAGACCATGATCGTGTAGTAAATTTTATGAGCATTCCATCTCTCTTTTCAGTTTGTAAATCGGAGTTCGGGGGAGACCGCAGTCGTTCGGCGAAAGTTGCATGTTTTGGGGTTTTTCCGGCTGGTTTTGAGGGATTCTGGCCGTCCGAGGGCTGTAGCAGGCAGTGGCGCGCGGGCGGTTTCGGGAGGGTGGCGTGACGCACGTGCGGCATCATTCAGGTGTCGCGGCGTGAGGCGGCGGCCGGCTAGGGCGATGGGGCGGCTTCATGAGGAGGCCGGGGCTCAGGAGGAGCGCCTCAGTGCGGCGGTAGATCGCCTGGAAGCGGCGACCGCAGGGTCGCGGCGCGCGACCCCCGTGCAGAGTCAAGACCCACGGGATGCGGGTCTTCACGCAGCTGCAGTGACTGGACCTCATGGCCGGTCTGCGTGTGGACCACAGGTCCATGGCCAGCCAGCGCGACCAAGCCGCAGGGCGGTCCAGGTCGGTCCAGCCCATGGGGCTTTGCCCCTCAGTTTTCGGACGCCCGTATTTTTCGCTACGAGCGTCCGTTATGCTTTTTTTCTACGGAAGTGTACTCGAGACATCGTGAAGGACTTTTTGAGATAGTTTTAGTAATTTTTAATTCCCGAACGAGGGGCCTCTGAGGCGCGACACGTCTTTAAGTGAATCGACGTTTTTTCCAGGGGGATCTTGCTTTGGGCGGTGCGGACACGTCCGACGTCCGATTCAAGCGCCGTCAGTGGTGTTGGGACCCTGGCACCAAGGCAGAGCTTTCTAGTGTGGTTTCAGGCATTGATGAAGGAGTTGAGGTGTGGGCCCCATGACCCGTCTTTGGAGCTGCGAGCAGTGTTTAGTGACTTTTTCATCGGATGTCCGTTCGGGGAATGAAAGCAGTCGTTTTTGGGTGTTTTCTAAGGGGATTGCAATGGTGCAATCTGCCCGCTCTAATTCTGCATGCTGGTGTGGGCCCCATGAGGGACGTTTGGCCGTTGACGGTGATTTTCAATCTCGATCACAGGGCATCCATTTTGGACAAGTGAATAGTCCATCTTGTGTAGTTTTTCGAGAGGATCGTGACGGTGCAATCCGTCCTTTGAGTTTCAGGACTGGGATACGGGACCCATGTAGCACCGCTCATGTGTGGTGCACCGAAATGCGTCTTTTTCTCCAGATATCTTTTGCGCCCAAGTGAGAAGTCTTTTTGACGTGTTTTCTTATGGGGATCGCAATGGTGCGATGTGCCCGACTGTTTTCGGGGCCGAGGCTTGGGATCACGGGATGTCGTTCGGGTGTGAGGCGGTGTTGGTGACTTTTCTGTCGGATATTTGTTTGAGGCGAGTAAGTAGTCTATCTCGTGTGTTTTTTCTATGAGGATTACAACGGTGCGATATGTTTGGTTGTGCAGAGCCCCCTACACGATCTTAGTAAATGTGGAAATGTGAAAGGCACTCTGATGGTGTTTTTTCTCACCGTGTTTGCATAGAACCCTTGGCGTGTGATCGCGTGCACTCTCGTGTGAGTGAAGAGATGTGGTTGGATGTGCCTCAGCCGATGAGGTGGTAGGTTGGAGTTGTTACATCATTCCTTCACGTTGACGTTTAGTGTCGTGTGCATGATAGCCTTTGGGCTAGAACGTGGTATACTCTGGGAGTATACGTGAACGCATGGAGGTACATGTGGTTGTCTGTACCTAGGGACCTTTGTGCGCTCAGTTGGGGTTAACATGGGGCCACACATCGTGTGGGCCCCATGTGCCTGTCGTGTCCTAATTTACGTACTTTTGACTTCTCGTGACATAGAGGGTTCCTCTGTTCTTTTTTGTTGTCCAGTAGGTTGAGTCCTCCCCTAGCTTGGTGCTCGTTTTTTTGGCCAGCAGGGTTGAGTTTCCCCTGGTCTTATTCTCGTTTGGTCGACAGAGATGGTCTGTTCCTCTTTTTCTTTAGTTGTGAGGGGTTTCAGCACCGTGCCCTTTCACCGGACTGCGGCACATTTTATGACTACGTGTGCTCGTACAACGTGGGTGTTTTACCACTTTCTGTGATGGGTTGTCTCGGTCCACTTCGACAGTGACTCAGTGGATTGGAGGGTGATCGCCTTGAAAGGCATGTGGAGTTTCTCCCGTCACTCAGTGTTCCCTGGTAGAGTTCTTGTGGATTCGGTGTGACCAACACTTTATGCGGGCACCGATCCTCTACCAATGAGGTTGTATCTAGCAGGGCTGAGGTGGTTTCCAGCAAGGCTGAGGTTGTTTCCAGTAGGGCTGAGGTGGTTTCTGACTGGGCTGAGGTTGTTACCAGCACGGCTGATGTTGTTTCGAGCCGGGCTCCCAAGTGTACCATCCAGCAGGGATGGCGAGTACAGCGGTGTTCACCGAGTAGTACCATCCAGCAAGGATGTCCAGAGTGGTTCCGAGGATACCTCCAGCAGTGCTGGGCTGTGGTCCCCAATGCCGGGCTTACCTCCAGCTGGGCTGGGCTATGGTCCCCGATGTCGGGCTTACCTCCAGCTCGGCTGGGCAGTGGTCCCCGATGTCGGGTTACCTTCATCTGGGCTGGGCAGTGGTCCCGTCGCCGACTTTAGCCGGGTCTTCCTCCAGTGGATTACCATGTTACGGGACTGGGCAGTGTGGAACCTGTTGACTCGTGCTAGGTCTCCCTATAATGGGAACCCATTGGCTTCTAGGGACCCTCATGTGGGGCTGTGCACGGGGTCGCCTTTCGACTTTGATCAGACCTCTCGACTGCGGGGCAGTGATGTGGTGTGGTTTGACGTTCCCCCAGAACTCTCATGTACGAGGAGTTCATTACCAACCGAGACACATCCTTGTGACGCGACCTAAAACTGTGCGGGAGAGTCAGTGCTGCCCAAAGCAGATAGTGTCGAGGTGCGGTGGTTGAGCCCTTGACTTGTAGTTCGGGGCAGACGTGCGGTATACTAGGCATCGATGGTGGTTTACTTCTGGTACTTTTGGCGACTCACTTTCTTGGGCTGAGCTACGGGATGGAGATCCCCTTACAACGTTGTTAAGGCTTCTTATTGAGCATAAATATTTGTATATACCTTGTTCCATTACCCACTTCTTGGGTTTGGTTACTCTCCTTCCAGGAGAGGCAAAGACGCGCGGTGTATGCCACGTTCTTTCTGTGTCTATCTTCTCGTGGTTAGAGGATTCTACTATCCTATTATAGGTATCGAGGACTCGATGAGAAGTTCATCTTCTCACCGTTTCCAGCTCCTTGTGTCTGGACGAGTCTACTTCCTTTCTTTGGTTGGGTTGAGCTGGAATCTCTACTGGTATTCTACTGCACTCTCTATTGTATTCCTCTACATTCCCTGTTCATTCCACTGCTCACCCTTTGGTACCTCCTTTGTTGCTTGCTCGAGCCTTTGGGGTATACCATGTTGAGTAATTTTATACTCACCCCTGCTTTGGATTTTCCCGCACATGGTGTGCCCTTGCAGATGACGTACAAGTCGGTCATGACTTCTGTGGAGCATAGGAGTTCAGGAGCTTGGAACGCGTGCGGTGGTCGTATTCGGGTTCCAGGCGGCGAATTCTTCCAGCTATTTATTTTGTTTACATGTTGCGGGGTTGTGGCACTTTTCTGGTTGGGCGTGTGTTTTTCCCCCTTTTCCTATTCAGCACTTTACTTGTACTGTTTAGAGGTCGATGCACCCTTGTTGTTATTTATAGCAGTTTCCCTCTTCTTTACTCGTATTTTCTTTTACTCTGCACTTTTTCATTGAGTGTGTTGCATGTGCGTGTGTACAGGTACTCAGGAAAAGGCCTCCCGAATTGTTTAGCCTTCGGCGCTTGTCGCCAGCCCCTAGCTTATGGAGGCAGGCTTTGGGTAGTTACGACTCGAGCCCGGGTAGGGTCGGGTCGTGACATGTATGATCATACTATATAAATAAACTAATATTCTATTTTCAAAGAGGATTTTGTTGATGGTGCTATAAATTACAATATTGGACCTTTTGTTAGTTGTTGTCCTTAGACATATGATTTATTTGGGTACTTTATTTCAAGAATTTTAGATATACCTATATAATTTATACATCAATTGAGGGTTGGTTTTTAAATTATATATATATATATTTATTAATTAATTTTATTGTGGTCTATTAATCATTTCTTCTGATCCTATATTATTATAGAGGTTATGACTCACATTTATGAGATTTCTACACCGTCGGGGAAAGTTGCCAACCCAAGGCCGAGTATATGTGAGACTCAGGGGTAATTACTCCCTACAGTCATTGTGGTATCATTGGTTGGAGGGGGGTATGAAAGAATAAATTCTCATTGTAAATAAATAAAAAAAAATTAAATAAAATTCCAACATACCATATGATAAAATATTATAAATATACTTGTTTTACATAAAATAGTAAAAACATTATTACATAGGAATACTTCAATTTTTTAATAATATAATTTCATAAAGTACCTTTATACACCCATGATGAAGAAGAATTAGTTTTATTAAATTTTAATAAAATATAGAAACCTAATCTTTTGTGTGACCAAATGATTGAACAAATTCTAATGTATAATCACAAGTACAAAGTCTAAATAATCCACATTAAAATAATGAAAAATATGTGATACCTAAATTTTTTATGTTTAAAAAATTTATTTTTATGTATTTTGGGTAATCCATTGTCATAAAAAAGAAAATTTATATTTTATCTATATTTATTACTTTTTATCAATGTCATAAACCCATTAAAATATTGAATTCCAATAGTGTGTTTAGATAACACACCATTAAATCATATAATCAAATCCATGAGCTTCATATTTTACTTTCAAATAATTATAAAATTATTAAAAAATTATCTTTAGTACTCTTCACACCCTTACTGGTGGATAATGACACTCACTATAATAGAGAGTTAATATTATAGTGGTTTAAATCCCAACCCATGACTTTAACATGGGATAATCAATAAAAATTATATTTCATTATAGGTCCTCGATTGAATTAACTAAGATATAAGAGTCTATGAAATCACAATAAAAGATACAATAATATTATTTAGAATTAATATAATATCCCTTTTTTCAGATGATTTTAGCATATTTTCTTTAATTCATCCTTGTATTATAATATAGATCCAATCATCTCATTTATAGAGTATTCTATAGAAAACATTCTTTTAACAATAGATACATTCTCTAAATTAAACATTGTTGTTATTTCATGAAATATTCTTTCAATAAATAGTTTTTCCTTGTTTGTTTCAACAAGTGAACCCATGATATTGATGAAACTGGTGAATCTTTTAAACAATCCATTTATAATATCATAGAGAGATATAATAAATTCGTGAAATTCTACCATATAAATTCAATGATATGTTATATATAATTTTCTAATTCTGTGACGATTAAATTATAAATTTTTGTATATGTTAAAGTAATATTTTTAGGAATATAAATTATAGTAAATAGTTCTGGTATGAGATAAATAATGATAATCCATGAATTTTTAATTTATGATATATTTTGTAGCATATTTTTCATTGTTAGTTACAATTTTAATCTTATGTACTTTACAATGTATATCCATGATTTTACAATATTCAGTACCTATATACTTCAAAAGTATCTCAATTATTTCATTCCTATATCCACAAGCACTTCCACTAAAATTACATGGTCTTATTGAAATAGATAATTCAATCTATAGAATTTCCATTACTGAAATAGATATTTCGTGTTCATTTTCATGGAAAAGGATAAAATATTTATTAAAAATTTAATACTCACATATATATAAATAATTTTATTACTCTCCTTTTATGGACATCCTCAAACACTAATAGTTAGGTATCATGGAAAATAATAGCGTGGATAAACAAACATTAATAAGGTCCACCCATTAACAAAAACTATTGGGTTAGATATAATTAATAGAAACTGATAAGATGTTTGGGTGAATTTTAATTTCTATAAAGCATCATTTTTATAAAAAATAATATTTTTATTGTATTAGAGAAACAAATTTAATCAATTTTTTCATATAATATTAATATTAAGGGATACCTGCTAATTGAATGTAGAAAAATAAAGAGACTAATATTTGAAATTTTATTGTATTTTAGATATAAATTATCTTAATATACACTTCACACCCCAAACAATGTATTATGAAACCTTTTAAAATATAGATAAACAGTCTAAATAGGTACAATACCAATCTAATACTTTTAAATGGGACAATCTGTAATCCTTACAAGCCTTTTCGGAGAGTAGAAAATATTAAGTCATTTTTATAAGTAGAATCATATAATTATGTGATATACCATTTTATCATGTGGCAATGAATTAAGAGTACTTCTTATATGTGGTATTGTGTATATGGTGGGAAGATTAGGTGAATAAAATATTTCCAAACAAAGATGAAATAAACAAAACAATCAAAGAACCAATGGGGAGTTGTCGGTAGAAATAATGGTGTATAAAATATTTTCTTGAACCATCCGATGGATTTGGATAATAAAATCAATGAATTCATTAATTTTAATTTATCATTAAATAAATAAGATTGTTGTTTTTATCTTTTTAATATTTATTTCATCAATTCAAAATGATGCATAGTTCATCTAGTGGATGTTCTGCTTCTCATTTCCATAACACAAGGTGAGTTCATAATTTTTCCATCCCCACACAACTCATTAAATATTTGTAATATAAAAAATAACTTACAAAAAACTTAATGGTGGCTTTTAATCCATTTTTATAATAATGAATTTCGAGAAATATCAAGCAGAGAGGGAAACATGGAAATATGATATTGAAAAAAATTATATTTTTAAATTTATGAAATTTTGAACAAATAAAACCAATTTAAAATCACATGCTATATTTTATAAGAAATAGAACCATAATAATAGATCTAATATATCATAAATACCTCTCTTAATTACAAAATAAAGAAATTTCAATATAAAATAAAAATTTACTTAAAAAAATATATGTGAAAATGTATAACTTTATAGATAGAAAACTAAAAATAATATAAAAAGTATTAATAACATCATTATACGTAAAAATTAATTTATAAGTAAAAAAATAATAAAAAAACATATATATTTTTTAAATATTTGAAAAACATGATGGAATTTAATTCATTAATGAGGAATAAAGCTAAACATCCTATTAATGTATTTAAAACAAAGTAAAATTACTTCTCGAAAGGCTTATATCATTAATAATAATGTCTTGAATCACTAAAAATATTAAAACCATTGGTATTTTCATATAAAAAATTATAATAATATGAAAATCATGAAACATAATAAATTGGAGTTTTCTATTTTTAATCGATATGTAAATGTATTTTTTCATTCTTGAATAATGGTAGAAAAAAATCATTAAACAATTCAAAAAATTATGAATTAAGTTAAATATAATGCCTACTTGTAAAAATCACCTTATATAACTTTATTCAGGCTTTGGATAATACCTTGAATGGGAAACTCATGATTTTAATGTGAAACATAAGAATAAAAAAAATTTATATAGGTTATTAAATATTAAATAAAATATTATATACACATTGAAAATGTAAAATTGATAATCTAAACATTTCATAATGGAAAATTAAGTTTTTAATGTCTTTTGTATGGAAAAAAATTTACATTAATGTAAAAAATTTAAGTTCACATGCTACATAATGGTAAAAAAGATCATTTCTAGGGGTAAATCGTATATAATATGTTATATTCTAGGGTATAATAAATCCCATGTTAGTATAAGAAATATTATATGTATGGGTAAAATGAATTCAGGTATAAAGGCAATGAATTAATTTAAACATGTTAAACAAGGGTAAATAAAATTAAATGAAATTATTTTTCATTAGATTTCACAAAAATAGTTTTATAAAAAAAATAATAAATATTAAATTAGTAAAGAAAATTTAATATTAAATAAACAAGGGTTTGACGAGTCGCTCTGGGTGTTCTAGTGATTCTCCAGTATTGGTTAATCCATCGACTCCTCCACTCCCTGAGGGTGAGGGGTAATAGATTCATCTCACCTTCTTGCACTCACCGCTACATCCGATTTTTTCCCTTCACCTTCTTGGGGTTAATCCCTATCTTCCTTGGTATTGATCTATCCCCAAAGTTTCCCAACTTTTATTTTGGATACCATTCTCGTCTGATTTCCCTCACGGAGTTTCGAAGGGATTTTTTCCAGCACAACCTTACTTTGGTTGCTCAATTTGGTCGAAAAAGGAAATAAGAGGATACAATCAACAGATTCATCAACACCCAGTGGGATCTTTACCATCGATCGATAATCATTTTTCTTAACTCTAAGAAAATGAATATTTTTTTACTTCAATTTATGATCTATCTCTCGCATGGTCTAACTATTCTGACTCTATCAAAAAACCATAAGTTCTTCCTCCATGGTTGGTACTTAGATTTGATGTTGAATCATGACCTGAATAAAACAGTGATTTGGGTTCGCCTTCTATTTTTTCCACTCTACATCCAAAATTTTTCCATATTATGGATGTTAGGAAATTAGGTAGGACGATTCTTAGTTACAGACTCTAGGACCCAAGGAGTTTTCCACACCCATTGAACCTAGAATCTGTGTAGAGGTCAACATCTTTAAAACCTGACTAGATTTTCTTGGATTGATATTGATTATGAATACGGGTTTAAGAAGTAGTTTTTTTACAAGTCCTGGATTCATTAATTCTCCTCCTACTTCCTCTAAGGACACTAATCCAAGAGATCTCATTATAGAGGTAATGTTCTTCACGCATTGAATTCTTTAAATGCATATTCCTTGATTGCAAAGGAACCTATCAATGATAATGATTTTGACAATTATCGGTTGATTCCTCCCTATGTGGAAGCTATTATCCCCATATATGATGCATGGTTAAATGTCACAGTGGCAGATCCCCATGGAATTTTGGAGATTTATCAACCTCCAATATATCTAAAAGAGGAAAGACTCTCCATCATAGATTCTAGTTTTAACCTAGCTATCCAAAAATATATGCATCATAAGCCCTCATAACCAAAGGTCTTAAAGGTTTTTAACAAATTAATATTTTATTTGGGTATCAGGAATGTTTTTAAGGGAGATGGGTAAGGGATGGACCGTGTTCTATTGTCCCATCCTCATTTGCAGAGATGGTGAAATAATAATGTATTGTTTCTCAAGTTCAAGGTGCTAAGAATTAAAGAGATGACAAGGGAATCATGATCATAGAGATCTCTATAGAGGCCATAGAGGCTTATCCACCTGTTTATATTAACAAAGTTCATCTTCTGGGTAAAAAATATAAAAATTGGTTTGTAGTGATGGGGAGGATGAATGCTAGGCTTTTGGGGAAGGGGATGAAGTGGCTTACCAAGAAGAGAACCCCCCCCCTAGCTGGGATGATTCTCAAGAGGTAACAGACTCTGTTTTGTATTCCCTTATCAAGTCCAAGGAAATGGGAATTGTGGAGGAATATCTTTGATCCTCTTTAACCTAATTGAAGAACACTATGTTAGATTCAGATGGTTTTATTAAGATATCCCAGAGCCTATGAAGATGCTCATATTTTTCTAATCTTCCTTGTCCCCATATTATAATATATTCAAGAAAATTCATTCTACCTCCAAAGGATTCAAAAATCGAGTATAGCATCACCACTAAAATGTATAAAGGCTCTGACAACCATGCAGAGATTGACACCCCTAAGTACATGGAATCAGAAGCATGTAAATCTCTTGTCATGGATCTGGAGAATGGAGAAAATGAAAATTTAGATTCCTATTAACCCCATAAGTTGTTAGGAAATTATGGAGTGTGATGAATGGGATACTATCATAAACATCAACGAAGAATTCATTGAGAAGGAACTTGTGGTCGATGTTATACAACAGGAGTTCGATAGATTGGTTGGGAGGTGTATCAAGTCAAATAGTAATGATGAGAAGGGCTATTAGGTCCAAACAAATGTATCATACTGTAATTAGGATTCAATGGTATGAAGATTACTACGAAAGAGATCTATCAAACATGTGACAAGATGACAAATAGAATTGAAGAGATTCCTAATGATGTTCTGAATGGAAAGGTTGCCTCCCATCAATGGAGTCTCTATAGAGGTAAGGTTACAAAAATGCTTAAATTGTAATTCAAATATGTTACTATTACTTATGGTATCATATGAGTTTTGGTTTGTTTCACGACTAGTTTACGACTTTTTCCTTAAAATTGTTTATTCTAAATAGAAAATAAATATTGGCGGTGAAAAAAATAGTAAAACACATAATGAGGAGATATTTTATGTTGGAATTATCAAAACATAATTTTTTTTAATGGATACACTCAAAAAATTGATATATTTTATTTTTGAGATTAGAAAACATAATATAATTAAATTTGAAAGTATCCACTCGAATAGTACAATTCAAAACCAATGAATTAATTCATATAACATTGATACCTAACGTTGAAATTTCATGGACTTTCTTAAACATCTTCATGTATTAAAAAATATTCCATCCTTTGGAATAATTACAGTTTCTTTACGAGAACACCTATAGGTTTCAATGACCTTGACTGGATACATGATGATAAATTGGTACACATTTCAATTAAGTTTCTTCATTAAGTTTGATTTTTTACCCACTGGTATATTCAACCCAATATCAGATCCTATACATAATATTTCTAGTTCATCAATAATAAACATGTTTTGAGAATAATTAAAACATTTCTTGAACACGTTCTCATTGTAGATAAATTTACAACAAAATTAATTCCATATAAATATAATGTTTCTGTAAACATATAGTTTCACTATGTTATTATCCTAAATAATTATGTTGAGTATATAAAGGCATACTAAAATTATTTTGGTCACCATTTTACTAATGACTTAGAAACCATAATTGAATCATTTTCTTCTTCACATAATCATCTAGAATAATTTTTGGAATAAATTCAACATGGTTTTCTATTCCAAAATATTTTAATTTTTTTGCGCAGAACATATTATATAATAAAACATTTATTAGTTTTCTAGTTGTGGTATTTTAAAACAATCAAAATATCTATTTCAATGACTAATTTTAATTCAATTTTTTATGATTATGCTAATATTTATATACAATTATAACTTTTATCCAATGTTTGTCATGTTTCTTATTCATTTAATATGGGAATTTATTAAATTTTAATTCACAAAAATTATCAACAATTTAAAATTATTTATAAGTTATTAGTGGCCTATGATTAACATTTAACAAAGAAATGATTCTAATATGGTGGTCCTAAAAACCCTCAATGATTAAAGAGATTTCACTAGGGGTGAATTAGTATTTTCAATTCCTTTTTAATTTTTTTTGAAAAAAACATTTATCTCCAATTAATGTGAATTATTTTATCTCTAAAACATGCACATACAATATAACAATTTTATATAAGTTTTACTATCATATAAGGGTACTTAATCATAAATATGATCTCAAATAAAATGAGGCCATAAATTCCACATGAATCATCAATTTACAGTACAGAAAAAAACTGTGTAAACCTTACTCATGTTAATTTTTGTTTTATGAATGTAATGTGTTCCCATACTAAAAAGGACCTATAATCTAGTTTTAACAACATGAGAACCTTACATAGGATTATACATCCATTATGTGTATATAGTGTTTTTCCATCTCTTGTAACTTATTCTTATGCTTATTGAACATAAAAAATTGAATGTTCTCTCTTCATATTATAATTTATATAATTCTACTTACATTGTCAATTAATATCTTCCAGTTATTATTTCTTATCATAATATTTTATATTTTCACACACACTTCTCATCAAAAAATAATTTCTTTATTCGGAAGATCAAATAAGATTTTAAAATTAAAATTAAATCTAATAACTTCCATCAACCAATTCAGATGTTCTCCCACATTATTTTGATTCACTGGATCATTAAATACCTCTTAATAATAATTTATTTGAAAATATTTTTTAGAGGATGAATATTGGAATCCCTTGGATAATAAACATTTACACACCATAAAATCCACTAAAAATAAAAAACTATCATCTGACCATGGAAACATTGTTCTTCTCCATGGAATTGTGTAGAAAATTGTATTTTAATATTTTTTAATCACATTGAAACTACTATAAAAGATATTTTAATATAACATTTTGTCCATTCATCTCCTAGTTAAACAATAAATTTCTCACACCATATCTTATTTCATGATGTGGAGCTCCCAATTTCAAACCGAAAACAATACCCAAGTAATATTACTTCTCCATGAAAATTATCCTTAGAATTTTGAGGAATTAGAAAAATAAACTTAATTTTCTCACCATAACATATAAAATTTCTATTTGGATTCCAAGATATCTAATCATTCATTGAAGTAAAATGTACCATAAATCTCCAATAAAATAATATTATAAATAAAACCTTTTATGATATTTTTTGTCATTTTTAAAACATCGAGACCAAATACAATGTATTATACTACAATGTGAGTGAGTCTTGAAATTTATGATATAATAATTTTTCTAATAAAAATCCATATTAAATTACCGTTTTAGAATTTATCTCACTATTTCCTTTAATTTTCTTGTTCATTAATAAACTATTTCATATCTGAGTCACTTTAAACTGTGTAAAACTTTTCAATATTATAGTGTCCTAGGTAACCATGAAATTTCCTCTTCCCAGACCAACCCCACACTCATTTCATGTGTAGAACAACATGGTGATGTCATATGCACATTAAATATTTTAAATGAAACTCTTGAACATGAAAACCCCATTGTAAAATCCTCTTGTTATTCTAAGGCAATGGAATGTGTATCATTAATATTAAATATCATGTACCTCTTAGGATTGGAAATATATTAAATTTTACCACAAAATATAGTACAAATACAATATCATCCTCATCTGTGAATATATTCTTCCATCCTAGGCTCAAAAATCATTCCAAAACATCTATGGATCTTAATAAATTCTTTCAATACATATTTATTTTGGTAAAGCCTCATCTAAATGATATCATATATGAATATTACATAGTTGTGTTGGAAATTATTTATCCAATATATCATATTTATATACAAAAGTAAATTCCTCTATATTAGTGCCTCCAGGATAAGATCATCCCAATAGAAACAAAAAATATTGGATCCTAATTCAATACACGACACCCATTACATTTTTTCCTTGCACGATGCAATCTTGGGGAATCCTTCCCTGACATAACTTACCAGATTGGATGATTATAGTGTTAACATGTTCCTATTTGAATGGAATTTGATATATTGTATTCTAAATTGGGTTTATACTCACTATATTATCAAATTATTATCCATTTATATATGTATGATTAAAATTGGGTAGTTTATTATACTATCTCTTCTACAAAACATATATAATAAAATCGAATTGATTTTTCACTCACAATACAATTCAGTAGTTGTGTTACTCAAGAAAATTAAAATTCGACTATATTCATACAAATTCAAATGAATCCTATGAATAAGGTACATAAAACCATTTCAGGTAATATTTTAAAATTTTATAAAACCAATAATAAGAATATCTATAATCTTTGAACCATATATAGACGAACCTAAATTTTCTGGATGAGGCATAAACCTCTAGACTAGTGATCAGTCTTACCCAAAGTCTCTTTACTTTAGAAATCATTAGGAAAAAGAGATCTACATTCAATCAATACTATAAAGTATAAATTCTTTAAGTCAAAACTAAATACATAAATCATTTTAATAACTCAATAAAATCTAAAATTAAGGTAGACAAAAATATACCCATTATAATACCTATGTTGAAACTCACTAAATTAATTCATGATAACATAGAATCATTTTTCCGATTTTTAACAAAAATAATATACTTAAAAATTTATAATATAAAAATTATATCATTGCATAAAATAGGGAATAATAGATAAATGAATAATTCCTGAGTTCTGACATGATATAAATATTTATAAATAATAAATAAATTATGAAAAATATAAACACCTTATAATATCTAAATATATTATCAAAAATCAATATCTATAAGAATTCATAATAAATATTAATTTAAAAATTAGAATTATTTCATATTATTTATTTTCTGCATTGGTATTTCTTAAAATATATTTTGTGCTTCTCCCTATAATGTGGTTTTCATTATCACAAATACTCATCTATGTTTCTAACAATTTCATTTGAGTATGTTTCAGTTATTATATTTAATATCTATTGAAGGATACTTCTTAGATAATACCATAAAAGTATTTGAGTGTTTTAATGATCTTCTTGATAATGTATTTCATGTCTCAAATATTTTGAATCAAGTTATAAGAACATTATTATATCATTATTTTATGTATATGTTCCACTTGTTATAGTTTCATGAATAACTAGCCAGAATGGCCAATCCTAAGGAGTGATAGACCTATGCCTGGGTGTTGTGGACCTATGACATTGTGCGTATAAGGGAGTTTTAAAGGAGAAATGGCTAGGTTCTATGCCCAAAAGTATTATGGAAACCATTTCATAATATGAGAGACATGGGATAATTTAAATTATGGTAAAACTTATCTTAAATCTGATATTAAAATACATAATTACTCTAAGGGAATTGAAGAATTTTTTTGACTGTTTTAAGGTAATAAATATAAGAATAAGTAATATCTAAATTTCCAATTGATCCTAAAATCACCCTTGATATAAATCATTGTAAAGTTATAGATTTCTTTAAAACATCTCAAAGAGACATATTCACATTCTCAATCTCATAAGTATAAAATTATTTCTCTAAAATAATTCATCTCATTTTTTATTAGATATCCTATATATTCATTACTAGCTATGTAATGGGTTTACCTGATGTGACTTATCTATTCTCATCCTCATTCTCTAATGGGTTATCACTCTGAAAAGTGACTGATGTGTTCCTTAGACACTATTGAAGATCAATTTATTGATCATAATCCAAAATTTTGTGGGCATGAATTCTTGATCCCCAATAATGTTATGATATTTATACAATATTCCCCTAATGTTTATGGGTAGAGACAACGGGGCTCACATTTATCATTATTCAGACACTTTATCAATTTTTCCTCTATTTAATTTTTCACATTTCATCATTTATCATCGATATGAAAACATTTATAAATTCATTCCAATAATTTACATGATAAAATTACATTTATGTTATATTTATTCACTCGAACAAAAATTATGAATTATATATTAATCGAATTCTCTAATTAATATTTTATTCTACATTAAACTTTCAAAGGGGAAATTCACCCCTATTAAGATATTTATATGACCAATAATTAATATAAAATGGTTAATTTTTTTCAGAATTATATATTTTTCAAAATGAATTTTTTTAATTATTTTCATCAATAAAAATATTCATTTTATTAAATAATCTAATTCAAATTTAAAAACTCCTATTTTTTTATAAAAAATACTATTCCCATTGAAAGAATAATATTTCAGTCTTTATTTGAAGCAGTTTAGATCTTTTTTGGAAAGGGGTAATGCGTAATTATATTCTATACTAATGAATCATAATAAAAATGGAAACCCCACAATTTTAAGAATATTTAATGGAATAATAAAACTATAAATTCTCTATATTCTTTTCTTGATCATAATGGGTTTTATAATGTTTCCTATTTAAATAATTATTAAGTAATTTGGAATTTGTTAGTAGTTACTCATTAAGTAACCTATAACATTTGAGATACAAGATTATATTTTATTATTATTTTTATTATTATTCAGGATTTCTAATGAGTTTATTACTAGAATTTGTATAATATTTACTTAAATATATATTGGAATAAATACCCTCAGTTATGAATTACATATAGAAACACTCATAAATAAAATCTTATCTATTTACATAGCTCCTATGATCCCAATTTCATGTCCCTTAAAAAACCAAAAGGTGTAAAAAAATATGGGGGTAGAGGAACTCATCATCTCCCAAATGATATATGAAATCAAAAAGAAATGATAAGTAGGAAAGGTGGCAAACTATGCTAATTATTTCATGAAATCCATCTCATTAAAAGTTACCAAATATGAACCACTAGAGGTGAGATAACTAACCATTATCTTCCTTCGAGAAACATGTGAATCCTATACCAAAATGATAAATTCTAAAATTTAACCAAAAATGAAATGAAAAGGTGGAAATTAAATTTACATTCAGTGAATGTAAAAAAATTAATGTCACAGTAAACTAAAGTTCCCCATCAATATGAAAAAGTTAAAAGAAAATAAATAAATAATTTAAATGTCCTGATATGTATGTTTAGTGATGAATACATGAGTTAAAAATTTCAATGCACCTTTAGTGACTAAAACCCAATGTTACTAATGAAACATCTTGATGAAGACATTAAGGTTAGTACTTCTCATCCTATTTCATCTACATATTTAGCTACTCCTGTTTCATTTTCATTTTGTTATTGTTAATGATCATAATAGAAATCAACATATAAATTTAAAATTTAAAATTTATTTTTTATTTCAAAAACATTAAAAAAGTGTAATATAGTGTTTGATGAAAAAGAAAATTTCAAAGAATTGAAATATATTCTCCAAAAAATAAAATTAATATTTTTCCCTAAAAAGAAAATTTAACTAGACATCCAGAAATAATAATTTAGCATTAAAGACCTACAAATTTCACTTTCAAAAATCACACAAGGTGAATATAATTTAAATAAAATTTATGGGGTCTTAAAATTAGGAAAAATAACGGGCCATCTATGGTTTCTGAAATCATGTAAGCACATCCAAAAATACATTGACAACTATTTCTGTTAAAGGATTATATTAATAAAAAATTTACCTTACTAGAAAATAAATGGTCATTTAATCTATGAATGTGATTAAAAAATTAATGATATAGGAGAACTAATTTAATACATATTACCTATTTATTTTCAAAATAAATATAATAATGAAAATATGGATTCTATAATAATTATTGGTTAAAAAAGCGAACTCAATTTTGGGTGGGTACCAAAATAATAATTTTTTTTTATTTTTTTATGAAAATTTTATTCTAAGAAAATCATAGGATGTAATGTAGTACCAATATATTAGTTAATGGATACACATATGAAGATACATCTCTAAAGATTATGATTTTAAGAAACATGAAGGGGTATCATAAAATTTTATAATAACTATTTGTGTTAGATACATTGTGATCGTACAATTTGTTTTATACATAAACATTTTAAACTGAAATGTTTTATGTATAAAAGTACTGGAAATAAATTTTCTATAAACTAGAAAAAAAATTATTCCAGTTTTGAAATATTTTTTAAAAATATTTTTTTGAATTTTTTTATTTATAAAGAATACTTATATTTACCACATCCAGTATTCAATATTTTTATAAAATTATTTTTTAATATCTTGCAAGACCAAATTTCAAATTTTTGAGTATAGATGTTAGTGTGTCATAATTTCAAAAATATTCTTCAGTAATTTATGCACTCACTCTCTTGATAAACTCATCCAAACAACCTAATTTTCATTTCAAAAATAACATGGATTTTGAAGCATTCCATTATGTTAGGAAGTAAAAAACCACTTTTAAATATAAAAAATAAATTCCATATTCAAGATCTATTGAATTAATTCATATTTATCTTTTTTTTTCATTATAAAATAAAATGTATATGAAAAATAACCTAAAATATTATCATTTTTTATGTCTTTATAACATTCAATTAATCTTAATTCATAACTCCAAAAAGAGAAGCCTGAAAATCCTTTTTTAATTTATAAAAAAAGATGAAAATTAAAACAACACTAATAATATTTCACTTCATAGTTATAATGGAATTAAAATATATAAAAAGAAATTGAATTTTTTTAGTTCACTTCATGGAATAAATCATTATTTTTCTCCTCCTCAACCTCCTTGGAAATGAAGAAATAGATATGAAAAATAAAAAATCAATGAAAAATATTGGCCATTTTAAATTAATTTTCTCTTCCAAAACATTTTTGGGTAAAATCCATGAATAATAAATTATATATAAGTAATAATGTTATCCCAAGTTCTTTTATTAATAGAACCCATTATGAAATTTGGATTATTAAAAAATAAAAAGTCAACATTTTTTAGGTTTTTGTTGTAAATTATTTATTTTAAACACCATTGAAATTTTTGGAAAATTGGATTATATATATGATAAATATATTATTCTTGGGTACTGAATCGTAAAAAAAATATCATCAGGACTTTAATAAAATAACTAAAATAACTAGAGAATAAATTCATTATTTATGAAATTATTCAAAAATCACTTACTCATATTGTTTTAATTTATCTTTTTTCAGTAAACATGTTCAAACTAAATAATTTGAAGAATTAAAAAATCTGTAAAAATTATTTTTCAAAATATTTCAAATAATTTAAGGACTTAACCATTGAAATTAAATCATATATTTTCAAGAAGTAAATCATACCCATTGAATAGAATTAATTGAGGTTAGACATGTTTTATATGTCTCTCAAATTGAATCCCAAAACAATAATGATGCGTTGAATGATTAAAATTGGGAAAATTTATTAAAATAGGAAATAAATTAATTCACTTTAAAAAATTTATAGACAATCATGTAATGTTTTGTTGATAATTTAATAATAGGATCTACAAAGTTTTAAAAAAGTAAAATAGATGAATCTGGTAAAATTGAGTGAAATAATACACATTTAGTTTCCAATGTATTGAATAAAAAATAATTAATAAATTATGGTAAATCATTTACACCCAACCCTCAGATAGAATCTATTATAATATTTTTAAAATTCAGAAATATTATTAAATTTTAATGTTTTTAAATGGATTTCTTCAATGATTTTTAAATTATCTTCCTAATGAAAAATATTTTTTAAATGAACTAGTTTTGAATGATTTTTTTTTTACAATTTTAAAATTATCAAATAAAAATTTAACGGTTTAAAACAATATCCTTAGTATTTTTATGAATTCATTTCAATTTCTTTTGATTAAAAGTGTTTTAAAATGGAAAAATATGAATGAAATCTACTTATATAACTCATTTTATAATGAGAATTTACTCATTAAAATTAAAGTGGAAGAAATGATTCTTATCTCTACCAATGAAAATAATTTTTTTTAATTAATGATAAAGGTATTTGAGATAACATATACAGATAAACCCAAATTCATTCGCAAGTTTAAAATCTCTCAAATAAATTATAATATCTTTTTATAGTAATCAAATAGAAAAATTAAATCTTAAATCAATTTATAATATATCATGAAATTGAAATTCATACTCCCATTAGAAAAACTTCTTAGATCATATTACATTAATTAATTCAACTGTTCAATGATAATTTTTATAGAAGTATAATTTATGGTATACCTTCTCTTACTATGACCCTACCTGATATCATCTTCAATGTTTTTGTTTCTTATTATTTTTAATAAAATTCAATGTAATCTCATTTAAAATCAATCAAAAAGGTTTTTTATTGATTAAGAGGATCTGAAAATATTGTTTTCTTTTATTTAAAATGATCCTAATTTGAATACAAATATATTTGGGATGCTAATTTTTTGGGATTCAAGCTAGATAGGAAATTTTCAAGTGAAAAATTATATTTATTAAGAGAATTACTTGTCTCATGTAGTAGTAAAAAGAATAAATTGGATTCAATTTTTATAGCCAAAGAAGAATATATAGTTTTCCAAATTTTGTTCTATAAAATAACATAGATGTAACCCACTCTCTTGTAATTTAAGTATTCATTTTAAATATAAGTATCCTGTGGGATTACACTAATGCTATAAATTCCTATAAAAACCTTATTCGTCACTCTCACACCATGAACAAGGACCATATTCACAATTTCACAATAAATTACATTTGAAAAGGTGTTATATTATTGGATTTTATCCCAAAAGAGTATCAAATCACTGACATTATAGCTGAACCCAAATATCATGATCATTTAAAACACATTAATGGTGAATTAGTAGTTGTTATCTTATAGAAATCATTATTATATTAGTAGTTATCTTGACTTATCATTTGGAATATATCATTATATATTTTTTAAATCATTTTCAAACATGAATTCTTTGTTTTATTCATTTAATTTATATTAGATATTATCCCCTTATCTCACATGTTCTACCTATTTAGTTTGAAGCATTTATCTTTTAATTTGGATAATTTTCATTAGAGAGGACTTTTTTTCATAAATAATTGATTATTACAATTCAAAATATTTCCTGTTATTTTGAAGAAATCAAAATCACATTCTTGATAAAAATAATTACTTTTTATAAAATTAATATTGATTTTAATTAAACATATTATTCAATTTATTTTTAGAGATGTTACAACATTCTCTTTCAATACTTACAAATGAAAATATTTATATAATTATTTTAAAAAGATATTTTTTGTGTCTCTTAAATAATATTAATGATGAATAAATAAATTATATAATTTTCTCTTTATTTTTTCAATGAAGGTACATTTTATGAGATTCAAATATATAAAAACAACTAAAGTATTATTGGCATCGAAAAAATGTATTTATAAAGTCAATTTCAATGATGAATTTAATCAATGGAAGTAATGTTATTTATTGAAGGAAAATGATGTTGTTGAAAATGTGTGTATTTTTTTATTTTCATTTTCATCATTTAATATTCTTATTTCTCTTTCATTATTATTATTTTCAATAATTATTAACCATTTTTTGTTTCATTTTTTCATTTTTATCAAAACAATTCTCCTCTTTCTCTTTATAATCATTATATTATTTAATGAATTTAAATATCAACTGGTGTTTTTGTAATTGTTTTCTTTATACTTTATATTTTTCCTCCCTATATATATAATTATTAAATTATATAGAATTTTTGGAAGCTAAAATATTGTTTCAATATTTTTTGTTATTTTCAAAAAAAATTGTTATTTTACAATTATTTTTATCTTTATATTGATACTTTTAAAAATTACTTATAAATACTTCTTGTGTTTCTCCAACCTTTAATTATTTTTTTATTTATTGATAATCTCAATGGGGTGGAGTTATTTTTTTGAAATTATGTTTGTGTAATTTATCATAGGGGATATGATTTTAAAAAAATATTTTCACAAATGTAGAAAAGTTATTTAAAATATCATTAATTATTCTCTAGTAATCAATTGTTTTATAAAATAAAAGATTTTTTTATAAAGGTGTACTATTTAAAATTATTGATTATTTTTTTAATTGAATGATTAATGTGGTTACTTGTTGATCTCACTAGATATCTTGTTAATATCATGAATTTTTATACAATCTCTTTCATTATCGACATACGTATAATTTATCTTTTAATGATTATTTTTTACCATAAAAATGATGGATATTGTTAGAGATATTTGTCACAAGATGTCTTCATGATCACAAATACTCATACATGTTTCTATAAATTTAATCATTTTAAGTTTATATGAATATATTGAATAACATGTGGTGGAACAATGTTTAAGTTGGATGATTATATAAAAGTCTTTTAATATAATTTAATTTCATAATAAAGTCTTATTTTATGTAAAATATTCTAATAATTTAGTTAGAATAACCATATAAAATTATTCATTTCTGTCTATGAGCCTCTTGTTATTTCTTCATGAAAAACTCGCCAAAACAGTTAGTGCGGTTGCGTGGTGGGAATGTTCCAAGGTGTGATGGACCATTGTTGGGGAACTATTAATTGTGTTTTAAAGGTGAAATGATAAGGGTTTGTACCATAGGATGTGGTATAAGTTGTTTCAGTATGTAATATACTCAAGATAGAATTAATGTTTTTCAAAAATCTCTTAAAGTTGTTCTTAAAATTTTCAATTTCTCTAGAAAAAATCTCTTATCTATTTTATGTTTTAAGGAAATAAATAAAGAATCGAGGTAGATATTAATATCAACTTCATCCCAAAGTATTTCTTGATTTAAATTGATTTAAAAGTTCTTTATTTCTCTCAAACCCCTCATATATCCAACTATAGGTTCTCTATCTATCAAGTCTCTTATCATTTCCCTCAAATATCTCATTTCCCTTTTTAAATAATCCATCTAAAGGATTTGTTGTGTGTTTGTAATCGATGTGCCTAAAGAAAACCCTTATCTTATAATTACCTTTATACAATGGTTTTTAACATTGAAAAAGTGAGGGATAGGTTCCTTATCTTTTAATAAAGATCAATTGGGATGTCACAAACCACAATTGTGAGTGATGAGTTTATTTTTCATCACTGAGAGAACGGGATTTATAAAATAGAACACTCAGGATGATCGGTAGAGATATAAGGGAACAAATCAAGCATTATAAAAACATCTTATCTGTAATTCTTTCCATCAATTTGAATTTCAATAATGATTTATTTAAATTGAATTCACATATTTTCTTAAATTAAATTCAATCATTTTAATGCTTAAATAAATTTGTTATTATCCTTTTCAACACGAATCAAACATATCAATTATCACAAAACCTATTTATCACATGAATATTTATTCCTCTTTAAATTTTCAAATGGTCAATACCCCTCTTTCCATATTTATATTACTAACCATATAAAGACTTTATAATCCCATTTTCATTACAAAAAAATTAAATAATCATATAATTTTAAATTTTAAATTTAGTTAAAAATTAATCAAATAAATTATGAAAACTCATTTTCATGACGTTTAAATTATTTCTTAAAAGAGGAATTAATTTCAACATTTCATTATGAATAATTCGAAAAATCTATAATATAAATATAATCTTTTATATATTTTTCCTTCTTTTGTACATTATTAGAAATTAATAAATTTCCATTATAATTTCTAAATGATAACATTATTTTTAAATGATAGGGAGTGATATATCATTTGAATGTTTTATTTCTATATTTTCTTTCAAAATATTTTAATATTTATTTAATATATGTTTCATAAAGATTTAAATAATTAATTACAATCATTTTAAAATTTATTAATTTATAAATAATTTTTTAATATAAATAAATATCCCAAAATATATTATTATATAATATAATTTATTGTTAAAAAATATAACTAAATTCATAATTCAAAATTAAAAAAACAAAATATAGTAATGTGAATCATATTTAACAATCCACTTCTAACATATAAGGTGATATGGCCTGTGTAAAAATGAGTCCATGATGTGTGTAAGATATCACTTTGTATGATATGTAACATTTTCAAGGTTAAGAATTACATTCATAGTATGTTGAATCCTATTATGGGCATAAATATCTTCATTATGATACAATATTCTATTTTTATCATACAAGAAAAAACCATTGTACCCTACAACTTTCACATATTGCACTGTATGATATATAAAAATGAAATAAATAATATTATATCATGGCCTAAATTATCATGGATCTTAAATTTCATCCTTCAAATATGTTATATTATTATAAATTATTTTAGGAGGCCTATGCAGCTTATATTATGGTATAATTTAATGTCAAGGTCCCCAATAAAAAATATGTTATTGAATAATGAAATTTCAGTGACCCCGTCATAGATCACATTATAGAATAATATTATATGAGAGACTCTAATTTATATAATTTAATATAATATCATCATATATGATGTTAGTCAAGATTACCTTATTTTATAATATAATTTTTACTAAATTTCAGTATTTTACAAGGGTTTTTAAGAATAGACTGGGTATTAGTAAATGGTATGTTGCTCTACATTTTTTTCAGTATTTATCATAACCTCATTTATAAGAATTATTTATTTCTGTTGATCAAATAATAATTATACAATACTAATGATGGTATTAACATGTTCATATAAAACCAATATAAAGAAGTATAAAAGAAGAATCCAATGATATCAAAATCAACTATCCATGAAACAAAATATCATCAATAATTTAAGAAGAATAAAATACCAGTTTAATATATATTGAAGAGATTTCAAGGATCCTTTTTCATTATATTCTTTTTAAGGATCACTAAATAGGCACCCAAATTGATGTTTCTCATTTTTAGTGTTTCCATGTGCTTATTGAATCACATGATGATCGAGTGGGACCCTCTCATCCCCAATGCCATAATATTGGATCATAAAGTATAGAAGAGAAATAGAAACTGATATGTAAAGATATAGTGATATTTTTAGAAAATTATATATATTTATAAATATTACTCATCAAATGGGTGGGGTTATTTTATACAGAACTCAAAATAAACTCTCAAGTGGGCAAGTCTTTGTGAGAGTTGGTTCGCTAGAACCATCTAATTTTTACTTTTAATTATATGTATATTAATGTTACTAAATATTAATTAATATATTATAATATTAGGTGTATTGGTATTCCTTAATATTATTTGACAATTAACTTTTAGTTTCGACCATATCAAAAGGTCATAGTACTTACATATTTTGAAGAGAACTGTAAAGTGTAATGACGATGTTTTTAAATTTATATTATATCGTATGATTCTTTATAAACATTGGGACATAGATGATTCTAGTTATCAATTGTTGGAATTTCATAATACATTCATACATCTTCTCATGATTTTCACACTTGATAATTTATTAGAGTGGAGGTTTTGGAAATAAACAAACTTGATCAAATTCCGCATGTTATATGTTTCATTAGATATTGTTGATTTGTGTATTTTTCCTTATATATAATATTATTTTTAATGAAAATCATGAGTAATGTACTTAGATTTATTGAATAAAATAATAACTATATATTCTTACAATGAGGTAAGGTATGTTGGGTGGACCACAATTGATATTGAATTAATGGATAAGTCATGATTATTTTTCATTAAAGGTTAATTGAAAATATATATTTAATTCCCTTTGACTAGAATGTAGGATTTTAATTTATTCCATATCCGAGGAACTTATATTAAAAAATTCAACTGAATGATGTTAAATAATCATATATCATGTATATATATAGATGAAACTATTAATTAAACTTACATAAAGATAAATTGAGACAAATAGATTATATTATACAATGAAAATTTAAATCTCTTTATTATATTTTTGAATTTTAATACATTCTCTTTTGTTCATAGACATGTTTCTAGAATATTAGCTCATGTTTTAGGCCACATAGCAAGACAGCAATGAGGAAGATTCCTAGAGGGTCACTCATTATGTGTATCCAAATGATCTGTTAAATTATTTTAGAATTAAATATGGGAAAAAATAGTATTATCATGTTTTAAGGAATATAAATTATTCTTTTTATCAAATAAATATTAACTAAATTAATAATTTATCTCTATTTATTTAATTAAATAAATAGTTATTATACATTGTATGAAAAATTGAAAGGGTGGTGATAGTCCAACATATGGGTCAATTAGAAATGATTTATAAATTATCCAAAATTTTAGTGAATTATATGCTATTATTGTGGTTGTTATTAATATTATGATCATCATTAAATGTGGGGTTTACATTTAACTAATATAATAGTTAATGGAAGTTTTTAAAAATCTTATTCTCTATCCAAATTAATTAATCCAAAAAATATCATATCTAGATTTAATGATTTATTGTGCGCAATGTCTATCCTTAGATAGCTATCTCTTCCCTATAGAAAATTGTATCTAGAAACTCTCAAGAATAGAGACATTAGTCCACCCTAATTCCTCCCAATAACATGAGGCAACTCTATAAACTTATTCAAACCTAGAAGGGGTAATTATTGTGATCAATTCTAATAAACCAAGTAAATCATTATTTGGTGATATCATATAATAATCCATTCATGTCATTCTTTGTTTTTTTGGATCTCTTACAAATTTAGTAAAGATGGATTCTACCTTAAGAACATTCATCAGAATGATGGCATGATAAGTGTAATCCATTGATACATCAAAACTTTAATAATTTCATTTAATGTAATTTATATTGAAATTAATTAATTATAAAATTGACGGGAAATATATTTTATCCATAATTTTGAGGTTTTTACACAACTATGTATGAGTATTAATATATAGAAACTAATGGAAAACCATTATTATGAATGGAAATGAAAACTTTTATTCCACCCCAAAACCATTATGTGGTACCAATTTGGGGAAAATTATTTTATAATTATTTATCAATCATTGATCAATTAATTTATTTTATATTATTTTTTAATTTTTTATTTGATAATTCATAATCCAAATTCATTGATAATTTGTTTTCCCACATTCATTTATCCCAGAACAGATAATAAATAGTTGAATAATTCTAAAATACATAATCAAGCAGTGTAAAAAATTCTATCCTTATGATATTGTACATGACATGTAACTAAAAATTATACATTATGTAACCAAATTTACAAAACCATGATGAAAAAAAAATCATGAAATTATGTGTGAATGATGATTATGTTACATCATTATATTCAATGTTATTTAATTATAGATTGTATAAGGTTTTAGGTGTTACACATAATGTGGCGAATATACCCTCCATGGGACGTTACATGGTTTGGTCCAATAGGAAATAGAAATTACAAGTGAGTAATGTATGTGTTATGTATTTAATACATAACACATAATTAATTAACGTAATGAAACCTAATCCTTTTGTGACTACATTTCATATAGTTGGTGTACATGACCTGTTACAGAGATATGTGGATATGTAAAATATAGTGACCCACAAAGAATGTATTATGGACAACCATAGAAAGGGGTACGTCACATAAAGTAGGCATTACACAACATGTGTTGTACACTAAGAGCATGTATGTGCATCATGTAATTTAATTATGCACAATGAAAATTAATTATGATATTAAATAATCTGTATTTTTTGTAGTGGGAATTCACATAATGTGACTATACTTTTCAAAATATTAAATTCAAAATTAATTTCAACGCCTATTTTAGAACAACATTGAATGTATGGTTTCTGTACAATATTTGAACCTCGTAGGATTTAAAATATATTCACACCATGTATATTAATATGTGTCATGGGTCATAAATGTTGATCTAAATAATCAACATGACTAAAATAATGACACATTATGTAATATTGTGAAAAAACCATGTATGAAAAACGATGTGTAAGTATGATGTGTTGGAAAATACTCATAAAAGACATTGACTATTTTAGAGGGATACAATCCTTTTTTCCTATAGTACACTTCCATGTAATTAAATATTGTAAATAAAAAATTATTTATTTTATTTATTTAAATGTACAGTGGATGGAAATATCAAAGACTGTATCAATAGATAATTAATATAAAATAAATAAATAAATAATAAGTTAATCAACTTCTAAATTTAAGGATTTTACCTTAATGGATATAGATTAAAATCACTATCACGATAGTTTTAAATGTATATTTTTTTCTTGCATATATGGTTATGAGTTTGATCAACATATGAATGTGTTGTATGTAATGCCCCGACCCCAGTTACCCAGAGTTAGTGCATTATTATAAAACATTGGAATGATCACAAGGGATAAAAATCCTGAATAGTATCCTTGGAACTACTAGATACATTCATAAGGTTTACATTAGTTTATTAAATGAATAAAACAACAACATTTTCTCCATTTACCACATTTATCCCATTGACTATCCCTATAGGTCGGTCATAATATACTATTCACATCCTAGGAAAAACAAAACATAGAAAGGGGTGAGCTCAAGTTCTCAGTAAGGATAAAAATGTAGCAGAAAAATTCAAGAATAAGCATAAACATTTAAGGAAATGTACAAGACTAAAACTCAATCCTCTTAAACATAAACCTCATCATAATATAGAAAATATAAATCAAATAATTCCATTTACTTATTTACAAGGATATTTTACTAGTAAAATAATCACATTTAATATCAATAGCTGATTTTATAATGATGGAATGCATAATGCCAGACATCATAACCACATAGTAAAGGCCTTGTGCTAAGACTAAAAATATGTTTTTTTCAAGGCCTTCTGACAAGACACTAGTTTGTCTCATGATACCTACCGATGAATCGAGGAGCTATAGCGGGCTCTACCCATCACTTACTATGTCTAATGCATTCCTCACATGAAAATGCTTAAATATAACATAAACATTAATATTAAAAATAGCATAATAAATGTTAATATATTATCCATAAACCATTAATGGTATAAAAATAACACATCCATATTCAAACATATCACAAAAAATTCAATACAATATTGAATATTTATATAATAAATCAACCTTGATCAAGAATAGTATTCCATATATGATGTTGACATAGTTAAAAGTGATTTGTAAATATCTTTTATAGAAATATCCATTTTTCATGAAATCATTTATAAATCACATAATTTATAAAGGATGTAATTTAAAATATATTTTTGAATAAATTTGTCCCATACAACTTGAAACTTTGGAATGGTATTAAAATTTTAAAACATTCTTGTCCATATAAATAAATCCCTAAAACCAATTTAAAAAAATTGGTATTAATGAAAAAGGTTTAGAAGAATAAATCATTAAAATATTTGAAATGATGTTTTATTAAAATAGTACCTTTAAAAAATACCTTTTAAAACTCATTTATGAAACATGGACATGGATAAAAAGTATATCACAGTAGATACTTACGTAAAAACAACCATAGATAATAATGAGATTGTGATGTTATCCCTGACCATGTACATTTCCCTAGTCGAGGGTACGTTAACCTCCTATATAATAGATAAATAAATGTTATTAAATTATACAATAATCAAATACATAAATATGATATCTTATAAGATCTTCTAATGTTGCATTGTTTATAAAATTATATTACTATCATCTTTTCGGGTGTTAACTGATTCATTTTCCATTATATTCCTGGTTTCATAAGCCATAGTTGTTATGGATATGCTGTATTTGATTCATATATAGAATGAAATTATGTTCATAACAATATTTTTAATCACAAAATGAATTCTAGAATTATTATGAGGGGGAATTAATCTCATTATGTTCGTAGAGACAGTAATTCGTACATATGCATGAGCGATAGTATCATTATATTGATGGATAAATTGTATGTAATTGGATGTTATTTCATATATAAAGAATCCTTAATATTTTATATTTATTATTTACTTTAGTTTTACTCAATATTATACCCATCCAAATAATCCAGAATTTGAATAAAAAACTACACCACGACGTGGAGAGGGTAAGATATACGTACGCACATATGGGGACTTTGTAATTTATAAGACAGATAGAATAACGAATATGGTTCTAACATATTTATAATAACATCATAGTATGTAGAAGGTACTGGAGTTATTATTTATTTATGGAAATAATAAAGAAATAGGAAGTGGCTGAAGAAGATATCTTGAAAGAGGGTGGTGAAATTATTACCTCTTCTTCGATTGTTTCCTTTTGAGTTGATCAAAATGGATCCATAGGTTGTATTTATGATCAATATAATGCTTCTAGGATAAATGGAGTATAGATTAGACAATATTTTGTATGGGTTTGGCTGAGCCAAATGGCATTGGAGGTGTGAAATTTAGAGATGGGGAAGTACCCTTTTATAAGAGACGTGAGGGCCACTTTAGGAAAAGTTTGAAATATTATTTTATAATAAATTCATTTTTGGTTTCCAATGGCTCAAAAATGATTTATTTATAGGATAAGAATGGTTTGAAAAAGTTCCAAACAATAGGTTTTAGATATTTTTAGTTCACCATATTAACTTTATCATTTAGATTTAACTCTTAGAAAAATAGTTTGACATTTATCATGCCACTTTTTATTTTAAAAATATATGGTTAATAAACATACTATGACAAGCCAAGTGAACCCCATGTGGTTCAGTATTAATATATATAACCTTATCAAATCCCTTTTTCTGAACCTTATATTATTAGTAATATTATATCAATTAATAAAATAATAATTGTTTTAAAAACTCAATTCAATCAATTTTGACACTATTTAGTTTTTGATTTTTTTAAATCCATAAAATCTTTATCACTTAGAATAAAATTTATTTAATAAAACCTAACATGTCATATTAACATATAAAATTATTGGAATTCATTATAAGTTTCAATTTATATTTATTTGGATATTTTTAATATCAATTATTTTAATATTTCATTATTTATGTAATTACTGCATTATCATTGTGTCATAAATAAATTAAATTATACAATGTAAAAAAATTATAAATAAAATACCATTATGTAGGAAATATTATTAGATTTATAATAAATATTTATAGTCAAATTTATATTGTGTGTAACCCTATATTAAAAATGGTTTAGTTATTAAACTTCAAATTTAACTCTTTTAAGTCTTCTTTAAATAAAATAACAATAAATGTTCTAATCTAATCCATGTGGACCAAATAGGATCATATTTTATTTCTAAGGTTTTTTTGGTCGAATTACACTTATCCAATATATTTAGGACATGTTTTAGGGTAATTATAATACCGTTTTTAACCTTAATTACCCAATTTACTTTTAACCGTGGTAAATAAAATTTAAAAGTTACTATTTACCAGAAAATATTTTCATCTTATTGAACCAAATTTTACATACTGATGTCAACCCAGTCTCTCGGATTTTGTAAATTCAACTCAAAAAAGCTGTAAAATTATGTTTTTTGTAAATTTTCCAATGCTCCTAGAAGGTGGGTAAAAGATGGTAAAAAGTTCACTAAAAGTTTATATATCTAAACTTATTATAAAATGACTCCAATGAATTATATTGAACATATATAGGTATAATGTATCAATTTTGACAAATAATAAAATAAAATAAAATAACTAATTACTTAAATAAAAAGTGGGTTTTAAACAATATCACATTGTTTTTCACTATTCATAAAAAATTGAATGTTTTTAAAAAAATACCAAAAAATCACCCTAATTTAATTTCGATATTCCAAATTAAAAAATGAAGTCCATTTTGAAAAAAAAAATTAAAAACCATGTATTTCTATTCATTACGGCTAGTTTGATTGGTCGTGGTGTGTTAAAAATCCATGTTGCGTACAACGCAAGCTACTGCATTATTCAAAAGGAAACATATCGTGGATGTTTTCGGTGTTACATTCTCCACTCCTTAAAATAGTTTCATCCTCCGAATTTCTAAAATATTAATGCGTAAAATGATTCGAGTGGTTCATCATCATAAGTTCCTCAGGTTCCCATGTTTCCTCTTCCATCTTATGTTTTCTCCATAGAACATTTACCAAATGAGTCGTCCGGTTTCTCAGCACTTATTCTCTGGTATCAAGAATATTGACAGGCTCTTCACAATAAGACCGATTGGGTTCCAGTTCAATTTCCTCATAGGTTAGTAAATGCATTAGTTCGGATATATATTTTCTCAATAGTGATATGGGGAAAAATCATGAACTTTTGAGGGAACTGGAGGCATTTCCAAATGATAATCCATAACTCCAATTCATTCTAGAGTTTCGAATGGTCCAATGTACCTAGGACTAAATTTACCCTTCTTATTGAATCGTATAACTCCCATCCATGGAGATACCATAAAGAAAACATGATGTCTTACTTGTTTAAGGCAATGGATAATCTCTTTATTAAAAAAATAAATGGGACAACATTAGTGTAAAACAAGGAATTTTATGACAGTCGTTTTCATAGATAGAGAGAAACTCAACTGGAAAATTATCACTCCACGTAATGACCTGGTTGATTCCCTTATTGGCCAGACCATCATCCAACATGTTAGCTTCATGGTAGGTGTGTGTGGAAATGTATCTAAGGACAAGTAGTTAGTTATGAAAACACTTCTAGCAAGCTATAAGAGGCCAAGAAAGGTGCACCACACCATTACAAATAGTATGAACAATGGTTATGGAATCACTTTCAATCCAAATGTAGTTCCAACCTCTTAGAATAACAAAGTGGACAACTTGAATCGCAGACATCATCTAAGACTCTATAGAAGAAATAATCCCACACCTCTCGAAGAAGCATCCATGGAAGATCCCCTAATAGTCCCTAAAGATGGACCCATAGCCTATAGGAGTTATAATTACAATAGACGTTCCATAAACGTTTATTTTGATCAGCCAAGAATCAGGGATTTCTAGAACACTTCAAACAAGAGCATTGGTTGTTTGTAAATCCCATTGATTCTAAGCCAGGAAAAGATCATAAAGTCACCAACCGATTTGTTTCAATGGTATTTATGAAGCTTGCGGGCATCCCTATTAGCAATAATAATTCTTGTTCGAGATGCATTAAGATTGAATGAGTAATTTTGTTGATAAGGTAATTTCTATCATACCATATAACATAGAGAAGCTCTAAAATATCGGATAAAAAGAGGTTTCTGATTTGATATGAAGAAACAAGCTCCACCCAACATTTTAGTAGAGATAAAATAGAGTCAGCAAGTAACCATCTGCAGTTGAGGATGTTAGTAATATAATTCAAAAGAGCAGTGACCTTGGAAAAAGGCAAAAATAAATCAATGATGTCCTCCCTATGTTAATGACATAGGGGGAATCTCTAGCATAGCTGAACACCAAATATTTGGAGACATACCTCGGTTGGAATACGATTTTGAGTAATATTCCAAATAAGGATAAATCTTGATGGTTTAATATTTGTTTTATCAAAGGGTTTAACCCAATATAAATTAGCTTCATAAGAAGTAAAAAAATAATTTTTTTAATTTTTTTAATCAAGAATAACATTATGGGTTGGTTCCCAAATAATTAATTTTTCATCATTAGTGTAGGGATAATCATCTTCAAATTTCTTGATATGATCAGGGAGGTCTATGTTATCAGGATGCATCACATCCTATATGGAGCAGTTGATATTATCTGGATAGGCATTAGAATGATGCATAGAAATAAGGGGGGTGTCGGTCCAGTTGTCAAGCCAGAATTTGATTGTGGATTCAAAGCTAACCATCCATCTGGAATTGTGCATGATATTGTCAAAGGAGGTCCTAATGGATGGATAGAGGGATTAATTGGCATAACTAAAACTACATTTTTTATTTTTTTCTATGAAGCGACTCTTGAGGTATTTAATTGAGTCAGATTTATTGTTTATCATGTTCCATGTGAGTCTTTCTTGGAGGACTTCATTAAAAAGCTTGACGATTTTATGCCAATCCCTCCCCTCTCAAGTGGTTTGCAGTAGGTAGACCTAGGAATCGTAACAAGCTTCCTTTCAAGGATACAACCAGTCCAAAAAAATTTACTATAGGATTTGATTTTATTAATGAGACAGAGGGGCCACCTGTATATCATCAAAGAATAAATCATTTTGGTAAAAATATATTATTTCACAAGGATGATTCTACCTACCATAGAAAGAGAATTTCCTTTCCAAGAAGAAATTTGGTTGATGATTTGGTCAGATATTGCATTAAAGTACCTAGATTTAGGCCTTCCCCAAAATATGGGAACTCCCAAGTAAATAAAACGAAAAGACCCTTCTTTGATACCAAGTCTCTCAATGATGTAGCTTTTTCTAGAGGTGGGGAAATTTTTCCCAATGAAAATAAATAATTTGTTCCAACTAAGGGATTGGCCATAAATTTCTTCATAGTGAGATAAAGAAGCATTGAGGTTTATGAAATTGTGTTTTCTCCCATTATGGAATAGTATTATATCATCTTAATAGAGAAGATGAGTCGTAACATTGAGTTTTCAGGCAGCCTGAATAGTTTTGAGTTTACATTGCTGAACAAAATAAGTCATGTGTCTACTTAGGTAATTTTCCACAATGGAGAAAAGAATAGCAGATAGTATATCACCTTGTCGGACACCCTTCTAGCATTTAAAATATCCCTTAGGAGAGCCATTGATAAGAATAGAGATGGTGGCCAAATTTAAAAGAGAGTTGATCCTACTAATGAAAACATCATTGAAACCAAAACCTCGGAGCACTTTGAAAATTAAATTCCGGTCAATTGTGTCAAAATCATTCCTAATGTCAAGATTAATAGCAATTTTTCCACCTCTAGATTCTTTATTAAGATAGTTGGTGGATTCCGAAGAAAGTAAAATAAAATCTTGAATAGATATACCTTTGATGAACCCAAATTTTTTCCATGAGATAATTTTGTTACATAGAGAAGAAAGCTTGTTGGCCAAGAGCTTGGTAATGATTTTGTAGAGGAAGTTGATAAGAGCAATGGGCCTAAACAAATGAATTTCAGAGGAATTTTCTACCTTAGGATTTAAGGTAAGGAATTGAGCATTGCGACCATAAGGAAGGACACCATTAGAGAAAAAAAATCTTATGAAGATTACAAAGATCCATCTAGACCACCTACCAATGGTACTGGAAGAAGACAATGTTGAAACCATCAGGCCCAAGAGCACTATTAGAGTTGAGGCTAAAGACTGTGGATTTTATCTCATCATCAAGGGCGTGATCAGGAGAAAAAGATTGGCTTCTACTTGGACCAATGTCAGAATGATCCCAGGAAGGAGAATCGTGTTTATACCAGCTCCATTGAAGATAATTTAAAAATAAGAGACCACATGATTTGAAATATCGGCCATAGAATCATAAATGTTTTCATTGTCCTTGAGAAAGTACAGAAGAAGAAATACCTTCCTATCTTTTTTCAGGGCATTTTAGAATTTGGTGTTTCGATCACCATCATAGAGACATTTAGTTTTGAAAACTTGTTTACGAATTTTATCCTTAATAGCCAAAAGGGAGTTGAGCTTCATAGAAATGATGAACTCATTTTGAGGGTCATAAGAGAAGTCAAAATGGGTGTCATTATTTTGAATTTTTTGAGATCATTTTACAGAGTGGATGCATCCTTATCAGTTTGTTTTGTTTTATCATGTCACCAACCCTTGAGAAAATGTTTGAGATTCTTGAGCATTGTTATACAAGAAAAATCATCCATATGATGATTCATGGAATTCCATCAACTATTAATAAGATTATCTCAATCCAAATCCTCCTACCAAACATTGTTAAATTTGAAAGGGATAATGGGATTGTACTTTTAGAGTGGAAACTGAGAATAATATGATGGTGCTCCGAGTATAGATTGTGTAAGGTGATGATGGAGATGGTGTCCTGGGCATCTAGAACAGGGACATTCACAAGGGCCCTATCAAGTTTACTAGGAACCGGCCTATTATAATACCTTATTTACCAAGTAAATTTGGAACCAGTAAGATTTATTTCAACAAGTTTATAGTCTTCTATTGTGGCTCAGAATTACCTTGAAGAAATATGAGAATTGGCTGGTCCAAGTTTTTCATGGGGAGAAAGGATAACATTAATGTCTCCAATCACCAACCAAAGATCTTTGACAAAGTTAGATGTGATAAATAAGTCATTCAAAAGAGTCCTATGTTCTTGGTTTCTATTATTACCATAAAGAAAAATGCAATACATATGAAGGATATTATGATTAAAATAACAAGTCAACATCAGATCAGAAAAATTGTGATATTTATAATCTTTAATAGAAGTATGATTGAAGATCCAGAGATTTTATACCACACTACTATTATTGAAAGCACCTAGAAAAGTGTAACCAGAGGCCGAAAAGTTCATAAATTTCAAAGAGAAGTTAACTTTGGAATCAAAAAGAGAATTGATTTTTTGGTTTTTACAACAAAATAGTTCTTTTAAGCACAAAAATAGTGTCTTAGTTAGCTATACCCTGACAGTTCAAAAAGTTAAAATCCATTAAGACCGGTGTTTGGAGAAGGAGATACTTTTTTTCTTCTTAGAGACACTTGAGCCTTTTCTCCTCTTTGATATTCTAAGATTAGAAGAAGAGGTAAGAGCGGTCTTCATAACTTGCTTACTCAGGGAAGAGTCTTGAAAAGTGATAACAAAATCAGAGTTAACAGTTTCCATTATTCTATCAAATGATTTAAGAGCTCTATTAGCAGACCTAGATTCTCCAACTTGGTCAAGTCATGGGCTTGGGGTCTGAGGTACAGTAGGCAGAATACGAGAGGCCTGCATGACTATTATACCAACATATTTTGTAGTTGGTTCCATATCATTTTGATCAGATGATTTAACATTTGGAAGAGATTTAAGGATTCAGTGCGTGTAATAGAATTAGAGTGTTTTCAAACTACTATATTTTGATTTAATGAAGGAATTGGGTTACCTAATGAAAGCATACTGGGAGAGGAAACTTGGACACTTTGAGAACTAGGGTCTTCAGTAGGAAATTCCCCAACCATAATATTTACCTCAACCGGGATGTCATGAGCCACGACTGAAATATCAATATCTAGGTGGGCATGTTGCTTGATCATATCCGCCCGTAGTAAACCTTAGGAGGTCCCATTATTATCTGACATAGGGGGATCATTTTTCTCAGGAACCAGATGGACTGATATATCCTTTTATGACTTGATTAGAGGAGAGTCAAAGACCCCAAGAACGATCTTGTGAATATATTCATTAATTGAGAGCCCAATTTCATTGTTCTCCTCCTCCTTGACCTTTTCTGCCCAGTTAACACCAGATCTCTCATCCAGAAGACCAAAATTCTTGACCTAAACTTCTGGGTGCTTCTTATGAGGAACAGATATGGCCGGAGCTATGGATTTATTTTTCATTTTACGTTTCGCCTCGGTCCAGCCATCATCAACTGGCTAAACAACCTGACTTTGCACTACACTACATTTCAGAAGGGAATGCCCGACTATTTTTCACAGCTCAAAGAATAGTGGCATTCTTTCACATTCAACTATAATCTCAGTTTTTAAATCATTTGAAGTGATAGGAATGACTTATTGGATTTTGGAGGAGATATCAACTTTGACCATAACCCTCTTATAGAGACCAATATCAACATTCAAATTGCATTGATCAATTTTAAGTGGCGTACCTATGCAAGAGGGGATTCCGTTGAGGATTTTTGGGTGCCAAAATTACCAGTTGTGCCCATGTAGATGCACTGAAATTTTAACCAAGGATTTTCTTGAGGTGTTTGAATTGAATGCATAATCCCAATCAAATATGCAAATAAATCCGAGCGTAATTTGCAGATTTCCAAGGCGCCAAACTCGATCAAGATCCTCCTGAGACTTTAGAATCATATGAAAATACCCATTTCCAATTTTTACCATCTTCCAGTTAGAGAAACCCTATATGTGAGCGATCTTTGCTTTCATTTTTGGGTTGGACTAGGTTTTGTTGCCTTTAAGATACAATATAGGCCCCATGATTGAAAATTTTCACAGCTGCGACCATTGCTGAAGCACATTGGGGTCATCTTCAACCACAAATTTTCCATCTTCTAGTTTTTTACAGGGAGGGGTAGGCACTGCAGAAACATTATAGATATCCACTCCCTTAAGAGCTTCAATAAAGGAGATCCCCTATGGTCTTTCCACCAGGATGATCTCATCCTTGTGTGCATTGATTTTGAAAACCACAATAGAGGTCTCCCATTCCGGATCGAATCCCACCATTTAGTGAATATCAACATAGATCCAGGAGGAAATAGAATGATCGTAAATCATGGAAACCCTTGATTTGGTGAGGAAGGTGAGAGTCCTTCTTCAAACAGTCATCTTTGCTATGAGATTTATCCCTCATGTTCTTTTACTTGAAATTCCAAATTCTTCCTATGATTATTGGAATAGCTCTTTTCCTAATTTGAGATTCTTTGATGTGGGATTGGATATTCTTAACCCTTTTCATTGATTCCTCAATAGGTTTTGGGGCTATGAGTTTTATTTCCCCAACATCATCACAACAAGTTGGTGTGCAACATCTCTTTCCATATAACACTTTATATGGTTCCATCTAAATATTTGAACAGAAGCTATTGTTATAAGAAAATTCTACCAGAGGTAAATATTGTTCCCACATACCTTAAAAGTCATGTGAGCAAGATATCAACATGTCTTATAAGGTTGGAACAGTCCATTATGATTATCCATCGGCTTGAGGGTGGTAGATAGTGCTCAAACGATGTTCAGTATCCAAGTCCTTCTGAAGACCTTTCCAAAATCAAGATGTAAAACAGGGATCATGATTAGAAACAACTGATAGGGGTACACCATGGAGTCATACATCTTTATTGATATATATTCATTCTAGATGTTCAAGTGGTAAATCTTCTCTTAAAGCAAAAAAATGTGCTGACATGGTTAGACCATCAACTATGATCCATATTTTATCATTACTTCTAGGGGTCTTTGGTAGCACCATAACAATTTCCATCATATTATTATCCCATTTCCAATCAGGTTTGGGAAAGGGTTTCATGACTCCTCCCGGATTTTCCCTTTCATCGTTCACTTGTTGACAAACCATAAATCATGACACAAAATCAGAAATCTCCCTCTTCATGTTTTCTCACAAAAAATGTTCCTTCAAATCTCTATACATCTGGGTTCTCCTAGCGTGTATAGAGAAATTGGAGCTATGAGAATCATCCGAAAATTCCCTTATTAGATCAGGTATATTGGGAACATAAATTCTCTTCCCAAATTTTAAAATTCTATCTTCATATATGAAGTCACTCAATATCCAATCATTTACATCTTTAATCTTCTTTTGAAACTCCTCATCGTTAGACTAAGAACATTTTATCCGTTCTAGTAAATATGGTTTTGCAACCAGTTGAAAAAGTATTGATTTTTCATCTTCCATGGTTATTCCCATATCCATCTTTACTAGATCCATGAAAATATGATCCATTTTAACTCTCATCTTTTTCAAAATTCCATGATTATTTCTGCTCAGAGCATCTTCCCCTTATTTTCCTTCCCTGAGTGGTAGTGTATAGTGAAATCCTAATCCCTGAGTAGTTCATGCCATCATCGTTTCCTCGTGTTGAGTTCTTTGTGTGATAAAATATTCTTCAAAATCTTGTGATCACTATAAATCTCACAATTTTCACCATAGAGATAGTGTCTCCATATTTTCAGGGAAAATATTTTAGCTGCTGACTTAAGATCATGAGTAGGATTGTTTTTTTAATGAATTGTTAGCTGTCATGTTGCATAGGAAATAACTCTATCATTCTACACATGAACACAACCAATTCATTTCTTTAAATAAACAATATAAATTACAAACCCATAATTCTTGGATTGAGGAGTCAAGACAACAGCGTTGAATAATCTTCTATTCTATTCTTTAAAAAATACTTCACACTCTTTTTTTCAGACAAATTTAAACCCTTTACTTGTGAGTTTGGATAATGGGTTAGCCAACCGGGAAAATTTCTAGACTAAATTTCGATAATAAACTTCTAAACCAATAAAACTACATACCTCAGTTCTACTTTTCAGTGCTGTCCATTCTTGGATTTCTTTAGTCTTTGAAGGGACAACAGAGATTCAATCCTTAGAGACAATATGGCCAAAAAAATAATCTCTTGAAGCTATAATTCACACTTTCTAAATATCCCATGTAATTCATTTCTTCTAAGGGTTTTCAAAATAGTGCATAAGTGATTTTCATGATCTTTGTTGCTTTTTGAGTATACCAAGATATCATTAATAAATACCACTAAAAATTCATCAAGATATTCCTTGAAAACTCTATTCATTCGATCCAAGAATACAGAGGGAACATTATTCTATACAAAAGGCATTAATGAAACTCGTAATGCCCGTACTTGGTTAGAAATGATGTTTTCGGAATATCTTCCTTCTTCACACACAACTGATGATATCCAAAGCGAAGTTCAATCTTTGAAAAATATTGAGCTCCATGAAGTTGCTCGAATAAATCATCAATGTGAGGTTGGAGATTCTTGTTCGTTATTGTTATAGCATTGATCACCCTATAGTTAATGCACAACCTCATAGATCTGTCTTTCTTCCAGTATTGGAAATATGATCTATACTAATGGTTTTGGAAAAAATGTTGGTATAGTTCAGTAATTTTGACCTATACATATGGTATGGACAAAACGTTTGGTAAAGGTCACTTATATGGACCTATATCAATGGTTTTGGACAAACTGTTGGTATAGGGGGGCCTATACCAATGGTTTGGGCCAACCGTTGGTATAGGTCCATTATAGAGACCCTATACCAACGGTTTTGGCCAAAAAATTCGTATAGGTCCCCCTATACCAATGGTTTGTCCAAAACCATTGGTATAGGTCCCCAAATAAAAGAACCTATACCAAGGGTTCTCAAAATCGTTGGTATAGGTATATACCAATGGTTTTCAGAACCGTTGGTATAGGTAATTTGATTTTTAATTTATTCTTCCTACATTGGACATTAAATAAATCAAAATTTAAAATAATTATGATAATAAATATATATATTTATGAAATTATGTTCACAAAAGTAGGTTAGGTTAGTGGTTTGGTTGTTCAATCACAAACAGGAGGAACTATGATCAAAACCAACTTGATGATTATTTTTTGAATTACATATACCAACAGTTTATGGAACCATTGGTATAGATTTTATATATTACTTATACCAATAGTTTTCAAAACTGTTGGAATGGGTCTATACCAACGGTTTTCCCAAAACTATTTATATAGACATATCCTCAGGGCTTACTTGGAAAGGGTTCTCCAAACCATTTGTATAGGGTATTTTTTCAGTAGTGTTCATAACAAAAAAGGATAGGGGCTACCCATGGAGAAACACTAGGGAAAATAAATCCATTATTACTCAATTACTCTAGTTTTTTCTTTAGTTCCACTAATTCCACAGTGGGAATTCTATAATGGGTCATCAATATGGTCCATGAACTAATAATTCATTCAATGAAAATTCAATTTCTCATTCTAGAAGATGTCTAGGTAAATCTTATGGAAACACATCAAAATATTCTTTCATAATAGGTAAGGACTAAATTAGAAAATTATTTTCCTCACCCATAATTATTTTATTCTATTCCTCCTCAATAATTGAATTTATCATAGCTACTGATTGTGGATTTAGATAAGAATCAGGTGGTGACATTTCTTCTCTAAAGATAAGGTACTCTTTATATTCAATGAAAATTGTAACCTCATTCATATTACAATAAATTTTCACATCATGGTCCAAAATTCAATCTATTATGAGGATTATATCAAATCAAATCATGGGTATGATGATAAGATCAGCAGATAAAGTTTATCTATATTCCTTAATGGGAAATGATTCACAAAATTCTTTTGTAATGATACATCCCTTAGGTGTTTTGATAGAAAAATCCCTTGTTATGTAAAATTGATAATATCTAAATTTCCTGGAAAAATGTGAAGATATGAAACAATGTGATTATCCAGAATAAAATAAAGCATTGGATAATCTTGAGGAAACAATTAATTACCTTCCACTATGTCTTTCGGTGCTTCAACCTCAACAGTAGTGATTGCATAAGTTTTACCTTTCTCCCTTGGCCTTTTTTGAGGTATGTTCCTTTGGAACATAGTACATTAATTTTCATAATGTCCCTTTTCTATACAATTTTATAATTCAACATTGACATCCTCTTTCATTCCCTTACAATCACAATCTTTGTTTCCATTTTCACCACACTTGTAACAGACTCCCATTCCATCCAGGAAACTACTGGGGTGTTTCTTCACACATTTACCACATGATGGATATTCAACTTTTCCATTATTCCCCTTATTTCCATTTCTAGAGTGATCACCATATCTCTTCTTCTATTTCTTTTCTTTTTATTCATAAGACTTAGAGAATTCTTTTTCCATCCTGATATCTTATGAGAAAATATCTTTGTACAATGAGAAGGATTGTGAGACAAATGCTCGATAGAGAAATGGTTTTAACCAATAAAATAATCAATCTATCTTACTCCTTGGGGTAAGTATATAATCTGATGCATACCTTAATAACCATGTAATGTTTGCCTCATACTTTTCATCATTACCATCCTCTTTTTTCCTCAGACTCAGAAATTTTCATTCCATATCCACTCGATGGTCACAAGGAATTTATTTTCATAATAAAATATATTTAAACTCCCTATATTCCATGTTTTATACTTCTTCATCTTACATTGTAGATTGGATTAATTACCACCATTGATCTGTAGCTCTCGTGAGGTGATAAAATTCCATGACAAATTTTTCCCATTCAATACTCCCCAAAGCATGAAATATTTTCTCTAAGGAACTTATCCATTACTCCGATACTAATGGATTTGTACTCCCATTGAATGTTGGTGGTTGTTTCCTAATGAAGTGATCTAACATTGTTCCTCCGTGTTGTGGATCAGGGTGCTCCATATGGGTAAGGTTATTATTCATAACCTAAGTGAGTTGTCCCAGTATGGTGATAAGCTAATCAGAACCAGTTCCATCACAATCTACACTATAATTATCTTGAGTATGACGAAAATCCATACATAGATGGAATTCATTGAAACGATTTCCATTCCTTCCACTAGGATCCATTTCTAAACAATGGTATACACTAGATTAGTTTATGAATTGTAATTAATTAATCCAAACATGTAAAACACCTAACATAAAATGAAAAATTTATGGATATAATCCATAATCATATAAAAATGTTCTCTTTGAAGCGGTATATAATCATAAATCTTTCATAATGGGGTTTAATGAAAATTTGAATTATCCTAAGCGTATCCCCCAGGATTTTCATAACAAAAAGTGCAACAAGGCCCATTTTCGTGTACCAGGATACCCCGGGTCAAGCCCGGAACTCCTTGTTGGAGTTTTCACTCCTAGGTACATTTGTGTCATATCCGCCTCTACCTACTCGTATCTAGATACAGATGTATTTCTTGGAAAATACACACAATCACTACAATACCAAAATTCTAGAATGTTATTTTATACCAATACTCAAAGTCTATATTAGGGTAATGTGCTCTAGTAAGAGTTTATCTAAATATAGTTTCCAATGATTGGACTAAACTTCTCGGATTCCAACTGTAATTCCCCAACACCAGTTACCCAGAGTTAGTGCATTATTGCATAACATTTTCATGATTCCAAGGGATCAAAATCCTAAAAGACCGATTAGTTTAGTATCCTTGGAAGTACTAGATACATTCATAAGTTTTACATTACATTAAAAATTGAAAAACAACATCAACATTGTATCTATTGACCACATTCAACCCTTATAATATCCCTTCAAGTCATTAATAATATAATTCCTCACATCCTTGGAAAAATAAAACACAGTAAGGGGTGAGCTCAGATGCTCAAAAATTATTACAACATTGAAAAAACATTCAATAATAAGCGTAAACATTTAAGGAAATGTATAAGACTAAAACACAATCCTTTTTAACTTAAACATCATCATAATATGGAAAAGATAAATCAAATAATTCCATTTACTTATTAACATGGATGTTCTACTAGTCAAATAATCACATGTAATATCAATATACAATTTCATAATGATGGAATGGATAATGTCATAATTTATAACCAAATATTCAAGGCCTTCTTCAAAGACTAAAAATAATATTTTCTCAAGGCCTTGTGCCAGGAAACTAGTTTGTCTCATGAGACCTACCGATTCATTGAGGAACTATAGTGGGCTCCACTAGTAAATTAATAAGTCCAATGCATTCCTCATATGAAAAGGATTAAAAATAATGTAAAAATTTGTATTAAAACTAGAATAAAAAATGTCAATACTTTATCCATAAACCATGAATGGTATAAAAACAAAAAATCCAAATTAAAACATATCACAAAACCTTCAACACAATATGGAAGATTTATAAAATAAATCAACCTTGATCATGAATAATATCCTATAAAGGATGTTGACATAGTTGAAAATGTTCAGTAAAATTCATTGAGTGAAATATCCCTTTTTTCATGAAATAATTTAATAATAAAATAATTCATAAAGGAAGTAATTTCAGATATAGTTTTGAATCAATGTGTTACATACCACATTGAATCTTTTGAAACAAATTAACATTTTAAAAAATTTATTTTCTTATAAATAAATCCTTAAAACCATTTTAAAAATTGGTACATTGAAGAGAAATGTTTCGAAGAATAAATCTTTGAAACATTTAAAATGATGTTTTATTAAAAGAGTCCCTTAAAAATAATCTCTTTTAAAACTCTATAATGGAACATGTACATGGATAATAAATATGTCCCATTATATACTTATGTAAAAACAAGCTCGGATAATAATGAGATTGTGAAATTCACCCTTACCTTGTACTTTTACTTAGTCGAGGGTATGTTATCCTCCTGTATTATAGATTTATTAAATTATAAAAGAATCATATATATAAATTTGATATCATATATAATCTTTTAATGTAGATTTGTTAATAATATTTTAGTAGTATCAACGTTTCATGTGTAAACGGATGAGTTTTCCTTTATATGCTTTGTTACATAAGCGATATTTGTTATGGATATGATGTATCTGATTCATATACAGAATGATATTATGTTCATAGAAATTATTTTAATCATAAAATGAAAATTAATGTCGAATGATTACGATGGGGACTGAATCTCATCGCGTTCATGGCGACGGTAATCCGTACGTATGCACGAGCAAAATTATCAATATATTGATGGTGAACTAATAAGTAATTTGATGGTATATCATATATACAGAATCATTAAAAAGTTATATTTATTATTTACATTAGTTATACTCATTATTATACCTACCCAAATAATGATGTGTTGGAATAACATATTACACCACAACATGGAGATGCAAGCCATACGTACGCACGTATGGGGACTTTGTCCTTTTTATAAAGGATAGAGTAACAAATATGGTTCTAGCATATATATAACAACATCACAGTTTGTATAAGGTACTGTAGATTTTATTTTGGTATGGAAACAACAATGAAAGAGAAAGTGGAAGAAGAAAAGAACTTGAAAGTGGGTGGTAAAATTATTACCCCTTCTTTGGGTGTTTCCTTTTGAGTTGATCAAAAGGGCTTGTTAGGTTGGATTTATTATCAAAGTAAGGCCTCTAGGTTAAAGGTAGTATTGTTGAAAAAATATCTGTGTAGGGGTTGGAAAATCCAAATGGATTTGTAGGTGTAAAATTAAGATAAGGGGAAGTACCCTTTAAAAGAGAGGTGACAGTCACTTTAGGAAAAGCGTGAAATATTATTTTATAATAAAATAATATTTGGTTTCCAATGTCTCCAAAATGATTTATTTAGAGTATAAGGTGGGGATGGGTCATGAACCTCTCAACCAATAGGTTTTATACATGTCTAGACCACCATATTATCTTTATATTTTAGAGTTAACTTTTATTTAAATAGTTTGACATTTACCATGTCTCGTTGTATTTTTATATTATATGGTTAATAAACATACTATAGCAAGACAAGTGAACCCCAAGTGGTTCAGTATTAATATATATAAAAATATCTAGGTCCTTTTTTCAAGCATTATATTTTTATTAATATTATATCAATTAATAATATAGTATTTTTTTTTAAAAACTCAATTATGTCAATTTTGACACTATTTAGTATTTGATATTTTTGAAATACATAAAAACATTATCACTTCAAATAAAATTTATTTAATGAATCCAAACAAGTCATATTAACCTAAAATTTATTTTAATTCATAATAAGTCTCAATTAACATTTATTGGATATTTGTAATATCAATTATTTTATTATTTTATTATTAAAGTAATTACGCCATCATCATTTTCCCATAAATAAATTAAATTATTTAATTTATAAAAAGTATAAATAAAATAAAATTATGTAATAAATCATTTTATATTTCTAATGAATGTTTACTGTTAAATTAATATTGTGTGTAACCCCATATTAAATATGGTTTAGTTATTAAACATTTAATTTAACTATTTTAACTCTTCATTAAATAAAATAATAATAAATGTCCCAATCTAATCCAAGTTGAGCAAAGAGGATTATATTTTATTTGTAAGGTTTTTTAGTCTAATTACACTTATCCAACAGAATTAGGACATGTGTTAGGGAAATTATAATATCATTTTTACCCTTAATTACCCTATTTATTTTTAACTATGGTAAATAAAAGTCAAAATTTACTATTCACAAAAAAATTATATTTATCATATTGAACAAAATTTTACTTATTGATGTCATCTGTGTCTCTCAGATTTTTGAAATCCAACTCACAGAAGTGGGAAAATTATGTTTTATCCAAATTTGCAAATGCCTCTAGAAGGTGGGTAAAAGACAGTAAAAATGTTCAATAAACTTTTATATATCTAAACTTATTATAAAATGAATCCAATGATTTAAATTGAACATATATAGGTATTATGTATATATTTTGACCAAAAATAAATTTAAATAAAATAACTAATTATTTAAATAAAAGTCAGTTTTAAACAATAATGCAGTGTTTTTCACTATTCATCAGAAATTGAATGTTTTCAGAAAAATACAAAAAAGTAACCCTACACTAATTTTGATTTTATGAATTAAAAAATAAATACCATTTATAAAAATAAAATTTATAAATTTTCAAAAAGCTGTTATTACTATTCATAATTGCTAGTTTGATTGGTCGTGGTGTGTTAATACTCTATGTTGCATAAGACACAAGCTACTGCATTATTCAAAGGGAAACATACCGTGGAAGATTGGGGTAAGTAATAATTTTTCATATATGGATCTCGTAATCATTTTAAATAGATGGATCTCGTAATTCAGTAATGGTGGCCATGTTTCGAGTTGAGGTGAACCCAATAAATGAGATACATAGGTGATGAAATAATTTTTTTAACATGAACCACACTTAGTTCAAGGAGTTAGTTCCCATGAACCACACTTAGTTCAAGGAGTTAGTTCCCATGGATTAAGGGTTAATTTAACATCCAATTGATAAAAAAATTAATATAAAAGATCATGATCATGTAAATTTTATTAATTTCTGTATATTCAATTTTTGTAATAATATTTTTATATGTCACATGTCTATTGATGATAACATAATGTAAGTGACTTATTAACCTTGCAAGATGGTTTAAAAAATTGTTAATGAATAATTTTATTATCAAACATCATTATTCACTTATATAAAATCTAAATAATATTAATAATCATATAAAAATATAAAATAGAAGAATATGTATGCATAAGATAAAAACACCTCAAATAAAATATTAAATATTTATTGGTTTCTTTTACATGTGTTGAAATTAATCCACAGTTCTACATTCTTCTATAACACATGATAGTGTTCTTTCAATTATCAGGGAGTTTTAACTAAACTTATTAGTTGATCTAACCATGTCACAACAATGTATGACATACCATGAACTATGTTATATATATAAGAGGAAATTTTGTTTTTATATTACAGATTAAACTTCAAAATTGGGGCTTTCACTCAATGGATCAAGGACCAGTGTGTTTATTCACTTGGAAAGATCCACCAACCTAAATATCTTTAAATAAAATGTCTTAACGAATCATAGTTTATGATAAGGGATACATGGAATCTTTTCACTATAATATCAACATGATATGATCTTTTAAATAAATAGATGTGTTCTATGGGTAATTGAAAAATATTTGGATACAATTAAATAAAATATATCACTTCATATTTTGAAAATCATGATAATTTACTAAATCCGTCATTAATTGTTTTTAAATAGAATGTCATAAAACCTAAAAATTATGAATGTGATATATATTAAAGAAAGAAAATTTGATGATTTTTTGTATCTTTTAGGTTTTGTATAGGATCAAGATCTTCGAACTACACCTAGACCAGATATCATACAAATTAGAGTATCTAGTTCATGATATGATGTATAAGTAGCTCAGTGAGGTGGATATTACTATCTTCCAGAGACACTTGTATGAAATTCCCAATTTACAGTGTTTGGTTTTATCATATTCTTCATGTAAGGTCTAGATTCCTGTTGAAAAAATGTATTCTTAAAAAAATTCAACACCTCTATAATCATTATTTGGGTAATGATGGTTTGGAGAGGCTTAAGATATCCGTAGAATATTAAAAATAAAATGTTGAAAAATGTTTACTATTAAGATCGCATTTGGAAAATATGATTGTTATATTTTTAATTTTACATTATTTTTATTAATAATTTGATGATATTATCATCTATATCATACTAAATTAAGTACCTTAGAGATTATCATTTTTTAGACTTAATTATAATTTGAATAATATTGTGATGTCACTCCCAAATCATTATACCATGATTCCACAAACTAGTAAGGATATGAAGCTTATTAACCCATGGGTCCTTATGGGTAATAAGATTTAGGTAAAGGTGGAGGGTCCTTAGACTACATCCATGTAGATGGGTTATAAAAACATCTAAAACAAGAATTGGATGATAAAAAGTGATTGTAAGTAATTATATTTAGAATTATTTTCATGTGAAATTAAGGGATAGAGTAATAAGAGATATGTCATAGTGAGGAAGCATGTAGAACCTTATAATGTATTTTTTTATCAAATAAATCATTCCATATCTTCATTTTTTATTAAATACAATATATGATGATTGAATTTCATACCAAATATACAAAATAAGTAGATTTAGGATGTTTTATATAGGTGAGGATCATCTTTAAGCTACCAATGGTTGATGACTAACTGCATTGGATACCATAGAACACCACAATTATTTTGAAACTAGGTATATTCTGGTTTTAAATAATTTTTATTATGTTACTATTCTTACCAATGCCATTACATCCACATTTATTTTACAAATTGATAAATGTTTACTCACATTTAAGAATTGATGTAGTTACTTTTATAACGATACAATTTTTTATATCATAGGACACTATTAGAACAACCTTCATTTACTAGAATAAAAAAAATAAAGTGTTGGAAATGATTACAATGTCATTTCAAATCAAATATTTAAATACTAGTTTTGGCATCAATATCATGGTTGTATAGATGATAAGTTCATGAAAAAAATTTATCAATGATGGTGTTTTGATTATTTTGAAATAAAATCACTTGGTATTTATCCCACTTGTTTGAAAAGTAAAATGAACAAATAAAAATTTAATGGAAATTGTAAATGGGCCACCAAGATTCGTGATTTGTCTTACACATATGTGTGCAGACCATTTTAAATTGAATCTATAGTAATATACTTGTCCTTTATATATTTTACTAATTTCATGAGTACCTATGGACATGTCCAAATAATTTTATATAAGTATAAATCATTTTTTAAATATAGGGAGTTCATGAATTAATTATATTATCATATTTTTTATTATATAAAGAAACATTAATCAAAATAATGTGGATACTATCTTAATGAATAATTCATCAAATATCATTGGTTTCTTGTAATTATAACTTCAACCACTCTTCCTTATAAAATATAGTGGTTGGTATTTAGTTAATAAAGAATCTAAACCATATTGGACATGATGTGGTCGATGATTAGTCATGGTAAATTCCATTATCAATTTTTGGATATGGATTACAGAATATGGTGTGAAAAATAAATGAAGAATCTACTGAGTTGGAAAATTTGATTCAGTTACAATTTTAAGGTATAATGAATCTTTCTTTGTTTCATACTCATATATGGGGTTACAAAGTGATCATTAATGATTTCTCTAAAAAAATAACTCCAAGGTGACCAAATTTTATTTTAATAGGATATCTTAACTACGAAATTATATTTTATGTATATGAACCCTTAGATAACAATGATATAGTTATATAAAATTATATACTGTTTGAGAGGGTGAACATCTCCCAATGTTGAAATTGAGGAATGATTAACTTTGATTAAGTTGATGGGAAAGACATATAAATTTGCCATATGACCAAATTCTATAGTAAATTTAGTAATAAATTGATATAGAAACATAATTAGTTCATTAGATGACCAGAGAGGCTATACAATTATAGATATATGGTTTTCTAGTCTTTGAGTTTGGTGACTCATTATTTTATAATGGTGAACCTATGTCCTGTCAGGTAGCAATAATAATCCTAGACGTTTAAATATGGAAGGAATCCTTGAATTATGAGATTGATTTCATGTATAATATCCTATTATATGGTCTATAAAATCTGATGGAATATGTAAATATAGTTGGGTGTAAATGTGAATTGAAATGAAATCGGTGATAAATGGTAATTATATTACATAAAAATCATGGCTATCTTCTAAATGGATTTTTTAATGTAAAGTAATTTACTATGATGAAACTTTTTCACTAGTTCTTATACCAAAATCCATCAGAAATATACCTTCACTAAAAATAAAAATTGAATATGGTATTTTTTTTAATGGATGTCAAAAACATTCCCTAATGGAATCCCAATAGAATATATAAATGTGTAATATCTAGAGGTGTTATTGAATCCAAGAGGCATTAATAAGGAACTCTAGTTATAGAAATCAATTTAAAGGTAAGAAGAAATTATATATTATGGAACATCCTCTTTGATAAAGTCACAGATAAATTATGCTTCATATATAATGAATGTGATATCAATGTCTCTGAGTGGTTTAATCGTAGAAAATTTATTTCCCTAGAAGTTATATTGATTAAAAAATTAGTGATATGATATGATATGCTCATAATATAGTATATTACGATGTGGTTTAACAAATTCTTCTGAAAAAAGTACATAGTTTAATAAAACTATATGCTAGTGATCCCTAATATTCATGATATATCCATGTTACTTATTATACTAGGATGTGGTATATAAATTGACAAGATACTAAGGAGATTCATTATGAAATAATCCAAGAGTGGATTTTTTCCAATTCCATGCAACATGCATCTCTCTTGGAAAATGTATCATTTGACATTAGAGAAGAGAAAAAGGATGATTAAGAGTATTTATGCATTAGTGATAGAACCAGTCATGTATGTCATGATATGTACTAGAATTGATGTTTTCTATACCTAGAGAATGGTGGGAATATTTCATGAATATTTTGAGGATACCGTTGGATAGTATTCGTAATGAGACCAAAGATAAACACACATTAATAGTACATTGGTTACATGGTTTAATTCTTACATCAACAAATAGTATGAAAGCCCAAGGATATAATTTTTTTTATTCTGACTAGAAACATAAATACTATTTCATATGCTATGAACATTCGAAAAGAAAACAAATACTCTCATAGACATCTAAATTAAAATAACGATATTCAAATTATATGGATGTTAAATCATAAAAAGGGCCTATATGTAATGCTTAGTAAGGAATAATATATTGAAGAAAAAAATTGTTAGATAAAAAACATATAAAAATCATGAATATGGGAGAAATATATTATTTAATTGAAAAAATAATAATTGTTAACCGTAAGAATAAATATTAATATATATATATATAACATTTCAAATGATAATACTTTTAAAATTGGAATTTAATAATGAAACATAATGTGTATAACATGGTCCACAGAATGTATGAAATAATGTTGGGTAATTATAAATATAGGTTTTAATTTTTTTTATTATCTTGGAACACCTCAAACCCATCACTCATAAAATTATTTGTATATACAAATGTCATATAACTCACACTATATAAACCTAGATAATTTATACCCCATGCACCTAAAATATTTATCGCATGAGATATATGCCTTTACCCAGTGTATTTAAGGGATATATAGATCCCACTGATCTCATAATCTATATATTTGTTTTCCAATTTTAGAAAAAATTCATCACATCATAAAAAAAATCACATTGATTTAAAAATTTGATTCATTTCATTTAAAATCAATATATAAAGAACCCCTGAAAAATAGGTTTCATATATCATCCAAGTATAATTGGATAGGTTTTAATATGGAATAAATGAAATAATATGGGTATTATAAAACAACCAAAAAATATAATAAATTAAATATCTTAATACTGGAAACCTGATCATTAAAAAAATCACATAGTAAAATAATAATAAAAGGTGAATCAAGAATCATAACTCAAACGAAGGTAGATAATTTTGGAGATAATTTTAAAAAACTCATGAAAGTAATTTTTTGAAAACACTTTGTATTTATCATTTTATAAGTCATTTTAAAAAGTCTAATTAAAAGATGTATCAATTTTTATTAAAAAAATGAATGGAAAAAATTAATGTAAATGGAATTGGTTCAAAAAATCTATTTTCATATAAGTAAAAGAGATAACATAATTTAAAAAGAAAATTATTGGAAAACGAGTCTTAATTAAGAAATGGTATGATATAATGAAATGATTTTTAGTAACAATTTCCTTTACATTTATCCTTTATTTATACATTTTCTATAAACTTATGAGTTACAAAGAGAAAAATACTTATAACTATTTATCAAAACTTTTAGTTACCATTTCCATTTATACTCTTTATTAATAATAATTCCCTCTATTTATTAGATTATTGTAACATATTTTTTTACATCGGTTGTTAATAACCAAGATTATTTTGAAATTGGTTTGTAAAGTAAATGTTAATATCCCCATTTATATGAAATATCATCGTTTTGAAACCATTTATGGTATAAAATTCAAATTTTATAAATAATTATACTATTTTAATACATTACATGGTAGTTTTATTCACATTTCTTGCAAACCAAAAAACAATAATAAACAACTTCTGCATCATTTTCTAATAATCATTTATTAACTTATAATGTTCATTATTTTTTGGTTTAGAAAAAACAACCATGTTAATTACTTATGTTACTTATATATAACAATCATAGAAGTTGAGGAAGATGAAACATGTTTATTCATTGCAGAAGCTTCCCAAAAATAACGCATTTTGAATTTAAATTATTCAAAGAATGAGATGTTTAATTATAGATTAGTAATTGATTTAATTAAAATCAAATATAAATTAATTAAATAATATTTATTCATTAGTAAAATAATTAATATCATAAATTTGGGGTGGTGAAAATCAACCAAAATCTTCACATCATGGAGTTGTTAATCAGTGTACACGTACTATAAATGATTGTTTATTCACTATAAGCGGAAGAAAATAAATATTGGTTATACCATTATAATAATTACATATCAATAAACTAGTTATTGTGATGTTATTATTATATTTTTTTTATGTTTTTTGATGTAAAAGAACAAGAAATAAATGTTCAGAATGATTTGATACCAACATTGAGAGCATGAAATTCTTTTAGATAACAGTATCATATTTCAGTGAATTGGGATAGTTTTTTTCTCTCAATTGACATTATAGAATGTAAATGAAATAAAAAAGGGTAAACTTGAGTATCTTTTCAAAGAATTTTTGAATTAAGAGCATATTACATTAACTGTGTAAGTGATATACATTTATAAGAGAAGAAAAGGGAACTTGTTGAGTCACCCATAATTTTCTAATAATTCCCTAAAAAAGTTAAATATTGAATGCCTCAAAAGTGAACAATATTTGAGTATGGAAAAATATAATGTCCATAATAATATCAAAAAAACCGATTAGAAATCAGTTCTAAACATGTTTGCGACATTTCCCAACATTAAATGGCTTATTACCATTTCAATTTTTTACCATTGTAGCTATATTTTAACCATAGATATTAATTTTTATAACTGAAATTAAAAATAAACTCATTAAATAATTTGAGAATACAAATTTTATACTATAAAATAAATTTAATATATCAAATTTCGAACTTTTTGAAAAATTTCATTTATCATAGAGACACTTAATCTCATAAAATCATATTCTAAAAAATGTGGTTTCTTATCATAAAATTAATATTTAAGTAAAATTCTAATCATTAATAATTTTTATTAAATAAGTTGATTTATGATAAATCAACTAAATGTTTGTATGATTTATTTGAAATATACAACTGAGTCTCACTTAGAAAATACTACTTTTAAAGAGAAGACTACAAATATTTTTTAAAATAAAATTTATATTTAGTTATACAAATTTTGGTAAATGTATTTAAAAGACAAAAATATATTAAAATGAATAATTTTATTCCTTAAATAGAAAATTTATTACTTTAATGGCTTTTTTATAAAATTTTACGTGGTATATTTTTTGGAAAAAACAATATTTTTTACCAAAAATAATTCTTTTTTAATTTTTTAAAAAATTACTTCTAATAAAATTTTCTTGATTAGAATTCATAAATGAATATTTTTGTATCAAATATACATTTAAACATATTTAAATTAAGTTTTTATATGAAATTATAATATAAATAAAATTATTTTTATTGAGAATAACATTTTTCAATTTTCACACAAATTATTCATTGATTTTTCTATATATAATAACTTTGAATGGTTTAATTTCTTAATGATTATTATATATTTCTTAATAAATTTTATTATAATATATTTTGGTTCAATTACATTTTTTATGAATAACTACAGGTTATCGAACATAATGTTTATTTAATGAGAAAAAACATAGGTCCTTATATTCAATAAACCCTAAATATAATTTCAACATTAAAATTTTCATACAATGAAGAAAATAAATTAGGATACTTATTTATCATCCAACCCAAATGTTACCACATATCCGCATATATCATTTGAGTTCTCTATATAACTTTGATAAGATTAGTTTTCTTTTTCTACATCAACTTATCTGTAATGGCCCGGACCTCTCCAGTCCATTCCTTTGTGAAAATATGATGATAGAGGTGTTCTGGAAGGTCAAGGTGGACTGGGGTGCATTTGGGTGATTTTTTAAGGAAATATAAAGGGTTATGGCCTTCACACGGGAGGCACACTGTTTGCGTAAACCGTGCGGAAAAACCATGCAAGGCTGGTCTTTGAGGCAGTGGCTAACGCACGGTTAGCACACAGTTTGTCTAACCATGTGAGGAGTGATTGTCGAGGAAGAAGCTACTGCACGGTTAGCACACTGTTTGTTAAACTGTGCGGGCTAACCATGCGAGCACTTAAAGTTAGATCCTAAAATTGTGGATCTAACTCATTTTTCCTTCAATAACCTCGTTTAAGGCCATGATCGGCCATAACTCAGGATTACCCTTCCTTGGAGGTGGAAGAAACTCTCCCAAGTTTTTTGGAGGCGATCTGGAGGCTTCTCTTCGTGAATCGAAGAGGGTTTCTCAAGGTATGTGATCATTTTGTTTGGTTCTTAGACCTACCAAGATCGTCTCCCCCACTTCTCTCGGGATCTTATATCTACACATGTTATGGGTAGATTTAGGTGTGTGGATGTCGTTTATGATGTGCTTTGGTCTTGGTTGTGTTAGGAGAGGAGATCTAAGGAGGATTCATGGAGAATTAACCCAGTTTCTTGGGTGTTCACTGACCGTTGTGGTTTTCCTAGAAAACCCTTGAGGTAGGGGATTTGTGGCTTCTCTAATTGTTATGTGCATTCATAGAGTTAGCATGCTTTATCCCTTTGAATCATAATGGAATTCACCTAATTAAATACTTGAACCAGATTAAAATAATTGGTTTGATCACATGCTGTTGCTTTGTACTATGATAATGGTTTTCCTCATGTTTTTATAGATAGTGTGATATATATATGCCTTGCTTGTTAGCAGGTTGTTCTCGATGGAAATTGATAAAGAACGTAAAGCCAGAATTAATTGATAATTAATTTTCTTAAGATAAAGATGCATGTAAATGAATCTGGTTGTTTCCGTTGTTGTAGTTGTTCTAATTTGATATTGATCAAATTTGGAATAGTAAGCATGTTTAATCTTTGGTGATAGCTTACTAAATTGGTTCTTGATGTTGGAACCAATGAATTGAATCTGTTAATTCAAGATGGGTTAAATAACTTGATTGAGTTCTATGAAGGGTTCAGAGTTACCCTCTTGTTGTGAAGTATGGATAAAAGCCCATTTGATATGATTGTTGGTGTTTGTTGTTTGATGGTCGGATGCCTTGTTAAAGGGCCAAGAGCCCATTTGTTGTAATCATTGTTTTCACTTGTGTTGTGTTGTGACCCTGTAAGGGGTGTTGTGATATCTTGTGTTGTGATGTGACCCTGGAGGGGTGTTGTGATGAGTGGAGGCAGGGAGGCCTTGTGGTTGTGGCAGCGGATGACGCCTAAAGTGGTGAGATGCATCGGTTTATGCATGTGGTTGTCAGGGAGGACACCAGGGATGATGGAATGGGATGGTTGTGATTGTTTGTTGTTTTTTGATTCTTTGTTGTTTATCTACTTTACCTTTCCCCACTGTTCAAGGTAGCTAGTCTTTCATACCCTTCTTCCGAAGGAGGTGAAGACACACGGGGTATGCCACGTGCTTTCCGTGTTTATCCCCTCAAGGTAGAATGGGATTACGCTCTTGATATAGGCGGCAAAGACTCGACGGGTAGTACATCTACTCACCGTGTTGAGCCCCCTTGTGTTTAGTAGCATAGGTGGCTTTTCTAGAATTCTTGGGAATATGGGAAAGTAATTCCTTAATGAGTGTTTTAATAAATGATGTTAACCCATGGGGTTAGAACTTGATGATGAGATTGAGAACTTTTAAAGGGATAGTGTTTTTTGGATGTGATGTTAATGGGATTTAATTTTAAAAATTGTTCATGGTTAATTAATGTATAAAGAATTAGCTAACGAATAGTGGAATTGATAAAAAGACAAGGAAGTAATCTAATGAAGCCCTTTAAATTTTTGTGTGCATATAGGATACCTAGTCTTAGAAGTGGTATCCCGAAGTCCGAGAGACATTTGCTGCAGTTGTGTCTAAGACTAGGTTATTCCCATAGTGTGGTTGTGAGTTATAATATATCATGTACGTTTTGTGTTTCTATATGCTACTCCACCCTATCAGTAAGGGAAACTGACACCATGGGGATTCTGAGCCCTGGGGGGTGTTTTCCCAAACCTTCTGGTTGGAGGATGAATGGATGACTACACCCTTTGACTCTGATCTCTTCTCTTGGTAGATACTAGTTCCATGAGGCACAGCGGTGATTTTTCCCCATATATGTGTTTAGAGGGTTGTAATGGCTTGTGGGCTTTTCACACACATATATTCAAGATATATTATCCTATGGACTACTATAGGTGTAACGTGTATAGGTTGTGACGGCTTGAGGATCCTTACTCAGTGTATGGGCTATAATGGATTGAGGCATAATACCCGACGTATGATACATGTTATGTATGATTTGGCGGCTCCTAGAACCTACCTGGTTACTTTTTGTTGTGAGGATGGTGTGGATCTTAGCCCAGGTGTCTGAGGGAAAGCCTTTGTGGTGCACTTGGTGCAGATTGTGGATCATATACCAAGTTTATACGGGCAGCCTTTGGAGAGAGATGCACAGGATGTATGTCATTGGGTAAAAGTGGAAAAACCGTGGGGAAGTAGTAGCAGGGTACCCTTGATATTTTTTATTATATGATATATTCTTGTATGCATTACATTGTGAGAGTTTCTATGGTGAGGTTGGGAACTTAGTATACCTATTTAGGTGACGAGATAGTTTCACTTGTTGTTCACTGTGCTTTAGCATGCTCTCTATACATTTGCATGAGAGGCCTTGGGGAGGAACCTACTGAGTATACTTTTATACTCACCCTACATTTATATAAACTGTTTTTAGGTCACGTGGAGTAGATTGGAGATCAGGATGGTTACTACTAGCTTGTGTTGCAGGAGTTTTTTGGGCCTGTGGTCACTGTTGTATTACTTTCATTGGGGTACTTGTAGTTTCCTTTTCAGTTGTTGTACTTTTTGCATGAAATTACATATATGCACTTCGGTTTTCTTTTACATTTCAGTTCTGAGTTGGAGTTGGTTGGTTTCTGTCTTATCTCTCTCTTCCGCTTGTGTTCTCTTAGATGGTAATGCCTCCCATTTGTGTGTTTATTATACCCTCGGTGCTAGTCGCCAAACTGGGGCCTACTGGAGGCGGGACTCGGGGGGGGGGGGGGAGGGTCATTATCTCCATTTTCACATTTCCGGCCCAGGAGGGGTACACTATGTGGGGAGGGGGTCATAACAGAGTGGTATCATGGGATAGGATGGAGTTTGGAGTTTGGCACAAGTGAGGTTGCATGGGTTGGTAGGGCGACAGTGTCATTCATGTTTAGCAAGTGGGGTAAACACCGGATACTGGCAGAGACATAGGCGTTTAATCCCCTTATGATCTGATGTACGGACCATTAGGTTTACAATGGCTAATAAATAAGGTGATACTAGTTGCAGGGTAGAGACCTATGAAAGGATCATGCATCATTATTCTTTGTGCCTGTGTTTGAATGGGTAGACCTTGGGATAGGTTAACCTAAAATGAATGAAAGAAAACAATTAATTATTTAATGTTGACTCTTCCATATTCTAGGAATAGGATCTATAACGGTTTTTTATTTTACAGGTATGGCTCCAGGTCGACGTCCTCGTCAGGTTTGCATAGAATATGTCCAACAGTATGTCCCAGCAGATCGCAGCAGGGTGGAGGTCAACGATGACGACACTTGGAGGAAGAAACTACGAGAGTTTTAGCGCCAGAGTCTGTAGAAGTATGAGGGATCCATTTCAGATGAAGTCACGGAAGACTGGTTAAAGGAGGTCAAGATAGGCTTCAGTTCGATCTGTGTTCGGAAAGAGCATTGGGTGTCATTGGTTTTGACGATGCTGCGTGGAGCAGCAAGGCAGTGGTGGTTCCTATTCCTCGGGGATCACGAGGAGTCATTGATCTCATGGGAGGAGTTCTGATACAAGTGTAGAGTTGAGTTCATTTCTTTGACTGCGAAGGCGTCCAGTCATCAGGAGCTTCTTACCCTTCGGCAGGGGAGCTCTAGTGTTCGAGAGTTTGGAATCCATTTCAGGAACCTTCTACGATATGCTCCAGACCTGTTTCCAGATGACGAGGCCAGGGCGAGGCATTTTGAGGAGGCTTTGAGTCCAGAGATCCTGTGCCAGGTCACCCCATTAATGCTGAACAAATATCTTGAGGTTCTGGAGAGAGCAGAGGTTTTTGAGAGGAATTTGGCCAGGACTAGATCATTAAGATAGGGGAATCATCAGGATTCCTCCCGAAGCAAGGCAGTGGTCCAAGGTTCCTGGTTTTTAGGGGAGAAGTGTTTTCGTTCTGCTGGGGGTATGTCCCAGCCCTTCACGTCTCGTTTCTCAGGAGGCAGAAACTCTCAAGCCTATGCCAAGGGATCAGGTGATTTTTTTTCTTGTGGTGGTCATGGTCATCAGTAGCGGGAGTGCCTAACCTTTCATGGAAGTCATCTTTCACCAGACGCTCCACTCCAGGTTCTTCCGTTGAGGCAGTTCCAGCAGAGGTAGTAGCATTCAGTTACACCAGCTTTCGATCAGTAGAGGGTAGATGGGGCAGGCATAGGATAGCCCCATGACGCTCCTCGTCCTCAGAGAGCAGATCACGACCGTTTTGGTGGTCTTCATCAGGGTCATAGAAATCATGGAGGAGGTCATGTTCAGATTCATACCCTAGCATTTCCATCTCCAGAGGAGCGAGATGTCGTTCAAGGTACCCATTTCTTGTTTTCTACCTTTGTGTATTCCATGTTTAATTTAGGAGTGACACATTCCTCCATATCACCTACCATTTTCAATGCCTTGGGACATGAGGTAGAGAGGCTTCCAGTGCCCTTTGCGTTGACTACACCAGTTAGAGGTCAAGCTAGCTTATTTGAAGTATGTAGAGATTGTGATCTACTGTTGGGGCAGCACCACTCTTGGGGAGATTTCGTATGTTTACGGATACAACCATATGATGTCGTCCTTGGCATGGATTTGTTGTATTCGGTGCAGACTATCGTGGATTTATTCATGAAGAAGGTCGTTTTCTTTGGTGCAGATGGAGATAAAGTGGTGTTTGTTGGTGAACGAGATCCTCGGATGGGTCAGAGGTGAGTTCCATCTTTATCAACCATGGCGGCTGAGATGATGATGAGTTCTTTAGAGGTTCGACAGTTGGCGTTTACTAGGGTCATAGAGGAGTACCCTGATGTTTTTCCAGATGTGGTTTAAGCCTTACCCCCTCGATGAGAGATCGAGTTTGGGCTCGAGCTATAGCCATAAGCATCTCCTATATCTATGTCTCTGTATAGGATGGACCCTTCTGAGTTACGAGAGCTACGTATACAGCTTGATGGTCTATTGCACTGTGGTTTTGTTCGACCCAGTGTGTCACCATGGGGTGCACTAGTTCTGTTTGTGAAGAAGGCCGACAACAGTTTGTGGTTGTGTGTCAATTATCATCTCTTAAACAAAGTGACAATAAAGAATCGCTATCCTCTTCTGCGGATTGATGACTTATTCGATCATCTGAAGGGTGCAAGTTGGGTCTCAAAGATAGAATTGTGGTCAGGATATCATCTGATGCGGGTGAAGGATGAGGATATTCTGAAGACTACTTTCTGTTGTCGTCATGGTCATTATGAGTTCGTTGTAATGTCGTTTTGTGTGACGAATGCTCCAGCTGTGTTCATGGGTTTGATGAATGATGTGTTCCATGTGTTCCTAGACAAGTTTGTGGTAGATTTCATCGATGAAATCCTTGTATACTCCACATCTAAAGAGGATCATGCTGAGGAACTATGATCCATTTTTGGAGTTCTTCGTCGACATGATCTGTTCGGAAAGTTGTCGATGTGTGAGTTTTGGGCTTGAGAAGTCCATTTCTTAGGGCATGTTATGTCCCAATAGGGAGTATATGTGGATCCATCAAAGATAGAAGCTATTGCGTCTTGGGAATCCCCCAAGACAGTTCCAGAGGTGCGAAGTTTCCTTGGGATGACATGATACTACATGAGGTTCGTAGCCAATTTCTCATGAGTTTCTACTCCTCTGACAGCTTCGACCATGAATGTTTAGGCTTTCATATGAGCTGATCAGTGTCAGAAAGCTTTACATTTTCTAAAAGATAAGCTAGTATGTGCTCCAGTTCTTTATCTTTCGGCTGAGGGAGTTCAGTTTGATGTTTTCTACGATGCTTCACATCTGGGGCTAGGATGTGTTCCATGCAGTGGAGGTCAGTTGTTTTCTATCGGTCTCGACAGTTCCGTCCCCATGAATGCAACTATGACACTCATGACATTGAGTTGGCAGCTGTAGTGTTTTCTCTTATGTTTTGGAGACATTACCTCATTGGTGAACGCTTGTGGTTTTCACTGATCATAAGAGTTTGAGGTATGATTTCTCCCAGCGTGACTTGAACATGCGACAACGTCGGTGGATGGAGTTCCTGTAGGAATAGAACTTCGAAATATCGTATACACCTGGAAAAGGGAATGTTGTGGCTAATGCGCAGAGTCGAAAGTCATGTAGTGATGTTGTGCATGAATATGGTTATTCCTGGAGAGTAATGGAACAACTATCATCTTTTCATCTTGATATGAGAGAATTTGGGGGTAGAGGCTGTCTTTTTCAGATGACGGTGCATTCATCCCTGATGTAGAGGGTGGTAGAGTCCCAGTTGGGGGATCTTGAGGTAGAGGTCTGGAGAGACCGAGTTGTTTGTAGTGAGGCCTCTGATGGTTGTTCTGAGGATGAACAACACAAAGTGTTTTTTAATAGAAGGCTTTTTGTTCCCATGACAATGCATGAGACAGTTCCCAGAGAGTTCCATAGTTCACCTCTAGCCGTACATCCTGGCGTGAAAAAGATGCACCAGGCTTTGAGGAGTCAGTTTTGGTGGCCTGGGCTGAAGCGTGCGGTTTCGGAGTTTGTGTCTTGATGTTTAGTCTGCCAGAAGGTGAAGGCCGAACACCGTGTTCCTGGTGGTCTTCTCCATCCATTAGAGATTCCTCAGTGGAAGTGGGAGGAAATCTCAATGGAATTTGTTATAGGTTTACCTCGAGCACCGAGAGGCTATGATTCTATTTGTGTGGTAGTGGATTGTTTAACGAAATCAGCCCACTTTATAGCAATCAAGGAGTCAGGATCAGTTGAAGTTTTGTCGAGACATTATTTGGCGGAGGTGGTGATACTTCATGGAGTACCTAGGACGATCATTTTGGATTGAGATCCTTGTTTTACCTCTAGGGTGTGGAAAGGTCTCCAAAATGCTTTCGGTTCTCAACTATGTCATAGCACTGCTTTTCATCCTCAAACGGATGGTCAGACAGAGCGAACCATCCAAACTCATGAAGACATGTTGTGCTCTTGTATTCTTGATTTTGGAGGTTCATGGGGGGGGGGAACTTACCCTAGGCGGAGTTTTCCTACAATAATAGTTTCTACTCCACCAACTGCATGGCACCGTTTAAAGCCTTGTATGGCCAGCCTTTCCATTCTCCGTTATGCTGGACTGGGGTCGGAGAGTCAGCAATTCTCAGAAAGGAAATAGTGCAGAATACAATAGAGATGGTTCAGGTGATTCGTCAGAGGATGAAGATAGTGCAAGATCGTCAGAAATCATATACCGATCAAAGGCAGAGACCCTTAGAGTTTGATGTTGGGGATCATGTGTTTCTAAAGGTGACTCCCCGTCGTGGGCAGTGAAGGTTTGGTCATGGGAGTAAGCTTTCTCCCCACATTGTTGGAACTTTTGAGGTGTTAGCTCATGTTGGAGCTATGGCCTATCAAGTATCACTTCCCGCACAGATGAGTCAGATACATGATGTTTTCCATGTATAACAGCTACGTCTTATCTTCATGACAACTCTCACATCATTGATTGGGGAGAGATCGATGTTGATGATGATGCCACCATTGAGGAGCGACCTGTTGAGATCCAAGACCACAAAGAGAAGGTGTTGCGCAGGCATTCCATCCCCTTAGTTCGTATCTTGAGGCAACACGGTGGCACGGAGAGGAGTAACTGTGAACGTGAGTCACAGATACGTGCCCAGTACCCAGATCTGTTTGATGTTCAACTCTTATCATGTATCTTTGTAGCTAATTTGGTTTTGAAACCATCATGTTTGTGAGAGGTTCTCATTGTTACTTTGGTGGCTTTCTCTCTTTTGAGAGGTATCTCGGTGGGTGGTTGTTCAGACCCTGTTCGTTTTTCTCTTTAGGTGGGTTTTGGATTCTCGAGGATGAGAATGTTTTGATAGGTATCCGATGTAATTTCTCGGACCACTCCGGTCTATTACTTTGTCAAAATATGGGGTGATAGGTGTTATAGAAGTTCAAGGTAGCTTGGGGTGCGTTTGGGTGGGGTTTTAAGGAAAACTAAAGGGTTATGGCCTTCACACAGGAGGCGCACGGTTTGTGTAAACCGTGCGGCCAAACCATGCAAGGATGGTCTTAGAGGCAGTGGCTAACGCACGATTAGTGAACGGTTTGTCTATCAGAGTGGACTAACCGTGCGAGGAGTGATTTTCGAGGCAGAAGATAAAGCATTGTTAGCACATGGTTTGTTAAACCGTGCGGACTAACCATGTGGGAACTTAAAGTTAGATCCTAAAATTGTGGATCTAACTTGTTTTTCATTTAATCACCTCGTTAAATCCCCTAATCGGCCAAAACATGGGATTACCCTTCCATTAAGGTGGAAGAACCTCTACCAAGTGTTTTATAGGCGATATAGAGGCTTCTATTCGTGAATCAAAGTCAGTTTCTCAAGGTATGTGATCCTTTTGTTTGGTTTCTTAGATCTACCTAGATCTGCCCCCCCCCCCTCTTCTCTCGAGAGCTTAGATCTACACATGTTATGGGTTGATCTAGGTGCGTGGATGTCATTTGTGATGAGCTTTGGTCTTGGTTGTGTTAGGAGAGGATATCTAAGGAGGATTCGTGGAGAATCGACCCGGTTTCTTGGGCGTTCATCGACCGTTGTGGTTTTCCTCAAAAACCCTTGAGGTAGGGGATTCATGGCTTCTCTAATTGTTATGTGCAATCGTGGAGTTAGCATGATTTATCCCTTTGGATCACAATGGAATTGACCTAATTAAATACATGAACTAGATTAAATGAATTGTTTTGATCGCATGTTGTTGATTTGTACTGTGATAATGGTTTGCCTCTTGTTTTGCTAGATAGTGTGATATATATATATGCCTTGATTGTTAGCATGTTGTTCTCGACGGAAATTGATAAAGAACGTAAAGATGGAATTAATTGATAATTAATTGTCTAAAGATAAAGAAGAATGTAGATGATTCCTGTTGTTGCCATTGTTGTAGTGGTTCTAATTTTATGTTGATCAAATCTGGCATAGTAAGCATGTTTAATCTTCGGTGATAGCTTACTGAATTAGTTCATGATGTTGAAACCAACTAATTGAATCTATTTATTCAAGTTGGGTTAAATAACTTGATTGAGTTCCGTGAAGGGTTCAGAGTTACCCTCTTGTTGTGTCGTAGGGCTAAATGCCCATTTTCTGTGATTGTTGGTGTTTGTTTTTTGAAGGTTGGAAGCCTTGTTAAAGGGCCAAGAGCCCATTTATTATAATGATTGTTTTCCTACAGCTTGTTTTTTGCTGTGACCCTAGAAGGGGTGCTGTGATATCTTGTTTTCTAATGTGACCCTAGAGAGGTCTTGTGATGTTTGGAGGCTAGGAGGCCTTGTAGTTGTGGCATAGGATGACGCCTAGAGTGGTGAGTTGCATCGGTTTATACATGTGGGTGTTATGGAGGACACTGGGGATGATGGAATGGGATGGTTGTGATTGTTGGATGTTTGTTGATTCTTGGTTGTTTATCTGCTTTACTTTTCCCCACTGATCAAGGCAGTTGACCTTGCCTACCCTTCTTTCGAAGGAGGTGAAGACACGTGGGGTATGTCATGTGCTTTCCGTGTTTATCCTCTCAAGGGAGAATGGGTCTACGCTCTTGCTATAGGCGGAAAAGACTCGATGGGTAGTACTTCTACTCACCGTGTTGATCCGCCTTTTGTTTAGTAGCATAGGTTGCTTTTTGTGAATTCCTGGGAATATGACAATGTAATTCTGTAATGAGTGTTTTAATAAATGATGTTAACTCATGGGGTTGGAGTTTGTTGGAACTTAATAATGAAATTTATAACTTTTGAAGGGAAAATGGTTTTTGGATGTGATGTTTATGGGATTTAATGTGAAAAATTGGTCATGTTTAATTAATATATAAAGAATTAATTAACATATAGTGGAATTGATAAAAAGGTAAGGATGTAATATAATAAATCCCTTTAAATGGTTGTGTGCTTATAGGATACCTAATCTTAGAAGTGTCAGCCCAGAGTCCGAGAGAAGTTAGGTGCAGTTGTGTATAAGACTAGGTTTTGCACATAGTGTGGTTGTGAGTTATAATATATCATGTACTTCTTGTGTTTATATACTCTACTCCACCCTGTTAGTAAGGGAAACTGACACACCGGGGATTCTGATCCCTGTGGGGTATTTTCCCAAACATTCTGGTGGGAGGATGAATGGCTGACTACCCACTTTGAACCCTCTCTCCTCTCTTGGTAGATACTAGTTCCATGAGGCACAACAGTTAGTTTTCCCTATATATGTGTGTAGAGGGATGTAATGGCTTGTGGATTTTTCACACACAAATATTTTGGATATAATATCCTATGGAATACTATAGGTATAACGTGTATAGGTTGTGATGTCTTAAGGATCCTTACTTGGTTTATGGGATATAATGGCTTGATGCATAATACCCGACGTATGATACACGTTATGTGGGCTGTGGTGGATCTCAAAACCTACCTAGTAACTTTTGGTGGTGAGGACGGTGTGGACCTTTTCCCAGGTGTCTGCGGGAAAGTCTTCGTGGTTCACGTGGTGCAGATTGTGAAGCTTAGCCCAACATTATACCGGCAAGACATTGGAGAGAGATGCACATGACGTATGTCGTTGGGGGAAAAGCGGAAAACCAGTGGGAAAGTAGTAGCAGGGTACCCTTAAAATTCTTTATTATATGATATATTCTTGTATGCATTACTTGGTGAGAGTAGCCATGGTAAGGTTGGTAACATAGTATACCTATTTAGGTGACGAGTTAGTTTCACTTGTTGTAAACTTTTCTTTAGCATGCCCTCTTTACTTTTCATGAGAGGCTTCAGGGAGGATCCAATTGATTATACTGTTATACTCACCCAACATTTATATATATAGTTTTCAAGTCTCATGGAGCAGATTGGATATCACTCTGGTAAATACTAGCTTGTGTTACAGGAGCTATTCGGGATTGTGGTCGCTGCTGTTTTAATTTTCTTTGGGTACTTGTAGTTTCCCTTTCAGTTGTTGTACTTTTTGCATGACATTACATATATGCACTTGGGTTTTCTTTTACATTTCAGTTCTGAGTTGGAGTTAGTTGGTATCTGTATTATCTCTCTCTTTCGCTTGTGTTCTCATAGAGGGAAATGCCTCCCATTTGTGTGTTTACAATACCCTTGGTGCTAGTTTCCAACCCGGGCCCTACTGGAGGCGGGACACGGGGGTCATTATCTCCCTTGTCACATTGTCGGCCCATGAGGGGTACACTTTGTGGGAGGTGGTCATGACATTATCTATTTGATCAAATATCTCCATGTATTTTTCTTCATAGGCGAAGTCATATTCTATTTTCACATATTCAAAATTTAAAACATATGACATATTTTTTATATACTTACTCAAAAAATTACATTGAAGACATCATGAACTTGGTAGTGGTGATTATGGACCACTAAGGTATAATCTAAGACTACAAAATGATCAATAATATCTAAAGGATGTATGAACCTTGGGATCAATATCCCATTCTTCCAAAATATCATGACTCCTTTCCATTGAGATGTTTTGGGGAATACTATATCATTTACTCCCAACACTAGATATCATCAATGATTATTGAATACCTATTCTATTGATTTTTTCTCTTTAATATTCCATTGAATGGTTTGAACCCTCTCTGTTACATCATGGAAATTTTTTAATCAAATTAGATTATTCCCTACAAATTCATCACATCACGTTAAAGTCCTATATCTCTTACCAAATTGAGCTTCATATAGTGCCATATAAATGGTATTATGAGAACAATTGTTATATGGGAACTCCATTAGGGAGAGGTTTTTATCAAAAAGTAATTTAAAATCTATTGAACATAATATTATCGTATCCTTGAGAGTTTTAATTGTACCCTAAGACTCACTATATATCAAAGGGTGATATGATTTACTAAAGATCAAGTATATCTATAATGATATATTAAGACCTTTCTAAAACCTCGTGGAAAACCTTGAATATTAATAAAATAAAAATGATATTATTACTCCATATAGACTTAAACCTCCCCTTATATAAATGTTGGTATCTTTGTAAATGTAAAAAAAAAATCATTGATGGAAATAAAACATGCTCACTATTTAAGGCGATCGACAACAAACAATAAGACATTGTGGGCTCCAAATGTATTTTGGATTCCCATAATGAAGTTGAAGGTTATGTTTTACAATTTATATATTAGAATGGGTAATGGTTATATAATCCCTTTAGGGTTTTATAATTGTTCATTAACTTGATGAAATATTATACAACATGATTTTTAAACTGTGATTTTCCTTTTCATGATAACCCAATAGAAGTTTTTCTTTAGATATATATACAGATTTGTTCTTCCATAATGGATAGAGAATGATAGGATATATGAACCAAATTACGATCTTTATTTTTTTGGTATATATGGGACACAAATATATGTTCCAAATCATATTTATCTATCATTATCAAATTTGAAATATAGAATAATTACTACCATTTTATGAATATTGATATAATATTTATTGGATTTATAGATCATCGTGTGAATGAGTGTTTGAGTGGTCACCTAGGTAAGATAATATTTATATTCTCCCATTATGACATAAATATTCATCCGTTCTAAATCCCAAAATATTTGTTTTTTTATCCACATCATGGATATGGCATCATGCTCATTTCTTCTCATAGCATCAACCACCTTTTATGATTTTTTAGGGTGATAATGTATTGAGTAGTGATGATCATTGATTAACTCGAGTTGTTTCATTTAGATAATGTTATGATCATTTTACAAGACTATAAATGTGTAGACCTTTTGAATCGTTTATATATCACATTTCTCACCATAATTATTATTTTATCATATTTTCAATGTGAACACCATTAAAAGTAATTCCAAATTCCATGTTAGGGTATTTGTTTCATGAGATTTAAATTTATAGGAGGAGAATAAATTACTGATTTCATTTTAAATGAGGAAAAATTATAATTATTTTAATGAAATTTCAATTAAATTTTAAGCCCTTCACCACTATATGGTAATTAAATCACATGTGAAATGACCAACCCATCCTTGATTTATTAAAGCTTTTACCACATTATTTTATCCAGTGGAACTTGATTCCATTTTATATTTAATTTATTAATGGGTTATAAATACATCATTAATTCACCAAAAAATTATTGATGATATCTTACTAACCCATGAAATAAATTAACTTCAGCCAATTTTTTTGGCATATGATATTACTCAATAGCCTCAGTGTTTTATGAATCTATAGATATAACCACTCTTGTGATGACATAGCCCAAAAATATAATTTCAGTATCCAAAATTCACACTTTTTAAATTTTGATTAAATTAAGACCTTCCATTGTGTCTTTAATGAAATCCTTAAGTGATATTCATTATATCCCTTAATTTTTGAATATATAATAATATCGTCTATAAAGGAATCATTAAACTACTCTAAGTAATAATAGTGACTATATTAATAAGATATATGATGATAGTGGGGAAATTGGTAAGTCCAAATGGAATCATTACAAATAGATACTTTCCATAATTTCTCTAGAGTAATTATTTTAGAATATAATATCTATTCACCCTTAGTTTATGATCTTGGGACCATAGGTTAATCTTTGTGAATAATTGAGCCCCTCAGACTTGATTTAAAAGTTAATCTATATAGTGCATATGATACATGTTTTTCATTTTTTATTTTTTGATTTCAAAATTATTGATGAAAATATGCATTGATGAATGATTCATATTTACAAATAATACTGGTGAACCCCAATGTGAATTACTAGGGTGGATATAAACCATTCAAATATTCCCTTGTAGATGCGTATGTAGCTCAACTATTTCAATGGAATGTATTTACATGAGAGTCTTTATGATAGGAATCGATAAATCAACGATTTCCGTTGAGAAATAATCCCCAATTTCTAATGAAATATTATTAAATTGATTCTGAAATTCATATTACATTATTTAATAATGACCATTTTCACAACATTGAAATAATCACCAATAGTATGATCTTGGAACACATTTTTTTTGGGTATCAAGATGCATATTATATATTTTTTTATAAAGAAAGATGTATATCATATTTTCATTAATGCATTGTATCTAGATAATTTGGGATAATAATGTTATAGTTATAAATATAGACCAACCACTATTTGGTGTAAATACACATTGAATTTTGCTGAGTTCAATGGATCCTTTTCAAATTGTTAAAGTTGTGTACTTCAAGGCCAATGAAAATTTTCCATCGAATATTGGTAATGAAATCCTGGAACCTCAGACTATATATTTCCAAATATATTTTTAATTAATTTAAATATATTAATTGAAATAGTACCTTATCTTAGGTTATTAATTTGAGGATGATATTGATCATTTGAAAATATTTTAAAGATTACAATCATTTCATGGGGGGAAAATAGAACTGTTGTAGAGGTGATCTATGAAGTATTCCATTAATATTTGAACAAAATAGATAGATTGTTAGGTTCTATCCTGAAATATATATCATCTTTCATTGTTCATCTAAATTGGTTCAAATTTCTTTAGTCTTGAAGAAATATATATTGTTCCTACCATTCATAAAAGTATGAGATAATTAGGAATATAGAGAGAAATATATTTTTCATAGGGATTCCCAAATTCTAGATTAACCCTAAAAAAGTAGTATCTATGTATTTATAGAGTCATGATTATGGTTAAAAACCTTATTTATTTACAGAAAACCCACTAAATAGTATAATTAACATTATCTAATAAAAAAATATAATAATAACAATAATATTATTTTATGGTGTATTGTTACTAGTGTTTAAGAAAACCTTTTTTGTATCATGTACGAATACTTTTAATTTCAGTATAATTCTTAATTTTGGACATATATGGAGGTCTAATGAGGTTTTTAGTGTTTAGGTATTTTTAGAGCTTTTTTAGAGCACATAGACAAAAATTTTGGGAGAAACAGACTAGGCATATATTAGAAGAAATTGAGCAGGGCAAGCGGTATAGTTACCCCTAACCATGCATGGCTTGGATGTGAGAAGCAATAGAGAGGATGGTTTTAAGAACCCATTGCATTTAGAATATAGAGCCGTGCAGATGGTAAAAAATGTTTAGTAGAGTTATTTTACATGATTTATTCATGGTTTACCTAACCGTGTTGGTCCCCTTTGGGATAGTGAGCCATGTGAAGTTGGTACACTGTTTTGAAAATCATACAACCATAAAAATTTGGGTAAAATAACATTGTTAACATTATATTGAATTTAAACTTAACCCTTTCTTATTTTTAATATTTATAGTGGAGGATACCCTTTATTTTCACATTTGAGCTCATAAAAGCCCTCTTTCATGGATTTTGATCCCATTCCTTCTTCGGGTGTCTATTCGATGCTTCATTGGTCTTATTGAATTAATCCAGGTAATACCATTCATCCTATAACATGATTCATAATTATTATTTCCCTCAAAGATTCTATTTAGATGAAATCTCAGATACCCTATTTTTTGGGCATAAAACCATTATTCATATTTCAACTAATTTATTCCACATTAAAGGATGAAATTGGATGATGATTGTTTTATAGACTTCAGTTAGGTGGTCCATGACACACCCCTCAATTCTCACCAATTTATGAACTACCATAGCTGTACACATGAAACTTTCATTGGAAGTTTCCTATGTAATTCATCTATAATTCTTACAATCGTTGTTCTCATATTATAGATTTATTGATATATATGATCATCACGTTGTTGGTGGTTGAGACATCAAATATTTCCACCCCATGTAGGGTGTTTCCTAAATTGTACCTTAGTGACCCATGTGGGTTGACATGAGACACTATTGGGAAGTGTATCTCAACCTAGATAGTAGTAAAACTACATAAAATAAATGGATTATGAATTTATAGTGGATAATATGTATAGTATGACTTGACCCTTAAAAGTTATGTGTTCCAATAAAATAAATGAACCTCAATTTAAATTGGAATGTATAACATATGTATCAGTTTAAATAATTTAATGGAAATTATCCACATGATTACATGTTAATTACAAACCATTCCATGATTAATGGAAGGTATCATAGTGAAATTTATTATTGATAAAGTAATTAAGAAACTAAATAGTTGCACGTTCATCTTTGGATTTACAATTTGGAAATAAATGTAAGGGAATAAAAAATTATTTATTAAAAGGCAAGAGTATTGCTTGGCATTAATTAAAGAATGAAATATATATAAAGAGCCTATTGAATTTAGAACTTTTCATATTTATAGGGATTGTTAGACTTGATCCAACCTTGGATTCCTGAGGGAATGCCTTGAGCACTCAGGGGATTTAATTTTGATTCACTAAGACAATTTCAAATGGACATACCCACTATGGACCAAGGTCTATATCTTCAATTGGATTACCAAAATGATGTCGTAGGATACCTTCACTATATTCTAGATATTAGGATGCATTAGAAACACTCCATTTATATAGTGTGATCTATTTGAACCAATGGATCAATGGATACACCCCATTGGGACTAGCTATTATTATAAAAATTTAACATTGATGAGATCCTTGAACATGGTTAGAATCATATTATAGTGAAATTCTCTGGTTGATTTCCCATGTTTTACACTCAGACCCCTTACAGCTTGGGTGCATGTGATTATTGAGTTGGTTCAACCCTTGAGGTCAAGGATAACTTGTTTATTACCTTTGATACTTCTTACTGTTAATTTCATCATTGTAGGATTGTTTTTTAAACCATGGATCCTTTATCATTATTATTACCTTGAAATGATGTTAGTGATGGTTATACCTCACAAGACTTACTTATTATAATCTGAACATAAATTAATTTTTTAAATTATTACATCTGAAGATAAATTTCCATTGGATGTTGAAGCATGTGTTAGGGTATTTATATTACCCTTATGTATTTACATTATATATATTCTTTCAATTTACATCAGATTATATTACTCTAAATGTATAGTACAGATGCCATTAGTAGTATCCTACTGAGATATATCTCACACCGTAGATGGGCCATTGATGGTACTATTGAATATTATAAATAAACTTATTTTGATAAGGGGAAGATTCTGACGTTAGATTATTGACATTTTTATCTTTCTCTAGTATGGATCGTGGTAGTAAGTTATTGGGATGGTGCTTGGAATATTGATTTTTTTATTTATCCATATTTTATATAACATGTATGTACTTCTGCCATGTATACGGTTTTCCTACATTATAGAGAAAATATATTTTTCATCATCATTGTATAATATTCAATTTCTAGTTTTTTATTTCTAGTATATATTGCATCTTACTTTTTTGTTAATCCTCTATACTAGGCTACTAGTCTTGTAATTTTAGTTTTTTATTTTTTTTCATTTATTTACATATTCTTCCACTTTTTTCCATGTTATTACATCAAATATGCAAGACTTTTAAAATAAGTTCATAATCTACACACGAAAACACCTTAATCCCTATGTACTAATCGGTAGCCTTGGTCATTTTATGAGGCATGCTTGAGGCCATGTGGCCAACAATTATCAAGGCACATTTGAGTGCATTATAGGATTAGGACGCCATATGGGGCAATGAAAAATGTAGTTTTTTATATTGAAATATTATATTTATCAAAGGAAACAATATTTATTTAGTTCTCCTCCACCACATTTATCAAATACCCAAATAAATATTAATTCGTATCAAAATATTATATTTACATTATAAAGAATAAATATTTTTTAAATATGCTCATAGGTAAATAATTTATTTATTAATGATTGAGTAATTATTTATTACATTATAAATAATATATATATATATATATTGTATTCAATTAATTAAAAATTTACCCTTTTAATATAAATTTTATAAATATTTTCAATTAATAAATATGGAACAAAATTATTAGTTGGTCTTGAAAAAAGTATTACATTAATTAAATTATTATAGAATTTAATTGTGATTAAGAAAAAATTAGCGTGTAACCCTCTAGGATTATTTATCATTGGAATTAGACGGTCTCGCCTGAAGAGTAATATTATGATCCAACAAAAGGTTGAGACACACAAGAGAAATGTTAATGTTTCAATAGGGATAGCCGCATATTGACACATAATATGTAATGTAACCCCTTTGACAAAAAATCTCATCATGCAGGTTGAACACATGTGTCATCAACCTATGTGGTTGATACATCATTCATTTAGTATTTACAATATACTAATTATTGTACAATGTTTATGTAATTTAATGCTATATTTCTATAAAAATCAAAATTTTGAGATATCATATTCCATAAATATAGAACATAAAAATACAAAATCAACATATTAATTAATAACACATCATTTATAACACACCCAATATATCTATCTTCACTAGGAATATTATCATCATGGTTTATGAAATAAATCAATGTGTGTGAGCCACAAAATTCCTTAATAATATTATTAATGTATAAGGACCATTACACATGCTCAAATATAAGAATATCTGATGACACATAAACTTGAAGATTTTCTATAGGTAGGTTATTTCTAAACATTTCTCATCATGGGTATTACTAAATTAATACTTCATGAGAAGAAGTCTCATATTATTATAAGTACTAAAAAAATTGTCAAAATTTTGTGTGGCTCATATGTGAATGTTATCCAATAATAGAACTAAATTTAGAATATAATTATTATTCAAATAAGTTCTCATCATAGTTGGAAACTTATATGGCCTTATCAATGAAACAAATACTCCTGGAAATTATTACGTTATAGTCATGATAAGAAATTAAAAATATCTAAGAATATTATTAATATATATTCACTAAATTGAATATAAATGTTATCCCAAGTACAAACAAATTATTGTAGAATAACAAATATAGTAGAATCCCACTTGGAAAAGTGATAACATATTATGTCATTCAGTCTTCTTGACCTCACATCAAGATCATGTTTTGGCTGAGTTAAGGGTTTAATCTTTTGTTCCTCGATATTGTTTTCCATGGATACTTTTCTCCCTATGAAATCAATTCATTATGAAAAATCCCTCATGATATGATTCATTTGAGGTTGGTTCATCAACCTCTTGTGTTTCCTTGGATCCTTTGAAATAGCCCCAATTGCAGTGTTATCACAACAAAGTGTTATAGGGTAATTACTACTTGAAAACACTTTAAGATCTTGGATGATGATTCATATTCTAAATGATTCAATAACTATCTCAGAACCCTCAACATACATGGAATATATTATAGAATATGGTACCATTAACTATCTGAGATCATCCAACTCAAAACACCTCCATTTAGATTTAATATGTGTCTTGTTTATGATTTTATACAATATTTATCTATTTGGAAACTGGAAATTTTATATCATATGATGGAAGGTTTATCATATCCTCTATACAATAGAAAAAAATCATTTATATGAATTAGATACTTAAGGATGTCCTTGACTACCAACCAATAATATCCACCCAATTCAGATACACTTCCTCACAAAGATTAGGTGAAATCTAGAGTAGTACATAGCATAACATATATAACTGACCCTATTGACAAAGAATATGGAGTCTGTGAAATAATTTTTCTTTCTTCATGTTTATCAGGGAAAAATTTCTTGGAATGATAATTTCCATGTGACAAAAGATACAATCCCCCCTTGGATTATTCCATACTGAATGTTTTTTTGTATCATATCAATATTATTACTCTGAATTAGTCCAAGTAGCCTTTGGTATCTATCATGATGGATCTTTAGGAATTGTATAAATTCTACATCAAATTATTCCTTCATGAAGACAGATGCGTTAAAATAAGATTTAACAGATATTACGGTTATTATTTCATTTTCAATTAGTACTACATCATCGTCATAAACTATAATGAAAATGAGTGGAAAGTTAGTGAAATTATTAATAACACCAAGGTTAAAATAATTTTTACGAATTCAAAATTCAATTATTGTTTTATCAAACATAATGTTCCATGACCTAGATGATTCTTAAAACCAAAAATGTATATAAAAACATTCAAAACATGTTGGAATCCTTTGGAGTCACTAAAATAGTGGGTTGTGTCATATAGAAATATTATTAATGTTTATAGTTAAGGTAGATTGTTCTAAAATCCATTTTCAAATAATCTTCGTTATGGTAGAGAACTATGGAGAGTTTAATTTTGATGTATTTTTGCAAAGAAACTAGTGGAAAGGTATCTTCATAGTCTATTCCTTGATGATTTATATATAATTTCTTAACCCATTATTCTGTATAAGTAGTAAATTCTCCATCCATATAGGTTTTCCTATAGAATACCAATTTTTATAAAATGAAATCTACATTAACTGGAGGATACACCAAAATCTAAATAGGGTTCTAAAACTCAGAATAGAATTTCATATTCATGGCTTCTAAACACATGGAAATTTATGGGGACCATACTACATCCTTACATGTTATAGAGTCACTATTATCAACTAATAGTGGGTGACCATCCTCAATGACTAATACCCTATAACACCCTGAGATTTTGTGAATTTTTTTTTTGAATTAATTTAACCTTTTATATATATAATTTCATGCAACACTGAATGTAGTATATTTTATAAAAGAACAATGTTTGGATTGTGTTATGTGAAATAAAATGTTAATATTTCACTACATGAAACACTTAGATTTTCTTGTGGTACAGAAAAAACTATTTTTGTCTTGTATTGCACACAATATCGAGTCCCTTTGATTCCATTCATTAGATGCAAGGCTGATTTTTTACAGAACCCCAATATTCTATTAATAATATTATTAAAATGCTATTATAGAGACCACATAGCCTTTGGAATAGAATATCTTAATAAAATTAAATAAATTGATAAAATATTATTTACACATTAATCCTTCTTCATCAATTATTTTATGTGAATGAATGACCTATTTGAGAAAAAATTAATTAATTTTCTAGGAAAACAATTTTATCCTTGTACAAACAAAATTTCATCTCAATAAATATTAAAAAGAAATTGTGACGAATGTTATCAAAAAAAAAAATAATTTATTCTACCCTAATTTATGATACTCATTAAATAGATTTAATAGTTATTATATAATAACAAATGAAATTTTATGAACAACATGATGTAATTTTTGAAAAGGAAATTTTACTACATTTTAATGGAAACCCCATTTTAAATATATATATATATATATATTTGAAAATTTGATAATTTTTATTTATAAAAATATATTTCATATTTACAAGATAAATAAATCAATCTACATTCACCTTATTTTTTTATTTTTTGAGAACATGCACATTTTGAGGAATAGTGAATGACACTAATTTTTTTTTCAAAAATGCATTTTCTTCTATTTTTATTAAAAAGATAAGTAATGTTATTAATTGGGTTTTGAGCATAATTATATCAATTTTACATATATTAAACATATTTAGATCATTGAAAAAAAAAATTTAATTTAATTTAGTTATTAAAACATTGAAAACTACTGAATATTTTTACTTTAAATATCAGCTTTGTTATCCCGTCTGAGGAATTATCATTAAATTAATTTATGCCACGTATGTGATTAGAATTTGTAAAAATGGAATCATGTTTTTTAATCAGTATAATTTATAATGTCAAATAAGTTCCACATATTTTTTGAACCGAAATTTTAGTAGAACTAATTAAAATTAATTACAGGACTTATGGTAAACACGAGTTACATAATGGTTAAACATTAATCTTAAGAGGCCAAATGACCTAGAACCATGAACAAAATCCATTTTATGGACATATTACAAGCAATTATTCTCTTTTATATAATCTGAAAATTTATTGGAGGTACTTGTTTCACGAGATACCTCTCCAAAAAGTTTAACATTTTATATTTATAAGAGCATACCTCCTACTCCTCTATAATAGAAAAATCAACCTTCCCACCACCTCATGACCATACACATATAAAGACACTTTGTAATGGACATAGACAACCCAAATCTCTTGAAAACATCCCCATATTTATTCTAGATTCCTAAATTTTGGTATAAAGCCCACCAAGGAAGCCCTTTGGTGCAAACCTAGATGAGTTTAACAAAGAAGAGGTCACATCCTTCCTAAAGCCTATTTGTTTTATTTTCATTATTTACCAACCCAAATATTCATATTCCACTATTATATGATAATCATAGTGTCCTAAATAAACTAATATTTATTATTCTATTATTTTGATCTATACTTATACAAACCTTTGTCAAATGGGTAACAAACTTACCGTTCATGTGTACAGTGGACTACGACCTCATGGAATGATATTGTTCTTTTTTTTCTTACCACATCTCATGTGTTGGTATTATAATGATAAAATTATTTTTATGTGATATATATTATATTTATAATATCATTATTATTCTTAAATTATAATATACAACATACATTCATGCATTCCATTTTTTTCTACCCTTATTAAGGGTGATGCTTTCGGGATACATTATTTTATACCTCCAATAATCTTTTAGATTTTTTCCCTAAAATAAATTAAAATTTTATAATGATGGATTGTGTAAATATGGTAACCTAATTTGGTAATGTCTGTACTACTACCTCCTCAAAGTGATATGGTCTATTCCCACCTACATTGAATGTATTAAAGACGGATTTAGTGAAGTTATATGATATATATGAAAACATTATTATACTATAATTATGTTATATAGATATACCTATATGAAATTAATATTATTTCTTTAAATACAAAAAATAAAATATAAATATCTTCCATGCATCTGTACGACTTACCATCTCCAAGAACAGTGTATTCTATTTCATATTTCTATATTTTATAGATTATTATATAAAAAAATATTGAATATATATGATATTTATATCAGGTATAAAATTATGGATATAAGTAAATCACATATCTATTTAATATGATCAAGAATAAAAATCCAAATCATGTATGAAAAACCAACCAGATATCACCAAAAACACAACATTTTCATGGAGTTGTTAACAAATGGGAAATATAAATTCATAATCAAATTATATATGGTATTAGATATAAATATATAGTTCTATGGTTGTTTTATATTATTTTTATATTTATTATACACTATTTTTTAAAATGTAAAAATAATATCAAGATTTAATTTAATGGTTTTCTCACCTCACTTATATTTCTATGAGATATATGCTTTAATCCCCACACATTTCTCTTATATCACGTATATAATTCACATTTATGTATTATATTAAAATTAAATATGTTGTTTTTTACATATCCCTTTTATTATATCTCTTTTATGGGGTTTTCGGGTCAAAAATTGAAAAATATGTAGAGTAATTTTGTCTCAATATACATTCATTGAGAGACATTCCATGGAATTTACCTATATTTTTTATGAGGTGTATATAATAACCTTTTATAGGTTTTATAATAAATATACATATACTTAAGATATATTAAGATTCATTTAATTTTATTCTTTCTATAGTATTATGAATCAATGTTTCCAAAGTGGGAATGGTTTATTTCTACAATCTCATCATTTATTTAGATTATTTATGATGAATCTTCCATTGATTAAAATATTATGTTCCATATCTTAAGAACTATAATTAATTTTGTTATCACCTATTTTTCATTGATATATCCATGTATTGTTACCATTTTTCTACTCTTTTGTACTTAAGATAATTAAGAATGTGTTTTTAGAAAAATGAAAAATTGTTTCCCTCTTCAGCAAATAATGTTTTTATATACAAAACCTTGTTTACTAAAAATGACTTCAAAAATTTTTCTTGATGATATTTAGAAGATATTTTTACCCGTGTTTATCATTTTTCATAAAAATGGTTTTTATGCGAATCACATTCTCCTATTTCGATACAGAATATTTCTAATCATTTTTGGTGAAAATTGAATGTTCACTATGTACAGACTTACCTACCATCATGACCATCATTTCCAGAATCATTCCTTTTTTGTTTTACAATATTTTTCATTAAAATAAAATATTTTCCTAATATTATGGAAATTAATTTTTAAATTCTTTGTTCAATAATAATGGTTTTATGAATTTTTTATGTTTTAAATAGTTTTTTTATTTATTTAAGACTCCTTTATAGGTTATCAATGTTATTTGAATGAAAACTATTTTCAGAATATATTCATGATTCATTTATAAGCTTTCAAATCTATATTAAAGTAAATAATCATTCAATATTCATTATGTGTTAAACATATTTCATTTTAGAGAGGAAAACATATTTTCCTCATGAAATAATTTAATTAAAAATTTAAATCCTTCTTTATAAGAATATAATCCTTGATATGGTTTTTCAAATGTATTTTCAATTAAAGTATATTTTAATAAGATATGTTCCACGTGTTCTTTTAAAAACATTCTCTATATAATATGACATAATTTGTTATATGTTATTCTTTACTAGGGATATAATCCAATAATAAAACTCATATTATTTTATAAATGGTCTATATTTTGATGTAATGTTGTTTATGGCCCTCATTTCTCCCCCACAAGTTAAATGAATTTCAATCCCACTTTTTTTCACGAGTTATTATTTGATGAAATGACTAATATTATAATATATATTTCATAGGAAATGATATTATAAAATATTCATGATACCAATTTCATTTCATTGGTTATGGTATGATGTTTATAAAACAAATATATTTTTTATAGTTCATGATATATTGAATGTTTTATATTCTTTTGTAACATGTATGTATTATTTTATTCTAATGGGTGGAACATATATATACCTTGAATTTATTAGGTAAAGATTTATATATCTTGAGATAATTATGGGAAATAACTTTATGAGCTTGATTTTAAATGAGAAACAAGTGTGTCCTGATACAAAATCAGAAACAGGTGTGTCAGGATCAAATATGTGAAATAATTGAGTACTAATAAACTATGGGAAATAGTTGTGTCCTAACTAACTACATGAAACAGGTGTCCCCTAGTCCAAAAAGTGAAATATCTTTTTTTTTTATCCAATATGTTGAAAGTCTTGGCATTTAACCTTAAAACATGAAATGGTTTTCTATAGTTATAATGATTCAACACTTATATGATATGAGCATATTGTTCATGACTAATTTATGATTATTTATTTCTATGATGATTCATGACTTACGAACTACTAATCTTTATGTCACAACTCTTGATTGTGATTTTTTATATGTAGGTATGATATCCTAATGTTATGATCATTTTCTCATAAACTTTTTCTCATGTTTTGCTTACATGTCTACCTTTTTTACCATTACTAGGCATATTATCTCACCCACTTGTTATGATTCCTTTCCTCATGTTACAATGAATGGTATTATGTTACATTACTAAAGGGGAATATCATTAAGAGAGATATTGATGATCTTTAACAATGTTATAATATTATGTCTTCATGTTTCCAATAACTCTAAACTATTTAATTCCAAAGGCATGTATTTTTTTTAATTAGATAAAAAATCATATAATATGATGTGTTATACCTGTATATTTAGAATGGGTCCCTATATATGGTATCGAAGATATGTTTTGGAAAATTAGTGGAAACTATTACGAGAAAACCATAGTGAGATCCCTTGGGATTTTTTTAAGGATATCTATACAGATATATTTAAGGATAATATTATAGTTTAATTGAATAAAGAATTTTTCATTAATTATACATACAATAAGTGAGTTATAATGATTAGGTGGGTCTCTTCTATGATAAGTGTTGATCACACAATTCATTCTAGATTTTGTCAGTGGATAATTTGATATAAAACTGGAATAACATTGAATTTAACATTAAATTTGGTGATTATGATCAATGAAATTAGATAATTGCTAGAGAGAGTGATATCTTGGTTATACCGAATAAGATATCACAATATGTGATTAATAATTGAAACATTGATTATATGACTAACACATCATATAATAGGAATACATAAATTTATAAATGTTCACATGGTAAGGAACATTGAGTAAAGAGGATTGGGATTCCTACATGTAATGAATAATGGAAGAACCGTAAGGAATACCTCAAGTGGAGGGTAAGATGTTATATATATGGGAAAAGGGTCATAGAGTGAAAAATATTCATGGAATCTAGTGTCTTATCTATGTAAAACATGGGAATTACCCAACTCAATTGCATGACCAATAAATTTAATTTCAAATTATGGATGGAAATATTCAATTATAATCATTAATGTGGGAGGATTGAAGAATTTATGTATTTTTATTTAAGAATAAGGAATGAGGAATTCTATAAGGATTTTTCAATTTATTTTTTCCTCTAAAGATTTAATAGAACATGTTTAATGGATTCAATAGAATTGAAATGTATCTTAATTGAAAGGTGACATTTTGACTAAGAGAAGATAACCCTTAATATGTCCTTGGTTTTGATATAATGATGTTTGGATAATGATATTTTGGGCATGAATAAGTAAATTGGACAGTATTGATTACCATGGAACTGATTATTGAAAATGTGTTCAATGTTAACATGGATAATTTTTACATCCTATTTTATTTAATGAATATATCCAATAAACATTTTAATTAGGAAACATACATGTTTTAAATAAGTATTTATGGCAATTCAAGTTATTACAATGTTTAAGAGAATAAATGATGAATTTATTCACATGTATAGTATATTAAAGATAAGATCAAATTTATGATACATGGGGGATCAATGTTAACCGGAATTAGAGACCTTCATAATAATGTGTTATATTTTCTTATTTTAGAAGGGTACTAAGGTTAACCATTTATGGAATGTTTAAGTTATACTTCAGATGACGTTTTTAAGATTATATTATTATCTCACTATGAGAGGATTAATGCATGTTGAGTAACATGAACTTTTTTTTCTATAATGTTATCTAAAGAAAAATTGGACAACTTGTTATTCTATTTATGGACTTTAAGATGTTCTAGATCTTCATGAATGAAAAATTGACCTTCATTTCTTAGAGTGGGAGAGGAAGTGAGAATTGATCCAGGAAGAAGAAATTGGGTAAGTTGTGCATATAGAATGGAATTAAATAAAGTAAGTATATATTATTCTAAAAAACTTAAACTCTTGGAAAAGGATATTGAAAATTATTTAACATTATATCTTCATTTTTGTTGATCTAATTGTCTTATAAATCATCATATATTTATGGTTTTGAGGGCATTAAAATTAATTTGATCATTCATTTTATATTAATTAATGATCTTTATCACTCTCTATAGTTATTTATTTTTTTCCTACATGTAGATTGCTTACTCCTGACCTATTTATCCATTGTGGGATCCTAGTTTGGAGTTACGTTGGTTAATTTTCATCATTCCAACTTTTGTTTAAAATAATTTTTAGTATTCATCTTTACTATATGAATTTCTATGAATAGAACATTCATGTATTAAAATATTAATAACCCAAATGAATTTTTAGGGTGAAATTCATTTTAAAGGGGTTGAATGCAACATATTGAGATGTTGTGAAAAGTTTTTTTTTCAAAAAAATATATTATTTTTAATATATTTCATTTCATGCAACTCTAAATATAGTTTCTTATATATAATAACTAATTATTTCTTCCATTATATGAAAAACCAAATGAATATTGTATTAAAACAAACACATATTTTAGTAATTGATATATCAAATTCATTGTATAACATGTATTACATAAATTATTGAGTCCCTTGGAGTGCCTGTGTTACATGCAAGGGTGAGTTTTTACCAAACTATAATAGAGTATAAATATTATTATTAAAATACTATTATAGATACTAGATAGCCATTGGAATGGAAGTAATGAATAATATTAACTAAATTTCAAACATATTTTTTATACCAAAATCCATCGATTATCAATTAATAGAATTTATTGAATGAACTATTTGAAAATAAAGAGATTGCATTTTTAAGAGAACTATTTTACCAATGTAAAAAAAAATTTAATCTCAATAAATTAAAAAATCCCACTTTTATGAATGTTTTCAATATTTTTTACATATAATATATTCAATAAATATTTTTGAAATTCATCTAATATTTTTTATATGTAAAATATAAGACTAAATCCAATTTTTTTAATAAAACTAAATGTTTCATTAAAAGGTAATTTTACCCCATTTTAATGGAGAACCAATTTTAAATATATGTTTTGAAGATTTTATAATTTTATTTTTACCAATAAACTTTTTTTTATTAATTAAAAAAAAATTAGTTGGGTGATTAATTTTTTAATAACTTTTCTATTTTTATGGACAGTTAATAATACTGAATTTTAGATCAAATATAAATTTTTGACCAATTTATTTAAGTAATAAAATAATTCTTTTAATTCTTTGTAGGTATATTTAGATCAATTTTAGATAATTTAAACCAACTAATATTATTGGAAAAAAATTCACATTAAATTTAGATATAAAAACTGAGTAAACACTTGATCGTTCAATCATAAAAACTCGACGTTGTCATCCCTAAATTAGATTAACATTAAAATTATTTCAGACACTTCTGTAATTAGAGTTTGGACAATTAGATTCTATATTTAGAATAATGATAATTTTTAATTTTTAATGAGGTAAAAAATGTTGAAAATAAAAATATTTGTGAACAAAATTACAATTTAGTACTATAATTAACGTTAAAAAACAAGATTACATAATGGTTAAAATTAAATCATAGGAGGCCAAATGACCTAAAAACATGAAAAAAATACCTTTTTAGAAATATTTAAGTTAGGGTTTACCCCGTCACCACATTCCTTTGTCTTGAAGGTTTAGTTGTGAATCTTATCCTCGGCTTTATGGTATGTTTGTGGTGGGATGTTTTATCTCTCACTAGTGGCAGTGAGGTTTTGATTGTGTAGACTAAAATGTCATGAGTGGCATTCTCCCAATGAAGGTCAATGATCTAGTGGGGTGGTGGAGTCCTCATGGCAGTTTCAATGGGGCAGTTCACAGTGCGTGTGGTGAGTCATTTTCATGGGCTTGGTTGTCGTGCATGTTGTTCACCCTGTGACATTTTTTGCTTCATTAGGGTGAGATTATTTGGAAGATAATTTTGTGGTGGTGTCTATGGCTGGTTCTATTCGCCATGACAGATCTCTGTAAGGGAATTTTGGTGACCTCAACAACGTCATCAGCGTTGTCGAGGATCTTCGATAGAGTTTTCATTGGGTGGCATCCGTGGAGGTATAGTGAAACGGATGGTTGTGATCTTGATCTCCAACAGTCTGAGATTTTTGGCCATCACATTGACATTGGTTTGGTGATTTGGATAGATCATTGCAGACTCTATAAAGACACATTGGCAGAAATGGGTTTAGTGGTGTAATGACCCAAAATTTCCATGTAATTTTTTTTATTAAATTGAAATTTTTCATGTCTTCAAAAATTGACGGCGCATGATTCCAATGCCCGGTATTCCCAGAAAAAGTTTATGAACTTTTTTGGGCATGTTCAGTAAATGTGCAAGCATGTTTTTGTATCTTTTGAACTGTTACTTGGAATTGAAATTTGAGGACACCGTTGAACTCGCAACATCGATATTTGCATAAGGAGACCATCACCTTGACCGCAGTAGGAAGAGGTTAAAGGTTATTTTTTCTCTTATTCATGAATGAATAAAAACAAAATAAAATGGTTTAAAATTTTATTTTAATTTTATTTTGAAACTCCCATGTGGATTTTTCACTAGTGGAGACCACATTAACCAAACCTCCCTTGAGATGTTATGCTGGTAGGGACCACCCCTGTATAAAACCCCTTGAACTCCCCTTTAATGGGAGAACCCCTCATACTTCCTATTAAATGTGGGGGAGCCTCTTCAAATCCTCCAACATTTATTATGCCAACTCAGTGAAATAATTAAGCCTTTTTGAATTTATTTCAACGAACTAAATAGACAACATAATCTATTATGTTTGATACTCAGCATTTTTTGTGGAATTGGGAGGAAGGAGCCTTGGGAGAAAGATCTCTAACGAAGAACGCCAACGAAGAATGCCAAAGTTGACATCAACTTCTTCCACAGGACATTCATTGATGAGGAACTTCTTCAACATCAACGAACTGTCGATCGAGGAAACACAGAAATCACCAATGTCCATCTATTCCCAGTGAAATCTTCTCCTTCCCTACAAACAATCATCAACGAATAAAACGAACATGGTAGGGGTTTACATATATATGATTATCACTTCCCATGTTCTGACCTTCTAATTCTTTTACGGGAATGGGAGTAGTGATTGACGAGGGTTGTAAGGAGGGTGGTTAAATTATTCTTCCTTTACCCATACTTGATATTATTGTTCTTTTTGAGCTTCTTTATACCGCTCTTATGTGGAGGGTGAGGGCCAAAAAAATGTGGTGTGACCCATCCACAGTTCTTCTTGAATGGTGTATCCTTCGCGAGGAAAGATGGTGACTTGGTGATGGTGATTGCTTCCAGTGGTTGGCGCCGATGGAAATAGAGAACCACAAATGAAGGAACTATGCCTCGTAGCCTCTGCACCTCGTGGCGCTCCACTATCATTGGGCATCACCACCCTGCGGCCTCGTCGTGCCACCCTGTAGCCTCACCGCCACGCCCTGGCTGAGTCACCCCGCATCATCTGTAACGTCCAACCTCTCTACCATGCTTCCCTGAAAAAATTTTCCCCACAGACTCCTCCCTTCATGTCGAACCACTCTGTCTAAGCCCCCCTGTGTCCTCCTCCCTCCCAATCCCACTACGCCGACCGCGCCGCTGGGCGGCCTCCACCCTCCCGACCGGGCCACATCGGTTGAGCCGCCCCACAACCTCCGCCCTCCTGGCTGAGCTGCCCTGGATGAGATGCCCCGGCAGAGCCATCCTGCACCCATGCGGCACCCCCCACAGTCAATCTGCCCCGTGCCGTCGTGGAACCCACACGACCGAGCCACCCCGCGCCCATGCGGCACCCCCGTGGCCGAGATGCCACGCGGCCTCATGACACTCCCCACGATCGAGCCGTCCCATGACCCCACAGCACCCCCTCAGCTGAGATGCCCCATGCCCCCGTGACACTGCCATGGCCGAGCCTCAATGAGCCCTCATGACACCCCCCATTGTCGATCCGTCCTGTGCCCTCATGGCACCCCCACAGCTGAGCCGCCCCGCGCCCCTGCGGCACCCCCGAGTCCGAGTCTCCCTGCGCCCCCAAGGTACCCCCACAAACTCGCGGCCTTCGCGTCCTCGTGAGCTGGGCCAGACCCAGTGGGCCGGTTAGAACCCAGCGGGTCGGGCCAGGTCGGTCCAACCGAGTCAGACCAGACCTGGACTAGTTACGAACCTATACCTTACTTGAGCCATAACTTTGGCACCAGACGTCTGTTTGATGAACCATCCGCAGCGCCAAAAACCATGTAGTGAGAAAGTCGATTTGGTATACCTAAATATAGTTTTGGATAAATTTGGGGAATGGGTAGGTTGGATCGAGCACGAATCCAACTGGTCCCTCGGGGTAAAAAGGCTAATAACTCACAGACCGGATGTCCAAATGACGTGTCGTCTATTGAGTTGAGACCCCTATGACATGGAAGTCCTTTGAGATACTACGTTTTGGGACTTATTCATATTTAGGGTGTCGACAAGTAGCTTGTGGAGTGGATCCTCCTAGAGATGAGTGACCATAGTGTGGGAACCCAGTAGTTATCTTTGACTTGAAGAATGTAGAGTGATCAGGTGTGGGTCATCACATAGAGAATCCTGTGTGGGTCATCACTGAGCGTTCTTCTGTGGCTCAGCACCTAGATCAATCCTGTGTGGGTTATCACATAGAGTGATCCTGTGTGGGTTTGCACCGAGTGATACTGTGTGGGTTATCACCTAGAGCAATCTTGTGTGGGACACCACTTAACGTGATCCTGTGTGGGTCAGCACTGAGTGATCATTTGTGGGTCAGCACCTAGAGCAATTTAGTGTGGTTCAACACCGAGCGGTCCTATGTTTTTTAGTAGAAGAGCCTCTTAATTGAGTAATATGATTCAGTAGTTACATATAATCATCTCTACTTCTTTACTTAAGTTATACCTGGTGTGATCTAAGTTCGTACATGTGTGGTAATGACCATTGTGGTAAAACCATGGTGGTATTCTTCTGTGTGGCATAGCTGTGTGGTACTCTCATTTGTGGTTTTACTTATTTTGTGGAAAAATTGAGCTTGGGATTTGTTGTTGGACTCCGTGTTTTTCTCATAATTGAGATGGGTTTACTTGATAACTTAGATATATATGGGAATATACATAAGTTTGGTAATCAATTGTTTCCTTCCATTTTTTTAACCTATTAGAATTTTGTGAGACCTTGTGGGTCTCTGAGTCCCTACTGAGTATCGTTATACTCACCCTCGAACAGGCTATGACCGCACTTTGTTTCATTTGGTGCAGATGACGGACATCGCTTAGTGAAGATGAGGTTACCAGGACTGGATGGTGCCTGGTGGTGGACCTTATGATGTGATGGTACGTAGAGGATATGGGTAAACATAGAGTGCTGAGGAGGTGATCCATACCTACCCATCAAGTGGGAACCCCAGAGGATTACCTAGTAGCAGTTTATCTCTTTCTTTAGTTGTAAGGTATTTATGTTGTACTTGTACCTCTACTATTGGGCCTGTATTTCTAGCCACTTTTTACTTTCATCAAACTTTTTTTATATAGTTTACTTGAGTTTGTATCTTGTTTTGAACTTTGATGAGTGTGTTTACAGGATATAATGTCAATGCCTTCCTTGTTATAGGAAATACACCTTTCGGTGCTAGTCGTCAGCCCCAGGCCTATGGTCGGCAGCTTGGGGTAGTCACGACACTGGCCTCAGGGGAAGGGTCATGAAAAATTGGTATTAGAGGAGATATTTCTACCGTAGAACATTATAACATGATATTTCTTTTTAAAGTAAATGTTTTTATGTTTAGTGAGTTTGGTTATCGTTTTAGGTAATCATGTGTTGGTGTGGTGGGCGACGTATACATACACTTGGACCTTGACTTCTGATTTCCAACATAGTGCATGAAAACACTAATTTCATGTTTGTTTGGAAGATTTTTTTGTGTGATCTCTTTGAGTCAACTCACTAGGTATAACATATTAACAGTGGCACACCTGTTTCTTTTCAGGATACCTTCAGATAGTTATCTAGATAGGGTTCTAAGATTATCACACACTAATATCCTACTGAGCGACGAGGCCTTGATGTACGGACCACTTCAATTAGATGCACCAGTAGTACTGTTACCTATTGGGAAAGCGATTCCACCAGCCCTAGCAGTTGACGGTGCAAGTCGCCTGTGTGTGTTTCATGAGTTCCATAAAGAGAGGCCACCTAGGTTTAGGGAAGATATGGACCCACAAGCAGCTGAGGATTGGTTGGAGGCTATTGTGAGAGTCTTTCGACTGGTAGGGACCCCAGTGGATCTCATGGTGATCCTTGACTCTATCCTTCTACAGGTAAAAGCAGGTAGATCGTGGATCTTGACTCTCCAAGATCACGATGAGTTGACACTTCTCTAGGTAGACTTCGAGAGCCTGCTTCGGGAAGAGTTTGTCCCAGCAACTCTTTTCACAGTGCGCATATCGGATTATCTTCATCTGCAACGGGACATCATGACTGTATCTGAGTACTCATCGAGATTCACTGACCTCTCACGCTACTCCATAAATATGACACATGACATATTCTTTAGAGCCCGGACCACCGAGAAGGTGCTGAGGTGAGAGATCAGGGATTCTATAATCTCACCCAGCATCTCGACGCATGCGAGGGTATTAAAGAGATAATTTTTAATAGAGAGTTTTCTTGCAGAGCATTCACCAGCAATGATACCCACCACCAGTCGTAATGAAGTAGAGTCTTCTGCAGCTGGTAGCAGAAAGATGTTGTAGAGGTTCAATGGGACCATAACTACAGGTGGATGACTGCAAGATTTAGGTTCAGTTGTGTGAGACACATGAGGAAGAGCCAGTCATGCCAAGAGAGTGTAGTGTTACACATGTGGTGGGTTCGGTCACATGGCTCGTGACTATCTGACCCACTGTATGGATGATCAGTGGAGAGTCGAAGGACCACCCATGAAGAGATAAAGATACAACCATGGAGGACCACAGGTAGTAGGTGGATGTGGTAGATGATATAGTTGTGTAGCTGGTGGTGGGGTACAATTTGAGATGTTACTTCCACCACCATTAGGAGGTCCACCCCGACCGTAGGGAGAAGGTGGACAGGGGAGAGCCCAGCTCTAGGTAATTGAGGCTTATAATCATGTCACTACAGAGATGATACACGATACGATCTTTTTTTACTCCACCTTAGATATCGTACTTTTAAACACAGGTGTCAGTCATTATTTTATTTCCACTACCCCCATTTGGAGCTTGGAGATTCTGACAGATCCATTGGCTCGATCCATACTGCTAGAGTCTCCTACAGGAACGGATTCGACGATTACACACTTGTGTTGACAGTGTGAGATTACTCTAGGAGTCGAGAGCTTCGGCTGTGATCTCCTAGTAGCAGCGTCAAGGCCTTACGACGTCATCTTGGGTATGGACTGGTTATCTATATTCCATGATCAAATAGACCGTATAAGGTGAAAAGTGTGGTCGGTCTGCACGGATGAGACTGGGTTATCTTCACTGGTGAGAAGGGAGCCTTTTTTGCACAGTATGGACTTACCCAGTGGAGAGTGTAGCCAATCACTCATCAGTTGGCTAGCCATACCCTCAGATCAGTTGATGTGGAGAGTGTGAGTTATCTAGTAGTGGTGGACCAATATGCAGATGTATTCCCTGATGATGTTCTGGGTCTACCTCCTCACAGGGAGGTGGATGTTTACATTGACTTGTACCTTGGGATGGAACCGATATCTATATCATCATGTCGGATGGCTCCCATGGACATTTTGTGCTGAGGGTATAGTTGGAATACTTACAGGGGAAAGGGTTCATTCACCCAGTGATTCTCATGGGTGTGCAGCCCCGATTGTTTTCGTCAAGAAAGCAGATGGGAGCTTGAGAATTCATGTCAACTATCAGCACCGGAATTAGGTGACTATGAAGAACAAGTACCCACTCCCAAGGATTTACAATCTCTTTGATCAGCTGGAGGGAGCATGGTGGTTCTTGAAGATAGACCTTAGATCTGGATATTACCAGCTCATAGTACAAGACGAGGATGTGCAAGAGACGACCTTCAGATGTCGGTACTGGCATTACGAGTTCTTGGGTATGCCATTTTGTGTAACCAATGCTCTAGTAGTTTTCAGGGGACTCATGAACATGAACTTTCAACCATACCACGATCACATTGTAGTAGTCTTCATTGATGACATTCTGATCTACTAAACAACTGAAGAGGGGAATGCCTATCATTTGCAGGTAGTATTGGACACAATCCAAGAGCACCAGCTTTATGATAAGCTCTCTATGTTCCAGTTCTTGATCCGAGAGGTACACATTCTGGGACATGTCATATCTGTGCCTGGAGTTGGAGTGCATCCAGCTAAGATTGAGGTGGTACATGCTTTGGAGCCACCTAGGAGTGTGACGAAGGTGTGATGTTTTTGGGGTTTTCTAGATACAACTGAAGATTGGTGCCATATTTTTCTAGAGTTGCAACACCACTATCAGCATTGATGGAGAAGGGTAAACCATTCATGTGGTCGAAGAGATGCCTACATTGTTTTCAGTATCTGAGGAAGAGGATGACTAGTGCACCCATCTTATGGCTTCTAGAGGAAGGAGTATGGTAAATAGTATACTACGATGCTTCAGGGACTAGACTCAGGTGTGTCCAGATGCAGGAGCGAGCAGTTATCACTTATGGTTCACAACAACTGAGGCAGCATGAGAAAAACTATGCTACCCATGACCTGGAATCAGCTACAGTGGTCTTCACCATGAAGATGTGGAGACATTACTTGATGGGATAGTGTTTTACAGTCTACTCTGATCACAAGAGTATCAGGTATATATTCTCTCAGAAAGACCTGAACATGAGATAGTGACGTTGGCTTGAGTTCCTCCAGGACTATGACTTCGTGATAGTTTATTGTCTTGGGAAGGGGAACGTTGTAGAATATGCACTCAGTAGGAGGTCTTATATAAAAATTCTAAGTGAGGTGATAGAGCAGCTAGCCGCTTTTCAAATATCCTTTGTAGATAGAGATGGAGAAGCTTTTCTTCAGTCTCTTACAGTCACTCACCCACTTCTTCGGTGATTCAGGGAGGTGCAATGTGAGGACACTAACTATGAGACACGACATGCACAGATATCTATAGGATATGCACCTGATGGATTTTTTGAAGGTGGGTAGCACATAATCCTCTTTAGAGGACGTATCATGGTACCAATGTCACTTCAGAAGGATGTGTTGAGGGAGTGCCACACATCCCCTCTAGTGGTACATCCAGGAGTAGAAAAGATGTACCACTATCTTTGATGATTTCATTGGTGGCCGAGAATGATGAAATCGATTGCATAGTTTGTCTCTCGGTGCCTCACTTGTCAGCAAGTACAGGTAGAGCATCAGGTACTAGCTTGCTTTGTTCAACCTTTAGAGGTCCCAGAGTGGAAGTGGGATGAGATATCCATGGACATTGTGACAGGACCTCCATGTACATCCTGGAGTGGATGGGGACTGCAAAGAGCTGGCAGAAGTCTTATGCCGACAGGAGATGGAGTCCTTTAGAATTTGAGGATGGTGACCACATCATTCTACGGGTCTCACCTCGATGAGGTGTTTGGAGATTTGTCCGAGGTTTAAATTTATCTCCAATGTTCATCAAACCTTCTTAGGTCCTTAAGAGAGTTGGCGAGGTGTCTTACCACTAAGCTATTTAACCTCGGTTTCACCGGGTGTATGACGTCTTCTGTGTATTCCAGTTGAGGAGATACGTTCATGACCCTTCCCACGTCATCAACCACGAATATTTGGACATCGAAGATGGGGAGACTTTTACGGAGGTTCTAGTTTAGATTGAGGATCGACTGAATTGGGTCCTTCGTGGGTGGTCGATACCTCTGGTGTACGTTCAGTGGAAGCACGGGAACCTCCAAGAGAGCACAGGGGAGCGGGAGGATCAGATTCATGCTCAATATGCCCACTTGTTTTCCTTGTTTTGAGTTGTAGCTTATGGGGATGTAAATCCATGAGGTGGGGAGAATGTAATGACCTGGAATTTCAATGTAGTTTTTTTCTTAAATGGGACTTTTGGTAGTCTGTGAAAATTGACGGTGCGTGATTCTGATGCCCGGTGTGCTCAGAATGAATTTAGGAACATTTTTTGGTTACCTTCAGTAAACATGGGAGTGGGTTTTTGTAACTTTTAAACTGGTTCTCAGAAATGAAACCTAAGGACAGCGTTGAACTCGCAGTATCAGTATTCACTTAAGGAGGCCTTCACCTCTACCGCAAAAGGAAGAGGGTGGAAGTTAGTTTTTCACTTATTCGTTAAAGAGTAATATTAAAATAAAATGGTGTAACATTTTATTTTTATTTTATTTTGAAACTCCCATGTGGATGCATCACAAGTGGGAACCACCTGAAATAAACCTCCCTTGAGAGGTTATGGTGATGGGGACCAACCGAGTATAAACCCCCTTGAACTCCCTTTTAATGGGAGAAACCCTCAAACTTCCTATTAAATGTGGGGGATCCTCTTCAAATCCTCCAATATTTATTACACCAACATAGTTAATTAATTAACCCTTTTTAAATTTATGCCAATGAACTAAATAGAGAATATAATATATTATATTGGCTACATGGCATTATTGGTAGAATTGGGAGGAAGTATACTTGGGAGAAAGCTCTCCAATGAATAACTCCAATGAAGAATGCCGACTTAGACTCTGACATCTTCCACGATACATTCGTTGATGAGGAACGTCTTCAATGTCAACAAAATGGCGATCGAGGAAACACCAATGTCACAAACATCCATTAATTACCAACGAAATCGTCTCCTTCCATGCGGACAATATTCAACGAATCAAACAAACAAGGTAGGGGTTTACTTCTATATGATTATCACATCCCATGTTCTCCCCTTCTAATTATTTTGTAGTATTGAGAGTGGTGATTCATGAGGTTTGTAGGGAGGATGTTTGAATTATTCCTCCTTTACCTGTACTTGATATTATTTTTATTATTGCGCCAATTTATACCAATTTAAAGTGGAGGGTGCGGGCCAATCAAGCATGGCCCAATCCCTCCTTCATTCTTATTTAATGGTGTATCCTTTTCAATGAATGAAGGAGACTTTGGTGACGGTGACCAGTGCCTCTGGTTGGCACCTGTGGAACTCGAGAACCGCAGACAAAGGCACAATGCACCACTGCCCCGTGGCCTCAGCACCCTGCGGCAATTCACCATCCGTGGACATTGCTGCCCCCTGGCATCTGTGGCCTCCGCCATCCTGGTCGAGCGGTCCCGGTCGTTCCGCCCCCACGGCCTCCGCCCTCCCGGCCACGCCGCTACGGCATATCTGATCTGGCTGCACCACCTTGGCTACACCGCCTTGTAGGCTCTGCCCTCACGACCTAGCCCCTCCGGCCGTTCCACCCTATGGACTATGCCCTCCCGGCCGAGTCGTCCTGTCCAAGCCCTCCCGCACCCACACGACACACCCCATGGTCGAGCGGCCCCACACCCTCACGGAACCCCCAAAACTGAGCCTCCTCGTACCTTCGCGGCACTCCCACGGCCGAGCCACACCACACCCTCAATGCACCCCCACGGTCAAGCCGTCCCCTGCCCTCATAGGACCCACGTGGTGGAGCCACCCCATGCCCCCGTGGCGGAGCGACCCCATGCCCCCGTGGCACCCCCACGACTTAGCATCCCCGTGCCGATGTGACACCCCCGCGGCTTTGCGACCCCCAGCATGCCGGGATGGAAATATGCTATCCAACCAGGCATGTGCTTGAAACCTTGGAGTGAGATGGTCTATTTGGTATACGCCACTGGAGTTTTGGAAAATGATGGGTAATGGTCGGGTTGGATCGAGCACGAATCCAACTAGTCCCTCGGAAAAAAATGGGCTAATAACTCACAGACCGGACATCCAAATGACACTATGTATGTTGCGTTAAGACCCCTATGATGTGGAGTTCCTTTGAGATACTTCTTCGTGGAACTTCGTGGCAGTTGGATTATCGACTAGTAGCTTGTGGAGAAGATCCTCCTGAAGATGAGCGAGCATAGTGTGGGAACCCTGTAGTTAGCTGTGATGTGAAGAATGTAGAGTGATGCTGTGTGGGTCAGCAATTAGACTGATCCTATGTCGGTCAGCACCGAGCAATCCTATGTGGGTCAGCACCTAGAGAGATCCTATGTGATTCAGCACTTAGAGAGATATTGTGTGGGTCAACACTGATAGATCCTATGTGGTTCAGCACCTAGAGCGATCCGGTGCAGATCAGCACTTAGAACGAACCTGTGTGGGTCTGCACAGAGCAATCCAGTGTTGCTCAGCAACTGGAGCGATCATGTGTGGGTTAGCACAGAGCGATCCTATGTGGGTCAGTAGCAGATCCTCTTAATAGACTAATATGATTCCTTAGTAACATCTAATCATCTCTACTACTATGCTTAAATTATACTTGGTGGGAGCAGGGTTAGTACCTGTCTGGTGCTTTCCTTTGTGGTAATACAATGGTAGTATTCTTTTGTGTGGCATACCTCTGTTGTACTTGCCATTGTGTTTTTACTTCCATTGTGGAATAGTTGAGCATGGGGCATTGGAGTTGGACTCCATGTTTTCCTCATGATTGAGATGGGTTTACTTGATAAAATAGGTATATGTATGGGAAAATACCTAAGTAGTGTTATCAATTGTTTCCTTCCTATTTGGTTTATCCATTGTGGATTTTGTGAGACATTGAGGGTCTCAGGATCTGTACTGAGTATAATTATAGTCACACCTTCATGGGCTATGACCGCACTTCATTGTGTTTGGAACAGACGACGGACAAAACAGACTGAGGAAGAGGGTACTAGGACAGGACAGTGCTCAGTGGGGGACCCTACGACGTGATGGTACGCAGAGGAGACGGGCGGATGTAGAGTGATGAGGAGGCGATCTATACCTACCCTTTAGGTGGGATCCCCGGAGTATAGCCTGGTTGCTGTTTTTATCTTTCTTTAGTTGTATTTTTTTTCAGTTGTACTTGTACCTATACTATTGGGATTGTATTTCCAGACCCTTTTTACTTTCAACACGCTTTTCGTTATACTGTTTACTTGTGTTCTTATATTTCTGTTTGTTAGGTTGAGTGTGTTTACATGATATAAAAGAAATTCCTTCCCGTTATAGGAAATACGCCTATCAGATCTAGTCTCCGACCCCTGGTCTATGGAAGGCGAGCTTGGGGTAGTCGCCACATAGGCCCCTGTGGACGGGTCGTGACAAGCTGTTATGTTATGCTGCAGATGTGCGGTTCTGGTTCGGGCATGGTGGTTGTGGTTTCAGTTCCTCAATACTGTAGTAAAGGTTTCCATAGATCTTTTCATGGGGTGATCTATGAATTTCATCAGGTTGTGGGGGTTTGATGTGTCCTCACCAGGAATGGAATACCATGGTGGCCTTCGGTCATCTGTTTGTCGGTGTCTGCAGGTTGGGTGTTGGGTTTTCTTTGGACTTTGTGTCTATAGACCTAGGGACATCGGTCCATAGATACTTGTAGATTCATGGATAGATCACTCGGGATTAGGCCCTAGAAGAGGAACCAGAGAAAATAGCATCCACTAGAGTAGACCTAACTAGATCCGAAAGAACGATATTGTATGGATTTTTCCATCAGTATCGGGCCCCATTCAACTCTGTATTGGTGACATGATATCCGACCAGCCATGCAAATGTAGAGAGATAAATATGCCAGTTTTCTTGATGCAAGGTAGAATATGTTCCAAGGTTCAAGGTATAGGATTCACTTCCTATGTTTCTCCTTTTGCCTCAGAATCTTCAAGTCATGTAATGGGCCTTGATCAATTGGACAAACATGGCATGCTGGGGTTCCCCTCATTACATAAAAGAACGATTATCGATAATAATTAAAAATTTAAGGCCTTCGGTCCATTGAAGTCCGACATATTTCTACCAAGTACAATTTTTTATAAAATGTGAAAAATTATTGGAGGCCCATGATGTAATAAAGTCTTTTCAATGGTGTTTACCTTTTTATATTTATAATAATGACACTCCTACTCTATAAAAGGGCACACACCCACCTCACTTTCTTACAGCTCCCAAGACACATTGGATCTCACAACCCAAGATTGAATATCCTCCCAACATCCCCCCTAATCCTAGAATCCCCAATTTTGAAAAAATACAACAAAAGAATCCTTTTGTTACCAACCAACATGAGTTTCCAGAAGAAGAGGTAAAATCCTTCCTTTTACTCCATTGTTCAGTTTTCATTTTATGACCCTAAAATATTTCATTACATGTTTATTTAAAAAAATAGGTATCAAAAATATAAATATTATTTTGTTCTATTGGATAAACCTATTCTTAATCAAACTTCCATCAAATTAGTAATCAATATAGTGTTCGTGTGTACAACAAACTAGCACCTCACGAAACAATATTGTTTGTTTTTACATTACAACCTCTCATGGGTGATAAGTACGATGAAAACTATATTTTTATAATATATATATATATATATGATATATATGATGTATTTATTCTTCTATAATTATTAAATAAAAATACATTCATTCTTTCCATTTTTTGTAAGTACGACAACTCCATTTGACGATGTGTGGACTACCGCATCTTCAAAGATCTCATTTATTCAAACAGACATAGAATGTATTAAAAATGGTTTTACAAAACATATATGACATATATTTCAAGATAATTCTAATTTAATTATAATATATATATATATATATATATATGTATATTTCATTTACTTTTTTCATTCAATTCGACGTTAAAACAGAAAAAACGTTTATGCGAACATAATACCTATCATAAACTTGAACGGTGTGTTCCTTTTAATATTGAATTGTTTTTTAGATTGTTATAAATTTATATATACTGAATATATATCATTTTTATATCATTTTTTAAATCCATAAAATATATAAATCATTATCTACATAGTTGGATAAATATTAACAAGCCAAACCATATATGAAAAATAAAGCATATATTACATAAAACGTAACATTAACATGGTTTTGTTAATGAACAGGTAATATAAATTCAAAAATAAATTAAATACATATTTGATATAAAAAAATGACTTTTTGGTATATGGATAATAATATTATGTTTATTGTGTACGTGTTATTAACATGTATAAAGAATGTCACGATTTAAGGTAATGGTTTTCTCGTATCACTTTTATATATGTGACACTTATGATTTATTCCCCACTCCTTTAATTTGTGTGGTGTGTATACTTACCATAAATGTATTATATGATTAATATACATAGATATATGAATATTTACATAGCCCATTGATGAACGTTATTTTACGGGGTTTTTGGTTCAAAAGATACCAAATCGGTAATGTAGTTTGGTCTCAATTTTGCTTCTTTGTGACACATGCCATTTATGGAACAATATTTTTTTTATGAGGTGTATATACTTCCATTTAAAATGTTATATATTTAATAAAATTATTTTTATAATATTTTAGGATTCCTAAAATTTTATTCATTCCATTTTATTAGGATTCAATGTTACCAAATTGGAAATAGTTTGTTGCTATAATCTCATCATTTATCCTGATTGTTTATGATTGTACTATTATTGATGAAGTATTATGATCCACATCTCAAGATATCTTATGAATCCTCTTATCCTATGGTTATCCATGATATTTCCACATATTTGAACCATTTTTCACTGATTAGTACATTGGATGATTAAAAAATTGTTTTAATTAAAATCTAAAATTATTTCCTTATTTAGTCAAAAATTTATTTTATTTAGAGAACCATGTTTAATTAAAATTTTATAAAAAATATATTTCGTTGATTTTTAAAAAAAAATTTACTCATGTTTTACCTTTTTAATAAAAAGGTGTTTAAATGGAATATCCTTTCCATTTTCTGATCTGGTAACTTTTGTAAATTTTTATGGTGCAAAAGGATTGTTTGTGTTATACAGACTTACCTGCCATCATGACCAGCATTTCCTTAATCCTTCTTTTTTAGATTTACAAGATTTTTTTTGAATGAATTTTTTTTAAATTTTGTAAAACATGGGTACATATAAAATATTTTTTTGTCATTCTTTAATTAAATATTTATATTCATTATAAATTTATAATGGACTAATTGATATTTATTGAAATGTATGGTTTTTTAATGATTGAATTGTAACTTGACCTCTAGGAATAATAATTTTACTAATAAAATAGTAAAAAATCCTACTAGAAAAATATAAAATTTATGTTTTCTAAATGTGTACTGATGATATATTTGTATTAGGGAATATATAAATAAATATTTTGGAAATGATTAATTAATTAATGGTATTTTTTAAGTCAGTAATATTTAATTAATTTATTTTATTAATATAATGAATTAAATGAAATATTATTTTCATAAATAGTTTCATAAAATATTATTTTATATTATTATAATTATAATATAATTTTATGAGACATTAATTAAATTTTCAGAGAGTTATAAAATTATATTTAATTTTAAAATTGGGTTTTTAATAAATTATGATTTTAATTAAAAGAAGTATTTTTATTATTCTGGAAATTATATTTAAAAATTAGAGTTCATTTTTGAATTGTTAATTTCAAAATATGGATTGGATGAATTTTTTTTATTTTTTTGAAGTACATGATTTTTTGGTGAATTGAAAAATATTGTAATTTACGGTATATATACATTATAAGCTAAATAAACTATTTATTGAGTCATCGCTGATGTAAGAATCATCATATTGAATATAAATTAATTTTTTATCTATCTAGTTATAATTCTTAAAATATTTGTAGTCTTCAGATATATGAAGACACTAATGAATAAAATAATGAGAAAACACCCCTATCCAACACTATAAAAACACCCCTCACTACCTCTTATCATCATATGTCAAATCTTTTTCACTTGTATAATTTTTTCTTTAAAACCTTCTTGATACTATTCCCCAAATCCAATACCAGGTGGTCTAAACAAAAGGCCAAAACCTATGTCTTTATGGTGGTTCTCAAGGATTTGAATTAAATAGGTAAAAATACATTATCAAATTTTTATTCTCCTTTCAATTATTCTTTTTTTCATATGAAATATTATCCTATCCTTATCCAAGAGGCATGAAAAATATATTATCTTATATATACAATAATTTTATCTTTTTATGGAATCATTTATCGTCATACTTCTTCTCCTCTCCCTTTAATTATAAAATTTAACACAACATCTTTGATGTGTCAATTTACAGACATCATGGATGATGTGTTCATTATTATTAATACCTCATTCATGGATGCTTTCAAAAAATTTAATTTTTGAAATAGATTTTAAATTGTATTATATAACCTCTTTTTTATTCTGTAGTTAACATATATACATAATATTAAATTATTTAATGAAACTAGTTCATGATTATTAAAGAACCAAATAATGATCTAAATGAATATCATTAATGTTTCATTTAATTATTGATCATAATTTCTAATTTTTTTTATGATATCACTTATTTTATTCAAAAAATATTTATTTTATTTCATTCCAAATATAGATTATTCCTTCTATTTGACAATAAAATACTTTACAAACCGACCATAGAAACTATTTAAAGAATGCACCCAAAACAATGGAAATAACCAAATATTATTAATAAATTGGAGGAATGATTTTATTAATTGATCATATAAGGTGTTAAAAAATTAATATTTTTAGGTAAAATATTAATAAAATTATTATAACTATTATACATTATGTTTAAATACTTTTGAGTCAGACAAGAATTAGTTAATCGAGTTCATAATCCAATTTACATTCTTTGGGTTAACCTCATACTTCATTGATTCTATAATACAAATATTTTTTATGATATGAATGTTTAATATTTTTTATTATGTGTGTTTAGTATTAGTATACATATTCCATTCATTTTATTAATTCCCACTTCAATGATTTGGTATATGTAAGGGTGTCCTATTTGAAAATCATCTTTTAAATATCAATTGTTATAAAATTCATAAGAAATATTTTTTATAAATGCATTCATGTATTACAATTATTTTATTATTCTAGGGAATAGTTTTTTAATGGTGGGACTTTAATCTCCCACTAATTTTTTGGGTATTTTTATGTTTGAGGTTAGCTTAATGGTTACTCCAAGTGTAACTATAACGGTTACACCACAAGGTAGCCAAGAGGGTTATATTGTGTGGTAGACATGATGGTAACATTGTAAGGAAGAAATAAGGTTTAGAAATAATATGGTATCTCTGATAGTTACAATATTAATTATGTAATTCCATATGTTACCTTTATGGTTTTATTTATGATTTCTATGTTTTGTGGAAATATGAGGTTCTCACAATATTACTATATGATACATATTGGGTGATAAGTACGTATCGATGAAAATGATTTCAAATGATTATAAGTATTCATGTAATAAAGTTTCCCAGGCTTTTTATTGTATCCCTTACAATGATTTTTGTGCTCATCCTATGTTTTAAAATTCTTTTCACATGGTTTATGGATGAGTAAGAGAAAATGAGAAGCCAAAATGAATGTGGTGAATAATATTAATGAATATATTTTATATTTTTATTTAAAAAATTGGGTTCTGAAAAAATGTATATAGTTTTATTAGTATCCACTTTTTATGCTTATGGGTTGATATGTGAGAATTAGGTCCAAAATTTCATATTTTATAAACCTAAAAGATCATTTGTAATGCTATTAACTAAATTCTAATAGAATTTTATAGATTATTTAATATTTAAATATAGGTCCTTGTAGTTCGTATTATGTCATGGTTTATATGACTAAAAGGGTTAGGATGATATAAATAGAATAATAGAAATTATTTTTACCTTATGTTTATGTAGAAATGATATAACATATTTAGATTTCCATGTTTCTTCATTTATGATATGTGTCTTTAGAATAGTTTTCCTAAGAAGAAAGAGGGAAGATGAAGTAGAAAGGCACTAAGAGGATAATATCTTTAGGAATCCATAACATGGAATAGTGGTATTTGGAACTGAATAGTTTGTGACAGGAATTTCTCAGGTGACGTAGGCTATTAATGGTGGTGAAATATATGCTATAGAACAACCAGATCTACCGTAATGGAAAATGATTATAGTGGAACATTTTATGACGTAACAACCTCCTTACATAAGTGGATATTTTTACCAAAGGGTAGATAAAGGGTGGATTAATTCAATTTAAAGGATATTCATTTTTATGGATTGTTCATATAATCAAAGGGTTAGTCTTTCAATTTATCATTCTAATGGTGAAGCTAACCATTGGTCGTTAATGTTCGATAATATTAAAGATATTTATGAGATCGATGCTTTGGAATAGGAATAATAAAAAATTATTTTCATTAAAATATATTTTCCTAAGGAGGTTTTCCTTAGGATGAAAAATAAATTCTTTTAATTGAAACAAAATGAGGATGATTCAGTGGCCGCGTATAATGTGAATTTCACCCGATTGTAAAGTTACACTCTAAAAATTATCTGGGATCCTAATAGAAAAATCAATCATTTATACTCAAGATTGAAGATAATATATTGAAGGGAATTGGCCTAATATGAATTAAAATGTTATGTGAAACATTCCAATGTGTTAAGACGGTATAAATAGTGTTTTCTGATTTTCATGTGTACTTTGCGAAAAAGAAAAAAAAGTTTTCCTGATGGAATGTGACGAGTAAGAATCAATAAGTGAAATCTGAAGGGAAGAATGTCCAAATTCCAATTTGTGAAAACTGTGTTTATTATAACCATGGGGAATTACTAAAAAACTGGGAAGTGTTTTTTATGTGGTATGTTTCGAAATATGATCAGATATTATCGCGAATACAAGCTTTAGATTAATCATAATAAGAAAACTAAAAAGTAAATTAAATGCAGCGGGATGGGTCATCATGAAAATAATAACCAAATGATAGATCTGAATAATGAAAATAGGCCAGATTATTAGCTGAATGGTGTATTGGGATCCTTTTCAACTACCTTAGAAGATGTGTGGCCATCCAATGAAGTGGTATCATGCACTTTTTGGTTTACTCAAATTCTGAAAATTTCTTCTTTGAGATGGGCTCTACAACATCCTTTATTTATGAATGTTATTCTAGTAATATCGAATTTCACCTCATGAAATGATATTATAACTTATTATTAAACCACCGGGGGAAATATTATAGCAAAAATGGAATTATAAGAATAATACATTGTTTTCTATAGAAATACATTACCTGAAAACATTGTTGTTTTAAACTTAGAAGATTTTTATTTCATTCGTGGTTTGAATTGGATTTCTTTATATCATGCTAAGATTGATTTTAGAGATAAAGAGGTTTATTTTTTGAAAGCTTTTCAGTTTGTATTCTAGAATGCACCCATACAATTGATAATTTACAAGAATTCATGAAACTGTTAAAATAAAAAAATGAAGGGTATCATTATACTATTTTTGAAAACAAGGGAACAGTTTAGATTAATGATGTGTCTGTTTTAAATTAATATCTTGATGTTTTTACTAATGATTAATCTGGTGTTATACCTGAATGGGAAGTTGACTTTTCTATTGACTTGGTTCCTGATTATAAGCCAATTTCAAAACCCCCATATCAAATGCATCATGTGGATCTTCTGTAATTGAAAAATCAGTTGCCAAAGATTCATGATGAAGTCTACATTTATCCCATAACTTCACCATTGGGTGATCCTATTTTCATCCTTAAAAATAAATATGGTTCCATTAGGCTTTTCATTGATTATAGAGATTTTAATAACATTAATATTCGGAGTATGTATCTATTTTCTCGTATTCATGACTTGTTTTATTAGATCTAGATAAATCGTTATATTTCAATGATTGACATGAGATCTAGGTACCAACAGCTGAATTTGAAAGAGGATAACATCACAAAAACAACATTTCATACTATATATATGCATTATGAGTTTTTTATGACCACTGGTTTGAAAACTTCTTCTTCTATATTCATGTATCCTATGAATAGAAAACTTTTTATGAATATTTGGATGTGTCTTTTTTGTTGAATATATTTGGGTAATTTTAAAAAGTTATGAGGATTATGAAAAAGATTTAAAAATGTCAGGAAAACACTCAATAAAAATTAGTTCAAAGGAAAATTTTCCAATTGTTATTTTGGGATGCAATACATTTCTTTTTGTGGGAACATTGTAAAAAAGGATGAAATGAGATAAGATCCTACAAAAACAATAGTTAATGAATGTCCAATTACTACAAATGTTACATAGATTTTTATATTTATTGGATTAGTAAGTTATTACAGATGGTTTGTTGAAAACATTTCATGGTTATTTTTTCCATCTAACAAGGTTAACATGAAAAGGGCATAACTTTTATTGTGAATAAGAATGTAATGTTTATTTTTAACAACTTCAAAAGAGATTGGTTAATGATGTAGTTTTGGAGGCACATCCATGTAATGATGAATTTTTCATCTACAATGATGCTTCATTGGAGGGACTTGGTTTTGTGTTAATTCATAATAATCAGGTAAATAATTATGAATAAATACAACTGAAACATCATGATTTAAATTATCCCACGTGTTATTTGGAATTATAAATTGTTTTATTTCCTTTAGAAATTTGGAGGCATCATTTATATGGATCCACATTGGAAATATATAATGGCCAAAAAAGTATGAAGTATATATTCACTATAAATGAAATAAACATGATGCATAGAAAATGGATTGAAATGATAAAGGATTATTAGTGCATGATCCATTACCATCCTGGAAAAGAAAAAAACTGGCTGATTCCATGAGTCAAAAACATCATGCATCATGAACCATGTTAAATTTTGAATAAGACCCCTTGATTAATGATTTCATGAATTTTGTTTCGAATTTGTTGGTACTGGAAATTTCTCATTTTTGTTTATGGTTTCCGTGCAATAATATCTATTAGATAGAATTAGGAATAAACAGATGGAATACAGTGAGTTATAGAAAATTGTTTAATTGGTTAAAATTGGTAAGTTACCAGATCGATAAAGATTGTGTTTTAAAATTTGGAAATAGATTTGGTGTTCCATGTGATTCATAGTTGAAGAATAATATTTTATGTGAAGCTCTTTGTTGTTCATTTTCAGTTCATCCTATTATAAAAAAGATTCATAGAGACCTTTTAAGAGTATTACTAGTGGGGATGAAATGAAAAGAGATATTTTTTATTTTACTGTGAAAATTTTAACATGTCAATAGGTTAAAGTAGTCAGACAACTATGAAAATTAATTATTTAACTATTTCATGTTATCTATTGGAAATGGGAAAATATATCTATAGCCTTCCTAGTGAGACTAATAAATAATTCTTGATATAAAAATCATATTTGGTTTATTGTGTATTGGCTGACTAAATCTACACATTTCCTTCCTATTCGAGATACAATGTCTTGGGATCAGAATTCTTGGTTGTACATCAATGAGATTTTTACGTTAAATGGAGTTCATATTTCCATTATATATTACTATAATCCTAGTATCACTTCAAACTATTAGAAATTACTTCAGGAGTAATTTGGAAGGGAATTAAATTTCAACACTCCTTTTAATCCTCAATCTGATGGACATACCGAGTGAACAATTCAGACATTGTAGGATATGATTTGAGCTTGTTCCATGGACTACTAGGAAATTTGGGTTCAACATCATTAATTTGTTGAGTTTTCATACAATAACAGTTTTTCATTACATAAAACTAACTTCACATTTTGTGGAATTATATGTAAATCAATGTTGAACATCAGATTTATGGGATGAATTAATGAAAACGGAAGTTTAGGGGACTAGAATTTGTAGATGAAGTGGCTGAGAAAGTGAAGACGATTTAGAAACACATGATGAAATCCCGGGGAATGTAGAAAATTTATGTATATGATAAGAGTAAAAACAATATCTTTCGATGTAGGTGATCATATTTTTCATAGAATCTTGCCATGGAAAATTGTTATGTGTTTTGGTAATAAAGGAAACCTATGTACACAGTTTATTAGACCATATAAAATCCTAGAAAAAATTACACTAATCACAAACCTAGTATATTTTCTTTTAATTTTATCTCAGGTACGCAATTCTTTTTTTAGGGTTTGTTGTTGAGAAATAATCTTCCATATTTATCTCATGTTTGGAGCCTAGAAGTAGTTAAGTAAGAAAAGAACTTTTCTAATGAGGAGAAACATGTCCAAATTATTTACCAAAAAGAGAATGTTTTTCAGAATAAGGCATTCCACCTGGTTAAGGTTTTTTAGAGTAACCACATTGTTGAAGAAGAAACATCGGAATATTAAAATTCTATAAGTGAATGGTATCCTCACTTATCTAATAGGTGAATAAAAATTATCGGGATGCAATTTGTAGAAGGTGGGGAGAATGTAACAACCCATGATCCTATAAATAATTTTATTTCATTCTAGAATTAAATATTAAAATTCATTAGATATTTATAATAGAATGAATTATTTTTATAGAAATTAATGAATTTTTATTAATGGAATGGTATTTTGATCCGTAGGAATAGTAATTTTGCAAATACAATAATAACCAAACCTCTGAGAATAGAAATAAAATTTATTTATCTTAACAGTTTAATCATGGTATATTTATATCATAAAATAGGTAAATAAATGTTTTTGAAGTGATAAATTAAGTGTCAGTATTTTTCTATGTAATAAATATATAATTACAATTTCATAATTAAGTTAATGATTTAATATAAAATTTATTTTCTTAAAATAGATTTATAAATTATTATTTTATTGTCTTTTGATTATATTATAATTTTATGTTACATTAATTAATTTTTCAATGTGTTATAAAGTTAGTCAAAATTTTTAAATTCGTATTTTATTAACAAATTATTATTTAAATTAAATGTTCAATTTCTTATATTTTGAGATCTATTTTAAAAAATGGAGTTCATTTTTGAATTCTTCATGTCAAAAAATAGAGATTATTTTTTGTTTTCATTTTATAAAGAAAATATAGTATTCATTGAGTCATCACTAGTGTAAGAACCATTGTATTAAAATTACCTCAATTATTTTAATATATTTGATGATAGTTATCAAACTATTCATAATTTTGGTCCAATTAATAAACTAATGAATAAAATAATTAGAAAACACACCTCTCATTCACTATAAAAACCACCCATACCACCTCTTCTCCTCACACCTCAAAGCCATTCTTCTTGCTTAATTTCATCCCAAATCCATTCAAAAGACACTTTCCCGTGTACAAGACCTTTTGGTCTCAACACAAGTCTAGAACCATGGGCCTCAAATAGGTTCACAAGGAAGAAAATTAAAGAGGTAAAAATCATCATTCTTTTTCTTATCTATTCTTTTCAATTATTTTTTTATTATACTATCCTCACCTCCCCAATCCAATAAGCATGAAAACTCAAATATCATTATATACTATAATTTTATCATTCTTATAGAAATATTCATCATCAAAATTATTCTTCTCTCCCATTTATTTTAATAATGAAAACATTGTCCGTGATATGTCAATTTAACGACATCGTGGATGATGTGTTCTCAATTTCTTGTACAACCTTCACAGCTATTCATAAAACAATTTTAATGGTTGAAAAAAGATTTTAAAGTGTATGGTATATTATCTTTTATGTTCTATTTTTGAAATATATACATAATATTATATTATATAGAGAAACTAGTACATGCTTATCGAAGAACTGTCAAAATGATCTAAACGAATATCATTAATGTTTTGTCTAATTATTCATCATCATATCTAAAAATAATAATTTATGGTATCATATAATATTATAGAAACATATTAATACAATTTCATTCCTCTTTTTCAGTTTCTATTCCATTCAAAAAGAAAATACATTATGAACTGGCAACGGAAACCATGTCAAAAATGAACCCAAAACAATTGAAATATAAAAATATTATTAAAATTGGTATAATGTTGTAATAAAATGATCATATAAGGTGTTATAAAAATTATTATGAGTATTTAAATTATTAATGACACTAATTTATCTATTAAATGTTGGTTTAAACACATTAACATTAATACGAAATCGAGTTAAGGGAGTTCTTAACTCAATTTCCATTCATTGGGTTCACATTATACTTAATCGATTTATTCTTTCTATGACTATTTGTGTCATCAATTTTTAATATATTAATTTTTATTGTTTTAATTTAGAGTTATTATACCTATTTCTTGAATTTTTTTAAATCTCACTTCAATGATATGGTATATTCAAGGGAATCCTTTTTAAAAATCCTTATTTAAAATTCAATTATTAAAAATTCAAAAGGAATGTTTTAATGAAATTATTCATGATTTATTATTATCTTATTGTTCTTTAGAATTTTTTATAATGATGTTTGGGACCTATATCTCCCTCCAATGGACTGGTAATTTTTATGTTGGAGGTCAGTCATATGGTTACACAATGTTTAACTATTATGGTTACACCATAAGGTAGTTGTGAAGGTTATATTGTAAGATATCCATGATTGTTATATTGTAAGGAAGCAGTGTGGGTTAAAAATCCTATGGTATCCATTAGGGTTCAAATATTAAGTAACTAATTCCCCATTTTACCTTTATGGTATTATTTATGTTTTCAATGTTTTGATAAAATTTGATTCTTTTATAATGTAACTATATGATTCTTATTTGTTGAGAAGTATGTCTTTGTGAAAATGATTTCCTATGATTATATGTATTCATATACTAATAGTTTTTATCCATCTTATTATATCAATTAATAATAATTTTTCGCATTCCATGTTTTAAAATGTGTTTCCCATGGTTTATGGATGGGTAAGAGAAATTTAGAATCCAATATGAATGTTGTGAAGACATTTTCTGATTAGTTTTATTGCATTTATTAAAACATTTATATTATAAAAAAATTTATATTTTTTTAGTACTATAAAAATTGTATTCTTATGGTTTTATATGTATGAAATATGTATGGACATTATAAAACTAAAAACCTAAATGATAATTTGAAATGTAAGGTATTTAATTATAATGTAATTTATTAGATTATTTAATGTTTATGGCCAGGCCCCTATAAATAATCTGTGATTTAATTTTTTAAAGTGTGTTTCAATGAAAAAATGTTTTGAAATTTTTCTATGTATTAAAAAGTGTTTTATAATGTTTTCAAAGTTTCCTAATTTGTTTTCAATGAAATATCATAGATTTTTTTTGACAATGTCATTAATATCCCTTTTGAAGTATTCATATATATTTTAAAATAAAAAAAGTTCATATAATTATTTATGTTTTAAAAAGAATTTTTTCAAAGTGGAAAAAATATTTTCTTCAAGAGATGATTTAAATGAATATTTTATGAATTATTTATAATAAAATAATCATTTTATTGGATTTATAAAAATTATTTTTGAGTAAATGATATTTTCTATTTGAAATGTTCCTTGTGATTATTAAAAATACCTCTCCATCTGAGATGAAAAAATTATTATTCATTATGCATTACTGGGGATATGATCCATAAATACTATTCACCTATTTTCTTGAACAGAAAATGTTTTTATGGAATAGTTTTTATGTCAATAATTTCTCTTCCATGGGTTATATTATTTTGAAACATGAATCTTCTCATAGTTTATGCTTTCATGAAATGATTATGAGACCTATATATTTTCCATAGGTAATTATATGTTAAAATTTTCACAATACCCATTTCATTTCATGGGTTATGATATAAATTTTATGAAACCCATAACTTTTTATGGGTAATGACATTATAAGTGTTATATTAACATGTGGAAAATGTATTTATGATTTTATTATATGTTGGGTGGGACATATATAACCCTTCAATTCATTGGGAAATGATTTTTGTATCATTAGATAATGATGGGAAACAAGTTGATAGTCTTGATCCACAATCGGAAAATAGTGTTTCCTCATCCAAAATGAAAAAAATATGTGTCCTAATCCAAAATGGGATACATGTGTGTCCAAACACACTATAGAAAATAGGTGGTTCCAAATCCACTATGGGATACAGGTGTGTCCTGATACAAACATAGGAAACATGTATTTCAATATCATCTATGTTGATGGTCTTAGTAGTTAACCATCACACGTTAAATGGGGGTTTATAGTTATAATTGTTGGATACTTACATGACATGAACCTATGGTTAATGATTAATTTATCACCCTGATGATTCATGTATTATAAACTTCCTATAATTGTTACATAAAAATTTATTGTGATATTTTATATGTATTTTATGATCTCTTGATGTTATAATGTTGTTATTATGTGCTTATTCTCATGTTAAGCTTAAATATATCCAATTTTTACCCATATTGAGCATTTCAGCTCTCTCCTTTCTTATGATTACCTTACCTAGGATATGAAGAAAGTTTCTAAGTAGGTTCACAAAGGGGATGATCTTTAAAGGGGTTTTGGTTTTCTTTCACCGTGCTATAAGATTTTGTTTCCATTTTTTCCAAATACAATAAACTATTATGGTCCTAGTGCATGTATTTTTGAATTTTTTAAATATTATTATAAAATGATGTAATATCGATGAATGATTATCCGAGGTTGCTATAAAAATATATATTCTATATTTTATAACCTATCTTTTACTCTTATTCAGAAATTAGGTCTCTAGAATGTTTTATTCCATTAGGTTTTGTGTAATGTTTCATAAGAAAACTCTTTGGAATCTTGATACTAGAATCCCTTAAAGTATATCTCACTCCCCCTGTCTCTTTTATTGAAGATATCTCCTTTAATAAGGATTTATTTTAACAAAAAAATCCATTTATATAGGTTCATACATACAGTATTTTTTAGTTTTTTAGAATGTCCTATAAAAATATACATTGTTCCTTATGATGTAATTTTATTTTTAGAAATGGATATAACAAATGCTCTATAACCCCAATGTAATATATGAGAAATAATAGATTTATTTCCATTCCAAATCCGAGAGGGAATATTGGATTCTACATTTTATGGCACATATTATAGTTTTTATGTTGATATTTCTAATTTGTATCCCCCAAATGACAATGGTAGACAACCATGAGTCATCATTGATCTCACTATTTCAAATATGGTGTGGTCCCTTAAATCAAATTTGTAATTCAACTATTGGGTATAAGGAGTAGTTTCATGGTATAAAATCCCATGTCCCCATAATAAATCATGGATGTTTTGATCATGATATTATCCATAATGGTTTGAGAAAATTTTATTTATCATCTTACTAAGATGGTTCTCAAATTCCTTCTTATATTCCATGAATCTACAAATGGAATCTGAATTATACCTCATTAACTAGACATATTCATATCTACATAGATCATTAGTAAATTATATTATATACATGTACCCAAACCTTTATTAATCTTGAAATGGTCTAAAAATATCAACATGAACTAATTCAAAAATCACCTTAAATATTTCACAATTTCCCTTAAATGAGTATTTGGTCATTTTTCATGTAAAAATGAATGACATACACCATGTGGTATAAGTTAAAAAGAATAAAAATATTAATCTTGGTTTTATTTAAATCAATGATTCTCATTTACATGACCATGATGGTGATACGATTATTCGTTGCGGTTTGATTCATTTGAAATAATATCATTATTCATTTTCATTACATGGTTCTTATAATCTAACACATAAATACTGTTTTTTAAATGAACCATAAAATAAAAAAAATCCTTTTTAATAAAAGAATCATTTTAGTTCTTAATGATAAAAATAAATCCATCTTTATGTAGACTGGAAATAAAATTCGGTAATAGATGGATAATGATAAAAATATTTGGAAACTAAGATCATTCTTATCAACAACATGAGGTAGAAGTCCCCAATGGCCATAATAGTAATTCTATATATATTGATTTCCCACATGTCTATATATGATAGATTAATTTCCTAGAATATAAATTCTACTTGTAATTGAATATATATATGAGAACCAAATTTTTTATCTAATGCACTATTTTTATAAACATATAAATTTCAATTGATAAAAAATCAACCTAAATCCCAAACTTTCTCCATTACATGGGTGCAGTTTTTCTTCCATTTACCCATGTAATCTCATTATATATATATATATTCCCTTCATTTTACATTGTTCTTTAAATTTTTTAAAAACATTTGTGTAGTGGATTTATATATATATCTCACTATTATAAATTTTATTTTTTTCCATATTGAAGAACACATTTCATATTTCATATCATTATCAACTTGGATACATAATTTGAGAATTTCTTGAAGAGAAATATTTACGTTGTTCCTTGTACAATTGATAGAAAATATAGAGAATCTAGGAGGGAGTGACCAAAGAAAGGTATTAGTTTCTAGTTTATCAGGATGTTTAAACACTAGAACCTCTAGGTGTTCAATGAAGATAATGAATTTGAGTTTTGTGGAATATTTGGATCATATTCTCTAAGTTGAATTTGAAAACATGCATTAGATTTCTCTTAAAGTTCCCATCTATATCTCTCCTCATAATATAAATTGAGATGTTAGATTATGATATTGGAATCCATGAGATCAGGTTAATTCATGAGTTTATTAGAAATAGATGAAGGCCTTAAAAATTAAACATTGACAACATTTCTTGATTTTTTGTCATAGATAATTAAATCTTTATCAGTTTCCACAATGGAAAGCGGATCGATCATTGTGGATTTTGTCCTGAAGAGTTTTTGTACATGGAATAACAAAACCCATATTCATCTCAACCATTCTACATTGTTACTAACTATTAGAATATGTTCCTTTTCTAGAATTGAACATTGGGATATAATTGTTGGTGATATTTTCATTATTGAGAAATATTAAAAATAGATTTTTAAAACTTTTTGCGATTACATATTATGTGATACATAATAATACCATTAATATTATAATGCCACCCCCTATTATATCACGCTTCAATAGTTGTAAACAAGGAACTCAGAATGTCTCATCTTATAAAAAATTTAGTGGGATGGATCTATATTTCCCTTATTTATGATCTATTATATACCCACAAAATCCATAAAAATATTTTTTAGGTAGGAAATATTGTCCACTACAAATTTGTTATTCTAGGGATCATTGAGTGGACATTCTATTATTTAAATTCTCACTAGGATTTCCTCAGACCATTCCTATAAATTTATATTGAATATAAAATGGTAGAAAAATTCAATACAAGTTCAGTTATTTCAAGTCATATTCATTGTTTTATATCAAAAGTAATTAAAAGTCCATCAGACTATAGCCTCAGTTAATGCATTAAATATATTTTCATCTTAATTTATATGATGGATAACCTAATGACTTAGTAATAACAAAAGGGATATTTTTGTTATGTATGAAATATTTCATATCTTGTCCATAAATTTACTTATTAAAATTTAGTGTGTTTTAGTTTAGTGTTTTACCATTTATTGATAAAACATTCACATATAATAATTTTATTGGAAGTCCATATTTTCATATTAGAAAATTTATTTATGTCATCATGGACTTGTGTCGATAAAATAATATATGAATAAGGATGTAATGAATAAATAAAAATTACCTTATCATAAGTGTTTCTATTGATTGATTTATTGATAAAACAATAAATCAACATATGGACCTAAGTAAAACTCTGCAAAATAGTCTTGGATTGAGCTACAAAATTCCACCTATCAACATGTGTGGCTCTTTAGTTAGATTAATTATGATTCTATATTCATTTGACCCTATGATTGCTGGGATACCCCATTTATTAGGTATGTTTGTAACAAAATAGAAGGTGAGGGAGACAAAGGGAACCGTCAAGTGGAATTTCAAAAACAACCTTGGACAAACAAATCCAACATAATAAATGAAAATGGATTGAAATAACAACCATCATATTTTACCAAATAATAAATAATTGAAACCCATGAAATAAAAATAAATTAAATTAAACAAAATCATAAAAATCTATTGTCATGGATCATGATTTTTCAAACATATTCAATGATATCCACACATCCCCATAACAAAATTATTCATTTATCTAAAATTATATCATAAGAACTCCAATTGATATAACAAAAGATATCACTATATTAAATATAAGAAAATGAACGTAAATAAACTCTATGAATATTGTCAATATTTATTGTACTCAATTTGGTATCCAATATTATATCATTTAGAAAATATCCTTTGACAGGTTTCATATGGATTTAATAACCAAACTATAACATTTCATATTAAAATAAAAGAATTATATTTTTATGGGTCTCAAATGAATGATAAATGTTTTTAGTGATTTATAATTTTATTTTATAGTGAGAAAGAGACACGGTGGGATCTAGAGGGAGTTCCAAAATGTTGATTTAATGAGATATGTGTTTCCCCATATACATTTCTTTTGCTCATCTTGCACTCTATTAGTTTTGGAAAATTATTCTTTCGTGGTTCCAATTAATTATTTCAAAAATTAAAATCTATAGAACTTTATTTTTTAGACTTGGGGAGGCTTATAGCCATGTAATACTAGTACATGCATTCATGGTAAGGATGTTAGTGTTCTAAAATCATGTAGAAATTGATTTTTCAGAATAATGGGAGTGGGTAAATTGAATCTGCATATGGTGATATATATTAATGAATCATATTAATGAGGGATATCTAAATACTATTTTAAAATCATAAAATGTATTCATAAAGAGATTTCACACTATTTACTAGAAGATTATTCATGAGGATATGAATCATATGATAAATCATAGTTGGATATTGTTTTTGGTGGGTTCTTTGTGAAGATAAAAGGTGACCCCACCAATTTTACATGTTTTTTCTACTATAAATTAGATACATGAGATTATTTGTAATTTAACTATAATTTTAATATCTTATACTACCATTAGTATAAATAATGCAGTTTTCGTATCTCAGAGAGAATGAGTATTTCTAAACCACAAAATACCATATATTATGTCTTTGAGCTACATTTTTCTTATATTCTTATCTTGAGAGTTTTGGGTGTTGGATTATGATGTCTCATTGTGGTGGATAGAGTAAATTTGTTTCCCTATATTGCTACATTTTTTTGGGTCATTGCATTTCCAAAAGTTAAAAAATATTATCTTCACATTATGTTCTAGTAAGTTCTTCCAGAAAGGGATTTTTTAGAATCAGTTAATGGTATCAGTGATTATGGCTCAACAAGGCTCAATGTACTCATCCACATGATCATCATTAATGATATTATCTTTGATCATTATTTTTTTATGGGGAGTTATCTATTTTTATAGGAATGATGTTTTAAGGGAGAATGATCAAGATTAAGAAATTTTATGTGATAAAATTATTATATTAGATGATGTAGATGTATTTTTTTTCATAAGGTCTTAAAGATTGAATTGAATGGAATAACAATATAGGTAATAGATAAAGTTGAATGGGAAATGTTTATTATGATTTCACCTAGTTGGTTTTGCATTCCTCATGAATGTAACATTTCGTATGTAATCACTGAGGTTTTTTTACCAATGTGGAATTTATGAATGTGATTATTGATATGTATGAGGATACAAATATAATTAATAAAATTTCAAGATGTGGTGGATATTAATTATGATAAATTTAGAAAACGTAAAAGTATGACCATGTAAACGCCTTCATCATGATAAATATTGAATTGGAATCAGTGGGAAAAAAATTCATCATCTAGTGTGGGATTTTTTAATTTTTTTTTCACTCCCAAAATCTTGTGATGTGATCGTTACTATTTCTAATAATTTTATTTATAAGTACGACCTTCTTTTCTAGGAAATTTATGTTCTCATTTTGAATAAAGAAATGTGTTTGGGTGATTTGATGCACTATCTGTAGTCATGTTCTAGTGTAATGGTAGAGTATATTCCATTAAAGAGAAATATCATAATAAATAGAATGAAAAACGGGTATGAATTAGAAGTAAATTAATTGGAGATAAATTTAATGTCAAAATTACCAGAAGACTTCGAATCCAATGAAGGAATACATGAATCATAGACTTAATTATAGAAATTAATGTTATTTAATTTCTATAAATAACACAACTGAGATAATTTATTACTTAATAATTAGCGTACATAATCTATTGGAATCATGGATCATTGATTTTGGATAAAAAATTAATTTTACATACAATAGGGGGATCATGAAATAATATATTTCTAGAATATTAAGTAAGGTTCATCTTGTGGATAATGACACTCTTTGACATGAACCATCCTAGGTCACCCCAAACTGGTCAGCCGAGCCAGAGTACAATAAGGCCTAAGAGTCTTTCCAGATCATCCGGGGTTGGAAACTATTGTTGGGGAATCCCAGAGTTTGAGTGTGTATTATTTATACTTACATATAATAAACATTTTTTAATGAAAATTGAGAATATCAATATAAATAATAATGATGAAACAATGAAACAAACCATAAAATTGAAATGAAATTAGATTTGAGCCTGACAACCAAATATCACCACTTAACCTTGAGGGTGACTCTCTGATTCAAAATCCCTACATAGATTCATGATTATCCGAACAAAGATGGAATAATCACTTTAATATATAAACATAGATTAATGTATAGTTGTGAGAATGGAAACTCAATAAGTGTTCCCAAGTAAACTATTCCAATAGAATTTCTATTTAATGGAATATTTATTTACCAATAGTTCGAAAGACAATATATAGAAATATGATTTCAAAATTTATTCTATAAAATTAATGGTTTATTTCCCTCATCATTTAAGACTGACTCCTCTTTCATAAATTTTCTGTTAAATCATTTGAGGGAAGATAAGGAAAAATAAATAGAGAAAACATAATAAAGTGTGATGAATTGATATTGAAAATAATCATTGTGATATCCACATGATGTAAAAATATCACTTTTTCCAAAAGGTCTCACCAAGGATTCGATGGAGAAAAACAATACGATGTGGGAAATCAGAAAGCAGCATACAAGAGCAAACATACCAAAAGTGTAACTTAAATTATCTATCATAGATAAATGAGTTCTCGGGATCATGGGAATACAAGGGAGCTTTGGGGATAATCTAGAAGAAGTTATCATATCATCCATCATCCTTGATATCCTGATGTAATAACTATATGTCATGTTGGGTGGTACCCTTCTTAGCCTAACCACATAGAATATTCACAAGGTAGGTAATGTCCATACCAGGGGACTATATCTAGAGTGTAATATGAATATTGTATAGTAAACATTATTAGATATTACCTTATAAATTATATGTACCCATTATATGTCTATAATAGGGGTAGTACATAGAGAAATAAAGTTTCAACGAGTCCAAGTGACACCCCTGAATCAACCCAAGGGATGTTATTTTTGCATTGAAGACAACATTTAACAAATGGTGTTCCAAACTAGGGGATATCCACTTTCATTAACAATAAACATTTAATGGGATAGATCCCAATTAGAGTTTTCCTAAGAAAAACTATTTTCTATGTTCCAACTGAGCCTGATGAATTTTTAAACTGAAAACCCATATTTAATGGAATCAAATAAATTATTTATAACTCTAAAAACCACTCAAAAACCCACTTTAGGAACTCCAACCAGAAGTTTCGATCCAAGAATCATTTAAAAATATAAATCCTTACTTTTAAAATTATATACCACTCATAGGGGATAAACACTAATATTAACAGACACTCAAAATGTAAATAATAATAATAAAATTTCATATTATTTTATATAAGGAGAAATTCACTTAATTTCATATCAAATAATTATTCTGCTTATTATATAGCAATAATTAGTACAAGACATGGTGTGAAAAGAAATAAATTAATGAACATTTATGTTCAATGGTCAATGAACAAGGGAACCTACCTCAATCCTATGGAGATTTTACACTTACCACTTGGAAAAACTCTACAATGTCCCAAAAAAAGAACAAACACTCAAAATAAAACACAGGAAGACAGGACACTCAAATTAAAACCAATGAAACATGAATCTGATGCCATAAATTCCATGGGAGAAGTGTAACTGAGAAGAAAATATGGGTTTAGGATAAGAAGGATGTAGAAAGAAGATCACCTTGAATATTTATCCCCCATACATGAAGACATCCCTTAGAATCACCATGGAAAGAGGATAGTTGGTAGGACCAAAAGGGGAGAACCCACTTTAGGGGTTCATGACACAAATGGTAGAGGATAGAGGAGTTTTTGATGAAAATCCATGATGAAAAAAGGGAAATAATCATTTTATATGTAATGTGGCCCTAAAAATAGTCTGGTTTCATTTTTTGGGAAACAAACTGGGTGTCCCTCACTAGACTCAAAGGAAACATAAGTGGTTTGTCCACATGACTTGGGAAACCTTGCACCAACCATGCGGTTTGGTTTTGTCAAAAAATATTTGAACCATGTGCATTATACATGCACTGTTTTAACTATCCATGATTATGTCATGCCCCCTCATCCATTGAAAACCAATACCCACATAATTACTCTAGGGATATGAAAAGTTAGTCTCTAACCATGACCTACTTGTGAAAGTCATACCATGCAAGTAAAAAATGACCAAAAAATGAGATCATCGTTAGAGAATCACACATTTTCCACTTATCCAAGTTCAAAAACCATGGAATAGAATAAAAATATCTCAAAACAAAAATTGTTTATCTAAAACAACCAAATCTCAAGAGAGTGTCCAAGAAAAAAATGATAAAACAAAATAGAAGAGAAAAATGAAATCTCAGATGTGAAAATGCTCCCCATGATTATGCTTTCATCCCCAAGAAACCCACAATGCTTCTAGTTGATCAGGTAAAATAAAATAATCCACACTCTCACACAACTAAAATATTGAATCAAAAATAAAACATGTTCACCAATAGAAAACTATTTACACTATTATAGGATGTAAACCATTAAACATAATCCATTTCTCAAACCATAATGAAATACCCCAAAATATTATCCAAACACCTCACTACAACCACCACTAACAATACTACTCCAAAACCCAATAATTATTTTAAAATAAAGGAAACCCAATGCTATAAATCATAGTATAAGAAGGTATAATCATTAGAGACCCAATCCAGGGGAATATAAGGAATGATAGGGGTAGAAACAAGGGTTATATTTAACAAATGTAAGAGTCCATAGGGGTTTCTATGAAAAACTAGAGTCTTAATGAAAATCCGGAATAAAACCACTGATGAGACACTAGTGATTGAGATAAGAACAACTACTAAAAATTCTATAAGGAACAATATAGAAAAAACAAGACACAAAACAAAACACACTTCCATTGTGAGATGGAAAAATTCAGAATTCACCAAACATTGATTATATTAAAATAGAACATACAAAAATATATACAATGACATTATTTATTAAAAAAAGGAAATGTGGTAAGATAAAAACATTAAAATGAAGAGAAATTATACCGAAATCCCCTAAATAGGATATTCACCTACACTATGTTCACCAAATTTATTTTTGAACTTTTCCAAAATAGAGGCTTTAACTACACTATTATTTTGAGTGCCAGCCTTATAGAATTTATAATGATAACCTAAAAAATCATATTTAGTAAATGTAAATATATAACATTCCCATGAAAACATTGTATGACCCATCTTGTCATAGTGATAACTCCACAGGGTCATGTTCCCAGAAGAAACTAATGAAATACTCGATGGCCTCTTAATTCCACCACCAACACTTTTATCTTCAAGACACTTTTCATCTCTTTTATAGAATACTCATTAGTTATTCTATAGACATAAGGAGTATTTATTGTATCTAGAACCCATTCTAACACATCCTAAATCAGAAATCCTTACCTCACAACATCTAAAAAGAATGTTAGGCCAAAATCTGAACCATTAAACTATAGATCATGATGAATCTGGTTCTCAAGATGTTGATATTTTAGAGAATCATGCACATCCTAATTTAAAATATAGCGGAATAGAAAAATTAAATGGTACTTTAAATCCAACACTAATCTATCACCTTGATAATGGAATAACATATCTATCTCCCCCCAACCATTAGGGCCTTTGAGAAGTACTATTGAAAAAAAGACTTTGAGAATTCCCAAGAGAGATATCATGAGTCTTGGTTCTAATGACTGACTTCCACCACTTCTATCTAAAACCATAAAGAGTAAACATTCTGATCATTACCTTTATTGACTCAGTAAACGTATAGAAACCAAAAATCATTTTTATTTTTTCCCATCCATGCTTCTTCTTCAAATGGATCTTCTTGATAATAAAATAAATGAAATTTTAACTTCCAAAACTCAAGTGGAAATACTATAGGTAGATCTACTAGAGGGTCATCTAATGATGATCCACCCATAGCTACACCCTGAATGTCAACTGAATATTTCATGGGGTCATACTCTAAACACCATGGATATAAAAACCCAATAAAGACCAAATAATAATTAATAACTCATCACAATTAAATACCTAATGTAAAAAATAATACCAAATGAAATTTTTTCCAAAATAGTTTAAAATATCTCATTTACCCCCAATTCATGAATAATTTTCATAACAGACACTCAAATCTATTTTATACCACTAAAATTTATTATATTCTATTATGAAATCCGAACACTTTTCAATTAAACCCCATTCCCATTTTTAGTCAGAAATTACATTATTAAATATAATTTAATGAAATATATATTTTATAAAAATTCAAATTATTTATAAAAAATTTTACTTGATATTTCATTAAATTAATCAGAAAAATCATTTATAATTTCCCAAAAACTAAAACTTCGTCATTTAAAAATGAGCATTAACAATTTAAAACAAGTGTTTTAATGTAATTTTAAATTAGGGAGACCCCAAATAAACTCATTAGTAGGAATCCAATGTCACTAAATGACTTTTTCATTTAGTTGGTGGTCGTGTACCAACCATGCCACCATCACATAGTGTCTTTTAAGAGCACATACATGGGATATTAATAAATTTCCTAACCCTAAAATCTCTCTAGAACAACTAACCTACCTCCCATTTCATTTTTATAATATGAAACAACCCACTAAGATTTCCCCATAATCTAAATAATTTAAATTTTATCAAAATATAAGACAAAAGCATAATAAAACTCTAAATAATACTTATGATGGCAACATAAGGTTCAGTATAGAATGTGTCAGCCAAATATATCCTCATTAATATACACCAAGATCTGCAAATATTAACCCTTTAATATAGAAATTCAAAAAATAAAGAGTTCTCTAAAATCTCATCCCTCTAAAGAACCTATTTTGTGATTTCATTTTTTCACAATCCAACTTTGGTTGACCATGAACTAGTCACCCTAGTCAGCCCGTGAAAATTCTCATGAGGCATTCCCCATCTTCCTACGTCATTATCTAGTGCTAAGGAATCACAGAGTCATGCTTGTAATTATTTCACCCAATATAAAATAAAAACATTAATAGAAAGATAAACTATAAGAACAACATCAATAAGAAGGACCAAATAAAGAAACTACACATAAAACTAAAATTAAATAATAACTTAAATAGATGACCACTAAATCTCCATGTGACCCTAAGGGTCACTCTCTGATCCCAAAACCCAATGTTTAAAAAATCAAAGATATAAACTACACACGAGTTAATGAGTAGATATGTAATTAATTTTGTTAGTATTAAAACATAGTTGACATGCCTATGTATTCTATTTCAGGTGCATTTACTTTAAATTGAATATTCATTTACCACTATATTGAAATACAGTATATAAACATAGATTTCATACAATTCCAATAAAACTGATGATCTATTTCCCTCGTCATTTGAAATTCACTTTTTTCAGAAAAGTGGAGGTTTGAGAATTCGAGATAAAAGATGGTAAAATAATCAGTGAAAACAAATGAAATTAGAAAGCATTGTTTTTCATAATATTATTTCTGATAACCAAAAGAAGTACAAACATTCATTTGTACAAAGAATAACACACTAAGGATAGAAAGGAATCAAAAAACGATGTGGGAAATTGAAGAACATCATATAAGAGAAACCATTACAAAAGAGTCACATAAAATATCCTCCATGGAAAAATGAGTGTTGGGGAACATTTGAATACCAAGGATCCTAGGAAAAATCTATCAAAAACTATCTCTCAGTCCATCATATTGGATTTCCAAATTTAAACCTCATCTCTCTTTATTGGTCACAACCTACATGGCATAACTGAGGGGAATAATCCCAAAGCAGTGAAACTCCATTCTATGGGACACTAGAATAGACTTAATACTAAACTAGTACATCACATGTTATCATATATTATAATAGTTCTCTTATGTTACTACGGTATGTCAAAAAATGGGGTGATAAAAAGATTAAAAACCAATCACCACATCCAAGTGTCACCCTCGAATCACCCAAATGTATGGTACATTTTCTATCAAGCCAACATTTCATAAGAGAAGTTCCATACCGAGGACCACCCATTTCCTTTATAAATAAACATGGTAAGGGACACATCCCAGTGGGATAGTTAAAATTAAGCCCCATTTTTAATGTAATAATTGAGCTTCATGAACTTTTCAAGTGACAACCCATTTTCAAAGTGATCAAAAAACACCATTTATAAACTGAAAAACCACTCTATACCATTTGGGAAACTCAATCCACCATTTTGGAAACAAAATGAATTTACAAAGATAAAACAATAATTTAGAAACCAAAAACCCATCATCAATTATTACTAAGAATTTTATAAAAAATGTAGTGTAACACCCCAACCCTAGAAGCCTGGAGCTAGTGAATTATTTTATTACATTGGCATGATTACAAGGAATCAAATCTCTAAGTACCTATCATTTCGGTAATATTTGATAACGAGATCACATATATGGAAACCATTTCTTTTGGGAAATACACAATAATACACGATAAATATTAAAATTAAATAAATTGCATCCTTGAAAGCATATCCAATGATTTCTTCATTATAACCTGGGGAATATAAACCAAATATGGGTAATCTCAAATGATCATTAAGGGTATGTACAAAATAATAAATAATTAATCAATGAGAATAAATGAACATTGAAATACAAATAACAGAGAACACGGTCAATTAAATGTATAAAATGAGAATGAAATATATCCATAGATATTTCAAAGAAAATTAAAATGGATGAATAATGAATTAATCTACATGATGTAAATGATTTATAAATGGATCTTATGTTTCTTAGGTACATGGACCGTTTACCTTCAATACCTCTTAGAGAAACGATTACAAAATATTGGGTAAAAACCCATCTTATTTGGCCAACTGATTCACCCCATGAGACTACCAATGTATCTAGGGGAAATCAATAATGGGTTCCCAACCATTTCATACATACACAAATCATTCCTATTTTTTATTAATATAATTAACAATGTTATTTATCAAATATCTATATTGAATAAAACATATGTATTTATCAATAATTCAATGGTTAATCAAAAATATTTCACCATGATCATTATATGTAGAATTAAATATGGATTAGGTCATAATAATTTTCATTACATGAGAAAATAGATATTACAGAAAAATTTAATGAAAAATAAAAATGATCGAATATAAGTGGCTTTTTCAGAAGAATGTAAACATTCAAAAAAGTATGTGAGTTTGAAATGGTAATCATTAAAAAGATTTAAAAATTAATAATCATTATGCATTCCAAAGTGTTCCATAACACTTTGAGACACTTTAAATCATAATACCCATGAAGTAATAACATTAAATGAAATTATAAATATCATGATAATATGCAGATCCATGATATAACATTTCAAATGGTAGTATTTCCACCATATAAAGGTGAATTTGTAGACAACAAAAAATAAGTATCAATGTAATGTAAATTTGACACAAAATCACTTACCATGGGTTTCTATTTAGTTCAATGTACATTAACATCATGCATAATGATTTTAATTAGGTCACTAACAAGTACCAGAACTGTTGGGTAGAAATTACGTTAGGTAACATTGGTGCAATTTTGGGTTGATTGTGTTTGTTTAAAAAGAGGTGTCCATGGTCATTTGTTGATTTCTATTGATATTTGGGAAAAAATATGTCAAAAAATAACCATGAAAAAACAATGGATTCTATGGATATGGTAAAAAAAGATCATATACAAGGTGGCACAAATTACGAGTAATTTAAAAAAGTTTGGGTCTAAAAATTGGAGAATAAAGAAAACTGACTTTGGAAATGATTGTTTTTTGAAATTGTTTTGCAGGTTTGGAATGTTGCGCAAAAACCATTATTAAAGGTAATGAGATAAAAATATGGAAAATGAAATAATTTTGGGCATGTTATTGTAATTTGTGAATGTAGAGTTTCCACGAATAAGACTTGTGCATATAAGACTTGCGCACTTGGAGAAAGATACATAATTTGCACATAGGGTTAGAAAAATTCCTATAAATAGGAAGCTACCCCCACCCCCTCATTAAATTATACACAACACTTAGAGTGAATCATAGTTCTATATTATGAAAGTATTGAGTTTTGCATAAGAAAGGAGTTCCGTGAATGTAGTGAGTCACACATAAGAGTTTCATGTAAGAAAGGATTTACATATAAGAAGGGAATCATTCATCTAAATAGATTATCACACAAGTAGAGAGTTGTGTGAATGTTTATTTTCTATGAAAGAGTAAAAACATCAGCCCAAAAAATTAATGTTTCACACAAGTCACCTTAATGTTGCATCAAATTTTTATGTTTCCTAGTACATCTGTGGTAAAGCAGTATTCATCAGTAGATGAAAGAGGAAATTCAATAGAGTATCTACAGACCATTGAGGATGCATTCATTCCTAAAGATGAAGATTCCTAGATGTCTACAAATAGTGAGTGGATCCCATACAATAGAAGTGATCAACAGAAGAGGAAGATGAAGATCCTTTCAACTGGTAGTGATCCAGAGAAAGAGACCTAGGGGTGACACTTAGGAATGCAGTGAGCAGACCCTGAACATTGTAAAGGTAGTGAGCCTGGGCATAAAATTGGTCTATACCAAAACTTTCAATTGGAAGTTTGATTTAGTGGATTTGGTACATTAGTACATTTCCATGGTATGATCCTTAGATGTAACCCAATTGGGGTGAACCAAGTAAAATTGTTGTTTCATGTGTATGATTTAACTTTTGTTTATACATTCCTATTGGAGAAAGAGAGGTGTATGTTTTTTTAACGATGAAACAATATCCAAAGGGGTAGTAGTTTTAAACTGCAATATCCTAATTCTCCCCCAATCTCAGTTTATTTGATATAGTGGGACTAATAACAACAATAATCATATTTATAATATCCTATATTAACTTCTTATAAAATATTATTATCTTTTTTAGTAATATTTTAATATATCCAGTATTTCAGGTGTTTAATTGCCGAGTATGTTGAGTATATTTTAACTTGTTACTTGTTTTTTCTATTAATTAGATCATGGATTAATCATAACCAGAATGTAAACCACAATTTAAAAATTATATATTTCTACTATATATGTATTTATAATTATCCACAATATTTTGAGATAAGAAATGAAATTCACTATTCATGGAGATGGTAGGTCGTACGTAAACATCAACACTACATTCATCTTTTTTTCATATTAATAGAATGAAAATAAAATTTAGTATATGTATATTATAATTATAGTATCATATCTATGTAATCTATTCTTTATAGTTTTTTTAAAACCACACTTTATACATTCGATGTACAGTGTTAATGAATATCATCACATTAAGGGGGCGGAAGTCCACACTTTCAAAAATGATGTTATAATATTCCCAAAATATGGAAATAATAAAGATATATTTAATATATAAATTAAATTATAATAATTAAATTCTAAATATCATATATATCATATGTAAATAGAGTTCCTATCCTAATTTCCAACAAGAGAGGTGGTAAAGGAAGAGAAAAACATTGTTTAATGAGGTGGTAGTTACTTTGTTTCATGAGGTGGTATTTCCCCGTACACATAAATTGTAAGATTGATACCCATTAGATGGATGTATGTTTAATTTTATGTCAAAAAAATAACATGGAAACATATTATTATATTGAGGATACTATTTTTTATTAAATAATTAAATAATAACAATTGGTAGAGTGTAAGACGAAATTGAATTAAAGAGCATGAGGAATGATGTTGATTCTTAATCAGGTAACTCCTTTTTTGTTGGAATTAAAGGGATTATTTTGATATATTTAGGACTAAGGTGAGGATTCTAGGTTGAGTGTATGGATGTTGAGGATCTATTTGGGAAAATACTGGTTGATCCAAATTGGGTTTATAGGTCTAAGGAAGTGGAATTCGAGGAGGAATTTTTATAGTGGAGGAGTGGCACTCAGGTAAATTTTTGGAAATGTAATTCACCATCATTTTTCATATAGAAAAAGTCCCAAATAATGGTCTAAATTATATGAAATGGGTTATAGGGTATAAATATTTCTAATAATGGATTTTTTTAACTTTTTAGGTAATGTTTTACTGTATGTTTATGGTTTTGTCCTTTGTTATGCTTTATTTATCAATTAACATTGTAATTAATTTATATTAATTTCACTAATATTTTTGTTTAAAAATTATGTTTAACATATTAGATATTATATGTTATTATAATTCCAAAAAATAGAATCCATTTTACCATATTCCAAACATTGAAGTTCCAAAAATTAATTTAAATTTAATCTTGTAGATGGGGAGACAATGCACATTTTTAAAGTAAAAACTTTCCAATGATTGCAATATTTTTATATCCAATTCAAATGTGACATTGATTCTATTGAAATAAATATGACAAATTTTTAAAATAATATTATAATTAAACATTAAAACCATTTAGAAATCTAATTTATCCTTATAAATAATTTATATGAAAAGGCATTTTTGAATTAAATATCTTTATTTTTTGTTCATATTTCAAATAATAATATTATTTTAATATATAATATATGTAAAAGTGCCAAAACATGGATTTAAAAAACATTCATCTTTAGAAGTCATTAAAATTTCCTTTATAGTAATATTAATTTTTATATGAAATATTGGGTTTTTCTTATCTTTTGATTATAAAATCAATTGGATTAATATCAAAAATATTTTATTGAATAACATATATATATATATATATATAATGTTATCTTCACAATGTAATTTTAATTAATTTAATTTTTTAGGATAAAATAGCTTCGTGAGCATAAATATAAAAATATTTCACTTTAAATTCAATTAGTTATCATTTTCATTTCTAATTAATTTGTAACAAATTAACTAATTTTATATTTGTGTAACAAAATTATTTTTAAATATTATTAAACCATTTTAGTAGATACTAATTTATTTGATAGATTATATAATATAATATTAAATAACAATATTTTAATAATATATTGTTGTTCCGTAAAACATGGTGTTTCGTGTAATGTATGTTACAAAAAAAGTTTCTCTATCATGTAATGCATGATAAACTAGTCTTGCATCAATTGAAATATATTAAATCAATTAAATATATTTAAAATACTAAATAAATTATAAATTCTCAAGATTTTTTATTCTCTCACGCACTTGGTGTTGCGTCTCATACACGATACTGAATTGTATTTTCTTACTTTAGGATTAGGGTGTTACATTATCCCTAAAATAATTAAATTGAATCCCCATAATATATACATGATCTTGTTAATTGACTGATTTTTTAAAAATAAACTATTATTTAAAAACCCATATCATAAATATGGTTAATATTGTATTTTCTTAATAAGAGAGAAAGGGATGTACAACGGTTCTATAACATTGTCCCATATTATGAGAATATAGGTATGAAATAGAAACATCAATTTGGGAGAAAAATATAGACATAAAGTTCTCATGGAGAGTGGTAGAGTACATGTTCATATTAAAGTGGTTTACCAAAAAATAATAAACCATAGGTGTGGATTAATTCCATTTATATCATAACAATATATGATAACATGACATCAATTTTTTCAAGACCATTTTTTCAATAGATTTGAGAAATTATTTCACACTCTAAAGAATATCAGAAAATATATGTTTCTATAAGAAAAATATTTTTCATCTGATTATTCATTGTATTATTCCTACTTTATATCTTATCAGATGTTCTTTCATAAGATGATATAATATATTAATCTTTGAAAACTATTCCAAATATCAACACAAACCATTAATAAATTATTTAAATTTACAAAATATAATGATCTAACACTTTGTTAGGAAGGTCACTAAATTTCCCAAATAAACTTATCATTAGCCTTAAATCAACATGAAGAGGATCTTTAATCATCACATATCAAATATGTGAACATATACATTGTGTATTCATTTGAAAAAAATTTATACTTGAATTAGTATAATTCTTGATTGAAAACATTAATTATTCATTATTACATACCTAAAACACTATTTATTGGATATATTCTACAAATCTAAATTTTTGGTAGACTCTATCAATGATATCAAAACACATTCTGTAAAAAAGTGACTAATTAGTCGAAAGGTATTAATCAAATATCCAAATCAAAAAGTTATTTATCCAAAAAACATTATCTCATCATTAATAAAATATTATGGGTTATATTTCACACACCCTATATTTTTCAAAAAAAAAAATAACTTACTACTGAATATATTTTCTTTATAACATTCAATATATTATTTAAAATATTTTATAAAAATTTATTGTAATAAAATCCGTACATGTTTCATAACATTTATTATGAGGACGTCACTAATAACATTCATTTACAACATTTTTCTTAGTTCCAAATACTGAGGAAAATAAATAATTAAACATCAATTTTGTTGATAAAGTAAGCCTGTCCTTAATGTCATAGCTTATTTGGAAGTATATTCCCTTGATTTGGGGGAAATGTTATTGTGTAGTTCCACATCTCATTAATGTTATAACAATTAATGGAAACTTTTTCCTTCTTCCCATTGCATTATTTTTCCTAGAGACTCTTTTCTCCACACTTTTAACAAACACCCTATCCATTCATGGATTTTAAAGGGTAGTTCTTCCCATAGTTATCACATATGGAAAAATAATTTATTCCCTTCTTCCCATTATCTATTAATTTATATTCTATTATCTTCTTCTCTTTCATCCATTTTATACCATATTAAATATAGAAATCATTCTATTCCATGATAAAAAATAAAAAAATTTGAATCGTATGAAGAATTGATTGGAGACATTAGTTCCCTTTAGAGGGTGGTACTATGTCCTTAAAATAAGTGGTCAATATTTCACTCCTTGTTGTGTATAAAATCTGTTTTATACTTTGATCACAATGTAAAGTTATCCCTATACTCTACCAAAACAATTTCCTCATTTTTTATTAAAATAATTAACATACTCTTCTTCTCGTATTATCGGTCATACGGGAAGTAATTATTAAAAAAAATCTCCTTAAAATTACTACATTCCATGAGTTATACTTTCTTATCACTGTTAGTATTATGGAGCAAGGACCACCATTAATCTACATCTCCACTGAGAAAATACATTGAATGTTTAACTTTATCCTTCAGTTCCATGGATATCACATCCATATACTTAATCCATTTATCTCCCTCTATTGGGTCAGTAGTCACAATATATGATTGGGTCCTATCTCATGTAAAGTTATCCAAAATAATAGATTCTTATAGTAGAATAGGTTTCTCCATTTGAGAAAGGATAAGTGTCCTAACCTAATTATTCTTCCCAAATATATCCATAGCATTCTCAATTCCAATTCCAGTTGTATTGGTTTTCTCACCAGGGAAATATCAACATTTTCCATGTGTAACAATAGCATTCTTCCTTTTAGGTACCATTTATAAATAATTATATACATCGGAATAGATCATAAAAATATGTAACATAAATTATAATATTAATACAAGTGATAATCATAAATTCAATAGGTTTTCCATAACTAATCTCATAATAATGAACATGGTTTCCTTGGGAATATCATTACTTTTAAATCCCTCATAAGGAATTGTAAAGGAAATGATAATTATCCTAATTATATCTCCTATGAGTGTCAATATATGTGTGTAGTAAGGTCTATTTTTGTGTACCAGGTTACTCTGAGTCTAACCAGACACACCTTGTCAGAGTTTCCACTCCTTGGTACATATGATCCAGAACCACAACAACCTACAATATCTAGATAAAGATGTATTACATGGAATACCCACATAATATGTACCTTAAAAAAATTATAGGTTTTTATTCTGTACTTATCCTCAAATTCCATCTTAGGTTTATATTCCATAATATATTTATTCTTAATCTATTTTCAAAGATTACTACTAAAATTTCTCTGATACAAACTATAACACCCTGACCCCAGAATCTTGAAGCAATTGCATTATTTTATTACATTAACATGATTACAAGGAATCAAATCTCAAAATACTAATTAGTTTAATAGTAATGGAAATCTAGATTACTTATTTGTGACCCATTTTATATTAGAAATAGAAAAATAATACATGATACATAATAAGATGAAATAAATTGCATCCTTGAAAGCTTATTCAAAGATTTATTCTACATAACCTATTGAAATGAAACCAAATAATGGTGAGATAAAATGGAAATTAAGGGTAATTAATTTTTTTGAAATAACAAATCAAATAGAATAATTGAACCTGGAAATATATATAACTGAGAAAACCTATCACTTAATCCATGAACTATGAATGAATTATATCCATAGATATATCAATGAAAAATTAAATTAATGACTAATAATGGAATATAAATAATGAAAATGATAAATTATTAGTCTCCATTATTCCTATGTACATTGTAACTTTACTATCCCAACCTTTAATAAGATGATTTATAACATATAGGGTACAACTCATCTTATTTGGCTAATTGTTTCATCTATGGAGACAACCAATTTGTTGAGGGAATATCTATAACTAAGCCCTCATTCTGTACTTCTCCAAATTATTTCTCATATATAAAATAATTTATTTAACAATTTTTCTTTTAAAATATCCATATTTAATAAAATATACATATTTATCAATAATTCCCCAATTAATCATATAAGTGAAATAGTGAACTCCGTATGTGAAATGGTATACGGTATAGTAAATAATTATATCCATTACATTACAATATTTATATTCAATATATATTTACTGAACAATAAAAATTATCAAACTGAGGTGATTTATTGAAAATAGTGTTAATAATCACAGAATTAAGTGTTGTTTTAAAGGTAATCATTAGAAATTTGTTTCAAGAAAATAATATCAAGACATTTGAAAGTGGCCCATACCACTTTGAAGCATTGAAAATTATAATACCCTTCAATGAATAAAATTATATGAAACATAAAATATCATTATAATTTAAAGACTCATAATATAACTTGTCAAGTGGTATTATATACACCATATGAAGGATAACTGTTGCATAAAAACAATTAAGTCTCAATGGAATGTTAATTGAGACAAAATCGCTTACCTTGTGTTTCCTTTTTGGATGAATGTCATTTAACATCCAATATAATTGTTTTAAACAATTCACTAACCAATAAATGAACCATAATGATATTTATAATATCATATATTTACATCTTATAATATCTTATTATCTGTTTGATAGTAATCTTTTATCATATCCACTATTTTAGGTGCTTAATTGCCTAGTTTGTCGGGTATGTTTTGACTTGTAACTTATTGTTCCTATTTACTAGATCATGGGAAAAAATATCCAAAATCTAAATTTTTATTTCAATATAATATATATCAAGAATACATTTATTTAGAATAATCCATAATACTTGGTGATAAGGAATGTAATGCACCGTTAATAGAGACAGTAATCCATACGTACACAAGAACACTACTTCCGTTTCTTTGTGGTATTAAGAAAATGAAAATAAAATTATATAAATATATATATTATAATTCATGTATCTTATCAATTTCATATATGTTATATAGGATTAATAAATCCATCTTTTATACATTCTGTATATAGTGGGAATGAATCATTTCGCTTTGAGGGGGCGGTAGTCCACACTACCACAAACGATGTAATCGTATGTTTAGATGATAAAAATAATATATATATGTTATAAATAAAAATTTTATAATAAACATTAAATTAAATCTAAAATATATATTATATATAAATATAGTTTCCATCATAATTCCCCCTATGATAGGTGGTATGGTAAGAATGAATAACTTCATTTGGTGAGGTAGTAGTTTTTCCAATAAATAAAATGAATGTTCATTTCCCAATTGATGGAAGTGTGTGTAAGTGTAGGTAAACAAATAAACATAAAAACATGTATCAATATTTAAGATACTATTATTTTTATATATGGATGAATTATGAATAATTAAATGGGTGGAGAAAGAAATAAAACTAAAGAACACGAGGAAGGATGCTACCTCTTAATCGGGAAATGCTTTTTTGTTTTCACTAAAAGGATTCATTTGATGTATTTATGAAAATTTAGAGGATTATCAGTTTAGGGGAGGGATTTTAAGTAGCTACTTTAGTAGAATGTGGTCAATCCAAATTGTCTTGAGATGTGCGAGGAACTGAGTGGAGAGTAGGCCTTTTTATATTGGAGGATGGGTGACACTCTTATAAATTTTTGGAAAGGGGATTACACCCACATTTTTCCTATGAAAAGTGGATCCAATATTCATATAAAAAACAATATAGATTTTATAGTCTAAATTTTTCTAGAAAATTGATTTTGGACACCTTCCTAGGTCATTTCGGCCCTTAGGGTATGGTTTTGTCTTTTGTTATGATTAATTACTCCATAATCGATGTGATAAATTTTTAATAATTTTACTAATATTTTCAGCTAATAAATTAGTTTAACATACAATAAATTATAAATTATTATTATTCTAAAAATGATATCCAGTTTTAAAAATTCCAAACAAAGATGTGGTATATATTAATATAAATTTACTCCCGCAGACAGGCCGATAATGCATTTTTTAACGTAAAAAAATTAAAAAGATTTTTAAGTTATTATATCCAAATTAAAAGTTAAATTGACTCCAATATACTAAATTGGATTAGTTAATAAAATATAAATCTAATAAAACTCTAAATCCATTTAAAAATATAACTTAACCTTTTAATAAAGTAATATGAAACAGAAGTTTTAAATTAAAATTAATTATTTTTATTTATTCATTAGGAAATAGAACTTCATAGAAAAATATCAAAATATACCCTTACGTAATTCCTCTGTTATTATTTCAAGTATAATGATTTTTCTAAAAACAATATTTATAAAATTTCCAAAAATTGGATTTCAAAATTATTCTCCCATAAAAGATAGTAAATCTACCTTTATAAATATTTTGATTTTTATGTGAAATATTGAGTTTGTTCATATCATAAAATTATCGAATATATTGGATGAATATAAAATATATTTGGTTGAATAAATATATTATATTACATTAATTTCAGTCAATAATTTTAATTCATTTAATTTATTGTGATAAAATAACATTGTGTGAATAAAAATAATTCCATTTTCCTTTATATTCAATTGGTTTTCATATTCATTCCTAATTAATTTGCAACCAACTAATTCATATTATATTTTTATAAACCATAGATATTCATGTGTTTCTGAATCCATTTCCTAACTACTAATTTAATGGCAAGGTTATATCATATTATATTAAACATTAATATTTTAATAATATATTTTAGTTTGTTAAAACTCGGTCTTGCGTGAAACACATGCTACTGAGAAATGTCTCTTTGGCATGTAATGAAAGATAATATGGTGTTGCTTGTATTGAACTATATATAATATATTTAATTTATTTCAAATACTACATAAACTCTAAATTATCAATATATAATATTATCTCTTATGCTAGGTAATTCTATTTATACAGGATACTAAATACAATGTTCTTACAATAGAAATTTTGGGGTGCTACATGTGGTGTGAAATACTTAATAAAACAATTTATTTCATTTAAATTAATGGGGAAAGTAAACAAATTTAATATAAAATAATTATTCCAATGATTATACAACACTAATTAGTGAAAAAATGGTGTTAAATAAAATTAATCAATGATTTTTTATGTTCAAAGGCCAATGAAACAGGGAACCAACATCAAAACCAAGGTATTTTGACAATGAGAACCATGAAAACCCATGAAAGGGTCAAAATAGGAATGAAAACATAAAAGGAACCAGAAGAATAAAAAAATAACCATACTAAAAAAAAGATAAAAAAACTCTAGACTTCACAGAACATAGTGGAAGAGGAACCAAGAAGCTAATATAACGAAGATAATGTCGAGGAATAAAAAATTAACAATAACATTTTTATTCAAAACCTGATGAAATACCTTAGAATCGCCATAGAATTGTGTGGGGAGGAGTGAATTATAAGGAAGAATCCTCTATAAGGATTTATGACTCAAATGGTGGAGGATAGGATGTTTAGGGTTAAAATTTAAGGAGGGGGGAAAGTAAAAAAAACACATTTTTAACAGAATTGGGCATTGTGCCTAGTTTGGTTTCGCGGAATGGGGAACCATGTGACAACCGTGCATCCATTATTGGAATCACAGTACAACTAAATGTTTTGGCTATATGTTTTGGGAAACTGTGAACTGACCATGATGTTTGGTTCTGTCAATAATTTTAGAACCATTTCCACGTTTCTCACACGGTTTGGACTAACCGTGCTCAATTTGTGCACGCTTATCCAAGGGAACTCAATACCTAGAAGGCTATTCTTATGAGATTCATAGTTATACTCTAACTATTTGATACCCAAATGAATAATAATATGCAAGATGAAAATAAACTGACAAGGAGCATGGTATTAGGGACCCATATGTTTTTCCATTAACTGTGCACACAAACCATGAAACTAAAGAAGAACAAACCAAAACTAATAAAATTAACCAAAAATTATAAACCTAAAGGGTAAACCCTAATAGAAAGTGAAAAAACAAACTAAAATAGAAAAATAAAAACAAGGATGTGACCCTCTACAAATTTTATGGATATAAGATATAAATTTTAGTATCTAAATTTTTTTTACAGAGAATCCTAGAGTTTGTAAGATACATTGTTAATGGAAGTACATAATTTTTATTGGATATTTAGATAATACATGGTTTTTATCATTAATTTCATATAGAGTGTGTAAGATCAATCAGAGATTCTTAATGGTGGCCAGTGGTGTCTAATATAGAATGTAGCATCTTATGGGGACATTGGTTGTCTCCAAAATGATATCATTCGAAATTCTGGAGTTATGGAATTACCTTGTTCAGAATATGAGTTATAAGAACATGTTAGTATTAGCAGTAATGGGATAATTATTTTTTTCACATGGATTTTAAAACAAGAGAGTGTTCTACTCTAGGAGATCATATAAAGGTTTAATTCATTACAAATGGACTCACATATAACTCTCAGGAGATAGGGCTCATATATTTAGAAAATTTTGGGTCATGCTCCATTTTTTCTTATAGCGGGTCACTGCATTTTGATACCTTCATAAAATTTTTAATACATAAATATAATTATAAATTATATATAAAACATTTAGGTAGTGGAAATTAATTTTCAATTTAAATCCATAGTTGAGAAAAATGATTTAATTAAGCTTAAGTACATATGGATTGGAAATGGGGGTGAGTATATTTACATGGAATTATATTGGTTTTACAAAATAAAATGAATTAAGTTTATGAGTACTATACCCAATAGATACGAATAAAATGGTATAGAATATAATATAATCTATAAATTGAATGGGAAATCATATAAAATATAATTGAATATGGGATTATATGAGGAATTTTAGACTAAATCGATCAATTGTTGTGCTTGTAACATTTTCATAGTCCCTTTTACACCAGTGGGGTATGAGATTATATAACATGCATGATTTGTAAAAACATTTGTTGTATCAAATATCATTTATTTTGAATTATAACCCATGTATAGAGTTATTCCAATGATATAGAGAAGTATGTAGAAATGTATTAAACCTAATTCCACAATGTGTATAAAGTTATAAACAATGGGTTTTTACCCTATGATAATAACAAAGACAATTTCATTAGAATCTAAAAGGTTATCTTCATTGATAACATCTTCTAGAAGGATTAGAATTTATTTGATTATATGGTTGAGAAAAAAATTAAATGATCTTAACTATTAATATATAAATGTTATTTCAAAAGTTTTGAATATTTCAAAATTTTTATAAAGTATATAGATTTTAACAGAACCAAAAAATATAGATATACATAAATTCTCAATAAACGTGGATCCTTGAGGTAGTTATTCAAAATATGAACTTATAGAATTAATTTTTATAAAAATTGGAACCATTGGTTGAGTTTTTGAGGTCTACTAAGATCATATGTAACATAACAAGACATTAGAAAAATTTATTTTTGAAAAAATTTAATTTTGTTTCTAGCTTGCCTTATATAAAACACTATACACAATAGAAAACAATGACTTGGCTTACATTACACACAAATCCCAAATTTATGGGACAAAAATGTATTATTAAAATGTTATAGTTTAGTATAATAAGATATAAACTAGTATTTATGTTGATTGTTTTTAATAGTATTAACTAACATATGATAATACATGGTTGAATTCATTGGTTAAAAAAATTTGAAAATGAATATAGGATCCAACTAAATCTATAGGAAATATTTTTATATCGATTCATTGAAAGGATTTTTTCCTATTAAATTAAATTAATTAAAATTATTTAATGATTGTAATGAAATATATATGTTATTTATTAAACAAAATATTTTTTATATCCATCAAATAGATTTTATAGGCATAAGATATTAATAAATCTAGTTTTATGCTTAATTGTTTTTCTAAGAATGTATTTTTACCACCATTAAATGGATAACTTATTTTAAATACAATTTATAAAAGTATTATATAATACATTTTACAAAATAAATATCTTCTCTTAAATCATAACATAACAATTTGCATTGTATAAATTTTTGGTAATTTGTTTATAGTTTTATTGTTATCGTGAATAGTGGAAACTTCTAAATGTTAATTGAAAACAATTTTTTTCATCATAGAAATTTATAGTTTGATATTATAATATTATTTGGTTTTAATGCCCAATTATTAATGTTAATCATTTAATCCAATGTTTTTCATTTAATTTAATTTTTCATTGAATTCTAATAAAAAAACATTTTAATCTTTTTCATGTTTTAAAAATTAATAACTTGTTTCTCACCCCATTAATTGGATTAATTATAAATTAATTAAATAAAATTCTATGTTTATAATTTAAAAAACATTTATTCCATTTTTTTAATCATTGATTAAAAATTAGTTAAATGATTTATTTTATTTTTTGGTATATGAATTGAGAACATAGTAATTTTTTACAATTTTTACATTTAAATCAGGTAATTAATGGTAAAAATAATATAATAACATTATAAATTCACTATAAAACGTTTCCTAATATCATTGGATAAGGAATTTTAGACCATAAAAATCCATATTTAGAAATTAAAACCTTTTTATTCCACTTGGGTATGAATATAAAATTTATTATATATCATTAAGAGATGTGATAAAAATGTTATACTCATAATTTTAATAACTATATGATTTGTAATATAGGAATGAAAAAAAATATAAATTATACTATAAATATTAATTTTATATCTATTAAATTTTTATTTATCATGATATTTTATTTTTAATTTTCTGATGTGAACTAATTTATTTAAGGCATTCGTAATAATGATGCAGTATTTGATTAATCAATGAAAATATATAATAAATGATACTAAAAATATTAAAACAAATATATTTTGACCTAATTATTGACATATATAAATATTACATATTACATGGTCATTTTGGTGATATATTATAAGTGTTTCCCCTAAGTTATCATGTGATTATGATATTTTTAAAAAGATAAATAATGAATAGTAACCAAATTGACATGAATGATACTTTAATATAAATAATATTTCATTAAATGATTTAAAATTTGGCCGACATACTATTATAAGGCTAAATATTTCATCAATGATCCATTTGGGGTTCTTTTTCTATTTTATAGTATTATATTATCCCTAAATGAGTAAAAAGACATGTTGTGACGGTAAGAGTTAAAAGGTTTAACTATGTGCTAAATCCAATAGATAAGTTTAATAATGTTACCTAAACATTTATTAAATAACTTTTGTGTGATTATTTCAACCCCTAATCATTATATATTCAAAATAACTCACTTTTTATTTATTATTAATATAAAACTAATTTATATTAATTTAATATTTAAAATGATTCCAAATGTACCCCTCATATATCTTATAAAAAGGAACCTTCTCTATCACTTCTTCATAGCATATTAATACTTCTAGCATGACCCAACTCTCAAAATATCACCTCTAGACATTCTTATTTATGTTCTGAAGGTTCTGGTCTTCTTAAAATATGTGCCTTACGGTCCCTAATAAGTGATCCAAATGAGTTTTTCCAAAGAAGAGGTAATCATCTTTATGAAACCCTTCAAAATTATTTTTTCTTCTACGTATTCTTTAGTTTTTTCCATAATAAAGTAAAAAATCTTGTATCATCATTCTTTTGAGATGTTATTATGATTTTTTGACAACTATATTCTTTCTTTTATCCATCATATGAATAACAGTATCACCATGTGTGTGTGTGTGTGTGTGGCCTATCGTCTCTATGCTAGGTTGTGATTTTTTTCATAAATACATTTTTTTATCTATATAGTGATTAATAAAATTGATATAAACAATAAATATGACATGATATTGATTTTTTATAATTAATAAAAAATCTAATTCCTCGCTATTTTACTATTGAGGTAATGATATCTTCGATCATGTGTACGTATGATCAACCGTCTCCATGATGAAATGAGATTCATCATCCACATTAATAATTCAATAATGATTATAAAAATGTATATAATGAATAAGATAAAACATATAAAATATTAATTCTAATGTAATAATATATATACATATATTTCATTTTTCTTCTCCCATTCAGTATGATAACAAAATAGAAACATCAATCATGCGTACGTACGACTTTCATTCTTCAGGAATAGTCTATTTAATTTCATATATATTATATATATATATATATTTATATAATAAATATATATAATACATAATTAATTTTTTATATTATAAAATAATGTAAATCATCATATAATTAATAGGATCGTGAATAACAAGTCAAAACATGTATGATAAAACAAAGTGGTTTTTACTCCAAAGGTTGCATTAACTGCGAATCGTAAATAAAATGGTAATATAAAGTCAAAAATGAATCATATATTATATCATAAATATTATTATGATTCAATTATAAGTTGATAATATTTTTAAAACCACTATATAAGAGTTTCATACACATACATAGGGAATCATACCTAAGGGTAATTTTCATAATCTTATTAATATTCAAGATTGTTTATACATAAGTATCTACTAAGGAATATTTACCATCCATGTCCATGTTTCATAAAAATATATTCCAAAATATTTTTACTATAATCCTACATATATTTTAAGTCTCGTACCCATGTCCTCATTTCTACAAAATGGTTTGAAAGGAATATTTTTACCAAATTAATTTAATTTACAACATTGTAAACAAAAATACTAAAATAGTGTTTATTTTTAACTTATACACCTATTTATGATGGGAATATTATTTCATGATGATCGATTATATGGATTGGGTTTTTTTGAAATCGATCAACATCAGGTATATCATATTTGAATGGACTTCAATGGGTTTGTTCACAGAGCCAAAAACCCCAACGATTCTCACATCCATGATTCATGGATCTTCCTTCCATAGGTATTAATTCATTGGATTATTTGGCCAATGACACTTTAGAACTCACATTAGTTGAGAGGATGGGAACATAGACTCATATCACCCTTTTAGGGGGGAATTGTTTGCTATTTTTGTACACTCTTACAGATTTAATCTATGTTCATATGTTCCTAAACACTTGGTTCATTCCTAATAATGTGTATGAGGATTACCCCTATACAGGCATTTGATCATGATTACACATTCGTTCTCAATCATATGAATGTATATGAGGTTCTCTATTGATGGAAGGATCTATATGTATTTTACATTCTCCATCAATTTCACAATTTTTGGATATATTAGCAATTACCTTGTTGTTCAATTAGAAACCATTGGTTTTAAGCCTATTGGGATGGTTCTCTAGGGTTTATCATCATCCCGGGGGGAGAGATTTTTTTATGTCCGTTTTGAACCCATTAGATTATATTCTAACATATACTATTGAGAAGAATCTGAACCCATGTAGTTCGACATGGCTTTACTAGACACATCACCTTCTAAGTTCATGTGATAATGACCCGACTATGTATTTTAACATCACAGGTAAAAGACATATATTATAAACTATGCCTGAAAAATATGGTGTAAGATGTAGTCTGATCCATACTGAGATACCATGAAGAGGTTTGGTCTCCTCAGTTAATGTGACCCCACCGAGAATGTGATCCCAGAAATATTAGGGTGATTGGGGTCTTGTTTGGACCTCATAAAGGCTTCTTAAATATCTGAGATAGTTGGGAATCAATGCCCTCATAGTTTGGTATGATTTGGATCTTAATCTTTGGAGTAATCTCATTAAGGGATATAGAATAGGGATTACACATGGTAGCATCCCATTCAGTTCACAATTGGTGACTATATCTGTGGAGAGGGCCCATTTTAGAAATTTAATCAGGGCTTACACCTCCTAGGAGGCCCATTTGATGTTGGGTCTCATTTCTATTTAGATATATCATTTCATTAAGATCATAAAGATGTCATGATCAATACAAACCTCTATGTGAGCATAATTCATGCTTGGGGTGAGAAACAATTTGAGGAAGTGTATCCGAAGATTGAACATCCCACTTCAACTACTGGGATATGGTACAAGAGCTTAAATGGGTCGAGAGAGGGGCTTTGATTGAACCTATTTCTCCTCTTGTCTTCATATTTACGATAGTCTCATTTGGTGATCTATCAAGAAATGTCCTAGGCTGAGGTGATACAGAGAAGGATTTCCACCTTCAGTAAAAAAAAACAGGGGCATGCATTAATGGTAGTGTCTGATATTTGGTTTCAAGGAAAGGGGAAGAATATCCACCATTATCTCTCATTGAATGGAATGAAGAGTGGTTCCCCTTGATCCCTAGATTGGGTAGGTGAATGTGTGTATCCCAAGGTTGTAATCCTCTTTAAAGTGGGAATGAAAAATCATAGTTATTCATGTCGCCAACCTTGTTGTTGGGTTAACCAACATGACTCCACTTACCAGGGGTATGTAAATTTAGAATGGTGCACTGATGCACTTGTTGGTATCATCACACATGTCCAGCGGATTTGGAAGAAGATTTTTTCGGATGTTATTGGACTATCTTTTGGAAGGACATATGATGACATGAATGATGTATAAGTAAATGGATGGGGTTGAAGTGTAGAACTCTATAGTACACCCCATCCCACAAACATATCCTTATGCATGATGGGGTTTCCTCTACATAAAATATTACTATGTGGGTAGGGGGACCATATACATACCATGGTGGTATGGAAACCTGGTTTTGATTTTTGAAGAGCATTTTTACATGGGGTTGGGTTCCATCTTAAGATAATGATGCTACATGAGGCTGAATTCCATCCACATAGTGATTTTTACATGAGTAGGATTCTTCCCACATAGATATTTTCAATTGGGGAAACTTGATTGAAATGGGGGAATTTACTCTATTCCTTGCGAGAAATACATCCTCATGGGATATGGGGTTTTCATTTTTTAAATTATTATTATTTTTTCCTCCTAACATATATGAGGTGGGTTTTACCTGTGGGAATCATAAAAAGAGTCCATATTTTTTGGTGATCTATTCATCCATTCATTATTCAATAAATAGTTATTGTCCTCCCACTAAATTCCAGTTGATATACTTTTTATAGGGAAGTGGGGAACTTGATACCTGTAAAACTAGTTGTCTGAGATGATGTCTTGATACCTATTTTGTGGAAGCCCATGAAAGCAACCTATCTCATGGATGAATTTTTTAGAGGGCATGCAAGGAAATATCTATGATGGTGAGGATAACCACCTCAGTCCAGAATATGACTTCATTTCATTCGTGGGTGGTCAACAACCTTACGAACCATTTGAGTTCGCAAGGCATGTTATGTTCATGGTTTATTTTTCCAACTCATTCCCAAAAACGATTTTCTTTCATTTGTAGGGAACAAACCACTATCTCCTTCATGTGAACTTTTTCGTTCATTTATGTCTCGTGAAGTGGATTTCTATGTGGATTGGTGGTCCACAAATAATTTCTACTTTGAGAAATGAATTTTTACTTATCAATTTTAACTTATTCAAAATTAATTCCATCAACTATTTCATTAATTTTTTTTCCTTCCTTTTCAAAATATGCAGGATAATTCCGATTTTCCTTGAAAATATTTTAGGAGCAAATGAATTCCCTCAATAGAACTTGGTTCTGATCGGGATGAGGAGTAGGCTATATCAATGTAGAAATCGGTTCGGAGTTGAACTGGTTTTTGGTATAAGGTAGAGCTCATAAGGGGAGAGAATAACAATATATGGCGTGGGAGGACATTTTACATTTATGATTTTATTAGTGGAATCTTCACTCCCTTATATAATCTTAGAAACCTTGCTTCAAAGAACTATATCTTTTAGAGACACATTCACCCATGAATTGGAACATTGAATCCATGAACTGAATCGACTTCATCGAAAAATGGTGTGTTTGGAATTCTGTATAGTGGGTGTTTTGGTGTTGCTCACTTTTTTTTGAGAACTATGTATTTGGAATACAATGACAGTCCGGCCAGAGATTCATGGGTTTCCATGAAATATTGGTTCAATGATGTTGTCTTTGCAGACTATTAATATGTGTGGATTTTTCAATTGTCAATTTTTTTAGAAAATAACTTCCTTTTCATGGTATTTTGATGTAGATCATTATGGATCCTTCACATGTCACTTCTTCTCATGTTTCCACCATTTAAAATGTTGATGAAAAGAGTAAGGACATGATATAAACTTTCCACAATAAGATCCTTGTCAACCTTTTTAGACAGTATCTTGCTAAACTTCTTTGTGAAGGTAAAAAATAATATCCAATTTCCATTATGCTACTTATTTTTTGGATTTCTTCATCCATATGACATGTTTATTGCATCACCAGTCTTTCCAACCGGCCCAAAACATTTATAATTTATAATAATAACATTCCTTGGGCCCTTATTTTGGAAAAGGTATGATACATAAAGAAAATAAACGTTTTTGTGTCTTTATTGAATTATACACCTCGGTCCCTAGAGTAAACTCTGTGAGGACTGGATGGAAAGGTTTATTGATACTAAAGAATTGGACTGAAGGCTATAACAAATTAACAACATGGATGGTATCAAAATGGGATCACCACCCGGGGGATTATTTTCATTGGAATGGGGGTGGTCATTCCAGGTTTTTTAGAGTTTTGAGGAATTTTTAACTATGCTTCATGATAGGGGGTTGTACGAAGAAGTTTGGGTATCCAAAAATTATTCTCAGCAAAACCAATCACTTTTCCTATAAATTCTCAGCAGGTGATGTCCAGAAAAAAACTCCATTTAACTGGTTCATTGGGAAGTCGACATTACTTCCTGGGATTTCTGACTGATTTTGGGATTTCCCATTATCAAAGACATGTACAATGAATTAATTCCACCACCTTCTGTCTAATACAATAAAGAGATAACTCCTCATATTTTGAAGAATGTTATTGACAAGGAAAACCCTTTATTTTAATAATAATTAATTTACTATGTAAGACATTACAATTTATGATTAAGTAAATGTATTTTCCATGGAAAGTTGTCTAGAGCCTCATCTTTGAAGACTAAGGACATTCCTGACCATGGAAACCTAAAGGTGAATAGACTCTTAATGGCCTATCTAGGAGGAGGGTCATTTCAATGAATGGTGATGGAAGATTATTCCCAGTGATGTCTAATTTTTTTGATGGCAGCTTTCTTTGCCATGTTTTTTTGCAGTTTTATTTTACAATTTTTGTGATTTGAATGTTAGATTCAGTGTCACAACATTTTCCAGGGAAAATTATCCTGGTATTGAAAACTAAATTAACCTATATATTATGTTATTAGAAAATATATACCACTTCATTGGTCAGATCAGTAAGGGAAACCACAACACTGGCTGGTTGGTCATTTCCAAATACTATCGGGTTAGATGGGTGCTCATATGGAAGGTAACACACTTATTAACCCTTAGATAATTCCATGTGATAATATTAACCCATTCTTATAGATAATACATGTGGTAAATCTGTAGGGTCCTGAAAACATCCACAAAGGAGAATGAGAATCCCCTTAACTAAAGAGAGGATTCTACCAAATTTCCTTCGAGGAATTGGGAAAAAATACGGAGAATACTCAAAGGATGGAAAAGACAAACCGGTCTGCATACCAGTCCAAAGTTAGTGGTACATGGTCGGTTCAGTAAGCCACCCCCTCTGTGGACCGTTGTTGTTCGCAAAACAGAGCCGGGGACCCTCCGCGGGCACGAAGCAGGATGAGCACCAGACCAGTCCACTGACACAAACTACCCCGGCCATGAACTACTTCAACTGGCCCAGACCACGTACGTCGTCATTCGCAGAACAGTGGTGGGGCCATGTGCGGCTTTGAAGCACTACAAAAACTGGTTTGGTTTGCGAGAAAGGTGCATTCAATCCCACCGCGAGTTGCGGATTGACCAAGTCATCTGTAAACCGGGATTCCGGTCATGGGCCTCCGAAAAAGGAGCCGCACGACCACAAATAAATCTCTTTCCCCCACTCTTTAAAAGTAAATCGAGTGGGAGAAGATAGGGATCGATCAGAGACGGGTGGAAAGATTTCAGAGGAAGGAGCTTAGGATTTCACAAACAGCGAAGTTCAAATTCACGAACCAGAATAGGTATGAAGCTGGAAACGAATTAATAAGGAACCAAAAACGCATAACAATTTTGTGAACTGTGAACTTAAAATCACAACAAAAACTGAGAACCAAGGCCCTTCTGTGGATTCTCTCCCTGTAGACCAGGGAGTTTATGACTGTTTTTTGATCTGACGTACAACGTAGAACCCTCTTGCGCAGGCGAATCCCTAACCGACGAACCCCCGACCGGCGTCGCCCTTGGCCGCCATTTCTCGCGTGGACTCCCCCATGGACCAACCTGGTACGTGGTCTGAACCCAAAGCCGCATACCACCCTGGTACACTGGGTGCCTATCAGTCCACATACCACCCTGGTACGCGGATGGCCTCTCTAACCGCGTAGCAACCCCCTACGCGAAGGGAGTCACTCCTCATACACTCGTGTGGCCCACCAAATCCTTCAGTGTTCCCATTCCCCGAGTCAGATAAAATCCTTCCAATCCAGACTGATCCTTCACACCCCCCTCATTGGCCCATTCATCTGCCCCAAGCCAAGGCCTCCACCGAAGCCACTGGACCCGTATGATGCAACCTTCAGGCGCATCAGCACGCTGCCTTAAGTTAACATACCCACTGTAAGCAAGGGAAAAGTGGATGCTCTAGCCCTTGAGCGGATTTCCAAAGCGTTCCTAGGTTCACATTCCCACGGTAATGTAGGGTCCGAGCCCCAAGTCCCCTTTCTGCCTCTCCACTTTCCAGATTGGGGGACCCCACTTCCATTTCCCTTCAACTTCGGTGGTGATCACTTCTCCTCTCTTCTAGGAGTGGATGAGTATCCTCCTTGGTGTAATCCTATAGCCTTTCATGCGAGAAGTAGTACCCATGAACCTCTGTACTTACCCAGTGCCAAGAACCAAGAGGGGAGATGGACACGGGGGCACCCTTTTCCTCTCCCTCTGGGCTTTGTCACCATCAGGCCTCCATTATGGAGTAAGCCCCGACTACTCGGGCCGCTCCATGCGTAAGACCCACTCCACATCCCATGGACACACCTTTCACGATGTGATTGTCAGGTCTCTACTGCATCTTGTTTCCCACACTGAGCATGACTCATGTGGGATTAGAGTAAGCACTGACGCTGACCCCAACCTCATGTGAACTACGAGTACTTTAATCGATGTTAATGCATGGTACGTAGGAATCCTCCATGAGGTTCAATACCACAACCCGGCCATTCCGACCCCCCTTCATGTCATTTCATCCTTCGTCCCTCATGATATTAAACTGTACTCCCAAACTACGTGTACTTTGATCCATATCTCCTAGGAGGGGTACGTTTGAAGCCTCCCCAATGTTCAAGCCCAATGATCGGCCATTTGAACCCCCTTAACATCATTTTACCAACGTCTTGGACCACCTTAGAGTGTAAGCCCCATCCTAAACTGAACTACGAGGATTCTGATTCCTCTCATAATGATAGGTGGGAATCTCATATCACGGGTTCGATCCAAACGCTCATGTCATTATCTGTCCCCCCTGGATAACAATAAAATCTAGTGTACCCGGTTACGGGGATTTAAACACTACTAGGAAAACATGTATTTGCGACCGGTCATTTGCGACGGGATCCCGTCGCAAATGGCCTTTTGCGACGGGGGCCCGTCGCAAATCGCCCATTGCGGAAAACGCCGTCGCAACAACAATTAGTTACGACGGGCCCGTCGCTAAAGATATTATATGCGACGGGAAGGATCCCCATCGCAAATATTACTCCATATATTTGTAAAAAACATTTAAAATAGTAATTGAGAAGGGGCCCATCGCAAATAGTTTTGCGACGGGCCCCGTCGCAATAACAATTTTAAAAAAAAATAAAAAACTATTATTAAATTATTTTAATGCATGTAATAATAATACTATTTGCGACGGGCATAGTATCCCATCGCAAATACTATAGAAAAAAAATTATTAATAAATTATTTTAATTAATATAATAATAATTCATTTATAATTCAAAAATAAAAAATAATAAAATATTAATAAATGATTTTAATTAATATAATAATAGAATTATAATTCACAAATAAAAATAATAAATTATTAATAAATTATTTTAATTAATATAATAATAATAGAATTATAATTCAAAAATAGAAAATAATAGTATATTAATAAATGATTTAATTAATATAATAATATTAGAATTATAATTCATAAATAAAAAAATATTAATAGGTTATTGTAATTAATATAAAAATAATTGAATTATTTTACATTAAAATATTAAAATAATTCAAATATTACAGAAAAAATATAATTAAATTATAATATTATAAAATTTTAATATATATATAAATTTTAATATTATAAAATATAAATAATATTATTATTCCTATTAATATTGTTATTTCAAAATATAATATTGTTAATATTTTATAATGAGACAGAAATTCCGAATAGAAAAAAATTCATATTTTGGTTTAACAAACTTTATAACATAAAAACAAACTCTAATCTGAAGGAGGGGGAGGGTGGGATCTGCAGATGCTGGTGGAGGAAACTCCATCCCTAAAGCATGAGTGAGTCAGCACATGTACTCCATCTACTCCTAGTGCTGCTGCTACCACCGACTCATCTGCTCCTCGTACAGCTGCTGCTGGCGTCGACGCTCCTCCTCATACTGCTGCTGCTGCTGACACATCTACTCCTACTCATGTCGGAGACTCTCTATCAGTGCAGTCTGAGATCACAACTGATCCTCATACTGTGTAGCAGAAGAATATGCACAATCTCCTCTTGAGCTGGATGCCGACATCGCAGCACTGCCATAATAATCTCCGGGAGTCAGTCGAGAGCTAATACCAACTACCCGGCCCTTATCGAAGGCATACTGGGTGGCCTCCATCCATGTCGCCTCATCAAACTAACGTCCAGTGGTCTGATCTGATTACTCGGCCTTACTCTCAGGCTGGGTCTGTGACGCTGCGACCTCATATGACTCCTGTAGTTGCAATTTAAAATTAGAATTGTGAATATATTATATGCAGTTAATTTTTAAACTTGAAAACAAATAATACTGACCACGATGTGATGTTGACGATCACCTTTGAGCTCCCCAGTAGCAAGATCACTATACATCCTCTGATATACGTCGTACTCCGTAATATCGGGGTGCTCTACAGCCTATAAGAATAAAAAATAAACTGTTAATATTTATAGTTATATAAAATATTTATAAATAATGTACGTACCAGATGCTGTTTATGAGTACTGAAAGAACGACTCCCAGCTCGATGAGTCACCTCATGTCTCCCCCGATTCTGCCTCCCCACCAATGATCTCCTCTGAAAGGCACCACTCAACCAGTGTGCACATAATCCATCCCATACATGGGATGAAATGTACTCTGGTCGGTGTGCTCTACATGACTCGTCAAAATCGGACACTCCTACTTTCTTCGTGGCAGATTTTCTTAAATTGTGCAAAAACTGACGAAAGCGATCACGCATGGCCACCTCCAATGCCTTGTGGAGGCGTCACGCATGGTATCCTCGATCGGATACCATAAACCCTAAAAATAAATCAAAATATCAAGTTAGAAATGAAATAATTTTCAAAATAAAAATTATTTATTTACGTACGTACCAACCAATGGCCGAACATGGCCTGTTGCACATCAATGGGAATCTGCTCCCATGTGGTCCATGGCTGAGAAAAATAGTTGTGCAAAATAGCGCTGCCCTGTCCGACTGATATATGCGGAAAACTGTAAAAATAATAAACATTTATTATGTGAATAGATTAATGAAATCTTTGTCAAATCCACAGATTATCACACAGGTTATCACAACTATGTGTGCGTGGATCAAACCCATGACGTGGACGTCACTCGGGGACGGGGTCAGGAATCATCAATCGTGCAAGACCGTGCCCGCTCCGCGTACTCCCTGGAGCGCCTGCAGGCTAAGGGTCATCTGCCAGCAACTCATCCGCATCGAAAGACAGGTCAACATCCGCAAACTCACGAAATGTGTCGTCGTCCATCTGAAACAGAAAATGTTAATGTTGTTAGAAAATAATTGATAATTACTATTATATATACATATATATATATATATTATTGTATATAACTACCATGGAATTCTATGAGTGTTCATCTTCATCATCATCTTCATATATGTCAATGCCATCTTCATATTCCTCCTCAACATCATCGATATCCATTCGAGTTCCAGTTGCTTCATCTCTTACCATTTCAAATTAATATGTGACATCATTAACATCATCGTCATCACCGACTCTTAAATGTGGGTTGTCTTCATCGATACTCATGTCTCTTTGTAAAAAAGATTGATTTTGAGTACTCTCTTGAAAAACTTCAATTCTTTGCACATCAGTGAAAGCACATTCACTTTGTCTAAACTGATTGTCTCGAATTTTGATTTTTATTACACTCCACCAATCAGTCAAGTCTCTTGATGTAGCACAGTACTTTGCGTAATAAACTTGATGTGCCTGTTGAGATAATAAGAATGGTTCATTTACTACGAGAACACTTTTACATTTAATATCGATGATTCCATGAGTCGGATGAACACGCACGCCTCTCTCTGTATCCAACCACCGACATTTGAACATGGTTATGTAATGTTGTCCAAGATAACAGAGTTCAATGATTTCATCAAGTATGCCATAAAAGTCAACTTCATTTTCTCGATGATGAGATCCTCTCAAGCTAACTCCACTATTCATTGTTTTTTTCGATTCCCCATATGCATGTGTGTGAAATCGAAATCCATTCACTACATATGCATTATAAGTTTTAACATGTTTGGAAGGTGGGTTACTCAATATACACAGCCGTTTGTCAATTTTATCATCATGTCGAGACACCTGAAAATTTGTGAAATAATTATCAATATAGTAAACTATACATTGAATGAGTTGCTAAAAGATAAAGAATTTTTGTTACCAGTTTTTGAAACCACTGAGAGAGATTTTTCAGTCGGCGTTCTTTGAGAGCAGCTGCTGTAATTTGTGGAATTTGTTTCTTGATAAGATTATCATACAACCTATAAAAACCAAAGTTATTTACTGTAACATAAATGATAGAATAAGTGATATAAACACTTACAGTACAACTGATGTCATCTCTTCACAGTTGAGAAAAACATACGTATGAGCTCTGTGATGTTCACCATCCGAAAGCCAGCGTTCATAAACTCCACCAAAACCAAGATCTGTCTTGTTGAAAACAGATAATTGATTGTCGATTTCATCAATAATCCTCTCGTTCTGTCCCATTCGGTTGTGTTTTGAAGGATACTCAGATTCAAAATAATGGGAGCAGGAAAAAGATATTTCCTCTTGCGAATAAGCTTCTGCAATAGATCCTTCAACAAATGCTTTGTTACTTACTTTTCTTTTCAATTTTTGCATGCATCTTTAAAATGGGTACATCCATCGAAACTGTACTGGACCTCCACATTTGGCTTTATATGAAAAATGTAACATCAAATGCTCCATTGAGTAGAAGAAAGACAGCAGAAATATTTTTTCCAGTTTACATATATTTACAACAAAATATTCTTCAAGTTTTCATAGAGCATCATAATCTGCTATAGCCGCACAAATTTCCCGAAAAAAATGAGACATGTCTGTTATGGAATCCCAAATCACAGAATTCAACAGACCTCTTAATCCAATGGGTAGAAGTATTTCCATTATAACATGACTATCATGACTTTTTAATCCAGTAATATGACCATTCTTTACACATCTAACCAATTTGGAAGCACAGCCATCTGGAAGTCTCAAATCTGCAATCCACTGAAAAAATAAAAAATGGTTTTCTTTAGATAGTGTATAAGCTACTTTTGGTTTTAGTAACCTTTTTGTTCTGACATTCTCAAACAGTTCCAGTTCTGGACGCCTGCAAATTTGGGCAAGATCTAAACGTGCATTTACATTGTCTTTTCTCTTTCCTGGCATATGCAAAACTGTATGAAATAAATTATCAAAATAGTTCTTCTCAATATGCATGACATCTAGCATGTGTAGGAACAAAAAATCAGACCAATATGGAAAATCCCAAAATATGCTACGTTTAATCCAATTGTATTATTTCCCAAAACCATAAATTTTCTGTTGGTTTATTGTGGGACCAAAAGTGATGGGAGGTAATGAAAATACAACTGATTTTAACTCCGAACCTGATAGAATTTTTGGAGGTCCATCCCTTTCAACTGTTCCTTTTCTGAAATGAGATCTGTTTCTGCGAAAATGATGATCAGTTGGAAGAAATATGCGATGAAAGTCAATATAACAAGGTTTCTTTCCATGAATGAGCATAAATGCTTTGTTCTCTCCCATACAGTAAGGAAAATATTTCTGACCATGTGTACTCCATCCAGATAACATCCCATAAGCCGGGAAGTCACTAATTGTCCACATCAATGCTGCTCTCAGTATGAAATTCTGTTTCATTGAAACATCATATGTACTGACACCAGTACTCCACAATAAACTTAATTCATCAATAAATGGTTTCAAATAAACATCAATATTTTTCTTCGGATGTCCTGGAATTAGTAAAGTCAAAAAGATATATGTATCCTTCATCAACATCCATGGAGGTAAATTGTACGGAGTTAAAAAAATAGGCCAACATGAATATAGACTACCATAAGATCCGAACGGACAGAAACTATCAGTGGGAAGGCCCATTCGAACATTTCTAGATTCTAAAGAAAAGGATGGATGCACTCTATCAAAATGTATCCATGAATCACCATCGGCTGGATGATTCAAGCTTTTATCGGTTGAAATATTCTCTTTATGCCATGACATCATTGTCACTGTATTCATAGACATGAATAAACACTGAAGTCTGGATGTAAGCGGAAAATATCTCAACTATTTTACAGGAATCAAACCAGACTTCCCATGTTGTCCTTCTTTATATATCAGTTGCCCACATTTCAGACAACTATCCAACGACTCATTTTCCCCAGAATATAAGATTTAGTCATTTGAACATGCATGAATCTTTTGACAAGTAAGTCCCAAATTTCGAACCAGCCTCTTACTCTCATAGTAATTTTAAGGAAAAACATTTCCATCGGGTAACAGTGTTTTAAGTAAAGAAAATATCTGGTCAAAACAGGTGTTTGACATTCCGTTATCTGATTTGACAGCCATAAATTTTGCAACTGCTTCTAATTTTCTCATCTTACAGCCAGGATATAATGCATCCTCAGCAGACCTCAATAAATCATAAAATTCAGACGGTGCCAACTCAGGATTTGAAGCTATATCAGCCAGAGTTTCTATATGTTGAACAGATGAACCTACAACATCATGTACTAAATCTTGAAACCGGGATGGATCCAGAATCAAGTCGGTATCACCTGCTCTGGAACTGCGTTCACCGTGTTGATACCAAAAAACATAATCTGGTTGAAAACCAAAACGCAAGAGATGTCCCCCCACTTTGTCAAACGTGTCAAACGTTCTCAATGCACATTTTATACAACGGCATTTTATTTTTCCTTCTGAAACAAATTCGGGATTTGATGCCGCAAATGATAAAAAAGTCTCCGCACCCTCTACATATACTGGATTTAAACAAGAACCGTTTGGATTTCTCCGTTGATTTATCCATATGCAGTCACCTAATAATGATTGTTGATGACCTCGTTGTTCCATATTTTTCTATAAAATATAAAAGCATCACTGGTTTTGAATAATTTGTTAGAAAAAAAACTCAAGCAAAGATAATTATAGATTTTACATCATGCACGACTGACGCAAACTTTTTTTTGAGATAGACCTAAAAATTGACCCTTTAAGAATTGAATATGTTGAGAATAAAGAAAAACCTGTTAAAAATATTGATAATTTTAATATTATATAATTTTTTTATTTTTTTCATAGTACTAATATTATTTTTTCATAAATATTAATTATATAATAATAACATTATTGCATTATTAGTATATTTTATTATTAATATTAAAATAATATAATTTTCTATATTATATACAATTCTCCTTTCATCTGTGTGTTTAAAATTCTGTCTCTACATGTAATATTTGCATTCACTTTCACCTCTCCATTAGTGAGTAAGTTGATAATTTTGAAAAAGAATGCAAATATAACATGTGGAGACAGAAAACACACAGATGAAAGGAGAATTTTATATAATATAGAAAATTATATTATTTTAATATTAATAATAAAATATACTAATAATGTAATAATGTTATTATTCCTAATTATTGGTAATTATTCCTAATTATTGGTAATTATTCCTAATTATTGGTAATTATTCCTAATTATTGGTAATTATTCCTAATTATTGGTAATTATTGCTAATTATTGGTAATTATTCCTAATTATTCATAATTATTGGTAATTATTCATATAATTACCAATAATTAGGAATAATTACCAATAATTAGGAATAATAACATTATTAGTATATTTTATTATTAATATTAAAATAATATAATTTTCTATATTATATACAATTTTCCTTTCATCTGTGTGTTTTCTATCTCCACATACAAATATTACATGTGGAGACAAAAAACACACAGATGAAAGGAAAATTGTATATAATATAAAAAATTATATTATTTTAATATTAATAATAAAATATACTAATAATGTAATAATGTCATTATTCTTAATTATTGGTAATTATTCCTAATTATTGGTAATTCTTACTAATTATTGATAATTATTACCAATTATTGGTAATCATTACGAATCATTACTAATTATTGGTAATTATTCTTAATTATTGGTAATTATTCCTAATTATTGGTAATTATTCCTAATTATTGGTAATTATTCCTAATTATTGGTAATTATTGGTAATTATTGGTAATTATTGGTAATTATTGGTAATTATTGGTAATTATTGGTAATTATTGGTAATTATTATTAATTATTGGTAATTATTACTAATTATTGGTAATTATTACGAATTATTGGTAATTATTACTAATTATTGGTAATTATTACTAATTATTACTAATTATTGGTAATTATTATTAATTATTACTAATTATTGGTAATTATTATTAATTATTACTAATTATTGGTAATTGTTATTAATTATTACTAATTAGTGGTAATTATTGTTAATTATTACTACTTATTGGTAATTATTGGTATTTATTGGTAATTATAACTAATTATGGATAATTATCGGTAATTATTACTAATTATGGATAATTATTGGTAATTATTTCTAACTAATGGTAATTATTGGTAATTATTGGTAATTATTACTAATTATTGGTAATTATTACTAATTATTACTAATTATTGGTAATTATTACTAATTATGGATAATTATTTTTAATTAGTAAATTATTACTAATTATGGATAATTATCGGTAATTATTACTAATTATGGATAATTATTGGTAATTATTACTAATTATGGATAATTATTGGTAATTATGGATAATTATTGGTAATTATTACTAATTATTGATAATTATTTGTCATTATTACTAATTATGGGTAATTATTACTAATTATTGGTAATTATTACTAATTATTGATAATTATTTGTAATTATTACTAATTATTGGTAATTATTACTAATTATTGCTAATTATTGGTAATTATTATTAATTATTACTAATTATTGGTAATTATTGGTAATTATTACTAATTATTACTAATTATTGGTAATTATTACTAATTATTACTATTTAGTACTAAATATTGGTAATTATTGGTAATTATTACTAATTATTAGTAATTATTAGTAATTATTGTTACATATTAGTAATTATTACTAATTATTGTTAAATATTAGTAATTATTACGAATTATTACTAATTATTGGTAATTGTTGGAAATTATTACTAATTATTGGTAATTATTGGAAATTATTACAAATTATTGGTAATTTTTACTAATTATTAGTAATTATTACTAATTATTACTAATTATTGGTAATTATTGGTAATTATTACCAATTATTCCTAATTATTGGTATTTATTACTAATTATTAGCATTTTTTCTTAATTATTGGAAATTATTACTAATTATTCCTAATTACCATTAACTATGAACAATGAATACTAATAATTTAAATTTATTAAGTAACAAAACAATGTAAAGATAATTAAATTACAACTAATTAAGAATAATTGAAACTAATAAAAAATTTAAAATAAATATTAAATTAAAATGAACATAAATACCTTTAAAATTGATCTGAGGTTGATCTCTGAGCATTGTTGAAAACTTAAATATCATCTCCGGAAAAAAAAATTGAACTTAAAAAACGCTGAACTCTAAAAATAGAGTTTTGAGAGAAGGAGAAGATCGAGTTTGAGAATGAATGAAAAAACGGATGGGGGTATTTATAGGTTTGATTAGTTGCGACGGGTCTATTTGCGACGGTACCCGTCACAAATACCTTAGCCCTCATTTATTACGGTCAATGGTTAAATAGTTATTTTCGATGGGTCCCGTCGCAAATAATAACCTGCCGACATACTATTTGCGACGGGGGTATATTCCCGTCGCAAATAGCTTTTACCGCAGCTGGTTATTTGCGACGGGTGGTTACCACCCGTCGCAAATAACTGTCCCGCGATTTGGCGCGCAAAACGCGCCAGTCCTTTTGCGACGGGGAAAGCTAACCCGTCGCAAATAAGTTTCTAATGGGACTATTTGCGATGGGATTTATCCCTGTTGCAAATAACCCGTCGCAAATACCCATTTTTCCCGTAGTGAAACCAGTACCTTCATAGTGAGTCAGAACTCCTCGAAGTCATTAATCCAATGACGGATGGTAAACCTCAGGCTTAAATGATTCTGAATCCTTGCATTTAGCTGACCATTGCCAACCAGGAGTAATTTTTGGATACTATGCTTGGGTATAAACCAAATATTCGTGAACATATGAATACGTCTAAAATATATAAGAGAGTCCCGAAACATGAAATAATTCCCCCAAAAAAGGTACGATGAGACTGACTTCCCATCCTCTCAACCAATGTGAGTTCTTAAGTGTCACTGGCCAAATCGCCCAACGAACGTCTGCCTTTGGAAAGCAGGTCCACGTATCATCGAATATGGAACCATTGGGCGTTTCGAACCGATCTGAAACAAAAATGGTGAAACCAACATGAATCTTTAACCCAGCATGACGGATTTAAACTAATCTGACTCTGCGCCCCATTATACTCACAAGGAGGTCCAAGAAAGGTCATTAATTACGCACAGGTTCATGAGATGCTTCATTGATGGGTTTTAGGTTTATATTTGTTATAATATTTTACAGGTACCCCTCAGGACCCCCGTCGATCCAATGGAATCACGGAGGAACTCACAGGTGTGTGCTTCAAGCTACACAGTGACCAGACTTCCTCACCAACGAAGGGCCCCGTCACCGACTCAGCATCTTCAACGCTGTGTTTCAGATGCGTTGATCAGAGAGTACCACATAAACGGTACTCTCCCAAAATTGGAGGTGGCCATGCACGCCCTCCTATCCGTCATGACCCATCAATCACCTACCCAGCAGCGGCTGTGGAAGTAGATCCAGATGGATCCAGTTGCCGTCTCAACCCATTTCGGGAGTCTATCCCTGGGACAAGACAACATGCACCTCCATTATCTTATGGAGGCGGATGAGGTTGGCGCTGAGGACTTCATCCCTTCTGAATGGGGGTTCCGCTACAAGGCCCCTACTGGAAGACGTTGTCACAATTATGCTGTGACTCAATATCCTCATGTTAAGGAGGATTTTTCCCCGAGGATACAGGCCCACACCCACCAAGATCCAACCCCTCGGACCGCCCGACAAGGGTGGAAAACATACAACCAAGGAATAGTCACCACCCGTGTCCCTGTAGAGGAGCTCCGCAACCCAGTCACGGAGACGTATCACAAATAGGAACATACACCAGTTCACTCCTCCAAGGTCCGCCATCCAGACATGGCAGCATCATATGAGAAGGTGCGCATCCTCGTCGAGCTCCATCAAGCCCATAAATTAGGTAGGACAACACCTACCCGAGAAGCACCTTTCCCTACCCAGGGTCGTGAAGCCCAGCAACCAGACATGGTGGTGACCAGTAAAGTCCGCCATTTAGATGTGGTGGCAATTAATAGTCAGGCATGTCTCCCTACCAACAAAGGCCACCGACTCGATATGGTGGGAAACCAACATATGTAGGTCCAACTCTCTGTGGATGAAAGTAAAGTTTTCCATCCTGATGTGGCTGAAAACAGAGAGAAAAACCGACATATCCCGGCACAAGGGAAGATTCGTTCACCTACCCCAACATAGGAGAATTGTCAGTACCCACTGACCACCGAAGAACCGGAGAAGGATATTCATACATTGATACCAAAATGGTCCTTCATACCCATTCCAGTCAAAGATTTCTCTCTGCATATCCTGGAAATGATGGAGGAGCAGGTATCGATCCCAGATCATATCTTGCAGACTTTCCAAAATGTAATTACATCACCGGAAACATGAAGGACTCGGGCCTATGAGCCCGTCTCCACAATTGAGGTCACTCATCTAAGAGATGAGATAGTCTCCTCGAAGCAAATCTACATCCCTGATTCTTCCCAAGAGGGTCGTCGGCTATATTCCGCAACGCAAGGGAAACCAGATCGAGCAAGTTCACTCGTTCCAACTGGGGGACACCAGTCCACCATGGTGGATGCTCCGGAGGAGGCATATATCCCTGCTAAAATTCAAGATGTTCGTCGGCATATCCCGGCAGCATCACAGGGCCCAATCAGAAAGGGACCCAAAGGTGAAGGCCGTTATCAATAGCAGACGGTCCCCACTACCCGCAAGAAAGTGCCCCGAATGCGCCAAAGGAAGCCGAAAATTAAAGAGGGGGCTCATCACCCCTCTCTGATGGAAGCTTGGGTTCCCAATGCCGATAATCACATATCGAAGGCTCGAAACCCTACCCTCCCATTACTATATTATGGGAGTGGCAGTATGTAATGACCCAAAGTTTCATTAATGGAAAATCCCCCTTGATCTAGTTAAATGTCTCTTTATGAAAAGTGTTTTTATAAGATGTCAACTTATTTGGTTTTATGTTAAGAGTTGTGACCATTGTTAATATAGCGGTTGAATATTGATCACATGATTAGTATAAATATAGGACCCTAACAAATCCAATTTACTCAGACAAAAGAAGTGATGGCCTCATCCCGTAGAATTTCCCAATAAGAAGCCCATTTGTCATATCTCGGAAAAGAGGTGGCATCCTTGGGCTTCGCCCTTGACCAAGCCCAAGCTGAGCTTCACCATTTCGAGCTCGAATAGGACTGTCTACGGGAAAAGTGGAAGTTGATAGAGATTACCACTCGAGCGTTGTTATCCGAGCCACCCCAAGAGTCTGTCACCATCGCACACCTTACCCTTAGGTCTTATATAGCTGTTTTAAGGGGTTATGTAACAAATAAGTAGTTCTATGTTCATGTACATTATTTTTTTTATATAATAATGAATATAATTTCTAGTCATTTTTGATTCATTGTAAATAGTTTTTAAAGTACAAATAGTGTTTTTAGTTATTATTTAATTAAGAAATATATTTTATTAAATTAAGGGATTTTTGAATTAAATAATTTTTTAATAAAATAATAATAATATTATTAAATTAATTTTTTTTATTAAATATAAATGATCTTATAATTTTATGAATGCAATTAAAATTTAATATTAAGGTTTGAAAGCCATTTCTGTCAAAACCCGTGAATTTTCGATAAATGTTGGTTCTTATATTAAAAGTTAAAATTAACATATTTATAAATTTTATTTAGATAAAATAAATGTCATTTCTGGAATCAGGACGTCGAAATTATCCAACGGTGAATTTTTCATAATTTTCTGAGACAGTCAAATATTTGGGTAAAAATTTAATACTGTTTAAACATATAATGTGTTTTATGACATCATAATGACCCAATGGTGATGTAATAAAATACCATAATCCTTATGGTCGGCCAATATATGTTTTATCATTAAAATAATGTGATTTTGGGTTTGTTTGACTTACTTTTAAAAGCATTAACAGACCCCTTCAAGACATTTTCAACACTTTGCATTTTTTAATTAATTTCCTTGGGAGTGTGACTCACCTCCCCATAAGCAACCTTATTATTTTAAGAATTTCGGACACAGGACTTATAAAATATTTTATTCGTATTCCCTTTTCCAAAAACCATGGGCAAAAACCATGGTATGGTTTGTGGTTTGGATTAATTTAATGTAAGGGGACCCAAACCTAAATAATAAAGAATTCCATCACCTTTCCTATAAAAACCCACCCAAGCTCCCACTTCCTCCTCACTATAATCCCTTGGAGTTCGTCCAACCTCTTACCTACTCTCTCTAGAATCCTCCCAAGGTGCCCCAAGCTCCCAAGGAGCCTCTCACAAGCCTCTCCCTATCCTTTGGAAGCACACTTCTAAGTAAAGGTTTTTTTCATCCTTTCTCATTTTCGTCAATTTTCTTTAAGTTGTACTTCCCATTTAATTTCAATTATTAATGTTGGGGAATGGTTTATAACCTCCATCATACTTCCCTATTTATGTTTTAATTATGGGATACCCTTTTCTCTCTCATTTAATCCCCCCCATTTACACCCGTTACTATGCCGAAATTCCGAAAGGAACTCTTCTCTCTTCTTTTACATTCAACCAATACGTTTGTATCATGAATCTAAATTCCATTTAAATTGTTCGGACATGTATCTATATGACCTCCTTACTATCCATTACATGTAAATATTATGAGGAACCCCTTTCTTTCTCATCAACGTTTTTTATGAATTCTTATGTCACGCCGTTACGCTGCCGAAATTGCACCGATTTTCTAAGCCAATGTCATTGTGTAGTGAATACCATGCCCATTTCTCCATTAAGGGTATTAACCTTTATGCACATTTACGTATTGATTTTAATGTTTCATGTATTAATTCCACCTTCCTTTATCGTGGAATAAATGATTATGTTTTATGAATCCATGTTTTATGATCCAGGTGGCACACTTATGCATGAAATGAAATGTTTAAGAAGGGTGCGCCCTTATAGCGCTCCAATGCATTGGGTAAAGTATAGTATCATGATACGTATTGCGAAATGAGTGTTTACTAATTATAATTCAAGTTCAATGAGGTTTTAATCATGCTTCATGTGAAATGAGGGTTTACTCATGCTTTATGTGCAATGAGCCTTGGCTCATGCTAATTCCATGTTAAGTGTTGTTGCCACATTTCCATGTTATGATTATCATGCTTTATCATGCTTTTATGTTCATTTTTATCTTATGCTCTATGGATATAGCTATTTCCGAACATGTATTGTACTCCTCATGTTACTCCATGTGTACTCCCTTACTGGGCTTTATAGCTCACCCTTTTCTTATGCATGTCCTCAGGTTATCCCATAAAATGTTAAGTACGAGGGAATGTAGTGGTCATGTAAAAGACATTTTCAATAAAGATGATGTATTTCATGTTTTATGTTTTTTTGTTTAATGATCCTAAGCCCCAAATACCCTAAACCTCTCGATCTTCTTTGTTTTATCAAGTGATGTTTTGTGTAATCAATCACGTTTAAGTTGTAATAAAAAGAAAGGTTGTCATAGTTGATATCAGAGGATAGGTTTAGTTATTTTTGGGATTAGGAAACCCTAGTAAAGCCTTAGATAAAAGACTATGTATAATAAAAAACATCCCTATGTTTTGGTAAATACTCTGTAAGTGGTTTATCAAACAAATACATCCCTATCTAGAAACGAGCAGGTAGAGGCGGCTCTGGCATAGATGTATCTTATGGGTAAAACCCGAAAACACCACTTTGAGCAAGACTCAAACGGGAACTGGGGCATGACAACGGGCCTTGCTTCACTCTTGGTTATGACACTCCTGGGGGATATGTTTTGATAAATTCACAATCTTAGTATGAACCCTTATTAAGGGAAAAATGCCCCTAAGAATATATATTAGAATGTAGATCATGAAAACCCTAGATTGAAGCATATAGACTCATGAGTTAAGGAAATAAAAGTTTATTTTTGAGTCATCAACTTTTGTCTTTGGATTACCCTTTATGTGTTACCCCTAACTTTCCTTTTTATTCCAGCCAATGGCTGGTAATAGGAGGACTCGGGCTAACAACCGTTGTGAAGATCATTATGATGACTGTACTAATGAGATGCCAAATCCAATGGGAGCGAGAATCGCAAACTTTGTCATGCTTCTCTCTCAGCTAACTCAAGTTTTGAATAGTAACACGGGTCAAGAGGAACGTTCAAACCCCCCTAAGAAAGAAAAAGTCTCTATCCAGAGCTTCATGAGACAAAGGCCTCCTACTTTTAGTGGATCATCTAATCCCACGATCGCTGAACAATGGATCAACTTCATTGAAAAGATCTTCTCCATCCTCCACTGTTCTGAACAAGAGAAGGTTCTCCTGGCTTTTTATCATATGGAAGGTGAAGCTGATCAATGGTGGACGTTGATAAAAAATAAGAAGCCTGAGGAGGAGATCGAGGCTTTGTAATGGAAGGAATTCTGGAAGATGTTTTTCGATAAATATTTTCCACGCACCCTCCGGCTTAAGATGGAAAGGGACTTCCTTTACCTCAAGAAAAAAGATGAATAATCTGTTGGAGCGTACGAGGCAAACTACACAAGGCTTGCACGATACGCTTCTGGCTTTGTCGTTACCCCCGAATTCAAGGTTTACCAATTCTTTGGCGGGCTGAATCCTATCTTGCGGAAAGCATTAGCGATTCGTGACTTCGACAGCTATGAGGAAATTGTCCGATGTGCCCTCAAGGTCGAAATGGAGATCGGAGAATCATAGGGGTATCATGGGGACAAGAAGCGTAAGGTGGACTTCAATGCTGGTAGTCCGATGGATAAATCCAACGGTGCTAAGAAGATCCAGAATATAGCATCCCACCTCATTATCACATAAACCTTCATTACATTTTACAAAACCGAGGATCTTTAAGGTTTAGTGTCTTGGAAACCAGGAACTTTAAACATGAAAACATAAAACATTATTCTAAAACACTTGAAAGGCTTCTCCTCATGTTCATCCTAGGTTCATTACTACATCACATAACCTGGGAGCATACATCAAAAGAAAGGGTGAGCAAAAATCCCAGTAAGGAAAACGAGAGAAACATTTTACATGTGAACTTGAGATACTTCAATAAGGTCAAGAAAAAGAACTTTAAGGCATGAGAATGAAATAAGGAGGCATATCATAATAAAAATAACATTTTTCATATCTTGAAAATGTGTCTACATCATTTAACATAGAAAATCATGAACATATCACCAAGGTCCATCCCCAAGGTGTCATTTGAAAATTACCAAGGTTATTCACCATGGTGTCGTGAAAATTGTAATCTCTAGTGGTTACATCATTACCCAATGCATTGGAGCGCTATCAGGGCGCACCCTTAAATTTGCCTTTATTATCATGTGAGCCACATATATCATCATCAATAATTTCATAAATAACTCATATAGCATAAAATAAATGGGTTTCATTTCATAATCATAACGTTTTAAAAACTGCTTTAAAGACACGATCTTTACATCACTTTAAAACCCACAGAAAAGGATGGTGGGTCTCATGTATGTAAATCCCAGAATTTAAAATATAACATTTTGGTATATATTTGAATACCCATTTAGAAGAAAGAGCATTGAGTATTCACTTAATAATATAAAAGAAATTTAGAAAAAGAGAGAGACATTTTGAGACGGAAATTCTGCAGCATAACGACTATGTTACGAGGTTTTAGAAGACATTAAAAGAGAGGTAAAATGGGTCAAACATTCATAAATGACCCATAAAATAGTAGATGGACAGAATAAGAAGGATACATGATCATGGTAATGAAATTTCAAGGACATACCATTTTAAATGAAAAACATGGAAGGAAGACAAAAATTAGATTTCTCTTATGAAAGTTCGGCAGCCTAACGACGTTACTTAAACTTCAAAAAAAATGATTTGAAAAGATCAAATAGGGTCTCTCATCATGTGAACATAAGAGTTCAGTATGATATATATATAGATAATTCCCCAACATAACAAAAATGAATTTGAAAGAATTGACATGAAAGTAGAACTTCAAAACGAGAAGGGTGAAGAACCACTTAAAAATTCGGCAGCCTAACGGCGCCACTTAAAACTTCAAAATAATGAATTGAAAAGATCAAATGGGGTCTCTCATCATATGAAAACAAGATTCCAGTATGATAGATATAGAGATAATACCCCAACATAACAAAAAGTAACTTGAAATAATTGACATGAAAGTAGAACTTCAAAACGAGAAGGGTGAAGAACCACTTAAAAATTCGGCAGCCTAACGGCGCCACATAAAACGTCAAAATACTGAATTGAAGCGATCAAATGGGGTCTCTCATCATACAATCATAAAATATCAGTATGATAAATTTTGAGATCATACCCCAACATAATAAAAAGGAACTTTAAATGCTTTACATGAAAATAGATCTTGAAAAATGAGAAGGGAGAAAGAATCTGTTTCAAAAATTTCGGCAGCCTAACGGCGCCACTCAAAACCTCATAAAACGAAATAATGAGAGCAAGAGGGGATCTCTCATTATATGAACATAAAAAGGGAATTAAAAGGAGTATAAAAGAACATCCTCCAACATAAGAACATGGATCATAAAAGGAATGACATAAAAGGGATTACTTGAAATGAAAGAGAGAGGTCGGATCCCTTACCTTAAAACATAACTCTTAAAACTCAAAGGTTGGGACCTTGAGGGCTTGGGGGAACCATGGGAGGACTCCTTGGGAGGTAATGAGACCCGAACATCGTTGGGGGAGAGTGGGGAGTCGAATGGATGAGAGGATGGCTTGGTATTTATAGGGAAAGTGAGGGGACAAGGCATTAATGGCAAAGGGACACCTCATTAGTGGTTTTGGAAAAACCATGGGCTTGCCCATGGTATTTTCCCATGGTATTGGCCATTTGGGACACCTCATACCTTATCTCACTATTCATAATTCGAACATATTTATTACAAACTTAATACATCATTTAATGATGTCATTAAACACCCGTAACTTAAAAATTGTATTTTCACTATTCATTGAAAATTCAATTTAATCAGAATAATCCCAAAATTTCACCTTAACCAAATATCAACGCTCTGATTACAAATATGAACTCCATTCTATAAAAATAATTTTCTAAATATTTTTAATTTAATTTTTAAATAAAAACACTATTCACCGAAAATTCATTTTTTTCAAAAAAAACCCCAAAAATTACCATAGAATAATATCGGTGCTTTGAGTTCAAAAATGAAATCCGTTTTATAAAAATAATTATCTAAATATTTTTAATTAAATTTCTAATTAAAAAACACTATTCACCTGAAAAAACTAATACTTGAATAATAATTTATGAAACCATTATTTAACCATTTTATTGAATCACATTACTTAATCCAGGTGCCTAGATTATATTAATACTTTCTTTAAGTGAAATTACTAATCCATTTGGACACATTACTAATCCTAATCATAAAATCACTATTCATAATTTATTATTCATCAAAAATTAAGTTGATCTTATTAGACTCTAAAATCCGTACTGAACATAATTGTAGAAGACCATTTTTCGAAAATCATTACACATTTTTAATTATTTAAGGTTTACACAACCATTTTTAAAATATCCTTTTTCTAAAATTCATCAAAAATATGCATACTATATTTATCCGGTCATTTGAAAATTCATAAACTTCATCATAAGAAGAAATCCCAATTTTTATTTAAAACAAAGGATTACACAAGGCAGTTACGGTCTGCTTACATAGCCCCTTATCACACCAGCATAGGACCTAAGTATAAGGTGTGCTAAGGTGAGATAATATGAGGGAGGCTCAGCCAACATCGCACGAGTAGTAATTTCTATCAGTTTGATCTCCTCGCGAAGGAGATCCCGTTCTAGCTTTATACGATGAAGTTCAGCTTGGGTTTGGTCCAGAGCAAAGCCCAGTGGTGCTACCTCCTTCCCAAGTTCTGTTAGATGGGCTTCGATTGGTCCAAGACTACTGGGTGAGGCCATCGAATCTTCTTTCTATATTAATTAACCAAGATTACTTGTATTTAGAGACAATAATCAAAACGTTTAGTTTCTAGTGGTCATATTGACCAATGGTCATATAACAGTCAAAAACCAACAGTATCATTTTAATTATACTCATGTTATCAAATGAAACATTTTTGTTGAGTATAAAAATAAAATAACGCATAAAATTAGGAAACAAGATTTATTCAAAATTTCGGGTTGTTACAATCTTCCCCCCTTAAGAAATTGCGTCCTCGCAATTTTTTAAAATTAGGTTTTGAAATTTCATTGAAATTCCCCCATCGGAAAAGGAGTCAGTAAAACTATTACTTTAAAAGAAAGAAAGGGAAGTACGAAGGTCACCCGAGTTAGCCCACACTAGGATTCCATGTAGGAAAACATGGAGATGGAGGAGAAAACCAAGGGTCAAGTTCTGAGGGAGAGTGACAGAGAACGTTATTAGGAGAATGTTAACCATAAAAAAATATCAAACTTATGATGTGTGTAAACGATCTTTGATTACCTAGTAGGAAATGTAAACCAACAACGTTTTTGTTTTACGTTCCTTTTCATAATTTTGAGGAATTCATTTACAACATAGAACAAAAACATATGAAAATATATCTGTCTACATGTAGAGTTTCACCCTTTAATAAGTTTCTACCAAAACTAATCTTTTCTCCCAAACGATGAGCATTCAAAACTACTTGTTCTCATCAAAACACAAGAATCATCTTCTAGAGAATCACATAATCCACAAATGATTAACTATCTATTTCTTCTATCTTTAAACATTATCCCAAAAATAGAAAGGGTAAGGTTAGACAACTCTTCAAAAAGGATGAATCCCATGGGAATGGAAACTAATTTTAAATATTCAATGTTCCATGGTAATACCCAAAGTTCATCGTAGAACATCCCATAAATAACGGTCCTCAAAATTCCTCAAAATAAACCAAACTAAGATTGAAACCCAAATTCAAGAAGGATTTGATAACATAGTCTTCCAAAATAAACTTCATTGTTCATCTCCAAACAACATCAACCACTCCTAAAATCTTATAACAAAATTATCTAAACTAAACATATTTTACCCAAGATAGGTTAATCATTCCCATAAGTAACCTAAATTACTATAAGTCCACCATAAATTCATCGATTTTTTAAAATATAAGTCAACCTTACTCCTCAATGAAAATATCGTAGTAATCTATTTACCTGGATCATATAGGGTCCCTAAAATAGTGAACGTATTCCAAAATAATAATCATCTATTAATCCCCTAATCACCTCTATCGTATTAATACGACAATCATCGCATTTCCTATCACATTGGTTTTTGGGACATGTTCTTCCATTTCCCGCCATTAACTAAGAAAAGAAACTATAATTAGGGGCTTATTCACTTAGCTAATAATCATGAAAAGGAAACTTTAAGCATAAAAAGATAAACATGTAGAATAAAAGTATATCCTAACATGTGATCCCCTAGGTTCCAATCTAGGTTATCCATGATCATATATTCTTATGTGAATCATTATTTTGTTTTATCCTTGTTCCTTTAATAATGGTTCATACTAAGCTTATGAATTTACCAAAGCATATCCCCCAGGAGTGTCGTAACCAAGAGTATAGCAAGGCCCGTTGTCGTGTACCAGTTCCCGTTCGAGTCTAGCTCGAAGCGGTGTTTTCATGTTTTACCCCTATGTACATCTGTGCCAGAGCCACCTCTACCTGCTCGTATCCAGACAGGGATGTATTTGCTTGGAAACCCCTTACTCAATACTCACCAAAATACCAAGAATATTTCCTATATTTAAACTTTTCTATAGGGTTCTTCCTAGATTTTTCATATCCTAATTTCCACAAATAACCAAACCATCCTTTGATACCAACTATAGCATCCCGCCTCTTTATCACATAAACTTTCATTACATTTTACAAAACCGAGGATCTTTAAGGTTTAGTGTCTTGGAATCAAGGAACTTTAAACATGAAAACATAAAACATTCTTCTAAAACACTTGAAAGGCTTCTCCTCATTTTCATCCTAGGTTCATTACTGCATCACATAACCTGGGAGCATACATCAAAAGAAAGGGTGAGCAAAAATCCCAGTAAGTAAAATAAGAGAAACCTTTTACATGTGAACTTGAGATACTTCAATAAGGTCATGAAAAAGAAATTTAAGGCATGAGAATGAAATAAGGAGGCATATCATAATAAAAATAACATTTTTCATATCTTGAAAATGTGGCTACATCATTTAACATAGACAATCATGAACATATCACCAAGGTCCATCCCCAAGGTTTCATTTGAAAATTACCAAGTTTAGTCACCAAGGTATCGTGAAAATTGTAATCTCTAGTGGTTACATTATTACCCAATGCATTGGAGCGCTATCAGGGCGCACCCTTAAATTTGCCTTTATTATAATGTGAGCCACATATATCATCATCAAACATTTCATAAATACCCCATATAGATTAAAATAAATGGGTTTCATTTAATAATCATAACGTTTTAAAAACTGCTTTAAAGACATGATCTTTACATCACTTTAAAACCCACAGAAAAGGAAGGTGGGTGTCATGTATGTAAATCCTAGAATTTAAAATAGAACATTTTGGTATATATGTGAATACCCCTTTAGAATAAAGAGCTTTGAGTATTCACTTAATAATATAAAAGAACTCTAGAAAAAGAGAGAGACATTTTGAGACGGAAATTCTACAGCATAACGGCTATGTTACGAGGTTTTAGAAGACATTAAAAGAGAGGTAAAATGGGTCAAACATTCATAAATGACCCATAAAATAGTAGATAGACAGAATAAGAAGGATACATGATCATGGTAATTAAATTTCATGGACATACCATTTGAAATAAAAAATATGGAAGGAAGACAAAAATTAGATTTCTCTTATGAAAGTTCGGTAGCCTAACGGCGTTACTTAAACTTCAAAAAAATGATTTGAAAAGATCAAATAGGGTCTCTCATCATGTGAACAAAAGAGTTCATTATGATAGATATAGAGATAATTCCCCAACATAACAAAAATGAATTTGAATGAATTGACATGAAAGTATAACTTCAAAACGAGAAGGGTGAAGAACCACTTAAAAATTCGGCAGCCTAACGGAACCACTTAAAACTTCAAAATACTGAATTGAAGAGATCAAATGGGGTCTCTCATCATATGAAAAAAAGAGTCCAGTATGATAGATATAGAGATCATACCCCAACATAACAAAAAGGAACTTGAAATAATTGTCATGAAAGTAGAACTTCAAAACGAGAAGGGTGAAGAACCACTTAAAAATTCGGCAGCCTAACGGCGCCACTTAAAACTTCAAAATACTGAATTGAAGCGATAAAATGGGGTCTCTCATCATATGATCATAAAAGATAAGTATGATAAATTTAGAGATCGTACCCCAACATAATAAAAAGGAACTTGAAATGCTTTACATGAAAATAGATCTTGAAAAATGAGAAAGGAGAAAGAATCCGTTACAAAAATTTCGGCAGCCTAAGGACGCCACTTCAAACTTCATAAAACGAAATAATGAGAGCAAGAGGGGATATCTCATTATATGAACATAAAAAGTTCATTAATAGGAGTATAAAATAACATCCTCCAACATAAGAACATGGAGCATAAAAGGAATGACATAAAAGAGATTACTTGAAATGAAAGAGAGAGGTCGGATCCCTTACCTTAAAACATAACTCTTAAAACTCAAATGTTGGGACCTTGAGGGCTTGGGGGAACCATGGGAGGACTCCTTGGGAGGTAATGAGACCATAACGTCGTTGGGGGAGAGTGGGGAGTCGAATGGATGAGAGGATGGCTTGGTATTTATAGGGAAAGTGAGGGGACAAGGCATTAATGGCAAAGGGACACCTTATTAGTGGTTTTGGAAAAACCATGGGCTTTCCCATGGTATTTTCCCATGGTATTGGCCACTTGGGACACCTCATACCTTATCTCACTATTCATAATTCGAACACATTGATTACAAACTTAATACATCATTTAATGATGTCATTAAACACCCGTACCATAAAAATTGTATTTTCACTATTCATCGAAAATTCAATTTTCTCAGAATAATCCCAAAATTTCACCTTAACCAAATATCAACGCTCTGATTACAAATATTAACTCCACTTTATAAAAATAATTTTCTAAATATTTTTAATATAATTTTTAAATAAAACACTATTCACCGAAAATTCATTTTTTTCAGAAAAAACCCCAAAAATTACCATAGCATAATATCGGTGCTCTGAGTTCAAAAATGAAATCCGTTTTATAAAAATAATTATCTAAATTTTTTTAATTAAATTTTTAATTAAAAAACACTATTCACCCGAAAAAACTAATACTTGAATAATAATTTATGAAATCGTTATTTAACCATTTTATTGAATCACATTACTTAATCAAGGTGCCAAGATTATATTAATACTTTCTTTAAGTGAGATTACTAATCCATTTGGACACATTACTAATCCTAATCATAAAATCACTATTCATAATTTACTATTCATCAAAAATTATGTTGATCTTATTAGACTCTAAATTTCGTACTGAACATAATTATAGAAGACCATTTTTCAAAAATCATTACACATTTTTAATTATTTAAGGTTTACACAACCATTTTTAAAATATCCTTTTTCTAAAATTCATAAAAAATATGCATACTATATTTAACCGGTCATTTGAAAATTCATAACTTCATCAGAAGAAGAAATCCCAATTTTTATTTAAAACAAAGGATTACACAAGGCAGTTACGGTCTCCTTACATAGCCCCTTATCACACCAGTATAGGACCTAAGTGTAAGGTGTGCTAAGGTGAGAGAATTTGAGGGAGGCTCGGCCAACATCGCACGAGTAGTAATTTCTATCAGTTTGAACTTCTCACGAAGGCGATCCCGTTCTAGCTTTATACGATGAGGTTCAGCTTGGGTTTGGTCCAGAGCAAAGCCCAGTGGTGCTACCTCCTTCCCAAGTTCTGTTAGATGGGCTTCGATTGGTCCAAGACTACTGGGTGAGGCCATCGAATCTTCTTTCTATATTAATTAACCAAGATTACTTGTATTTATAGACAATAATCAAAATGTTTAGTTTCCAGTGGTCATATTGACCAATGGTCATATAACAGTCAAAAACCAACGGTATCATTTTAATTATACTCATGTTATCAAATGAAACTTTTTTGTTGAGTATAAAAATAAAATAATGCATAAAATTAGGAAACAAGATTTATTCAAAATTTCGGGTTGTTACACAGCACCCCACTTACCAAAAGTGCGGAAAGAAGCACCCTGGAAATTTCTTTAAGGGGATGAGAAAATGCTTCAGGTGTGGAAGAGAAGGGCACATATCTGTTAATTGTCGGCAAGAAGGACCCGCGTCTGCGACAGAGGAGAGGAACGCTCCATTCGAACCTCAACGCATTGTTCAATGCTACTATTGCAAAGAACTGGGACATTTTGCAAATCAGTACACTAATCCAAGGGTTATCGGAGGCAACCAACAACCTCCAAGAGAGAAAAGAAGATCTTTTGCCATCACTTCTACCGAAGTGAACCCCGAAAACGAAGTGGTGACAAGTACGCTAGTTATTCATTCAAGAATAGTGAATATACTTTTTGATTCAGGTTCTACGCATTCTTTTACATCTCAAAAGTTTATTAGAACAGTCCCAGCACCACCACAAATCATGGAAGTAAAGATGTCGGTGAGTACGGAAAATGGGGCAATCACTGCATCCCATGAGTATATGTCCTCCCCTGTTATAGTCTATGGATTCAATTTCCTGGCGAACCACGTCATACTCCCTCTGGTGGAATTTGAATCAATTCTTGGCATGGATTGGATTTCCTTATATAGAGCCAACATAAATTGTCAGGAGAGGGAAATCACACTCCATATGGAGAATCGATCCCCGATTTTTTACAAGTGTCAGGAGGAAGATGGATCTCCTTTAGCTCCATCATCTCAAGCATGGATATTACTGCCCTATGAGCATGTGTATCTGGCTCAGATGATTGAGTCCAAAGAAGAAACCATCCTTGAAGAAATTCCTATTGTGAGGGAATTCGCGGAAGTGTTTCCCGAGGAATTTTCTGGAATTCCTCCTAGAAGAGATGTTGAGTTCTCAATTGAACATGTAACACCCCAAGTAAATAAAGAGTATGAAATTTTCACATTTATCCATATTTGTGAATAAAATATTAATATAACTTTAAAGAGGATGCTATGCTCGATGGCGTACCCAACATGCAACAATGAGTATCTTTGGAATCATACGTTGCACTCAAACAATAAAAAAATATTATTTTAAATGGTAGTAAACACCTAGCTGTTGTGATGGCGGGAATGAATAGAACTAACTAAAAAATGATTATATATGTTTGTCAAATAGTTTTACTTTTTAAAATAAATGTTAGAGGATTAAAAATGCGAATGAATCCAATTTTAAGCGTAAGCATTCTAATATTCTTTAAAAGGTCGATTAACCGCATTTTGATGGAGAAGCTCTTTTAAATACACCTTTTGACAACTTTATGTGTTATATTTGAAAAAATAAAATTCTTCTTTAGAATCAGAACATCAAAATTTACTTTGTGTAAATTTTTGGTATTTTTCTGAAAAAGTTCAATTTTTAATGAATAGTGACAAATGTTGTATTTTAATTCAAAACCTCTTTTTAATCTAATTTATTTATATAATTATATTATATTTTGAATTGGTTTTAAAGTGAAATTATAATATATTTTTACCATTTAATCAAATAGTGGTCATTGTAATTAATTTCACTTTGAAATTTGACTTAAACTAGTATCAATCTTTTGATATATATTGTTTCATAAAAACACTCTATTTGTTCTGACAACGGGAATTAATTATTAAATTAATTAATGCAACTTATATGTAATGAATGTTTTAAAATAGACATCATTTTTGTATTCGGAATATCAAATATAGCTTAGGGTGAATTTTTGATAATTTTCTGAAAAACTTTAATTTTTGATGAATAGTGAAACCACTAAGTGGTACTTATAAAAACCGATTTTCCATTTATATGAAATTTTGCCACCTTTGTGATTTGAATTTCAAAAATCCGACATACATGGTTGTCATTAAGAAGTAAAATGTGGTTAAATGGGATTAAAATATATTTTTTGGTGAATAGTAACTTATTAAGTTTTAATCGCGATTAGAGGTAATTAGTGTATTTTAAGGTAAAAATAATGTTTTAATAATATTAAATGACCTATAAAAATGTCCAAACCTCATTGGATGAGTAATGGCCGACCGAGAAAATTCATGAGTCAACTTGGGGACCCCATGGTGCCACTTTGGATGGAAAATGACATAAATACCTTTTTATTTAATGTTAAAATTAAAATGACACAAACATGAGTTATTTTACTAAAACAATTTTTAAATGGAGATATACAAGTCAGATTTTTGACTATAAATATTAATTGGAAAGCTAAAAATATTTCCTACATCATAGATTTTTTTTTAAATTTTTAGACATTAAATAAATTAAATTCTATATGACATCATGATGATGCAGCGGTGACCTCATTATTTACTGATTTCAATAAAATGGGAAGATAATGTAAACTCTAAGACCTACACATGTCCAAAACCTATTATATGGGTGGATTTCGAACCCTTATCACCTTATCCGCGAAACAAATCAATTTGGGACTATTAAAATCCGAAACTCATTCTAAAATAAAGTAACATTTCTTTACTTTCCAAGAGTGCCCCTCCTCTCCTCTTATAAAAGGCCCAAACCTCTACCTCCTTACCCACACTTCCAAAGCCTTTGGATCAGCCAACCCCTGCCCATTTTGTCTTTCCACATCCCTCTATAACTCTTAGAAGCCTCACTTTGGTCAGAAGTCTTCCCAAGGAAGCCTTTGAGCTCAAACCAAAGGGAGTTACCCGATTTTAAGGTAATGTCTTCACTTCAGTCCTTTTGTTTTATTTTGCTTCTCCACCCCCCTAAACTCCTTTTATTCCTTTATTTTGTAATAACATCAGTATATTCAATATAATAGGATGTTTTTATGTTAAGTATTAGAGCTAAACTTACACACACCTTTGACTAATGGTTAATGAACATACTGTTTCTGTGGATGGCTAATTACTGCCTCACGAAACGATGATTGTTCAATCTTCTCTTAACACCTTTCATGGTGGCCATTAAGATGTAACTATATTAATATATGATAAATAATATGTTTATGTTTTACTTAAGATTCTGTATTTTTCTTTTTTGACATACCTTTATGGTTTCCATTGTTGGTAAACAGGATAATTTCATTTTAGGAAGTGCGGACTACCGCCCCCTCAAAGTGATTTGATTAGTTAATGCCACATCTGGGATGTATAAAAGATGTATTTAAAGTAATTATATATGATGTACGTTACATATAAATGGTGAATATAATTCTGGAATTAAAATATACATACCTCTCATTTAGTTTTAATTCCATTAAAATGACATAGAAATGAAAGTAGCGTTCATGCGTACGTACGACTTACCGACTCCATGAACGGTGCATTTCATTTATTACCTCTAAACGATTATTTAATATTATAAATAAATGTATATTCTAGATATATATGATATATATGATATCCAAATCATGAATATCATTCTGGATATAATGAACCTTTGACCACACGAACAACATGTAATTGTAAGAAGTCCACTTTCGACTTAAGAACCAAATATCGACAAAACAAATATTATTAACTTATATGATTACATAATGTTTATAACATGGAAATAAGTGATATAAAAGGAATAATGAACTTGAAAAAGGTTCTTAATCAAGTAGAAATTAACTCATGTTTATTATTCAGGACGTTAAAGAACGATCGAGTCAAGTCGGACCCGAGGTAAGGGATCCTACTCCTCTCTTTCTTTTTAAGTACACTCTTTTATGTAATTCCTTTTAAGATCATATTTCTTGTGATTGGGATGTTGTTTTATATTACTCTCAATGTAATTTTTATGTTCATATGATGATAGACCCTATTCTATCTCATCAATCCATTTTGGAAGTTTTGAGTGGCGCCGTTAGGCTGCCGAATTTTCGTAAGGGATCCAACATCTATCTTTATTTTTAAGTACTCTACTTTATGTCACTTATTTTAATCTCCTATTTGTTATGATGGGGGGTGTTATTTTATATTACTCTTACTTTACATGTTATTTTAATATTATTAGAGACCCTATTTGATCTCATCAATCCATTTTTGGAAGTTTTAAGTGGCGCCGTTAGGCTGCCGAGTCTTCGTAAGGGATTATTCATCTCACTTTTAGTCCCATGATATTTATGCTACATTTTCCACCATTTAATTTGAGTGTTGTATGTACTTCCCATTAGTATTCTCTTTGTGTAATATAATTTCATTTATGGGTATTTACATATTCATTGTATGACCCTTCTTCAATGGGGTGTATGTTTCGAAAGTTACCCAAGTCGGTAAGGGAACCTTTCACCCTCCTCTATTAAAAGACTTCCTTTGTTATGTCTTTTAATTCACATACTATTATGTTGGGATATGTTCTTCTATATCCTTATTGATGTAAATTTTATGTCCAAGTGATGAGGTACCCTTTTTATCTCTCATCAAATCTTTTTCTAAATTTTTAAGTGACGTCGTTAGGCTGTAAAATTTTTGCAAAGGAACTTCTTTACCCAATTTTGATTCTTTGGGATAAACTTGTACCCCTTGAATATGTCATTATATGAATATGTGTGAATTTCCTATGATTTTTTTTCACTTAATATCCACTTATATTTGGTGAATTCATTTGTCACACATAATTATTTAATTAATTTATCCTTAATCCAAGGATACCGTCTTTGTATGGGACTTCGTCTCATTCTCCTTTCATTGAGGCATATTTTATTTTATACAAAACCAAATTTTATACGGTGTATAAAACCCTTTGACTTTTAAATTTATCAAAAATGAATCTTTTTATACAAAGAGTTTTACTAAACGACAAAAGGTAATGTTTATGTCGTACGTATGTGGCGACAACGACTTCTCTACCGCCGTGACCATTATTTGAGTTTCTGCTTCCTCTACAAGCCATACCTTTTTTTAATGAAAAATAAATACCTTGTTTTACATTTATTTTATTATGGTATTGAAATTTTTTTTCATAAAGTTTTTATATGAATGTGTTGTATTGATATCCTGTGATTGAAAAGTGGAAATGTTATGTTTCCTTTATGCATGTTTTTATGTGATATGATTATGTTATGGTTCTTGGGCATTATTATGAAGACGGGTGGTTCCGTGATAAACTAAGGGCGGGTGAGCCCGATATAGCTCTCCAATTCATTGGGTAACATGAAGGAGTGAAACGTTAAGGATTCTCCGAAGAGATTTAGGGAATATACTGTGATGGGTATTCCAAACGTAACCAAGAGGGTTACTCCCTATGTAAGAATGTTATGAATGCATCAAGTTACCTTTATGTCTTATGATTTCTATGTTTTATTCGTGATTTTATGAGGTATGTTAAAGTTCTTATGTTTTATGGGTAAATTATGATTTCATTCTTATGTATACATGTACTCATGTTTCCTTTCCATATTTTTATATCACTTACTGAGATTTTTTTGCTCAACCCATGTTTTTGAAATGTTTTTCACAGGTCAAGGGAAGGGTACATGATATGATGATAGTGCCAAGGGAGTGTCAAGAAAGAATCCATGTTTTATTTTAAATATGTTTCCGTTGATGGGAAAAATGAATACTATATTTTATGTAACCACTTTGTTTAAATGTGGTATGTAATGCAAGTTTTATGATCTAATTCACTAAAAATATAAACCTGAAAAGGTCCTCAATGTATAATCTTGTAATAACTCAAGATTAAGTAAGGTTTAAGGCTGGGGCCTTATAGGACATATACCTGGGGCGCTACCAATATCCAAGAATCCGTATAGAATGGCTGTTGTAGAGCTTGAAGAGCTGAAGAAACAACTGCAGGAGAATCTGGATAATGGGTTTATACGCCCAAGTGCTTCACCATGGGGTGCACCAGTCCTCTTCGTCAAAAAAAAATGGGTCAATGCGGCTTTGCATCGATTATCGTGAACTTAACAAAATCATGATAAAGAACAAGTATCCTCTCCCAAGAATCGATTACTTATTTGATCAGCTACGTGGAGCACAATACTTCTCGAAGGTGGATTTGCAATCGGGATATTATCAAGTAAGGGTGAAGAAGGAAGATGTCCCCAAAACTACTTTTCGTACAAGAAACGGGCACTATGAATTCATAGTAATGCCTTTCAGACTCACCAATACTCCAGCAATATTCATGGACTTGATGAATAGAGTCTTTAGAGATTACCTTGACAAATTTGTGGTAGTCTTTATAGATGATATTCTAATATACTCCAAAACCAAGGAGGATCATGAGGAGCATTTAAAAACTGTACTAGAGACTTTGTGCAAGGATAAAATCTATTCAAAGTATAGCAAGTGTGAGTTCTGGTTGAAGGAGGTCTCATTCTTGGGCCATATCATCACAACCAATGGGATATCTGTGGACCCCTCCAAAACAGATGCAATTGAGGGATGGTCGAGGCCAACATCGGTAACAGATATGCGTAGCTTCTTGGGGTTAGCTGGATATTATCGACGATTTGTGAGGAATTTCACATGATTTTTCAACCCTCTTACCAAGTTAACTCAAAAGGGAGTAATGTTTTCTTGGAGTGATGAATGTGAAGAAAGCTTCAAGGAGTTGAAACGGAGAGTTATCACTGTGCCCGTGCTCACTTTACCCACAAGTGGGGAACTTTTTGTGGTATTTAGTGATGCTTCGAAGAAGGTCTTAGGTTGTGTGCTGATGCAGAATGATAAAGTGATATCCTATGCCTCAAGGAAGTTGAAAATCCATGAGCTAAACTATCCAACGCATGATCTGGAGTTGGCGGCATTGATTTTTCCTTGAAAATCTGGTGGCATTATCTCTATGGAGAGAAATGTGAGATATATACTGACCACAAGAGTCTTAAATATATATTCACACAGAAGGAGCTTAATATTTTCCAGAGAAGATGGATAGAGCTCATCAAGGATTATGACTGTTCAATACCTTACCACCTTGGTAAATCGAACATGGTGGCAGATGCCCTAAGTAGAAAAGACCCAGCAATTCTATCAATGATGAGAATTAAGAAGGATCCAATCTTCTTAGACATGATGAAGATGGACATGGGAATCATAAAGAAGGGAACATCATCAATCCTTTCACAAATGATTGCTCAACTATCTCTTTTGGAAAGGTTAAGGAATGCTCAAAAAGATGATGTGGGAATTCAGGAAAAAGTGGAAGCTATCAAAAAAGGGAAATCCTCAGAGTTTAATGTTAATGAAGAAGGAATTGTGTGGTTTGGGAAAAGAATATGTGTTCCATCAAGTTCGGAGCTGAAGAATGAACTTTTAGATTATGCACATAGTTCAAATTTCTCTATTCACCCAGGGAGAACAAAGATGTATTGAGATCTCTGAGAAAAATTTTGGTGGGATAATATGAAGAAGGAGATCGCTGAATATATATCAAAGTGCCTGGTGTGTTAGCAAGTGAAGGCAGAGAGGCAGAAGTCTAAGGGGATGATGCAACCATTGCCCATACTAGAATGGAAATGGGAGAACATCACCATGGACTTTATCACCGGACTTCCAAGGACATCCAAAGGCAACAATGCAATCTGGTTTGTTGTGGATTGTCTAACAAAGAATGCACACTTCATTGATATTCGGGAAGATTTTTCATTGGATCAACTGGCGCGGATATATATCAGAGAAGTGGTAAGGTTTCATGGAGTACCACTATCTATTTTGTCTGACTGAGATCCAAGATTCACCTCTATGTTTTGGAAGAGTCTTCAACATGCTCTGAATACTGAACTGAACTTCAGTACGACCTATCATCCTCAAACTAATGGCCAATCCGACCAGACTATCCAAACACTTGAGGATATGTTGAGAGCGTGCTCAATAGACTTTAAGGGAGGATGGGATCAACATCTTCCTCTGGTTGAGTTCTCTTATAATAACAGTTTCCACACGAGCATACAAATGGCACCATATGAAGCCCTGTATGGGAAAAGGTGCAGACCACCGACATGTTGGGATGAGGTCGATGAACGTAAGCTGCTTGGACCAGAAATGGTCAAAGAAATGGTAGAGAAGGTGAAAACCATTCAACAGCATATCAAGTCATCCCATAGTCGACAGAAGAGTTATGCAGATAGTCGTCAATAATACCTTAACTTTAATGTTGGATACATGGTGTTTCTATGCATATCTCCGTGGAAAAAGGTCATAAGGTTTGGAAAGAAAGGGAAGTTAAGTATAAGGTACATTGTCCCCTTAGAGGTTCTTGATCGTGTTGGGGATGTGGCCTATCGACTAACACTTCCACTTACTATGGCCAAAGTACATGATGTCATTCATGTATCCCACTTAAGGAAGTACATATCGGACCCTTCACATGTACTCTCTTCTGAGGTGGTACAATTGGAAGATGATCTTTCTTATGAGGAGCAACCGGTGAAGATCTTAGATCGTAGAGAAAAAGTTCTATGAAATAAGACAATTTCCCTCATCAAAGTGTTGTGGAGAAACCACAAGTTTGAAGAAGAGAATTGGGAATTGGAGGATATGATGAAGCTGAGTTACCCACATTTGTTTTAGTGTGGGAAAAGGTAAATTTCGAGGGTGAAATTTCTGAAGGGGGGAATATTGTAACGACCCAAAGTTTCATTAATGGAAAATTCCTCTTGATCCAGTTAAATGTCTCTTTATGAAAAAAGTTTTTATAAGATGTCAACTTCTTTGGTTTTATGTTATGAATTGTGACCATTGTTAATATAACCGTTGAACAGTGATCACATGATTAGTATAAATATAATACCTTAACAAATCCAATTTACTCAGACAAAAGAAGTGATGGCCTCATCCAGTAGAATTGCCCCATACAAAGACCATTTGTCGGAGCTCGGAAAAGAGGTGGCATCCTTGGGCTTCTCCCTTGACCAAGCACAGGTTGAGCTTCACCATGTCAAGCTCTAACGGGACCGTCTACGGGAAAAGTGGAAGTTGATAGAGATTACCCCTTGAGAGATGTTATCTAAGCCACCCCAAGAGTCTGTCACCATCGCACACCTTACCCTTAGGTCTTATGCGGATGTTTTAATGGGTTATGTAACATATAAGCAGTGTTATGTTCATGTAAATTATTTTTTGTATATAATAATGAATATAATTTCTAGTAATTTTTGATACATTGTAAATAGTTTTTAAAGTACAAATGGTGTTTTTAGTTATTATTTAATTAGAAAATCTTTTTTATTAAATTAAGGAATTTTTTAATTAAATAAATTTTTAATAAAATAATAATATTATTATTAAATTAATTTTTTTTATTAAATATAAATGATCTTATATTTTTCTGAATGCAATTAAAATTTTATATTATGGTTTGGAAGCCATTTCTGTCAAAACCCACGAATTTTTGATAAATGTTGGTTTTTATTTTAAAAGTGAAAATTAACATATTTATAATTTTTTTTAGATAAAATAAATGTCTCATCTAGAATCAGGACGTCAAAATTATGCAACGGTGAATTTTTCAAAATTTTCAGAGACAGTCAAATTTTTGGGTAAAAATTAAATACTGTTTAAATATATAATGTGTTTTATAACATCATAATGAACCAATGGTGACGTAATAAAATAACATAATCCTTATGTTCGGCCAATATATGTTTTATCATTAAAATAATGTCATTTTGGGTTTGTTTGACTTACTTTTCAAAGCATTAATGGACCCCTCAAGACATATTCAACACTTTGCCATTTTAAATTAATTTCCATGGGAGGGTGACTCACCTCCACATAAGCTACCATATTATTTTAAGAAGTTCGGACTTGGGCCTTATAAAATATTTTTTTTCTTCTTCCCGTTGCCAAAAACCATGGTCAAAAACCATCGGATGGTTTGTGGTTTGGATTAATTTAATGTAAGGGGACCCAAACCAAAATAATAAAGAATTCCCTCACCTTTCCTATATAAACCCACCCATGCTCCGTCTTCCTCCTCACTAAAATCCCTTGGAGTTCGTCCAACTGCATCTATACTCTCTCTAGAATCCTCCCAAGGTGCCCCAAGCTCCCAAGAACCCTCTCACAAGCCTCTCTCTAGCCTTGGGAAGCACACTTCCACGTAAGAGTTTTTTTCCTTCCTTTCTCATTTTTTTCAATTTTCATTAAGTTGTATTGCCCATTTAATTTCAATTATGAATGTTGACGAATGGTTTTTAACCTCCCTCATACTTCCCTCTTTATGTTTTAATAACGGGAGAACACTTTCTCTCTCATTTAATGCCTCCCATGTACACCTGTTACTATGTCGAAATTCTGAAAGGAACTTCTCTCTCTTCTTTTACATTCAAGAAATACTTTTGTATCATGAATCTAAATTCCATTTCAATTGTTGGGACATGTATCTATATGACCTCCATACTTTCCATTAAATGTAAATATGACGAGAAATCCCTTTCTCTCTCATCAACCTTTTTTATGAATTTTTATGTCACGCCAGTACGCTGCTGAAATCGCACCGATTTTCTAAGCCAATGTCATTGTGTAGTGAATACCAAGCCCATTTATCCATAAAGGGTATTCACATTTATGCACATTTAATTGTTAATTTTAATGTTTCATGTATTCATTCCACATTCCTTTATCGTGGAATAAATGATTATGTTTTATGAATCCATCATTTATGATATATGTGGCACACTTATGCATGAAATGAAATGTTTAAGAAGGGTGCGCCCTTATAGCGTTCCAATGCATTGGGTAAAGTATAGTATCATGATAAATCATGTGCAATGAGTGTTGAATCATTTTAATTCAAGTGTAAAGAGGTTTTACTCATCCTTCATGTGCAATGAGGGTTTACTCATGATTTATGTGCAATGAGCCTTGTCTCATGCTAATTCCATGTTAAGTGTTGTTTCCACATTTCCATGTTATGATTATCATGTTGTATCATGCATTTATGTTCATGTTTCTCTTATGCTCTATGGATATGTCTATTGTCTAACATGTATTGTACTCCTCATGTTATTCCATGTGTACTCCTTTACTGGGCTTTATAGATCACCCTTTTCTTATGCATGTACTTAGGTTATCCCATGTAATGTTAAGTACGAGGCAATGCAGTGGTCATGTAAGGGAAGTTTTCAATAAAGATGTTGTATTTCATGTTTTACGTTTTTTTGTGTAATTATCCTAATCCCCAAATACACTAAACATCTCGATCTTCATTGTTGTATCAAGTGAAGTTTTATTTAATGAATCATGTTTATGTTTCAATGAAAAGCAGGGTTGTCATACAGTATTAGTTGAGAAGGTCCTCCCCGCAATGTTTCTATGAGTAGCTCTGAAGGCCCTCCTAATAGAACCCATGGGGGCCTCCCCCATGGGAATATAATGACCGATCGTGAGAGCTTCTCTTTTGATTGAGTCATGGAAGCCTTATGTGTGACCAAAGATCAAGCAACAAGAAGGCCCTCCACATGTTGCGGTCCACCCTGAAGGTCCCCCTCGAGGTATACAATGCAAAAACTCTCTGTGTAGTGGGACCATAGATTATGATAGTAGTCATCACTATCGTAATCAAAATAGTGGAGTCCCTCCACACAGTGACGTCTCATCACGACAAGAAGGCCCTCCTCTTGTCATGGCATGCCCTGAAGGTCCTCACCATGGGTTACGTTGCAACGACACTCCACGCAGTCGGGCATCAGATAATGATGGTAGTCCTCACCACCCTGATAACGGAGGTCCTCCCTATAGAGAAATCAAGCAACGATAAGTCCCTCCCCTCATTATGGTACATTAATAAGGCCCTCCCCAGGGTGTACCCTACAGAAATTCTCCATGCAGTAGTTGTGACGGTAGTCCTCACCTCCATGGCCGCCATTGCAAAGGTCCTCCCCACGATGGTCCCAAGCAACAAGAAGGTCCTCCCCTTGTCACTGTTTATCTTCAAGGTCCTCCCCAGGATACACATCGAACATCAAACCATGATGTTCATCCTCACTATGATGACAGTTGTTGTGAAGGCCCTCTCCGTAACAACGCTACACAGCGAAAAGTTCCTCCCCTCACTGTGATACGCCTTGGATGTCCTCCCCAGGGTATGCGCTGCAAAATTCCTCTATGTAGTGAGGCGTTAAGAAGTTATGTTATCCCTCACCATTATGACACGTATAGAGGAGGCCCTCCCTGCCTAGACGTCGTTCAACGAGAAGGCCCTCCCCACATTGCGGAAAATTCTGAAGTCCCTCCCCATGGTGTACCCCATAGGTTCTCTCCCTGCGAAAGATGTTATGGTAGACCTCACGATCACAGGTGCCATTGTGAAGATCCTCCCCGCAGTGACATATCATATCGACATGAAAGTCCTCCCCCTACCGAATCAAGCATAGAAAATCCCTCATATGCCAAGGCACTCAGAAGGACAAGATTGAGCATGTCAAATTCTCAACTAGTCACCAATGACACCCCTCTTCGATCATGAGATGGTCCAGGGCCGCGCTCATCTTTTGAAAAACCCCAGAATCACCCATATGATAATTCAACACCTACTGGCCCCACTGCCTCCGACCACACTATCGGTGAGCGCCTCAGTTGGGACAACCAGGTAGAGGAATCACTAGCGGAGGAGTATGCTGATATGTTGCACCTGAGGAAATGACTTTCCATAGATTATATACCAGATAGGTTTGGGCCCACGACCACCACTCAATTCGACATACCTAGAAAATTGTTAGAAGAATGTGCACACGACATCTGCTCCAATATGTGGACAACCCTCCACCGGATGAAATCAAGCTTCATGCCCAACGATGGGTTGTAGATCACTCCAAGACAATAGGAGATCTCCTGTGTCACATTGACCTGGATGCTCTTCCTCCAGCACGGAAACCGTGACCTGAGTGGCGTAAAAGAAACATGGAGTTATCCTGCCTCCATGCACTGCACCAACTGCGCCGCCTCATTTGTGACGCTCCGACGGGAGTCCATATCAGAGGATGGGGAGAACATGGAGCCCTGAATTTCACTCTGCTCCCTACCTAGAAGAACCCATTCAGTTTAGTATATCGCAACGTCATCATGAAAAGACATCGATCAAGTGGTCTCCCTTTTCGGGAAAGGATACACACCCAGCAGAGACATGCGTTGAGTAAGTCCCAGAAGCATCAGGCCCGACGGGAATGAGCCATTCACGAACTCCAGAATCAGGCCACCGAAAGAATACAACAGGCCTCTCACCTAAGAGAGGCTAATCATCAGCCATTTCCTGCCTCCCCGGAGGGGATTGATTCATAGGTGAACTCAACATTAAATCTAGTTCACCCCCGAATGGGGGCACACAAGATCAGGCAGGTAGCGATAGTAGCATCCACTGCAACAATCCAGGGTGAACCCCAGCCTGCAAGGCTGGAAAAATTTGTAACAACAAATGCCCCCATAAGACCAATAAAAATGGGAAGAGACTCAACGTCAAGGGAACAGAACCAACCCCAGCCCTCAAGGCTGGGGGAATTTTCACCACCTCACCAACAACCTCACCCACGAGAATCCGTATTTTCACATCTTTGGAGGACAGTCAGAAGAGGAGGTTCATTCCCTATCCAGTCCTTTGAATCCCCATCCCCTTCAAGAGGGAGGCGTACTGTAAGGTCGTATCAAGGAACTCTCCATGTCACCCTTCATCAAGGAGTTTGAAAGCAATCTAGGGACAAGAAGAGGAGGACAAGTAGAAGGCGTTGGATATCCTCTTCCTATTTCTAAGATGACATCTCCTCTACCCCGCAATATGCATCCATCAATGCCATAGAGGCTAACCCCATAGGTGACACCAGAGATGATGCAAATCCAGATGGACTGAGAGATGATTGTTCCATTCAGGCTGTGACCCACAACGAACCATCAGGTGTTCACATTCGGAACCATAGTGCCACCCTAAATATGGCCTCCCTTCTTTCTAACCCTCCTCTGCTTACCCTACGAGCTTCCAAAAAGGATAAGAATAAAGGACCTATTACTCTTAACCTGCCTCCTTCTCTCGATAAAAACGAGCCACTTACTCTCAAAGAGAGATTCGCTTGACAGGAGGAATAAATGAATGAATTGGGGCAGCTTAACGTCGAGATACTCTAGAGGAACTGTCTTATTAAAAGAAATTCCCATGCAGAGCCACACCTTGCACTCCCAGCATATTCACCTCAAGGACCATGGTTTTCCCAGGCAGACAAAGCATGGTCAGGGCCCCCGTCCAATGAGGCGCCCGGTCCATCCAACTACCTGAACATGGATTCAGGTGAACACCAAGACTTCCCTCCACTAAGAAAGCAACCGGAGCGAGTACGTCTGAACCCTCTGAAGGTGTCACAGACAGCATACGCACCCTTGGTGTCGGCCAATCTGGAACCTTAGGCAATGCCTCAGGCTACACCTGCCCCAGACCAGGCCCAACAGGATGCAAACTAGGGACTCGCAAGAACCACCGAGGCACTGACAGCTTGATTGGAAGCAATGGAAGGTTGATTCACTCTGATATAACAAGAGCGGAAGCGCTACCCAGTTTGGGTGAGCAAAAAACCTCCTCCACCCAATTTTGGGAGCCCTGTATTCCTTATTTTCAATGAATCAGGTGATCAGGAACATCACTTGATGCACTACGCATCTAATTGTGTCCCTATGATGGGAACACTAGAACAATAAGAATCAGTGAAACTCAGTTTCTTCATACGAACCTAGCAAAGATCTTCCTTCTTCTGGTATACGAATTTTCCAGCTTAGTCAATAAAAAGCTGGGAAGACCTTCGAAAACAATTCCTATTCTACTTCAGCTCAACGTTTCCGAAGACAACGGCCAACGACCTCATGAATTGCAAACAGAGGGAGAATGAGAGGGTCTTGGATTTCATTGCCAGATGGAAGGGTCTGACCTACTCTATGAACACGCCAATGCCCCAAGATGAGATGCTGGCCATATGCATTGATAACCTTTGAGATGAGCTACGAACATCGCTCATACCGGAAGAGTCCACCACTGGCTTCCGCAATCTCTCTTCCATTTCTCATAGAATTGAAGACTCCCTATAGTGGTCCAATCTATAGTCCTGAATATCCTCAAAGGATCCTGAAAAGTGAATAGTTAGAGCTGAAATGCCCCCTGTCATGCTCAAGCCAGCCCCTGTTCCTGCTCCACTACCTAGGCCCCCACCAAATCGTCAAGGGCCCCTGGTATATCAGCAGCCACCTCTGCCCAAGCGGGACAATCAGAGAGGATCGAATTAGAATAAGTTTGAGGAATGGAGACACAATTTATAGTCGTTTTGATAGGACCATGTCCACGTCTACTTTATCATAACCATGAAATGCAACTTGCTCCACCTACCGGAGCTAAGGAATCCTGAAGAAGTCGGCTGCAATGACAGGCCAGATTACTGTCCCTGCCATCGAATGTTAGGGCACACTATACAGGAATGATTCATCTTCGAAGACCTCATGAAAAGGATAGTAGACTCTGGTCAGGTCGAACTAGGACCACCCCCAGCACATGTGTTGTATATTTCTACCACTGACTCCGACAAAGGGGAGGGGTGGCAGGAAGTCACCAGTAAGAAGAGGCAGAAATTTGATAGTTGGATGACTCAGAAGACTGCCAACCGAGCTCAGGGCATACTCTGAGCTCAATTACAGCAGCCAGTGTTTCCACCAAAATCCCCTAATGCCACGCAACCGAAAATATCAGCCTCGAAACCCTCCACGAGCTAGTCATCCATGCGTGATCGAAAATGAAGGAGACAAGCAAAAGAGTAATAGTCCGCCATGAGGCCAAAGTTAGCCCCAACACTATCAGATTTTATACACTAAAATTTGGTGCCACGGGCACCAACCAACTAAACGGCTCCATCAGGGACAACCGACCAGGTTGACCTATCATAGGATGAGATGAAGTTGCACACTTTGAACCATTTGGAAGTATTTCAGAATTGGATCACATGAGCCTTCAATAAAAAGGTTTATCTTCGGTCTTTCTTAGAAGGAGAATTGGTGGTGGTCCTCCGGACCCCAATGATACCCATAAGGAAGCCTCCAAAGTTGGAACCAGTATGGGAGGGACCATATGTTATAAACAAGGTCTAATTAAATGGAGCATATGCCCTGATATCCATGGATGGGCAGTTCACTACCACTCTAACAAATGTGAGATTTCTGAAGAAGTATTTTGTATAATCAAAAGCAGTTTTTGTCTGAGCTGTAGGACATTAAACTGCCAATCTTCGATGGTCCAAACTCTATGACCCTAAACTAATAGTACTTCATCCTCACCGCACGACGTTAAACTACATGGATTTTCAGAGAACTATGTATGTCATGATTTTTTCCCTCGCAGGATACGTAGTGACGCCAGGGTCCCCCATTCTGGCCCAACCGTCCCCAAATAAATTTAAAAAATTCCCTTTTCCCCCATTGTATGTACCAACCCTGCATGGGGTGTATTCCTTATCCTTTCCGCATGACGTTAAATAGAATGGATAAGAAGAATTAAAAATTCCCTCTCCACCCATGTACGAACCAAACCTGCACTGGGTGAACTCATTTCAGAGAACTACGTACGGCTTGATTCTTGCACTTACAGGATACGTAGTGACCCCAAGGTCCCCCATCCTAGCCCAGCCACCCCCAGATGAAGATTAAAAAATTCCCTTTTCTCCCGTGTATGTACCAGACCTCCATGGGGTGTATTATATTCTAAATAACTACATATGGCTTGATTCTTTCCCTCACAAGATACATGGTGACGCCAAGATCCCCCATCCTGGCCCATCCATCCCTAAATGAGGCTAAAAATACCCTCCTTTCCCCTCATGTAATGACCATACCAACATGGGTTGTGTTACTCATGATTTCCGAACAATGTTAAAACTAAACAGATAAGGAAAATAAATATACCCCTTCCCCTCGTGTAAAGACCAGACCTGTACGGGGTTTACTCAAAAAATAACTACATGTGGCTTGATTCCTGCCCTCGTAGGATACGTAGCGACATCAAGATCTTATCTCATACCCCAGACACTAAGAAAAGAAAACACAGGTATATATACCTGTCATCCTCACTGAACAGTGTTAAACTTCATGGAACTCATCCTCACTACACGACGTTAAACTGCATGGACCTCGTCCTCACCGCACGACGTTAAACAGCATGGACCTCATCCTCACCACACGACATTAAACTGTTTGGATTTCATCCTCACCGCACGATGTTAAACTGCACATACCTCATTCTAACCTCACGTCGTTAAACTATAGGGACCTCGTCCTCACCACACGACGTTAAATTTACGGAATTCATCTTCACCGCACGACGTTAAACTGTAGGGACATCGTCCTCAATGAACGACGTTAAACTGCATGGACTTCATCCTCACCGCACGACAATAAACTGCACAGACGACATCCTCACCGCACAAGGTTAAACTACACGAACCTCGTCCTCACTGCACGACGTTAAACTGCATAGACTTCATCGCGACCCACCCAAGATATATGGTGAAATGATATGGGAATACTCCTTCTTCTTTTGGATGCATCCTCTCCATACATCAGACTCCACAACCCGGATAATTGCGGATCTTCATAACCATTCATGGCCATCGGAAGTGGAAAGTTATCAACCCGTGGACACCCTTGCATGACTATGCATACCATGCCCTTAGCGGCTCTGCATATTGATAGCCCCTGTCATTTCTACAAAAGGAAATAATTCCTCAGGAGATACTCTTCCTAGATCCGGACGCTTACCGGCCTCAGAGCCCCCATATCCTATCTCCCAATCCAAAAAAAATTATGGAGTAGTGGTTTACAAGATCATTCCCATCTCACATCGAAATGTTGCCCGTGTATCCCTACCTAGTTTTCCTATGTATCCTCCCATAGTTCACATGATGATCTGTATTTAAAATCATCAAGCTAGGTCTGGGCTACTTTGACTCGACAGGAAATTGTGGTAATGATGTTTCCTATTTGCTTGGACACCATTATCCCCATATGCCGAACTCTGTACTGTACGAAATCTCATATTTTCATAATCATTCATGGCCATCGGATGTAGAATGTTATCGACCCATGGACACCTTCTCAGGACTAAGCATACCATGCCCTCAGTGGGTCTTCATATTGATAGCCCCTGGCTCGTCTACCAAAGGCAATATTTCCTCAGGCGGTAATCTTCCTAGCCCCGTATGCTTACCGGCCTCAAAGCCCCCATGCGAAACCTCCTAATCCGGGAAACCCCAGTGTTACAGTTTACACCATCATTCCCTCAAACTTGTTCAAAGTATACTAGAGCCTCCTAACTCAGTTGCCTTCCGGGTAATTGTAACAATAGTCACCCAATGGTTTGAACTCTATGACCGCTAAACTAAGAGTTCTTTGTCCTTACCGCACGACATCAAACTGCATGGAGTAAATGTATACCCCATGTGCAAGATAAATCATAAAGGTAAACTCTTAAAGTTTTAATAGCAACCTGGGACAAACATCCATGACATTTCCATATAATTCCTTACAAAATGAGAGATTTGTGGCTTGCTCAATCGCGCATCTTTATAATCCTTCATGGCCATTGGAAGTGGAAAGTTATCGACCCGTGGACACCTTTGCATGACTATACATACCATTCCCTCATCATCTCTGCATATTGATAGCCCCTTTCCCATCTACCAAATGCAAGATTTCCTCAGGTGATACTCTTCCTGGCCCTGTATGCTTACTAGCCTCAGAGGGACCATATAATCTCTTCTAATCCAAGAAGCCTCAGAACCATGATTTACATCATCAACCCCTCTCCACGTCTTGGACATGATGAGATATTCAAGCGCAGTTATATTCTAATAAAGAGTGGCCTTTTCAACTATGTTTTTACCATGTGACTATTAAAACTACACGAAGCATGACTTTTCGACTTGGAAAGAAGCTGCAATGACCAAACATTAAGCATCTAGAGAATTGCCTCCAATTGCAAGCATTTTCACAGATTTAAAAATGCCACCCGTCCTCACTGCATGATGTTAAAATACAAAGTATCTTTAATAATGCTCCCCTTCTTTACTGCATGACATTAAACTGCACGGAATCCATCCTTACCGCATGACATTAAACTATAGGGAATTTAAAATACCTTCGTCCTTACTGCATGACATTAAACTACACGGTCGAACCTGTCTTCGGTTCAGTCAAGAATGGAGGCTTTCCTCTATCCCTAAGTGCACGGTCTATGCCTTCAAAAACCACTGTCTCACACCAGTATGAGAAGGAATGACTTCACCCATTCCCGAGAAGTTTATCCTAGATGTTTCTCCCGTATTCAGGAACCCTCTCCTCATAAATAACACTCTGTACCCAGAAGGAGCTAAACCCTTGTAAGCCACCCCTGGTGGTCCCAAATCTCAACATATCTGAAGTTTCACAGGTATCGAGAGAATACAATCATTGACCAAAGGAAATCTTTGCATGACTATTCATACCATTCCCCAGCGGCTCTGCATATTGATAGCCCTTGGCCTGTCCAACAAAGGCATGATTTCCATAGGCAATGCTTCCCTCCGTACGCCTCTTGGCCTCTATGCCCCATATCCATCCTGAGATTTGGAAGCCTTCTGAGCAGTAGTTTACCAACCTCTTTCACAACCCTACCTGAATATCATGGAATGTCTCTGACATGATTATCGAGAACCAGGAGAAACAACTCCATTTTAATGAATTTCCCAGCTAGATGACTTTAAACTGCATCATGCTCCAATAGTCCCTCACGATAACTAACTACATCGGAAAGTGGCCACCTGACCACGCTCCAGATTATTAAAGATGTTACCAAACCATTTTAGAGGTCACACACCCTTTCTGAACCAACCATGGTGGTTTTCATGATTCTCCAAGCCACCCATGGTAGTTCCATAAGCCGGACTTCCATAAAGTCCTCAGGCCATCAGAAATGGGTAGTCATTAACTTAAGGACTCCTTTGCATGTCTATGCATATGATGACCTCAATAGCTCTGTATAATGATCGGACCTAGACCATTTACCAAAGGTATGTCTGCCTTAGGTAATTCTTTCCTACTTCTGTACGCCGATACAACTCCCAGGCCTTGAGACATTCCCTACATGTCGTTCAAATCTAAACATGTTCCCCCCACATGCATCTGAAGGGTATTGAGACATTTTTTAATCAATGAAACCTCATCAGGGCCCTCACCCCACCTTATCTGGTCGAAGCTATTCAACATAAAACATCAATATTGATAGTCTTGTTAGAGGTACATTAAACCACTCACAAAAAGAGGCACAAATCTCGTTAGGCCTAAAACACGAAAAGGGTGACCTAAGAAAACGTCGAGCCATACCTGCTGGGTTCACACCGAATGGGCCTAGGAAAAATTAGGGTATTAACAAAAAAAGACAAAATTTTTTTGAGATTTTTCTATAAATCCTAGTAATAGTTGAACTATGCTCACTGAGTCCCTTGGCTCAGGAAAAATTTAGAGCATTGTCCAACCACTCGTCGATTTTCAGGACCACTCTACATAGAAATAAAATCCTCTTCATTCTGATTAGACCCCATTCCGATGGGGGAATTTGCAGGGTCCTAAAAATTCCGCAAGGGGGAAATCCAATTACCCGATGAATTGGGAAAGGACTGAACCGATCTACGTACCGACTCCCAGCAACAGTATGTCACCGGTTCGGCGAACCGTAATCCCATGCACTGCATCACTCAGAAAGTAGGATAGATTCCAGGCCAGTCCCCCACTGTGAACTGCACCAACTGGCCCATGCCGCACACACCTTCGTTCACGAAATGGAGGCGAAAGGTTTATGCGGCCACGAACCTGATCGCTCGCGAAACGTAGGCGGAAGCCGTATGCGACTGCAGACCTCGTCATTTGCGGAATAGAAGAGGAGAGGTATGCGACCATGGAGAAATCCTATGAATCTCGGTTCCAAAAATTAATGGTTGACCAAGTCGTCCGTGGGTGGGGTTTCCTTTATGGGATTCCGCAAAACGTGTCATGTGCCCATCAATACAGCCTCTTCGCAACTCTATATACAGTCACCGAGGGGGACCAAAAATGCAGGGAGGAAGGATGGGTGAACACCCGTGGGGAGACGGTGGAGAAATCGCTCCCAGTAGTAATGTTCTACAACCATCCGCGGACCCCATATCATCCATGGATGCACTCTTCTGCATCGAGGAGAAACCAAACTGTGAACCACATTTGGCCAGCTCCTATGTGGCCCACCCTTATCAACCATTTCCTTTGCGGACATCGTAGGTGGCCAGCTTCTATGCGGCCCACCTCTTCCTCAGACACCCTTCACAGACAGACTCCTCCACGTCCATCTCCTATGAAGCTAGCTCCTATGCGGCTCGCTTCTCAGCGGACACCCTTTTTGGATAGCCTCTCCGCTGCTGCTCCTATGTGGCCAACTCCTACGCGGCTCGCTCCTCCACGGACACACTACGCGGCCAGCTCTGCCACGGCCATTCCCTCACGGCCAGCTCCTATGGGGCCCACCCCATTCGGAAAACCCCATGCACTCACTTGTCCATACCGCGGGGCTATGCCCCCGCACCCATGCTTTGCCTTAGTGTCGGGTTGCGGTCCTGGCCCTCCGTGCTGATCCCTTCACTACTGTCACTGACCGCCATGAATAATGGAGAGTCACACCACTAACTTTTCAGGCCGTGTCAACAATACTTTCTATTTCACCCTTATGCCGCCCCAACATCCATCCTATATATTCTACGAGTCAATCCACTACTCATGACTCTCCTATAACCCCATTACGTATCTCATTTTCTAGGTTCATCCAGAAAGGGTTCCCTTGCATAAGTCATACACCATCCATTGCTAGATATCTCCTACCTAGTCATCCTGACCACATGACGTTAAACTATATGACCCTTATCCTATCCATATGACGTTAAACTATATGGAAATAGTCCCTGCAACATGACATTAAACTATGATGTATTCAGTCATATCTACATGACATTAAACTGTAGAAATCCTTATGTTCCAAACATAGGATGCCTCTTTCTCCAAACAAGAGATGCCTTATTCTCCAAGAATAGGACGCCTAATGACATGATCACAGTGGCGTGATTTCAAGAGTGTTGGAATCCGTCCAAACATTCCATCACTCCACCCCACACATTGTGTGTCCTTCATTCAGATATTCATCCACTTCCATGTCTGAAGGGACCCCCTAACAGCCTAGTCCCATGCCGCATCGGCTCACCTACCATTCTAGGCCCATGCCTCGAATGACATTGGAAAACACTTCGAGTCAGGTCCTGTGTTTCGAACACGGTCAATAGTCAACCCTTGTTTGTTTGTCCCCACTTCAGGCTAACGTGATATGGATGTTGTGTTTTGAATACAGTCAACATTCATCCTCCATCGTCATGCCACCCTCACCGCATTCTGAATGTCGGGCATGTGATTCACACATTTCTTCTCCCTTTGTTCAGACTAATTTTAACGCCCTTGGCGTTATCCCGCTTGTGCACCAGCGCATAGGCAAATGCCTCAACCCACTAGTGAGTTGGGATGCCCTCATGGCCAGACATGAGAAAGACACCGAGGAAGCTTCTTTTCATAATCCCCATCCACGATTTTCGCTCCACAGTGGCACTCGGGCAACCTCCTTGGTGTAATACCCTAGCCTTTCTTCCAAGAGGTAGCACCCATGAACCTCCGTACTTCCCCAGTGCCAAGAACCAAGAGGGGAGATGGACACGGGGGTACCCTTTACCTCTCCCTCAGGGAATTTTCACTAGCATACCTCCATTATGGAGTAATCCCTGACTTCTCAAGCCACTCCATGTGTAAGCCCCACTCTGCTTCCCACAAACACACCTTTCGCGATGTGATCATCGGGTCTATGATGCCTCTTGTTTCTCACACCGAGCATGACTCATGTGGGCTTAGAGTAAGCACCGACCCTGACCCCGGCCTCATGTGAACTATGAGGACTTTGATCCATGTCAAGGAATGATAGGTAGGAATCCTCCATGAGGTTCAAGCCCACCACCCAGTAGTTCTGACCCCCCTTCATGTCGGTTCATCCTTCGTCCCGCATGATGTTAAAATGTACTCCCGAACTATGTGGACTATGATCACTGTCTCCTAGTTGGGGTACGTAGGAAGCCTCTCTGAGGTTCAAGCCCAACTATCGGTCATTCCGACCCCCTTTATGTCGGTTTACCCATGTCTTGGGCCGCCTTAGAGTGTAAGCCCCATCCCAAGCCAAACTATGAGGATTCTGATTCCTCTCACAAGGATACGTCATAAGCCGGTATAACGGGTTCGATCCAAACGCTCAAGTCGTTATCTGTCCCCCTGGATGATAATAAACTCCAAAGTTCCTGGTTACGGGGCTTTAACCATCTTAATGAGTCTGAACTCCTCGGATTCATTAATCCAATTAGGGATGGTAAACCTTGGGCCTAAATGATTCTGAATCCCTGCATTTAGGTGACCATTGCCAACTAGGAGTAATCCGTGGATACTTTTCATGGGTATAAACCAAAGACTCTCGAACATATGAATATGTCTTAAATCTATTTGAGAGTCCTGGTACATGCAATAATTCTCCCCAAAAGGGTACGATGAGCCCAACTTCCCATTCTCTCGACCAATGTGAGTTCTTAAGTGTCGCTAGCCAAATCGCCCAGTGAACGCCTACCTTTGGAAATCTGGTCCACGTATCATCAGATACGGAACCGTTGGGTTTTTTGAACCGATCTGAAACATAATCTAATTAAATGTGATGAGCAAAATGAGTAGGAGGAAATTTTTGAGAAGGATGCTTGGGAATTGATTTCGCAAATCAATTGTTTTTACTTCTTTACTCATAATCATTACACATCCCCACTGAAGTTTTGGTGAATGATGAATCAAAAGACTTCAATATGTGAGGATACATGTTTCCTTAAGTGTGGGTATATTAGATTCTCGAATTTTCAGAGAACATATTATTGATCTATATGCACCTTGTAGATTCATCCTTAATTTCAATTGTGTCAAGACGTTGATCCATATTTCTCTTAACAGTGCATAACAGGGGAAACATTTCATGAAATATCATCATCTATAACTAATGATCACCTATGAAGACACACAATATAATATTATTCTTCAAGATCATATGGGCTTTGAGCCTACCCTCACAAAGAATATTCTTATATTTTGACCCATTTAAACTCAAGTGGTCCACTGGAAAAGATGATTCCCATGGTTATAGTCCCTAAACCACATGGGGATAAAGTGAAACACGATAATGAATTTAGGAATTATAGACCTAGGAAACGGAAACATAAATCACTTGTTTATATACCCACAATGATGTCTTTGGGGGCCTAGGGTTTGACCTCTCTAGGTACTAGTGCCGCAATTGAAGTACAAATGTCCATCCCTTCTGATACTTCCCTTCCCATGGCTCGAAGAAAATGGGATTTTTAAGGGGAATCCAATCATCTCATGATCATCCCCCTTGGTTTCTATGGAACATTCAACAAAATAAAGAGGTTTTTCTCACTGGTTTCAGCTATGTGTCAACACATGGTGACATCTCTTGTGGTGAGGACCCTATAAAGGGTAACCTATACCTTTAGGTTCTCGAAACCCTGATTCATGCTTGAAAAGATTGTTGTAAATATTCTTTTCGAGCACTATGCATGGTGATATTTGAGGTTAGTGAGGTTTATGATGACGATGGTCACACATCAGGGGTTATGATATTGCCAATTTTCTTACTGTATCTTTAGAATGGTAAGTTCCTCACCTACATTCAAAACATTGCAATAATCCATCCCCAAAGTGTTCTAGGGTGGTAGAGGCACCTAAGAAGTGGTTAAAGTTAATAAAGCCTACATTAATTCCCTAAATAAACCGCCAGTGTTATTTTTTTCAATTCGTTTGCTAGGGCGAACACATCTGTCGGTGGAGGATGCACAGCTATTGACCTGCATTCCCGCTTTCCAAAGGTGGGTGGCATCTATTCCGTATCCTGGGACATTTTCTCTTGGATTAAAATGGGATGATGGAATCTTTGTTCTTCTTTCGGTGGATTCCTCCTAGGAAATCATTACCTAGTTTGAGTCTCCCTTAAAGATAATGTCATGGTTCATGAATCTCCTTCATGGTGCCCTATCTTTGTAGACACTGGTTAGTTACACTACTTCCTTTAGGACATACCATGGGGTCTTGACATGGTAGCGACCTTCGGTCAGAGTAGACGGTAATATTAGGCATGTCGGGGCATATCTGGATGCGTGGACATTGGAGAACATGTATTCTTCCTCATAATAGGGAATCTTAAGGGCACATAACCTTAGGCATCTCACATTATTTGTGGGTTATTATATACCGGAGGCATGTCTTAGAGGTTTTCCCTAGCTTCCCATATTTTTCACATGGTATATCGCGTGTTTAACATCTTGCGGATACGGATACGCTAAAGGCATGTCTTCCGAGGTTTTCCTTAGGCATATCTTGTTTATCACATGGTAGGACATGAGTTTAGAATCTTGAGGATATGGAATTCGGGTGATTAGAACGTCCCATAGAGACGGATCATAAGTGGTGTGTCCTGTAGAGGGGAGATGTCACACTGTGAAAGCTGATCTGGACACCACTGAGGGTAGATTAGGGAGTGTGCACCCCAGAATGGGAGGAACACCATTGTTTACCATTGGATGGGATTGAACCTCAAGGAGGATTCCTACGTACCCTATGCAAAAGATAGAGATGAACAACCTTTTTGTTCAATGGGGTGATGAATAGGGGTGTGCACAGAAGACAATGACCGATAAACATGCTAGGGCTTACCCGTGAATTACAGCCCAAGTACTGCTAGGAGCAGCGATGAGGTAGATGACACGATCCCACTGGGATGTGGCAGCCTGGGTGAGAATCGGGATGGATTATTGGTAGTTTAATGGAGTGGAGGGGGAATGATATGGGACTATCGTGAAGGTGACAGTAGTGTTGGTCTTGAGCCTTGAAGAGACTTCCTACGTTTCCCCAAGGTAGGGAATCAATGTTCGCGTAGTTCGGTGGGACAATGGGACACCTAAGGAGGCTTCCCATGAGAATGGACACATGGATGGGACCTAGAGGAAGTATAACCTTTGGGTTGGGACATGATCTTCCCGTAACACAGGTGATCTAGGGATAGATCAGGATGAAACATGGGTGTTGGGCTTGAACCTCCATGAGGCATCCTACGTATCCCTGTGGCAGGGAATCAAAGTCTGTGTAGTTCATCTGATGAATGATTACCGTCGATTGGGGAATTCAACATATTACCACCGAATGAGGTTTACAACGTCTTACCACTGATTGGGGGAACAACAACATACCACTGATTGAGGTCCACAATTTAACATCATGGAGGATGGGGGTGAACCGACGTGAAAGAGGACCTGGGGCCCAGATTGGTGGTGGTATTGAACCTTAGGGAGGCTACCAACATACCTTTCCTTGGAAAGGATCAATGTTCATGTAGTTCACGATGGTGTTTGGGAATTACACTCTGGGTTGCCCAGGGTGTTGGTGAACCGACGTGAAGATGGTCGGAACGACCGGGTGTTGGGCTTGAACCTCAGGGAGGCTTCCACAATACCTCACCTTGAAAGTATCAAAGACCACATAGTCTAGTTATGGTTGTGCATCATACACTCTAGGCTTCCCAGGGTGTTGGTGAACTGACATGAAGATAGTTGGAACGACCGAGTGTTGGGCTTGAACCTCTGGGAGGCTTCTTACGTACCTTGCTTTGGCAACGATCAAAGACCATGTAGTTCAAGACCAGGATTCAGTGAACTAACGTGAATGAGGACCTGGGGTCTAGATGGATGGTGGTATTGAACCTCATGCAGGCTTCTTACATTCCTTGCCTTGGCAAAGATCAAAGTCCTCATAGTTCGGAATGAGTGTGTGGGGATTACACTCTAGGCTGCCCGGGGTGTTGGTGAACCGACACAAAGGGGGTCGGAGCGACCAATGGGTGGTGGGGTTAGACCTCAGGGAGGCTTCTTATGTACCTTTCCTTGGCAAGGATCAATGACCACATAGTTCAGGTTGGGTGTGGGTCTTACACTCTAGGATTCCCAAGGAGGATGTCATGGTCGGGGATTGCTCTAAGCCCACGTGAGTCATGCTTGGTGTGAGAAACATAAGACATAAAAGACCTAATAACCACATTGCAAAGGAGGATCCGTGGGAAATGGAGTGGGGTTTACATGTGATCATAACCCAAAGAGAAAACAGGGGCTTATGCGTGGTTAGTAGCCTGACGAGTTTGGGACTTACTCCAGGATAGAGACCCGGGTGCCGCTATCAAGCAGCAATGTTGGATGGGGCATACGCAATGAAGCTACTCGGGTGCCGATATAGAGAAATAATGGTGGATGGGGCCTATGTGAGGAAGCTTCCCGAGTGCTGCAATGGAGCAACAATGGTGGATAGGGATTACGCAATGATGCTTCCCGGGTACCACTATAGAGTGGAAATGGTGGACGGGGCTTACGCAAGGAAGATGCTCCGGTGCCTCTATGGAGCGGCAATGGTGGATGGGGATTACATAATGAAGCTCCCCATAATGTCTTCTTCATGTCTGGACATGAGGGTATCACAACCCACTGGTGGGTTGAGGCCTTCGCCTTTGCGCTAGAGCACAACAGGGATAATGTTGAGGGGTTTGAAATCAGTCCCAAAAAAGGGAGTTGAAAAGTGTGAATCACATGCCCGACATTTGGAAGACAATGTGGGTGGCATGGCGATGTAAGATAACTATTGACCAATTTTTAAACACATCAACCATATCATAATAGCCTTAAATGGGGACAGACAAATGAGGGTCGACTACTGACCATGTTCGAAACACAAGACCTGACTCAAAGTGTTGTCCAATGTCTTATGGGGCGTTGGCCCAAGATGGTTGGTGAGCCGATGTGGCATGGGACCAGGCCATTAGGGGGTCCTTTTAGATAGGGAAGTGGATGATGTTCTAAATGAAGTACACTTAAAGTGTCAGGTGGAGTGATCTAATGCTTGAATGGATTCCACCACTCTTGAAATTACGCCACTATAATAATGGCAACAAGCATCTTATGCTTAGAGCATAAGGCATCTCTCGTTTGGAACAAGAGGCATCCTATATTTGGAACATAGGGTATACTACGGTTTATCGTCATGTACAGAGGACTATTAGCATGTTATTCATGGAGCATAAGTCATCTATCGTATAGAGAAAGAGGCATCCTATGTTTGGCTCATAGGGTGTACTATAGTTTATAGTCATGTAGAGTAAACTGTTACCATCTTATGCTTGGAGCAGAAGGAATCTCTTGTATAGAGCAAGAGTCATCCTATGTTTGGAACATAGGGATTACTATAGTTTATTGTCATGTAGATAGGACTGTTAGCATCTTATTCTTGGAGCATAAGGTATCTCTTGTATAGAGCAAGAGGCATCATATGTTTGGCACATAGGGTGTGCTACAGTTTATAGTCGTGTAGAGTGGACTATTGGCATCCGATGCTTGGCACACAAGGCATCCCTTATATTGAGTAAGAGTCATCCAATATTTTTCAAATCGGGTTTACTATAGTTTAAAGCCATATGGAAAAGACTATTAGGCATAAGGTACCTAGAAATGGTTGGTGTTGGGACTTACGCAAGGGGCCCTTTTCTAGTTCAACCTGGCTTAGGAGCCAAGTGATAGGGTTTGGATGAGTTTCTTGAGGAGTGGTTCAACTCAAATTACTTAGGGAATTGATTAATAGAATCTCAACTCCTGACATGAGAAACAAAACATGAGGAATATGTCGACTCAAGGACATTAATGGTGTACGAAAGAGTATCTCAAGTCATGGAATTATATAGGTGGAAGGTGGGTGTACATAAGGGCGCAATGAAAAATTCCAACATCCTGGCCCGAAAAGTTTGTTGTACGTCTCTCCAATTTCCATGGGGGTTGCTGACAGTAGCAAAGGGATCAGTGGGAGAGAAGGTAGGATCCTCACAAAGGATAGGTCTTCATGAAGTAGCATCGCGGAGGGAAGAGGGCCTTGTGGAGCATGGACTCATGGAGAAGCTTCACAAAGGAAAGGTCCTCATGGAGAATGGACTCGCGGAGTAGCTTAATGAAAGAAAGATACTCATGGAACATGGACTTGTGGAGCAGCTTCACAAAGGAAGTGACTCGCAAAGCATGGACACGCGGAGCCACTTCGCGAAAGAAGATACTCACGAAGCATAGACTCACAGAGATGTTTCGCGAAGGAAAGCAGAGCTCTATGAATAGTGAGATCGGCCACCCAGGGGGAAGAGTTATCGTCTAGTGAAGAGGGGTGAGCTGGATATTTATAGGGGAGAGGCGCCGTGAAGTATAGCTCACTTGGTAAAAAGGAAGAGTTTTCTCCGTAGCATGTTTCGATTGTCAAAGGGGTGTGTAGAGCCATCCCGCCTCCTTGCTTTGTGGCGGGTCATGAACATCAAAGGGTTTCACGGAGTATCCCACCTCCTTACTTCACAGTGGGTCGCAAATGTCAAATAGTTTCGCAGTTAATCCCGCCTCCTTACTTCACAGTGGGCTCCACGATCGTGGAGGGAGCTTTGAAAATGGGCTTCACGAACCAGTATTCCATCCCAACATCAAAAGCCCATAACTCCTAATCTGCAACTACGTTCGGGCCCTATGACCTACAAATCGAAGATTGTGAAATGGGATACGATCATGGATTGTGTATGGGTGAATTTGGAAAATTTCGGGGACTAATTTTCTGGTTTTAACAGTAATTCATTCCATTTATGGTTGTATTATTGGAGGCATGGAAGGTCATGGATAACATAAGGGTGAACGATTCTAATGAATTTGTCTATGAGATTCTTTAAGAATAGTCGTTAGATCTTCTGATATTTATAGCATCCATTGAAACCACATGGATTTTTTCTCATCACCATCTATGGGAAGTATCCATATACCTTGACAACATTGATAACTACCAATATTCATCCAAGGGGAGACCTCATTGGTCTAATCAGGTAGCATATATGGTGGTATTCGAAGAGATGTATGATATCGATGAAGAGGGAATTATATTTATTGAAACCCACCATAATTGTTTTTTTATTTTTAGGATCCTAAAACCCTATTACATATTCTTATAGGGATTTGAGGAAGCTCAATAGATGATTATTTCTCTAGTATACACCCCAAGGGGTATAGAAGCTAGTTAACATGTTTCCTTGCACGTGGTGGGCTCAATGGGGGGCTCTACTGGAGCAACATAACATATGGAGGTAGTACATTCAGATCCGACTATATAATTTCTACAATCAGTCCTACATACTATTTCTAATAGATTTTTGACCCCATGGAATACCAAAAAATGTCTATAGGAATCACATCTGATGTTATGTATAAAATTTGATAATACATGTATCTTTCATAGCCTTTTTTTTAGTTTTCATACAGAATGTTTTTGTTTTTTGTGCAATCATCCTGTACATTACTTGATGTAGGACATATAAGAAACCAATAGGAAAAAATCAGGACATCTATGAGGCCAATTCCTTATGAGGTAAAGTAGATACCATTGGTGGTTGTCGCCAAACATTCCAGGTAAGCTAGGACAATTGAGGCTATTGGGGGTGTCCATAGTTCACATAGTGAATTTGATTAGGATCAAATGAACCATTCCCCAACAAGTAGGGAGTCGCTAGAAGTAAAAATGTTAATTGACAATTTTTATCCTTCCATCGTATAGATGAATGTTGTGACATTAACTATGGTAACTGAGATGGAAAGGAAGCCTCAACAGATAACATTCAGGAAATTCTGATCCCCAAGAGATCAACCCTTCCAAACTAAATGAATACATCCCCCATAGAGGGATCATATATGGGAGTAAATTTTCCTATTAATAATATTAATAATACTCCTCCAGTGGACACAACCATAGAGGAGGGGGTGGACCCAGTTGAGGGAGGATTAAAATAGGATATCGATTCTAGTTCCATGATGGTTATTCCTATGGGTACTATTTCTATAATTGATCTTCTATAATATAATGACCCTTTTGATCTTGGTTTTGATCTATGTGTTTCTTTTGGTGTCCCTATGGTTCATTTTTAGGTTGAGGAGGCATCAACAACTATGTCGGGTGGTGGTTCCCTAGTGGAGGTCAGATACAATGATGCTTTGGTAAGTGGAGTTTAGTTTTTCACCCATACCACTACAACATTTTTCTAGCATATTTAAAGAATTATTTTCTTCACTGGGTTGATTCCAGGATCACAACCATAGTCACTCACGGTTTCATTTTATGATTCAATATTACATTCTATAGATACCACAAAATAAGTTGATACTGAGGATTCAGGTCACACTACAGTGTTGAATCCAGACCCCATGGTGGAATTACTTCGTGAATACATTCTACCCTCTTAGACTAATTCTAAAATTTACAAGGAGGGGATATTTTGACTTTTCATTGTTTGTAAAAAAAATTTTACAATAATTTTAAATCATATGTCCCAAATCCCACTCATAAATATTCTAAACAAGTTGAAAACATTATGACACTTGTTTTTAGTTCTTAGGTATAGAGGGTTAAATTATCATGTTATATATAACAAAGTAATGTAAGTGGTGTCTAATAGGGAAAGAATTGTAATGTTCCATTTTCTATTTTCTAATGCAGAGTTTTCAAATCATCTTGTTTCTGCTAGTAAGATCCTACTTGATGAATCCATTCAACATGTTGGGATGGTCGCAAAGTGATTGAGTGAAATGACAGATAATAGATCATCATTGTAGTTTCTTCACTAATAAATGAAATGGATGAGACATGAAAATTACTAAATCATGGAAGAAGTGATATGTACCATGGTAGTTTTCAATTTCAGGTAGCGACTGGTGTAGGAGGAAAAGGCTGAATTTTTTGCGGTTGAAAAGGTGGAGGATTTACGAGTTAGTAAATCTACTGAGATTACCAAATTATCAAAACATCCCCAAGCCATAGAGGACACAAAAAAGGTGATAATACAGATCTAGGAATCTATTGAGAATATTTTATATCTTTCATTTCCCACTCATATGGAGAGGTTCTAGGCTGTGGATTGTCCACCATCATCCATTTATTGGAATGAAAACTTTATTTCTCTCCACCACATCCCTATTTTTCATACAATACCAATCAATTAGAATTGATTGCTTTTTGAGTGATAATATTTTTTGAATACTAATTTTAATCATGATACCACATAATTACATTTAAATAATCAAATTAATCTATAAATTTGTCTTGAATCGAGGGATCTAAAAATAATAGTTCTAATATTTCTAAGGTTACATGGAAATCCCTAAAAACATTATGCCTTTTGTTAATACCATATTTTATCCTACTCCAAATTTAGTGTGGTCTTAGCAAGAATAATGTGGAATTTTTTAGAACTCCCTTAGTGGGTTTTAGTCCTAAAAATATTTTGGACACTTTTGATTCTCAAATTTCATGATATTTTTCCCAAAATATGAAATTAATATGTTTAAAGAGATGGAAATAAACTTCTATCAAAGGTTCCCATTAAATGTTTTCATCCTAACAAGTATTGTATCACTTTTCATGTGTAGTTTCGAGTCTTGTGAACCAGTCTAACATTACCGAGGGTTTAGGTTGAACATATTTGACCATAAATTATGGGGAAAGGGCCCCAACTGGGTTTATTATATTTGAATGTCCCTATATTTTTTAGACATTTATGAGGGATTTTAATTGACCTTGATTTGTGATTTATGAATGCAAGACATGATATGGTTCATGGGAACCATGGGACATATGCAGGTAGGAATGGACTCTCCTGAAAATGAAGTTTTCTTCAGTTGACATGACTTCTATTTGTGAAACATATTTATATCCATTGGGGTATATTATTCATAGTCACAAAATGGTTTCCATAGGACACAAAACATCCATTTACAATGGATAGGTTGTTTTATAAGAATTTGGAATTCTCAAGACCACCAAAGGATGATTATCGCTAGATTTTGTTCTGAATATTAGTAGAGTCTTTGTATCAATTGTTATGGTGAATTAGAGACCACTTCTATATGTATTTATCTTGTGTAAATGATAGTTTAATAATGGTGCATTTTAACATTAGAAAGTTAGGACACATGAGACAAATGAATTAAATTAATTTTTTATCTGACCATGCGGGTAAACCAAAATACCTTTTCATGGATGTCTAAAATGAAATGGTATATCATTTTCTATAATGGAAGGGGAAAATGTTTCTAAAAATTCATCTAAAGGGTATTAAAATATAGGGAGTGAGATGGGATGAAAACATCATAGGGGCATACAGAGGTAGGAAAATCCTCTCATGCGGAAGGAATTTCATTGTTTTATGGGACTTTTGTGGGAAAGATATGAAGATATCCAACCAAAGGAGTCCTCATGACACTGACCATCCATTTACAATGGCAATGGATGGTTATGGGGATTCAAACCATTATCGGAAATATAGTATTTTAGAAGATAAGGGATTTCAAGTGCAAAAGAGGTTAATTTCAAGATAAAATTTCATGGGAATTGGTAAAGAACATATCCCTATACAGGTGTGAGGAGGATCCCTATGTAGGAATAACCCATGTATAGAAAAGGATGGGAAAATATTGTATCATGGTTAGACTCAAAACACGAGATTTAGGAATCACTATGTATCATATGACCATAGGAATTAAGTTGAACGTAGAAAATGAGCCCGTACCTGAGTGGTAAGGGATCTTGCTTGGCATCCAAAATTCCTAGGTTCAAAACCGGGTGGAGGTGAATTTTTGGGGCACTATAGCAGTTATTGTATTAGTTACTGTTTTATACTGTATTAGCCAAAACTATTCACCCGATTTGGGTGTTCGGGCCACCGGTTGGGCCAACTGGTCTAAATGACCATGGAGTCATCAAAGTCCTTCAGGCCATAGGTACATCAGTCCATAGAGACCATGGAGAAGCCTAATCCACACAGAACAGGCCCCAAAAGAGGATCATAACAATAATAGTAGTAGCCACCAGAAGTAGAGCTAACTAGATTGGAAGAATGAGAGGGTATGGCAGCAGCCATCCGGACTGGGCACTATGCAGCTTTGTATGGGGAAATGCTATCTGATTAGAAATTCAAGGTGGTGAGCTAGGTGATCATTGACATAGAAGTTGGGGAGGGGAAGTTCTAGTGGGTTGGGCCTACGAGTCATGTAATGGTCATGGTATGCCTCTTGGCCTTTAGGTCATGTATTGTGGGTCAGTCAGGCCTTGGGCCGTGGGCCTATGGGTCATGTATAGGTTCCCCTTCAACCCTTAAAAGAGGGGTTATCCATAATAAAATAAAAATAATGCCTTCGGTCCATTTGGTCAAGTTGAACATAGTTCATTTAAGGTTCCTTCATATATTTATTTGGTTAACGCTTAGGAATGGGTCATTTTTGTCTTTTTAATATGAGCTCTCTAATGAGGCAGGGGTCATATTGGACATTCTTGTGTGGATTCACTTCATGCATAGGAACATAGGGGGGATATCCTTTTCTCTACCTAGAAATTCCTGACGCAGGTCTGAATCATACATTAGGATGAAATATTTCCAATATTCAGTGCATATCAGACCTATATTTTAGCATTGTTTTTCAACCATCATGAAATTTGGATGTCTTATGATTGGGAAATTGAGATTGAATCCCTGATTAACTAGAGGATAACTGGGTTTGGATGTCCTAACATGACGAAGATGTGGAGGGGAAGGAGACTCTAAACCATGGATCTAGGGTTTCATATATCAAGTGAAATGATTCAGGGCATGGAATCAAATAGGGAATATATGTAGCCAAATCCTATCATGATGTTGAATTTTATTTTGGTTAACAATCCTTTTTTGGTAAACTTATATAGATCCGCTAGGGTATATTTTGCATAGCCAACCAAAGGTGTCCTGAAGACACTGACCATACATTTTTATGGTTGTGGTGGTTTATGGAGATTCAAAATTTCTTGGATAATGGAATTTGATAAATGGAAATAATTTATTTGGAAAAATTATAAATTTTTCATCCATTATTACCCAAAATGTTTGGAATTCCCTACATGGATATTAGTTGTATGTAGGGGTACTTTTATTTTTATGTTAAAACTTGACCAAAGTATTAATATTCAGGTGTTACTATGTATCATTTGATAATAAGAATCAAGTGTACATAGAAATTATGTGTTACTTTTCCATGCAGGTTTAACCCATAAACAGAGAAAAAGATGAATTTTAAACCATTATTTTTTTTGGTGGATGGATGAATATGTGAAATTCAGGCATTGCTACAAATCTTATGTAGGTAGGAGTCAGGCCATACCATGTTATTGAGGATGTCACGGTAGGTGACCAATGCCAGAGGCAATGTCTTCTTGGTGAAAACACTATGAAGTTGTATAGTTTAACACCATACAACAAGGAATTTTTTTCATTTTTTTACCATCATATGAATAGGAAAATTTATGTATAGTTTAATGTCATGAAAAAATGATGTAAATTTCCAAACATAAATGAGGGGTAATGTGATTGTTGTTTAAATGGTCCAAAAATTAGGCCTTTTTTGGGTTTCATCTGTTTTTACTTATATAACATGTATAGGAGAAGACATTGTTAAGAAATCCATGGCAGGGTCTGGGTCGGGGATCTGAGCATCACTAAATATCCCATTCTATAAGAATTAGGCCATAGGTGTTTCTGAAAGGAAAGGAACCTTCATAGGTTGATCCCATGTGTCGGGGGGTATATTTCTCTTTTAGTGTGGATGGAATAGGATGAGATTCTGAGAAACACTAAGAATCCTGGCTAGGTTGGAATCAAGTTGTATATAGTTTTACAAGATGGAATGGTGGGTGACTAATGTTGGAGAAATTTCTTCTCATTTGAGAAAATTGTGGTGTTATATAGTTTATTATCATTCAATAAGGAAACTTTGTCAATGAATTATTAATGTCAGGTGGTGAGAACGCTGGATGAATATTTTATTTTCATGTTTCAGGGATGTCTTAGAAATCAAACCATATGTGTGTCGGGACTAATTGGAATAAAATATTCTGATGTGATCTAGATGTAAAGTTGAAAGAAATTATAATCCATGGTTATTTGAATTTTTGGATCATGATGAGTGATATAGGTGTTGGAATCCATTATGCATAAAAATGTAAGAAGAGATTCTCCAAAAGAAGAATTTCTTATTGGTTGATATAAACCCCTTATTTATGTCTGCATCTTTTATATAGAAACCAGGGAATATGGTGCATAGTCAAAAAATGGTGTCCATAAGACACTGATCATCCAATTTTGATGATCATGGAGCTTTATGAAGATCCATAATTACACAAACCATGAAGTTTGATAAATGTAATTGACCTATCTATACATGAAATTAATATCCAAACCATGATTAATTCTTAGGTTTGGACATCCCTATATTGATTTGACTGATATATTGAGGTCAAATTTTGATTCCTTAATATATCCTTATTGTGGTATCTTAGGTTTGGAATCATTTTCGTAGATTTTCATATATATGTAAGATATCAGGAATTTTTATTTTCCTAGCTAGACCCGGGCATGGGGATGGGGTGCCATTACATATCTCGTTACAATGAGAATTCATCCATGTGTATTTTTTGAGATTGTTTCGGTGCGGATGTGCGTCGGGTTACGCTGTTCCGCCAGGACGCGTTCGCGCGTGCACCCGTCAACCCGAGGGGATGGGCGCGCGGCTTGTGGTCCCGCAGTCCCGCTTTCCAAGGGCGGGCGGCATCCGTCCCTTATTCAGGGGCGTCTGCTCCTTGATCGAAACCGGGATGATGGGATGTCGGCTTCTCCTTCCTTGGACGTCTCCTCGGAACTTGTCGCCTAATCCGGGTCTCCCTCATAGACTTAAGAATGTTCGTGAATCTCGTTCCCGGCGCCATATCTTCATGGACACCGGTTAATTACGCTGCTTCCGCCCGAACGTTCCAAGGAGTCTGGGCGGGGCAGCAACCTGCGGTGAGAAGGCCGGGTGACTCTGGGTGCTGGGGGCGTGTCGTAACACTGCGGCTCTGCACGTCTGTCTTCCGTCCCTAATAGGGCTTCTCGAAGGCACGATGGCCTGAGGCATCCCGTACTAGGTGCGGGGAACTGTGTCACCTGAGGTTTTCCTCAGCTTCCCGTGTTTAACACGGGGTATGCCGCGAGTTTAACGTCCAGCGGGGACGGCATCGGACCGATCAACACGAAAAGTGGATCAGATGACAGAACCCCTTGCGGGGAACCTCCGACGCTGGGGCCAGCACATGGGCGGCTTCCCAAGTAACGTGGAGTGAAGTGAAGTGGCATGACCCCACCGGGATGTGGCGGCCCGGGTAAGGATCAGGGTGGATGATGGAGTAAAGAGCTTGGACCCCAGAGGGGCTTCCTACGTACCGCGCGTTAACACGGATCAAAGTCAACGTAGTTCGGGCATACAGTTTAACGTCATGCTGGACGTCGGCAAGCCGACTCACGAAGAGGTCGAGGCCGCCGGGCGGAGGATTGAACCGAACCACCTCGCACGGAGGGGGATGGAACGGCCGGGTGGATCACAGTTTCACGTCATGCTGGACGATAAAAGGGGAAATGGAAAAGGGGGGCTGTGGGGAGGCACCGTGGAGATACACACGGGCAGTCTTCCACAGGGGCGGATTCATAGGTGAATCAACGCAAGCGTGAACCCTGGAGGGGTCCACTGATGGACGAACCGACGTAAATACGACCGGGACGACCAGGTGGTGGGCTTGGACCTCAGGGAGGCTTCCTACGTACCCTGTATAGAAGACAGGGATCAAAGTCCACGTAGTTCATTCTGTCAGGACTTACGCACTTGGGGCAGCCCGGATACTGCAAAACTCAGTTGGAAGGGACGTGGACCGAAAGCAAAAGACACCTCGATCCCAGTCAGACCCTCTACTGGCTTCGGCAGTGGGGAGGTGCAATGAAGATACACATGTGCAGCCTCCCACGAGAAACTAGGGGTTTGTAATACCCTGCCCCCGTAGGGAAAAGCCACTCCCATTAAATCGTCCCAAAAGGGGGACAATCCCGACATCCCTGCAGAGACGAGCGGGTGGGGGCCACGTCCAAACCGGGGGAGACCCTGCGTGCGGAGCACGGGATCAGGTTGCGGACGGTTTAGCGTCTTGCCAGACGAAGTACAGTTTAACGTCATGTGTTGAGGACGAAGCGGACGGTTTAACGTCTTGCCGGACGAAGTACAGTTTAACGTCATGTGTTGAGGACGAGGCACTTGGCAGTTTAACGTCTTGCAGCACGGACGATGGGGGCTAGGCAGTTTAACGTCGTGCAGCTTGGACGGGTGTGCAGTTTAACGTCATGCTGGGCATAGGTTGCCGGACGAAGCACTTGGCAGTTTAACGTCTTGCAGCGCGGACGATGTACAGTTTAACGTCGTGCAGGACGTATATGCAGTTTAACGTCATGCTGGACGAGTATGCAGTTTAACGTCATGCTGGACATAGGTGTGTGTCACTTCGCGCAAGCCTGGAGGGCCGCACGGGAAGACAACGCACGGTGTGGGCACCCGGGATGAGAATCATCGGGTGCCACACAGGCGGGTACCCTTAGGAGGTCAACGGGGACGACCCTGGCAGATTGCGCGCAAAAAGGAAGCTTTGCGCGCAATACTGCGGGCCGGCGCGCAATCGGGGCGGCTGGCGCGCAATTGGGCCAGCGCCTTGCGCGCGGATGCTTGAGATTGCTCACACCGGGCTTCGGATAGCGCGCGGGGGCAACGGCTCATTCTTTAACGAATGGCCACTTGAAAGAAGGGGGGGTGCGCGCAATCAGGCCGGATTGCGCGCACCCCGGGGGCAATTGCGCGCAAGCGGGTTCTTTTGCGCGCAAAGGCCTTAGGGTGAGTTTTTATTCAAATGAAAGGAGCCAGCGGGGACTGCGCGCGAAGGCGGACCCCGAGGCTTTCTTGCGCGAAAGAAAGGAGGTTACCTGAAGTTCGTCATTGCGCGCGGAAGGGGTTGAATTGCGCGCACGGGAGACGTTTCGACTTCCAGCCACCTTTTGAAACGTTGGGGGTCGCCTTGTATTTATAGGCAACCCCGGGCGCGGAATCCAGGATGCGAGCGCGAAATTCCCCCCGCGGGCGCGGAATCGGGCGCGGCGCGCAAGGGAGTCGCGCGGACCCGCGGCGCGCAAAATTGCGCGCCGGACCGGCGCATTGCGCGCATCCCGGGGGGTTTGCGCGCGGAACATCCCCTTTGCGCGCGGGCCTCTGAAATTCCGCGCAAGGCCTCCGGGCCCTCCGAAACGTTCTTCCGACTCCAAATATCACGTCACTTTCCGCATCCGGAGCTTCGTTTGGGACCAACGGACTTTTCCGGCGTCTACAAAAGCCCCCCCTCGGAATCTGATCGGCGAGAGGTCGCAACGATCGGGTTCCGAGGGAGACGCCGGAATGCCGAAGTCCTGGGCGGCGCGGGACTTAGGCGCGCAAACAGGGGCGCCGGTCGCGAAATTCGCCGCTGCGGTCGCGCAAAGCGCTTTCCGCGCAGCGCGGGCCCGGCCTCGCCTATAAATAGGGGCGCTGGGTCCCGCGTTCCGTACTCTGGCCTTCCGCGCGATAAGCTCCAAAGCTCTCGTGCGCGAAATTACCTCTTCCGGTCGCGAAATTCGCCCGATCGGCGCGCAAAACCGTCCGGATTTCGCCTGTTTTTGCGCGAAACCCCGGAACTTTGCGCGACAGTCTTCCCAATTGCGCGCCGTCCACTTGGATTGCGCGCCAACCTTCAAACTTTTCCACCAGCCTCGTCCGATCCCGCACGCTTCATCCCTTAACCCGCACGACTCCCGAATCTTCCGAGATGGCCGCGCACAGAGGAAATGAAGGGGATGCCGCCACCCGCAGAGCCGAGATGGCGACGAACGAGGAGGTTTACGGAGCCAAGGAGATTGTTTCTAACAATCAATCCTTGTTCGACTTACTAACGCCGGCCCAGAAGACATATCCACTGTCGGACAACCTGCCGCTCTGGAACTTCGGCATCCTCGATGAGGTTCCGGTGCCAGGATTCGAGGTTGATGCGCCGCGAACCTGGGTGACTCGGGAGGACGAGCTTCACCGCTATAACATCACCAACAATGGGCATCCTGCCAGGGAAACCAGGCACTTGGATGTCTACGTCCTGAACCCGAGGACGCGAACCATTGATGGGGGTGAGCCTACAGCGGAGAATTCTCCAGCCCTCTACTCGAGCACATACCGTCAGAGTGTCACTGACGACACCAAGGGCTGGCTGAAGGACTGGGACTTGCGATCCGGGGGCAACTTTACCAGTGAATGGGCCTGGGCGTTCTGGGTACGCCACACTTGCGATCACTTCGCAGAGGAGCTGCGGTACATCGGCCTGTTCGAGGCGGTGTGGACGTCGCAGTTCCACTTCTACCAGCAGTCTGAGCTCGGGCCGGAGCTGTTCACTCGCTGGTCCCCGGATACCAACACCTTCCATCTTCACCATGGGGAGGTCGGCATCGGTCTCTGGGACATCCACTGCATCGGAGGTATCCCGCTGGAGGGCTACCAGTACGATGAGTTCCTGCCACCGAAGAACATCTGGGAGGACAGGTCACGGACTCCCATTCTGACCTGGCATCTTCTTGACCTGGCTACGCAGCGGCTCGGGATCCAAGACTTCCAGAAGGACATAGCCTACAAGGATTGGTTCGGCCAGTTCCTGGAGCATGACCCGGCGGTCAAGATGCCAGGCAGGGGGAAGCGGTGCCCGACCGCAGCTCAGAGGAGCCGGAACGGGTCGTACTGGCGGGTCCTGGAGACGGGCGATTACCGCTCATGGGGGTACCGCGTCATCGAGGCCCGGGACCCGAACGTCCGGTACGCGGCGTTCCTGGCCGCCTTTCTGAGCGGGTGGCTCCTGCCAGTGCGGGATGCGAGGATGGGCGTCCGTCCGGCGACGCTGGCGATGGCGGGCGCCATGGCTGCCAATAAGAGGTACAACCTCGGGGTCCCAGTACTGGTGAGGCTGTATGCCATTCTGGGACGCATCTCATGAGGGGGGTCGCCACGAAGGATCTGTGGGCCCTTTCAGTTCTTCCACGGCTGGGTGGCTGCTCACCTTGGTGGGTATACGTTCCCAAATGCCATCAGTCCTCCGGGCAACGGCCTGCGACCCTCCCTGCTGAACATTGCGGGGGTCGCTCCGATGACCCTCAGTGAGGAGGGCGTGAGGGTTCGGATTGGCAATCATGCCAATTTCAACTTCAGCCCGTTCCCCACTCCCGTCGGCCAGATGATCGACAACGGACAGGGCCCGCTGGAGCAGCATGAATATTTCCTGAACATGCGGGGCGGGGTGCTCGTGGCTCGGATCGACGGGAAGGTGATCTGCGAGCCTTACGTGCCGACCCGGTTCGCCAGGCAGTTCGGGTGCCTTCAGCGGATGCCGAAGAGGGTATTCACTGCTGTCCGGGAGGAGACGAACCCCGGCGTCCTTCGCCAGATGTGGCTGATGTTCGTCGCCTTCGGCTCTGGCGACGTCATCACCCTCCCTCCTACCGGAGTTAACGCAGGCTTGGCAACCGAGTACGCCGAACACTGGGCCATCGCGTACCCTGAGGGGCTCTTGCGGAAGCTAGTTCGGCGGCTCGAGGCTACCCGTGCGGAGACCGGGCGTCAAGGAAGGAGGCGAGGCGCCGCCACACGGGGGAGAACGGAGGCGCGCCAAGCAGCGGAGCCGGCGCGGGCAGGGACTTCGGCGGCGGGCGCATCGCAGGCTGCCGCCACGACCTCGGCGCCCAGAGAGGGGGCGCATGCGTCGGTCGAGGAGCGGCCCGGGAAGCAGGTGAGGCGTCTGCTCGAACCCTCCCACGATGCAGTCTTCCCGGCGCTGTGGTCGGCCTGGATGACCCTGCGGCAGTCACTGGGGACCGACGTTATCTGGCGAAAGATACTCAGAGAAGGAATCTATCTGCCAGAGGTCGGGCGCCTCCAGATCACCGACAGGGTGGACTTCAACCGGCAATACGCATATCTGACGGCCATGGACGAGTACGCGCGTCAACGTGGTCAGCGTGCGGAGCCATCCCTTCTGGTGAAGGTGATGCTCGGTCTCGAGCCCGCTCCGGAACAGATGCCGCCGGAAGAAGATGACAGTAACGACTCCGAGGAGGAGGAGGAGACGGGGGAGGATGAAGGCTCCGAGGGAAGGTCCCATCGGGGGAGCCCACGGGAGAGCGGCGAGGTGGCCGGCTCTGACAACGTTGATGTCACTGAGCTCCTCGAGGTCCGCTTCTATCCCTACTCAACTTGCTTCATCCATTCTCTTATGCAGCTTCTAACCCGTTTCTCCATCCTTCTCAGGAGCACACGGACGTCGGTCAGGCGTCCTCAACAGGAGTAGGAGAGGCGCCAGCAGGACAAGGCGGGGGCCAGGCACCCATTATCGATTTGACAAGCGCTAAGGGGTCCCCTGCTGCAACTGTTCCTGCGGCGACCGGGGTAGCGGAAGATGACGCTCCGAACTCCCGTAAGTCTCCCTACTTTACTGCTGGTGCTTGCCATTGACGATCCGTGACTAACCATGGCATGCCCTGCGCAGTGATCTCAACATCGGAGGCTCGTCGGGTTGCCGAACCCGGGCCATCTATGAGTGGACCAGTGGTGGACATGCCGCTTGCTCCGGAACAGGCTTCCCAAACCGAGCCGGCCCCACCAACTGCTGATCAAGGGGCTGCGGACATCGGCGGTGCTGACATCGGAGAGAGGTTGGGGGCTGACGAGGGTGTCAGTGCCGCTGGGGAGAGAGAAGAAGGTTGCCCGGATGTTGGGGAACCTATCCCTCGTGAGGACCTCCCAGGGGCGGACCCTGCAGCAGACCTGCTGGCTGCCTTCCCTGCCTACCGGCCTGCCGACCCAGAGGAGATGGATGACTCGGACGCGGAGGCGGTCGAGGATAGCCGGGTAACGCGACGCAGGGGGTGGAAGTGCATCCAGCGCTTCCTCAAGCGAGACCCATCGGAATGGCTGGGGCGCATGGGATCACTTCAGACCTGGCTGCGCTTCCTGTGTGCCGGGGGAGCTGATGCTCAACGCCTCCATCTGACGGTCCGTGATTTCATGGCCGAGAAGATGCGCGAGAGCCGCCGGCGTGCCGACGTCGCACAAAGTCGGGACATGTCGGAGAGCACGCAGGCGCTCATCGCGGCAGAGCAGGAAGTCCGGCGCCTCGAAGGGCAGGCGGCAGAGAAGGAGGCCTTCGTCGCAGCATGTACCGAGCTTGTGGAGCAACTATCGGCACAACTGATCGACGCTCAGGTACAGCTGACGGAGGCGGGCCAACAGATGGTCACACTCCAAGTCGAGCGGGAGCGTGCACAGGCCAGGATTGACGAACTGCGTGCTGCGACCGCCGACGAGGAGAGGGCACGCAGAGAACGAGAAGCAGCCCTGGAGGCCGCCAGCCAAAGGGTAGCGGCATTAGAAAGGCTCATTCAGCACGCTAATCCCTAAGGGCTGTTTTTTTCCATTCCCAGAACATTTGCTTCCGCTACTTAATATTTTGATCCACTTGTATGAATCGCCATATTTATCTGCGTCTTTTGGTTTAACATGCTCAACCACAATTCGTTGTCTTGCGGGAGTGTTAACCAAGCATCAGGCATCCATAATTGGGCCTGGGTTTCTGGAGAAAAGAGGGAGGTCATTCCTAGGAAAGGAGACCTCAGACCTAACCAATGTATCATCCCCCAACTTGTTCCAACACACGAGCGGGACAACGCTAGGGGCGTTGAGATTTTATCCGAACATAGGGAAATGAGAAAAGGTGAATCGCGTGTCCCGAATCCAGACATCCACAACGATCGGCCTTCCAGGAAATGCCCAAGACGGTAGGCGGACAGTGGATCGACCATAACAACTGCAATAGACGGACCGAAAAAGGCCATCATTCATATTGCAGGAGGCGGACCACATGTCATCATGAATACCGCTTTGGGGTTCCTTCAGACACAAGGGTGGAAAATCCAGATCAACAGGGCATGCGAAGTGTGGGGCGAAGTGACGATTTGTTCGGACAGAATCCAACGCTCTCAAAATTGCGCCACCGTGGGGAAAGCGTATTGGGCGGATGCACTAATCTGGCCGTGAGTCACCTCAATTCTCAGACAGCACCTCTCTGACGAGGAAACTGTCGCTTCCCATCATTGCGATGGGGCATCCCGAGCTGAATCGGGGAGAATATCACAACTGCACCACTCTACCCGAAGTCAGGCCAGACGGCCGGCGACGAGGAGGGGCGGGACTTATCGATCCCTGAGGCTGGACCCGAGTCGAAATGTCCGGGCGTTCCTACGTACTCCATCAGGCTGGAGATCAAGCCACACGTAGTTCTGTGAGTGCAGTTTAACGTCATGCAGGACGTAGGACCCCATTTGGGGTAGATCTTAGTTTAAGGTCTTAGAGCTCGGACCATAAGGGCTGGATCTTAGTTTAAGGTCTTAGAGCTCGGACCATAAAGGTGGAGGATCTTAGTTTAAGGTCTTAGAGCTCGGACCATAGGGCTAGAGGATCTTAGTTTAAGGTCTTAGAGCTCGGACCATAAGGGCTAGATCTTAGTTTAAGGTCTTAGAGCTCGGACCAGAAGGGGAGATCTTAGTTTAAGGTCTTAGAGCTCGGACCATAAAGGGGAGATCTTAGTTTAAGGTCTTAGAGCTCGGACCATAAAGGGGGGATCTTAGTTTAAGGTCTTAGAGCTCGGACCATAAGGGGAGATCTTAGTTTAAGGTCTTAGAGCTCGGACCATAAAGGGGGGATCTTAGTTTAAGGTCTTAGAGCTCGGACCATAAAGGTGGAGGATCTTAGTTTAAGGTCTTAGAGCTCGGACCATAGGGCTAGAGGATCTTAGTTTAAGGTCTTAGAGCTCGGACCATAAGGGCTAGATCTTAGTTTAAGGTCTTAGAGCTCGGACCAGAAGGGGAGATCTTAGTTTAAGGTCTTAGAGCTCGGACCATAAAGGGGAGATCTTAGTTTAAGGTCTTAGAGCTCGGACCATAAAGGGGGGATCTTAGTTTAAGGTCTTAGAGCTCGGACCATAAGGGGAGATCTTAGTTTAAGGTCTTAGAGCTCGGACCATAAAGGGGGGATCTTAGTTTAAGGTCTTAGAGCTCGGACCATAAAGGTGGAGGATCTTAGTTTAAGGTCTTAGAGCTCGGACCATAGGGCTAGAGGATCTTAGTTTAAGGTCTTAGAGCTCGGACCATAAGGGCTAGATCTTAGTTTAAGGTCTTAGAGCTCGGACCAGATGGGGAGATCTTAGTTTAAGGTCTTAGAGCTCGGACCATAAAGGGCTCAAAGCACGCCACATCGTGGTCATATCCCCTGGATATGCGAAGATGCACTGAGGGATAGTGTCAAGAGTGTCGAGGTTTCGCCTGGTCAGAATGGGAGGTGGAAAATGTGAATCATGCGGCCATTCACTCGAGGACCGGGAGCACCGGCGTGACGATATGAGAATACTGCCGACCGTGGCGGAAAAGCAGCATCAACATCGCACCAACCGTTGGTGGAATGAGGCAGCAAACGAGCATCGACCGCTCAATCGCAGGATTTATATCGATTTGCTGCCCGAGGCCATTGGGGGTACCGGCCCGAGTCGGTGGGAGAGCACTGAGGCATTGTGTCCGAACCGTTCACGGGGGCTCCACCCAGGGCGTAGACGATGGGTCCGAATGAAAGGGAGCACGAAGCCTGAAAAGTGGAGGAAACCTGACCAAGCGGATCCTGACCCTCCTGGCAATAAACCAGAGTACTCTTGACACCGGTGGACCACGGCAAGGGGTCGGGGAACACGCCTTGAGGGTGACCTGAAGGCGGCGGATTCCCCAGAGAAGGGGGAATCTCTAAGAGGTGGGGGGCTGGACCCGAAGTTTCAAACATCCGGGCGTTCCTACGTATCCCATAAGGATGGGAATCAAGCCGCACGTAGTTCTTGAAGCGCGGTGCAACACAATCGGGCACCAGCGCGGGGAAGAGTGCGGGTCTGACCCTCGCACTCAAAAGGAGCGGCATTTGATATTTCTTGTTTGTCCTTAAAGATGAATGGTTTTTCTTTGTGCGGCGACATGCCCGTGATTGAGAAATCTCTGGCGTCGCCACAATAATCAAGCCATGGAAGGCATTGATGAATGGCGTGGTCATTAACCAGCGCCCAACATGAGTGTCCCCTGAGGAGGACATCACGATGCAGTGCCGTTTCTCGTCGGGCGGCCAAGACGATCACAGTTTACGGTCGTGTGGTAGGACCAGACAACACAGTTTAAGGTCGTGTGGTTCGGACCATGGAGGAATCCGCTTACCGCGGTACGGCGGACACGGCGGAGGTGGGAGCATACCCAGCCCTGCGGTCACGCACGATTCCAGGAGAAGAGTCTTGGGATGGGGGTCTGCGTATGTCCATCACCCGAGGGGCAGAGATGCTAGCCTCCAGGTATACTGGGCCCAGAACGCAATTGTTCGGGCGACTCCCTCCTCCTTATGGGGACGAGGGTCCAGCTACGCATGGCCCTTGGGGAGAACATCCGCATATATCCTTGGCGCTCATATCATGGGAGCCTCGAACGACATCATTACCCTGGTTGGTCTGCCTAACGTGTAGAGGCGTACCGGAGGTCGGTATGAAGAGAGTGTCAAGATCCCACTACAACGCACAAAGGCGGAGTGTGATGAGGACTGCGCAACCAATGTTCAGAGCCCGAGAGAGCTGACATGGCGATCAAGGACGTTGCTGACGCATTCGCAACACAACATCCGATCGCGTCAGCCTAAGACGGGGCAAGCAAACGAGCATCAACCGCTCAATCGCAGGATTCATATCGATTTGCGGCCCAAGACCCACCGGTAAATCGACCCGGAGCGGTGGGAGAGCACTGAGGCATCGTACCCAAACCGCTAACGAGGATCCCTTTGAGTGAAGGCTCGAACAAGAGGAAGCGCGAGGCCTGACAAGCAACACAGGACTTGTCGGGATTGAATCTGACACTACGAGTCATAGACCGAAGCACCCAAAACATGTTAACAGATCTCCGGAAAGGGTCGGAGGACTCACCCTGAGAGCAACCAAAGGGGGCAGATCCCCGTGATCAACCAAGAGACGGGGCTGGACCTGAGACACAAGCGTCAAGGCGGTCCTACGTATCCCATAAGGATGGGAATCAAGCCATACGTAGTTCTGGAAAGGCAGTTTAACGTCATGCAGGACGATGAGGGGTGTGAGGTAGTCCCACACACGGGGGAGGCGTACGGCGCGGCCAGTAGACCGACGCGAATGAGGACATAATCCCCCGCTCACGCGATACGCCTCGCACAAAAAGGAGGGGAACTGGGGCCAGAGGCCCAACGCGGGATAGGGATTCCCGGGAAATGGGGCTGGGCCTGAAACATGATGTCCAGGCGGTCCTACGTATCCCATAAGGATGGGAATCAAGCCATACGTAGTTCTTGAAGTGCAGTTTAACGTCATGCAGGACGATGAGGAAAAAAAAGAAGGGGGGAGCAGAAGGCATCCCCAAACGTGGAGGGGGGCGTACAGCGTGACGAGCAAACCGACGTGAATGAGGGCATAGCCCCACACTCACACCATACGCCGCACACCCCGGGGCAACTGGGCCAAGGGCCCGAGATGGGATGGAAATTCCCGAAGGATGGGGCTGGGCCTGAAACACGAGGGTTCAGGCGGTCCTACGTATCCCATAAGGATGGGAATCGAGCCATACGTAGTTCTGGAGAGGCAGTTTAACGTCATGCAGGACGAATGCTGAACAGTTTAACGTCTTGTAGCTCGGACGTAGTGCAGTTTAGCGTCATGCGGGACGAAGCACTTGGCAGTTTAACGTCTTGCAGCGCGGACGAATGCTGAACAGTTTAATGTCTTGTAGCCTGGACGAATGCAGTTTAACGTCGTGCAGGACGTGGTGACACTCAGGCAAAGTATTGCTTGAGGAACCTAGCGTTGGTGGGAGGAGTGACACGCTCACCATCCATAGTCGCTAGGGAGTACGCGCCATTGGGATAGACCTTGTGGACAACAAAAGGTCCCTCCCACTTGGGCTCCAACTTGGGCGGCTTCCTGCCGGGGATCATCGGTGCTCTTAGGGCTAGCACTAGATCACCCTGCAGGAAGGAGCGGAGGCGAACCTTCTTATTGAAAGCTCGAGCCATCCTGCTTTGATGCCTCTCCAAGTTGTGCAAAGCGCGAAGTCTATTCTCATCCAGTGCTTCCAACTCGACTAGACGGGCTTCAGCAACTCTGCCCGGCGCTTGCTGGTCGTAGACCGCAGTGCGCAAGGACGGTAACTGGATCTCGATGGGCAGGACGGCCTCAGCTCCATACACCAGGGAATAAGGGGTCATCTGGGTGGAATTGCGAGTCGTCGTCCGATAAGCCCAGAGGGCGTTGGGGAGCTTGTCCGGCCAACTCTTCTTGTTCTGACCAACCATCTTTTGCAGAATGTTAGAGAGGGTTTTGTTAAACGCCTCGATCTGTCCATTCGCCTGCGCATGATAGCGAGATGTATGGTTCGAGCGGATGTTATACTTGGCGTACAACTTCTTCAACTCGGCTGCTCGGAAATTGGTTCCGTTATCCGTGAGGATAGCGTGAGGCACTCCAAATCGATAGATGATGTTGGAGGTCACGAAGTCAGCGATCGAACAGGATTTGACCTCTCTGAGCGGAATCGCTTCTGCCCATTTGGAGAAGAAGTCCGTGGCGGTCAGAATGAACCGGCACTGGCGAGCTGTCGCCGGCGGGTAAGGTCCCACAACGTCCAGTCCCCAGACTGCAAAGGGCCAGGAATACCTTGTGGTATGGAGAGGCTCCGGCGGCCGATGCACAAAGTTCGCATGAACCTGGCACGCATGGCACCTTCTGGCGTACTCGATGCAGTCATCGATCATAGAGGGCCAGAAGTATCCCAACCTCCGAATCTGGTGGGACAGCTTCGGCCCAGTTTGGTGGGCGCCGCATGAACCAGCATGAACCTCTTGCATGACTCGTGGGATCTCAACTCCCTGAAGGCAACGGAGGAGAACACCATCAAATCCGCGTTTGTAGAGGATCTGCTCCAGGCCGGGACTGCTCTGGAGGACGAAATGCGATGCGCGGCGTCGAACTCGCTCGCGCTCGGCCCGATCTGACGGAAGAATGCCATGTTGGAGGTACTCAACCAAAGGCGCCCTCCAATCAGGGGCTGATCCGACTGCTATATCCGGGGTACTCGGGGCTCCGGGCATAGGGGCAACCGTGGTGAGATTACTTACCAACGGGCCGCGATCTTCTTCCGGGATAACGGGAGCGATGAGCCTGCGGCGCGTCACGCGGACGATCAGGTTGTCCTGTTCAGGTTCCGCAAGTGACGCAGCCAGGCTGGCCAAAGCATCTGCTCGACCGTTCTGCGACCGGGGAATATGGACAATTTCTGGCCGAGAAGGGAACCGGGCCATCAGAAGGAGGGTGCACTCCAACAATGGCACAAGTTCCGGCTTCCTGACAACGTAGTCGCCATTGATCTGCTTAACGACCAGCTCGGAGTCCCCTTTCACGCACAGACGGGGCACGTCGATCTCGAGAGCTAACTCGAGGCCGGTGATGAGGGCATGGTATTCCGCCTCATTGTTGGTATAGCCCTCTGACAACAGGAAAGAGTATGGCAGCACGGCTCGCTCCGGGGTAATGAAGACGATGCCCAAGCCCACTCTATTGAGCTTAGGATTATCGAGTCTTCTACCGGTGGGGCTCCGGGAGGCACCGTCAAAGTGCATCTGCCAGCATGGATCGGCTCGATCAACCGAGAGAATGGTCTCATCAGGAAAGCCTAGATCCAGCGGCTGATCCGCGGAGGTCGGGTGAGCGGCCAGAAAGTCTGCCAACGCTTGCCCTTTGATGGCCTTCTGAGACACATACCTGATGTCGAACTGCTGGATAATCACAGCCCACCGCGCTAGACGGCCAGTCAACATAGGTCGGCTCAGGATATATTTCAACGGGTCTACCCGAGAAACCAACTGTACCTCATGGTGCTGCAAGTAGTGCCGTAATTTCTGTACGGCAAATACGAGCGCCAGGCAGCTCTTCTCGATGGGGGAATACCTAACCTCCGCATCGAGGAGCATGCGACTGAGGTAATAGAGGCTATTCTCTGTTCCCTCGTTGTTCTTCTGGGCGAGAAGGGCACCCAGGGACCGTTCCAGGGCGGTCACATAAAGGACCAGCGGCTTTCCGGATACGGGCGGCATCAGGACCGGAGGTTGAAGCAGGTACTGCTTGATTTCCTCGAAAGCGGTCTGACACTCTTTATCCCATACATAGGTGGCACCCTTCTTCATAAGCCGAGAAAAGGGCTTACACTTGCCGGCCAGATTCGCGATGAATCGGCGTATATAGGCTAAGTGGCCTTGGAACCCTTGCAGTTCCCGGACGGTACCCGGGGGAGGCATCTGGCTAATCGCCCTGATTTTCTCTGGGTCGATCTCAATACCCCGGTATCTTACCACAAATCCAAGGAACTTTCCGGAGGTGACCCCAAAGGCACACTTCAACGGGTTCATCTTCAGGCAGCGAGACCGGAGGAAGCTGAACACTTTCTCAAGATCTTTGAGGTGGTCCTGACGCTGGCGCGATTTGACAACCAAGTCGTCGACGTAGCATTCCACCAGTGTGCTGAGGATTGGCTTGAATATGCGGTGCATCGCCCGTTGGTAGGTGGCACCTGCATTCTTCAGGCCGAAGGGCATGACCCGGTAGCAAAAGGTACCTTGGGGGGCCCTGAAGGCAGTGAACTCCTCATCCTCAGGGGCCATCCGAATTTGGTTGTATCCGGAGTATCCATCCATGAAGGAGAGGGCTTGGAACCCTGCTGTGGCATCAATCAACAGCTCTGTCACTGGAAGGGGAAAATCATCCTTCGGACAGTGGCGGTTGAGATCGCGGAAGTCGATGCAGACTCTAATCTGCCCGTTCTTCTTCCTGACCGGCACAATGTTGGCCAGCCATTTGGGGTACTGAACTTCCCTCACGAAGTTGGCTTTGATAAGCTTGTCAACTTCGGCCTCAACCATGGCACCATGGGATGGGTGCATTTTCCTGGGAGGCTGCTTGAACCCGCGATGGTTCGCCGGGAGACCAAGGCGGTGGACGGCTACCTGAGGATCTAGCCCCGGCATCTCGTCATAGCCCCAAGCGAACACATCGCGGTGCTGCCTGAGAAAGTCCACGTACTGCTGCCGCTCCTCAGAGGGCATGGCGGCACTAACCAACGTGGGTCTTGGATCGGCCTCGGTTCCAAGGTTCACCTGTATTAACTCATCGACCGTGGCGGGGACGCCCTCCTCAAAGGCTGGGGGTGCGTCTTCCATACCCTCTCCACTCGGGGAGGGATCATCCACGGGAGAGACTGCGTTGGAAACTGCATTGGGGCTACCAGATCCTGCTGGGCCACTGGTGCTGGCGCGGGCGGTCGCGGCCGTCTCATCAGGAGACTCGCGGACCGTCAAGACCATGGCGACGTCCAACCGGTGAATCGGGAGGACGTAAGCGTCATCCAGACTTGCCCAGGGATCGCTTGCAACAGCGACAGGCTCAACCTCACCTGCCAGGATCTGCTTATCCTTGCTCTTGTAATAGTCCGCGTCCAGATAGCGGGCTTCACATGAGGCAAAAGGAGAGGCATCTCCTTGAAGCACGCCTACTCGACCATTAAGGGAGTATTTGAGGCATTGGTGGTATGACGAGGGAACCGCCGCATGAAGGTGAAGCCATGGCCTGCCCATCAATGCGTTATACGCAGTGTCCTGAGAGACTACCATGAATTCGGTGTTGGCAACCAAGTCACCGAACTGGGTCTTCAAACGTATCTTGCCGACCGGGGTTTGCTCGGTGCGGTCGTACCCCTGGATCCTGAGGTCGGAGGGAATCAAGTCATCCTCAGACAACCCCAATCTCCGGAGCGTCCGAGTTGGAATCAGATTAATCCCAGACCCCGTGTCGACAAGACAACGCCGGACTTCAAGGCCATTGAACTGGCCAGTGACATACAGCGGACGGATGTGTCCCTGTATAGGAGGGTCCTCATCCTTACCAGAGAACGAGATAACTGCCTGACATTCGGCGTCCTCGATCGTTTCGGCGTGGAAGGCCTCTGCAGCCGCAACCTCTGTCTCGAACTGGAGGGGGCTCTTCAGGGCTTCAGCGAGTGCCTCGCGCATCTCAGATGACATGCGCAGAGCCTCAAGGATGGAGAGCCTTGCTGGGATGTCGGCCAAGTGCTTCAGGACATCATACTTTTTGGCCAAGCGCGAGCTCCTGGTTGCAGGAGATTGCTCTGCGGTTGGTGGCATGACGGGCCTTACCGGTTGGATCGGCGGCCGACTGGTACTTGGCGCATCTCGCTGTTCACTGGTCGCAGTCCGGGAAATGGTCACCGTACTGGAGTCAGGAGGCCGGGATGGACTTGTGGCAGGGCGGAGCTGGTCGCGACGCGGCTGAGGCGGTTCTGCCCGGTCCCATACCACAAACAGTGGCGGAGGCGAATCCGTCATCCCCGGATGGGGAGCCTGCGCACGTTGAGCTCGATCTTGAGCCTGCCGCCTAGTCTCAGTGGCGTGCACGGCCTGGCCGGAGGTACCGACGGCTGTGCCCCGGCGACTCCTGCTGCTGCGGTTCTTCCGACGGTGGCGACGACCGGGGACACCAGGGAGGTCCACCTGGTGTTCTTCAACGTCGGGAACCGAAAAGGGATTTACCAGCTCGACGGTGTTAACCGAAGCGTACCCAACACCCGCCATCCGTGGGGGGGAACCCAGGCCATCGACGTCGCGAGACGGAGTGCCCGATTTCCCTTCCCCAGCCCCTGGCGGGTAAGACTGAATGCTTGGCCGGGCAACATGCCGGTCTTCCAACACCTCTGAAAGCCATCGGTCTTCGTATCGAGGAGAAGAGATTCACGTCGGGTTCACCATTTTTCTGTTTCGGTGCGGATGTGCGTCGGGTTACGCTGTTCCGCCAGGACGCGTTCGCGCGTGCACCCGTCAACCCGAGGGGATGGGCGCGCGACTTGTGGTCCCGCAGTCCCGCTTTCCAAGGGCGGGCGGCATCCGTCCCTTATTCAGGGGCGTCTGCTCCTTGATCGAAACCGGGATGATGGGATGTCGGCTTCTCCTTCCTTGGACGTCTCCTCGGAACTTGTCGCCTAATCCGGGTCTCCCTCATAGACTTAAGAATGTTCGTGAATCTCGTTCCCGGCGCCATATCTTCATGGACACCGGTTAATTACGCTGCTTCCGCCCGAACGTTCCAAGGAGTCTGGGCGGGGCAGCAACCTGCGGTGAGAAGGCCGGGTGGCTCTGGGTGCTGGGGGCGTGTCGTAACACTGCGGCTCTGCACGTCTGTCTTCCGTCCCTAATAGGGCTTCTCGAAGGCACGATGGCCTGAGGCATCCCGTACTAGGTGCGGGGAACTGTGTCACCTGAGGTTTTCCTCAGCTTCCCGTGTTTAACACGGGGTATGCCGCGAGTTTAACGTCCAGCGGGGACGGCATCGGACCGATCAACACGAAAAGTGGATCAGATGACAGAACCCCTTGCGGGGAACCTCCGACGCTGGGGCCAGCACATGGGCGGCTTCCCAAGTAACGTGGAGTGAAGTGAAGTGGCATGACCCCACCGGGATGTGGCGGCCCGGGTAAGGATCAGGGTGGATGATGGAGTAAAGAGCTTGGACCCCAGAGGGGCTTCCTACGTACCGCGCGTTAACACGGATCAAAGTCAACGTAGTTCGGGCATACAGTTTAACGTCATGCTGGACGTCGGCAAGCCGACTCACGAAGAGGTCGAGGCCGCCGGGCGGAGGATTGAACCGAACCACCTCGCACGGAGGGGGATGGAACGGCCGGGTGGATCACAGTTTCACGTCATGCTGGACGATAAAAGGGGAAATGGAAAAGGGGGGCTGTGGGGAGGCACCGTGGAGATACACACGGGCAGTCTTCCACAGGGGCGGATTCATAGGTGAATCAACGCAAGCGTGAACCCTGGAGGGGTCCACTGATGGACGAACCGACGTAAATACGACCGGGACGACCAGGTGGTGGGCTTGGACCTCAGGGAGGCTTCCTACGTACCCTGTATAGAAGACAGGGATCAAAGTCCACGTAGTTCATTCTGTCAGGACTTACGCACTTGGGGCAGCCCGGATACTGCAAAACTCAGTTGGAAGGGACGTGGACCGAAAGCAAAAGACACCTCGATCCCAGTCAGACCCTCTACTGGCTTCGGCAGTGGGGAGGTGCAATGGAGATACACATGTGCAGCCTCCCACGAGAAACTAGGGGTTTGTAATACCCTGCCCCCGTAGGGAAAAGCCACTCCCATTAAATCGTCCCAAAAGGGGGACAATCCCGACATCCCTGCAGAGACGAGCGGGTGGGGGCCACGTCCAAACCGGGGGAGACCCTGCGTGCGGAGCACGGGATCAGGTTGCGGACGGTTTAGCATCTTGCCAGACGAAGTACAGTTTAACGTCATGTGTTGAGGACGAAGCGGACGGTTTAACGTCTTGCCGGACGAAGTACAGTTTAACGTCATGTGTTGAGGACGAGGCACTTGGCAGTTTAACGTCTTGCAGCACGGACTATGGGGGCTAGGCAGTTTAACGTCGTGCAGCTTGGACGGGTGTGCAGTTTAACGTCATGCTGGGCATAGGTTGCCGGACGAAGCACTTGGCAGTTTAACGTCTTGCAGCGCGGACGATGTACAGTTTAACGTCGTGCAGGACGTATATGCAGTTTAACGTCATGCTGGACGAGTATGCAGTTTAACGTCATGCTGGACATAGGTGTGTGTCACTTCGCGCAAGCCTGGAGGGCCGCACGGGAAGACAACGCACGGTGTGGGCACCCGGGATGAGAATCATCGGGTGCCACACAGGCGGGTACCCTTAGGAGGTCAACGGGGACGACCCTGGCAGATTGCGCGCAAAAAGGAAGCTTTGCGCGCAATACTGCGGGCCGGCGCGCAATCGGGGCGGCTGGCGCGCAATTGGGCCAGCGCCTTGCGCGCGGATGCTTGAGATTGCTCACACCGGGCTTCGGATAGCGCGCGGGGGCAACGGCTCATTCTTTAACGAATGGCCACTTGAAAGAAGGGGGGGTGCGCGCAATCAGGCCGGATTGCGCGCACCCCGGGGGCAATTGCGCGCAAGCGGGTTCTTTTGCGCGCAAAGGCCTTAGGGTGAGTTTTTATTCAAATGAAAGGAGCCAGCGGGGATTGCGCGCGAAGGCGGACCCCGAGGCTTTCTTGCGCGAAAGAAAGGAGGTTACCTGAAGTTCGTCATTGCGCGCGGAAGGGGTTGAATTGCGCGCACGGGAGACGTTTCGACTTCCAGCCACCTTTTGAAACGTTGGGGGTCGCCTTGTATTTATAGGCAACCCCGGGCGCGGAATCCAGGATGCGAGCGCGAAATTCCCCCCGCGGGCGCGGAATCGGGCGCGGCGCGCAAGGGAGTCGCGCGGACCCGCGGCGCGCAAAATTGCGCGCCGGACCGGCGCATTGCGCGCATCCCGGGGGGTTTGCGCGCGGAACATCCCCTTTGCGCGCGGGCCTCTGAAATTCCGCGCAAGGCCTCCGGGCCCTCCGAAACGTTCTTCCGACTCCAAATATCACGTCACTTTCCGCATCCGGAGCTTCGTTTGGGACCAACGGACTTTTCCGGCGTCTACAGAGATACCATACAATTTATCATCATATGGTTAGTACATTTGTTCCCTAATGTGAAGGGGAAATACCTAATGTGCCTTTTTAGGTATTTCAAGTAGTACGATAACACTCTTTGTAGATATTGATATAACTTGACAATGTGGGGTAACCCACTACCAAAACTCCTAAACCCACGTGAGATGTCTTTGGAGTGAGAAACAAGGGATGACATAGGATTATTACACAACATAGGGATGATGTTACAATGGATGGGGTATTTCAGTTTCTATATTTCATTTTGGTTGGGACCATTTTTTGAGATCTAGGTCCTACTCCATCTTTATCTGGGATGAGAATAAAAAAAAAACGCATCTATACAAACTTTCCTACACAAGTCCTAACCATTCTCACAAAACATGAATTTTTTTCGTAGCTATTAGGATATGAAATAGAATTTGAGCATCACTATATATCATGTTAGGAAATGAATCAAACCACATGTATTTCTAGGAGTGAATTCCCTATACCGGTCTTTCCCAAGAATAGGGATGGGAATGTTTAATCATACTGTTGATATGATGTAATTTTCAAGTACCTTTACTCATAATTGGTGCGGGGGAATCCCTTACTGCAATTCCTATGATGACATGATCTACACTTGGTGTGAGAAATAATTAATTTCATGGGCTTCAATTATAATAAAGAGGAAATTGAGGGTAAATCGTAGGAATTTTTGCATCATGTGGTGGATGGACCAAGATATCTAATTGAGTAATATCTATGTATCTCATTGAAAAATTATAATCAATCTGTATGTGGTTTTGTGACGAAACATCAACACGCTATTTTTGTCCATGAGAAAAGTGGGGGGATAATTTTTAGAGGGTGGTGGAAGATTCAGGATATATATTCTTAGTATCATTATGTATCCCATCGAATGGGAATAAATACATACATAGTTCTTGATGGTAACCATTTATGTGGGTCTGACCCAAACACAATGGAAAATGGGGATTTAATCCTTCTCCTGCAATGATCAGACTAATGTGAGAAGAATCATTGACCAGAAAAATGATCTATGTACAATATAACAACGAGTGGTTATGGAAAACCCCCATGTGTAAAGACATAGGATATGGACCATATGTACATTTTATCATAGTTAAATCAAGGAATATTCCATACATTTTAATGGAAGGCAGTGAGGACGATGTCTATTGTGTAGTTTAATGTCATACAAAATGGAATTTTCATCCTATAGTTTAATGCCATGCGATTAGGATGGAAACTCCTTTGGTTATACAAAATAGTTTTTGCAAAACATTGCATTGTTAGGAGCTATAATAGTCATTCAATCCATTGAAAATAAAGAATATTCTCTGTTTTATTAGACCTTGTGTGTGAAATATTTTCCCTATAACTTTGGATCCAATTTTGGAGGTTTTATTCCAAGTATCACTGTATTTTGGAGGACCAACACCATATCTCCTTAGAGGAAAGACTGAAGGAGAACATTTTTATTGAAGGCTCATGAAATTTTCTTTTGGTAATCTTCCAAATGGTGCATGGTATGCTATCAATTTTAATCATTTCATATAATTCATCCTATCACATTCAGGATTTCTCATAGGTGGATTTATAGTCACATACAAAAATGTCAAGTGAAGATAATTATACAACTATGGGTAGAATCACATATTTTCTATGCACCAGTGATTAAGAGGTTTCTTGAGTGTTGGTGTAGGTCATGGTCTAGTAATCCCAAAGAGCATAAAGGAGCTTTCTCAACCATGATTTCTTATCATTGTATAACATCTTATGGATTATATTGGTTTGGGTCTTGTTGAAGGACTCCATCTATCCATTGGATTTTTCATAATAGAAGGATGAATGATTAGACCTGATACCATACTCCAGATATAATTTTTCAAATTCAATAGAACATAAATTGGTTTTTTTGTTCGTCATAATTGTTTGAGGGACACCAAATCTAGTGATGAAATTTTATTTCAAAAATATGACAATTCTTCTTTTCCAATCCTCTTTGAGGGGTAAAAATTATCCCCATTTCTAAAATAAGTTGGTTTATATGATAATATTCTTAAATTGTTTGGCCATAGATAAAGGATATTGTCCCAATACATCCATTATCTATAAGTAAATTGGTCAGTAGTACATGGTTGTGTGATGTATATCACGGTGTTGGTGGATGAAATTATAATAAACTTGATAGGAGTGACTCTTCTTGGTAAATTTAGTGTAATCATATATCATAGTGGGCCAGTAGAATCCACTAATCTAAATTTGGTGGGAATTCTTGGATCCTGATTGATGTTCACCATAGCCTGCAGTATGCAATTCCTTTATAATGACAAAAATCTTATGCCCATCAATGCATTGGAGAAGTATCCCATAAAGGACACTCTTAAAGAGGACATTCTTTTTGATTTTGGTCATTATACAGATAAACAATTCTGACCTTTGGATTTGCACACTTTTGGACCTATTAGGTAGGTTGTCTCCATTTTTAAGGTAATAAAAAATGGGTTTAATTTATCTCGTTGTAGGACCATATGGATCAGTGATGGGACTAATCTCATCAACTTCTTGCATTTTGGCCTAAACAAAAAGTGAGGCCATTCGATTATGGAAATGATGATGACTATTTCATCCCAGTCTGGATCAGCTAAATATATGAATGAATTTCTAATGCAACAATATAACAATTTGGTGTCCGTTTTACATGATATAACAATGGATTTTAAGGGTATTCCACCATTAACACTCGAATGACGTCAAACGTTGGGATTATCTGTTCTTTTTTTATAGCATTGTCACCATTGAATTTCTTGATCATCATTATGAATCACTTTTTTCTCCTCAATTGTTTTACCTGTACCTGATGTGGAAGCTCAATGCCTTCAATGATATCTTGATATTCTACATCATTGTTTGTGAACAACTTTGACAGTAGGAAAGAGTAAGGAATGAAATTATTTTCCAGATATATGAGTACGTCTAAGAGCCTCACTCGATTGATATTGGGTTCTTCTATCCTTTTTCCTAAAATGATTCTGGATGTGGTGTCAAAATTAATCTCCATGGATTGGATATACTCTTTAATAGAGAAAACCTCTTCATAGGGTAGTTTAGAATTCAATGGAGTCAGCTCTTCCGAGGGGTGTTCTGCCTGAAAAATTGTTAATGCCTAGCCTTTGACGAATTTCCAAGGTAGAAACTATATATCAAACTACTGCAGGATGACCACCCACCATGAAAGATATTTCAGTTAAATTAGATGATTTATAATTTACTTGAGTGGGTTATTGAATGATACTAAATGAACCTCATGGTGATTCAGGTAGTGTCATAGCATCTAGACAACAAAGAATAGTGCCCAAAATCTCTTCTCAACATTTGAATACTGGCTCTGAACATCGATCATAGTCTTTATGAGATAATAAAGGCTATTTTCATTCCAATATCATTCTTCTGTGTAAGGAAGGTTCCTAGAGACCACTCCAAAGGCCTCATATACATTATGAGTTTTCTTACATCAATAGGAAACATCAACTTCATTTGGATTAAGAGGTACTTATTATGACTAACGAATGATTCTTGACAATCAACATTCCATTAATATATAACCCACTTTTTCATCATATTTTTGAAGGTAAAACATTTGACTCTGTGATTGGATATGAAGCACCCATTGTAGGTAAGAAGTTTATGAAGTCCCCTAATCACTGTGAGGTTATGACAGGGAGACATTCCAATGATATCCATTATATTCTAAGGGTTTACCTAAATGTCATGATAAAATACGAAGAGGTATATGAATTTCCATGAGTTACGATAGAAAGAACATTTCAGGGGGTTCATTTTCAGGCAGTGTCATCTCTTTTGATTGAATATGGATTCATTATTTGAAATGTGGTCCAAATTTTGTCATGATTTAACAACCAGGTCATTAATATTCCATTCAACGAACTTTCACGAGAAGGGAATGAAAATGAAATGCATGGAACATTGATATGTGGCCCCAAATTTTTTCAAAATAATGGAAATTATGTTGTAGAAAAATACACCCTGAGAGACCCTGAAGGACGTAGTTTCTTAATCTTCTAGGTATATTTAGATTTATTTGTATCATGAATAACCATACATGAAATGTAGGAAAAAAAACACATCAAATGAAGTGCATGAGAACTATTAGTTTCATCGATCATAAATTATTTGTTCAAGATCATGATGTCGTGTTTTGGATAGTGCTAAGTGAGATCCCTAAAACTGATGGAAACAATAATTTGTTTATTTTTAATTTTGACAGAGACTATATTGGAAATCAATATGGGATATTGGACCTCCAGAATTATTTTTCTTTTATGATCTTGTTGAATTAAACCTTTTTTTGGCATCATGTGGTGTGTGTATCCTCTGGGCATCTTACATATAGCCATGATGATCTTCTAGAATGACAAAGTGGTGGGTGGCCAATTCAGGATCGAGGAATGGTAATTTTTTTAGTTTCAAGACACACCATTTAAATTATTCCTTAAGAAGGAGGTGTATACCTCTTTCAATTCTAACTACATGGCCAAAATAATCAGAGTGGGATGTGGGTCCTCTTTGGTATGTATGTCTATTTCTCTGTGTTCATCAATGGTCATAGAGACACCCTCATCTAATGATGGAGATGAATCCCTAAGGTCATATTCCTCTTTGTCTTCAACATAATCGTCACATTTCACTATATATTGGGATATAATTCTCAAGATTATCTATTCGCGTTAAATATAAGAGTCAAAATATTGGCATTCAGAGGCTGAGGTGACTTCTTCTTTCCTTAATGATAGTGGGGAATATTCTAGAGGGGATAGGGTGATGAAATGAAAATTATATTATTTTTTAGGCATTAGTGGTTGACAAATGGATTATCTAGAGCTTTGAATATTGATTAAATGAATATCTATTTGTGAATACATCATTATCATAGAGTCTAGTGGATTTTTCTACACAGTTATACACTATGTCTATGATTAGAATCATGGGGAATTCTGAATACACATCCAAATAGGGATTACTTCACTTAACTTTATTTGTGGTTTTTATGTATTCCTCGGCAAGATACTTTAAGGGTTTGTCGAGTACTATTGAAAAACTATTTGTTGTTGTTAATCAATCAATACCATCGACTGTGGGTCACTTCCCCTTAGAGTCATGTAATCATGAATCAATATAGTGTGACTCCCATGATTCAAATGAGGCCTTATTGGAATGGAATATTGTATTCTATCCATTAATGAAATATTTTATGAATTGATTGTATGATGATGGAATCACTGTGTGATGATGAAAGCATGGCCTTATTAAAAGTACATTGAAGGCTGTGTTTTGCAGAACACCTAAAATTCCGAGTTGACTGTCAGGTCTTTAAACCACATTTTAATCTTGATTTGGACTAATGGATTATTTTCACTTTTATCATAGACCAAAGATTTGTGGTTCAGTATTTCATATAATGTTCATTATAGCCAAGTCAACGAAGTGTTCATAGTGGGATGATATTAACTCAAGATCCATTTTCAATAAATAATCTTTAGACATCGATACCATTTATCATGACAAGAAATATATATGGATTTAATTTTTCCTTGGATAATGGAATCATCATATTGATCTGTAAAGGAGATAAAAATTTATTAATCTATAGTATTGGTCTTTGTCCGATAGACTTCTACAATGGCCCCCTCGGCTTTTATGTTTTGGGGGCATAGAAAATCCTATATAAGTTTCTCATTGAGATATATTGGAAAATGTATGGCATCCCTGATTGATAGCTTGGATAGTATTTAAGTAAATTATTTTATAATATCATTCTTATTCTCAAAAGACTAGCGATTCATAACTTGGTGATGCTATTTCAGGGGAACATTTGGGACATGATCATTGGATGATGATGGGTTGTCCATCAGGACCTGGGATTATGTTTCTTTTGTACTTTTTGGGGTCATCCGAGTAGGATTTCATGCATGTTGTGTAATATTAGACATTTGTTCCCCTTCAGATTGGTATTTGATTATGATTGATCTATAGTGGCTTCCAGCAATGGAAGCATAATTTTCATATTCCTATTAGGTCCAATGAAGGGTTATTCCATGATTTTATGCACCATTTACAGTTTAATCTAGGGGCGACCAATAAAATATTATTTTATCACAACTGTGTCTTCCCTAGAATCCTTGACTCGTGCATCCTCTTCATCTAGTTCCCTATTTTTGATTTGGGAACTCTGGTTCATATACATACTCATCATCAGATAAGGGATCCATTATGATAAATACATTAATGGGGTCGAAGATCTTTTCCTTATCTGACGATGAGTCTCCCTGATCGACTACTTCCAGTGGTGTCATTTGGCGGGGGTGGTTCAAACCCATTTAGATTTGATGGGCTAAAATATAGGCATATGAAGGCTAACATTGGCCTTGAAATAGGTTCCTATTCATCCACATACTCTCTGCCTTTATGATGGATCTTCTTCTTAGACAGTCCACTCTTGGATGATTGTGGGGTCGAGGATGTCAGATGTGTTACATTATGAGCTATTGGAGAACCGTTATTTCCATCAAATGTGCATAGAGTATTCCATGAGATCCATTGATATTTTTTTCATTCATCCCACTATGAAACCTTTACTCCCAATTTATAACAACTTTTTCCCACTCCTCTCCTTTATCAGAGTTACTGGTTGAAATATATGCCACTTGTTCTAGAGGTGGTCCATGCTTGACTTATACATAATTGATCATCCTTTATAAAAGTACATTACATTCGACTCACTCAAGGATGATGTGTCCTAGTATCCAGTGCAAGGGACAATAATCTGGATAGTCATTATGACTTACTTAATCTTCCATCTTGGGCACTAGTAGATGGAGTATGTGGAAATTCAATGCGGGTACAATGTATCTATAGACATGGTAATCTTTGATTGAGTAAAAATTATATCTCAATTACTATAATTTTTTTATCATGTGTTCCCAACACTCTTATTTTCTAGGTAGAGGTTTATATTGATATCAAAGAGGTTCTGCATGATTAGGTGCAGGCTTGGGAGCTGGAGTGGGCTCAAGGTGTGGCTTCCATATAAGGGACATTGGTTCAGCTCCTGCCACTCTTATTCCTAAGACCGATGGGGCTATCTAGTACATTATGTTTTTATATTGCAAGGGATCTTCTATTCATTGTAAATGGGAGAGAAATATAAAATCTCACTTGTATATTTTTTCAGGATGAGTGGGGTTGATAGCTCCTCATAGAGGTTATTGATGAACATAACAAACATCTAATCATGGAGGAGTTATTGGCTTGATGAGTAGCTCATACCATTCCATCTATATGGAACTCTCTCATTTGTTCATTCTTTTCAGTTCCTGAGGTCACTGACTGTCTACTTTAGCAATTCTGAGATAAACTTGAAAAGAAACTTCTATTAGAGAACCTCCCAACCTATTATCGACTGAGGTGGAGATCTGATATACCATACAAAGGCCAAAACCTATAGGGCTCACATGAAGCATCTGAGTTTCACTAATTCTTGTTTATATCCCATCAAAATATCACAATGGGTTACATAATGCATCAGTTGTTATTTCAAGTCACCTGATACATTAAACACATGAAACACATGATTCATTAAATTTGGTGGCGGCAGTTCGTTACTCACCCATTCCGGGGTAAGGATTCTATTCTGGTTCTAACATAGAATGTCGTCCTTCCACATCTTCCAATTGATCAATGAGTGAATCGATGGTATTAATATTCCCTTGATGTGTGTCATGTTGATCCTGAGCATGGGATGGTGTAGCAGAGGGAAAAATAAATCGTACCATAACTACTGGTACATGATATAGATACATGAATAGGGGAAACCAATGTTTAATATTCTAAATCTAGATTAGTTTTTCCTCAATAAAGGAAAATATTGATATCCTTTTGAGATTGGATTTAGGAAGCCTGATGGTCTCATCACTTTCTCAGAAAAGTACTCTGGAATTTATTTATTTGATGGGATATACCATTTTGGATGAGAAACACCTTGTAGAAGTGGACATAGAGGATCTTCCAGAGTAATTTTAAGGGAATATTCCATTGGATGGGTTCCTATAAGCATCTTGGTGTTGATCCACCTCAACTCCTTCATTTATTCCAACTCCTGAGTGAATATATACTAATGCATCTGAGACTTATTCTCATTTAATGAAGGGGTGTATTATATATGAACTTGTTTTATCTTCTCTTTGTTAGAGATTAACAAATAAAGTAATGTGGGATTTTCTGAGAGAGAAACAAAATTTAGGATGGCCCTTTAGTTTCATGTATGCAATCCTCTAGGTTTTTTGTGGATCAAATTCCAGGTGGAACAAACATCCTTTGTTACACTACATTTTCATTACTTTCAGTGTGGTATGTAGGATTTATGTCCATGAATTTCTCCAATTCATAATGCAATGTAGGTGTCATACCCTGTGTCGAATGGCATGCTGGCTCTTTTTGTCCATGGTGGGATCTTCTCCTTCTATTTTAGGCTCCACATTGAGACTCTTGGTGAAGGGTGAATGGGAGGGAACCATGATATGACCTTATCATACAACTCCCTTGTAGAGGACATGAATAATGAGATGGAATGAACTTGATGTTGCATTAATTTTTCACCCTCTTTAATAATGAGAAGACTAATGTGCTCTAGAAAGGCAGGTTGAGGTTAAAATCTCCCAAACCCTGGGGGATGTGGTTGATCATGTTAATTTCTTACAGTGCCTCAACCCATATTTTTTGTTCTTGCTATGTTTTTTGTTAAAAATACTATGTATCCCTTTAGGATGAGGATGATCCTGCCATGTGATTATTTATGATGTTATTGTTTCAATCTTGATCTCATGTATTTTAATTTGGGTGGGATCTGGATATGGTGTCAGGTCTTTACAAAAATTATTTTTTTTTGAGGACATGAGAAATTATTTTTTATTAGCTACCCTTGGGAGATAATCTTCGAGATTGTTCTTTGTTACCTAGTTCAAGAGTTTTTAATGGATTTCTCTATTTTGGCTTGAATATTTTGAGATTTACCCAAGGGTGATTCTTATAGAGTTTACCGCCTTTCCCAAATAGATATTTCATTTGATCTCTATCATGGGATAATGGAGTTACATGATTTCATTTCCTATAGGTTATGTTGAATGGGATGTGGGGTTAAGTAAAAATCTCTATGATCCCCACATCCTTAGATATGAACACTAGATGGGCCATCACAAATAAAGAAACACATGTTGTGTAGCACAAGGTTGCTTGTCATGTCAATATCTTTCTTTTTCCACTTTGATTATGGTTGTCATGCCGATGGGGGGCATCTAGGTCGGCAAGATGGAAGATATATCCCATTACATTGATAAGGTCTTCGTACCCATCGTAGGGTAAAACATTTGTTTTTATGTGGCAAACAGTTGTCCAGAGATTGAGAAGAATGTTACTTATTCATTCGTCTAACAATTCCTTTAGTACATATAACTGAAAAGTTGTTGTGGGTCCAAACATAATTGTTATTTCATACATGGATAATTTTATTCTTATGAGTAACTTATCCATTTGTTCATCCAAGGGATATTCCTCAACCCGATCTTCCCAATTTGGATGCTTCTTGAAGATCTCATCAGAAGTAGCAGAGCTAGTATGAAACACATTGATATGTGAACTATATGGAGGTGGCTTAGAATATGAGTGTGGGCCTAGAACATATTCTAGATATGAAAGGATGCCTCTTTTCATTGACTGAGCATCCCACATGTTTGACCATTTCCTCCATACTGTCTCAACATGTGATGGCTTTCGTACATTTGATTCGTCAAGGGGAGGACATCCATGTGGATATTAAACTTGACTCTGGGGAGGACCTTCATAGTTCATTTAACATTATCTAGGACTACCATCACTATTTGATGTTCTAATTTTTGGAGAATATTTGTATCATATACCCTATATAAGAACATCATGGTGAATGTTAGTAATGGGAGGTCCTCCTTGCTTAATTGAGACGTCACTGTGGGGAGTGCCTTTAAAGTTGTTTCAGTTATGGAAAGGGCTACCATCATGGATTGGTATTGATCAGTGGGGAGAATTTATATAGTGTGTATCATGAGGAGAACCTTCAGGATGGAAAAAAACAATGGGATGACCTTTTTGTTTCTTGATTTCTTTGATGGTAGGGACTTCTTAATGACTGCCATTATTGCGAGTACATCCATCATAGCTTGATTTCTGATGTCAGGGAGAAATTTTGTAGTGTATACCTTGGAGTGGACCATCAGGGCAGACAATGGAAAATGGATGTCTTTATTTTTGTGTTATCTTATAACCATGAGTGGGGCTACCATGACACTAATCAGGAGATAGTTTTACATGATTTATCATTTCCTTCCAATGAATTAACCCATCTTGGGTGCTTGGAGGAGGACTTTTAGAGTTGCTGGTAAAAACATTTAGTGGAGTAAATTTGGAACTTTTACTCCCACTTCCATAATTTTGTAATAGTATGATAGGATCCAAAGCCTCTATTGATAACTGTATGATTACATAAAGAACTCATACATTAGGAAGAGTAGGTCCATGAATATTCACATCATTTTCAAGTTGTGTTTAATGTAATTTATTTTTGAGAGTTATCTTGTGGGTGACTGGGGTTATTTTCTATTGGTAAGAACCTTCATATATGGGGTATCTTGTGGGAGACTGGGTCCTTCGGCTATTGGTAACAACCTTCATATATGGGTTATTTTTTATGATTCTTGTGATGCTTCTGGGACATGCCTATAAGAATATTGAGTTCTTGTAGGGATATATGTTTTCCCATTATTGGGCACCATCATTGAGAAGTGTCCCCAATTTGGAATGAGTATTTGTTCCTGATTCAGTTGTCCATTTATTATGGAATATGGCCAACATACCTCATAGACTACCCATGCATTGAGGTCTACTCTGAAGTGACCATCTTATATTGTTGATTAGTCACCCTTTTGGGGAGATGGGGTTATGGGATCAATTATTTTCTATTAGAATATACGTTATTATTTCATGATAGGACTAGATGAGAAAATCGTGAATTAATGTCTATTCCTCCATTATATTTTGAAAGTCTTGAGATACCTATTTCACTATAATGGGGATATACAATCATTCCAATGTTGATGTATGAATATGTTATTTATCCTATCCTCTGCGTTCTTTTAGTGGGTACTGGAATCTCTCCTATATCGAGGAAAATGAAGAAGTCTTCTACTTATTTATAGCTGGGATATACTATCTGGTTTCTCTAGATGCCAATTTATTTGGCAAATGGGATTTAAATTTTTGTGTATAATGTTTCATCTCCTAATTTTCTGTTGTATTTTTTTGATAGGATTGATATGAATCAACATGAATTTGATTATTCTAAGATTTGGTCACCACTATATTTGAATAGTGGGATTCAAATTCATTGGAAGAGATAAGTGAATGCTTGTAGTTATCCATCCCAACTGGATGATGGGATTCAGTTTCATCGGTAGATAATTTCATCTACCTATAATTTTCCACCATATTTGGGTGGCAGCCATGATGAGCATTAGAAGGAATCTGTGCTTACTTGAAATATGCCACCATATTTTCAGGGAAGGATTATTTAGAGGGAGAAGGAATATATGTATGCCCAATTTTTTCTGCAGTATTTGTATGGTGGATCTCATACTCATGAATTAGGGCGAGGACAGGTTCTGCATTATATATTCTGCCCTCATGGCAGTCTACTTGGTGGATCAATGCTTGTCTAACATTATAAGGCTCCCTTGGCGTGATATCCTTATCAAAATGAGGACATTTCACAGAATGGTGTTTGCAGTGACATATTTTGGAAGGGGCCCTTTAGAGAAACCCTTTTTCAGGTGGGATAAATTCATTGGTGACAACTTTATCTCCCTCCCTAAGATAAGGGAGGTACTCATTTTCATGTTTCAGGGACGTGATCCTAAAACGATTAGAGACAAGTAGTGAAGATGCCTATTTTTGTACTACCAATCACTACTTAGGAGGATACTAGTTATATTTCATAGACTGGAGTGCTCTTATTTTCAGATCTGGTGATGAGAGATTACCATTCTAATGGTACTTACAGATCCATGCATTTGTTACCTAGTATTGGAGACACTGGGTGGGTGAAATATTCCACTACTCCATGGACGGAAAGGCCGACTATATTGTGGTTGACATACATATCTCTAAGAACATCTAGTATTCCATTGGATGGAAGGGATCATTGAAGAATGACTGAAATAAATATGAAAATTATTGAAAACGAAACCCTATAAAAAGAAAATCTCATGACCACATATATAATTGATTATTTTTTTGTACCTCTTCTCTTTTTGATGTGAAAGGGGCCTGAGGCGGGGTAACACCACCACCTTGGTTAAGGATTCATTTCAAGATCAATAGTATTTTCAGATGAAAATATTATGTCCCAATTATTGATTATATGGATTGGGTTTTGTGAAAACAATCTACATCTGGCATTGTATGTTCAAATGGTCTCCAAGGGGTTTGTTTGCTAAGACAAAAATACACAATTACTCTCATATCCATGATTCGTGGATGTGGTTACCAAAGGAAAAATTTTGTTGGATGATTTGGCCAAAAAAACATAAGAATTCACATTGGTGAAGAGGATGGGAATGAGGTCTTGTCTCACCCTTTTTTGGGGAATTGTTTTTATTTTGGGACTCTCTTATAGATTTATCCAATTTTCGTATGTGCATGAATCATTGGTTAATCCGCAAGCATGTGGGCATGGATTACTGATATAGAAAAATTTTATCATGATTACACTGGGTTCAGAATAATCTGTATATATCCATGGTTCTCTATCAACGGAATGAAATGTATGTATTCAGGGTTATCCATTAATTTTACCATTTTGTGGATAAGTTGGAGACTATGTGGTTATTTACTTAGGTAAAAGTAGTTTGAAGAACTATATAATGTTTTTATATAGTTTATCATCATCTAGGGGGGACATGAGTTTTTTATGTCATAATCAAACCCATTATATGGGATTCCTACATATCCTCTTTAGTGTAATGAGAACCCACATAGTCTGACATCACATTACTAGACATATAACCTTTTGTGTTCAAATGAATATGACATGACCAGGCATTTTAACATCATGGGGAAAAACCTCAAGGTGAGTGGTTACCTCGAATATATGGTGGGGTACTTATTCCATGTTAGATCGAAATACCCAGAAGAGGAATGGTCTCTTAGGAAAATATAACCCACCAAGAATGTGTCTTGGGAAATATTAGGGACATTTGGGTGTTGGGTATAGACCTTAGAGAGGTTTATAATAAATCCTATTTAATTGGGAATCAAAGCCATCATATTTTTGTTTGAGTTCGGACTTCTATATCGGAGGAGTCCCATTAACGATCACTATTGGGGTATATGCATGGGAGATTAACATTTAGTTTTGTATTGTGGATTATATCTATAGTGAAGAAAAATTTTGGAAAATTTATCGGGTATTACACATTCTAGGAGAACCATTTGAATTTGGTCTTATATATATTGATAAATACCATTTCTTTTGGATCATATATATTTCATGATCTTCAAAAACCTTTAATCCCATACGATTCATTCTCAATTTGTGAAACAAGAATATTCGATGGTTCTGAAGATCACATGTCCATCTTCGTATACTAATAGATGGTCCTGGACCCCTAAGGGGGAGGGAGAGGGGTTTTTAGTGTACGTGTTTTTACTTCTATCTTAATATCTATGATTTTTATGTCTGGTGATCTTACTAAATATGTCCAAGGTTGAGGTGAATATGAGAAGGAGTGCCACATCCAGTAAGAAAAACTTGGGGCTTACCTTAGTGGGAGTGACCTGAATTTTGTTTCACAAAAAATTGAAGATTTTTCACCTTTGAATCTTATCAAAGGGTATGGAATTTGGTTCCCATTAATCCCTTGAGTTGGGAGGTACATGTGGGAGTCCAGATGTCGGAACCCTCCTTACAATAGGAATTTGAACACATTATCATTCCTGGGGTCCACCTTACTATAGAGTTAAACTATATGACTCAATATACCATGGGTATATAAACTCAGAGGGGATCATAGATGTCCCTGATGGTCTCGTCAAACGTGTTTGGTGGATTTTAGAGAGGCCTTTTCCTAAATCCATTGGAAAGGCTTACGGAGGTATTTATTATGATATGAATAGAACGGAAAGAAATGACTTGGGATAAAGTGTATAACTCCCTAGTAAACCCTATTCCATATAGAATATCCTTATATGGGATGGTGTTTCCTTCACATAGAATATTTATATTTGGGAAGGGGCCATTTTTTTACCATGGTGGTATTTGAACTTAGTCCTGATTCCCACAGATCTTTTCTATGCAGGGCCAGGTTCCATCTGTGTAGCATGATGCTATGTAGGGCTGAATTCCATCTATGTAGTAATTCACTATGTGGGGAAAGGATCCTCCCACATAGCAATTTTCTATTCCATATTCCTTATTTAAATGTGGTAATCTATTCTATACCTCACAGAAAATACATCCATAAGGGATGTTGGGGGTCATGGTTTGCCAATTTTTTTTAGTTTCCTTTCTAATTTCTATGTTGCAGGTTTCTTCATCAAGGAATCATCAAATGAGTCTATATTTTGTATTTCTATCTTCATCCATGACATTGTTGATAAATATTTAGTATCCTCCATCCAAATTCCTATAAATAATCTATTTATAATGAAGAGTGGAATTGGATTCTAGAACAACCCTTCATAGGAGATGAGGCTGCGAACCCTCTCTTAATGAAACCAATAGAAGTAACTCAGCCCAAAAAAGACATATTCAGTAGGGGTGAGAGGTCATTTTCTGTGGTGGTGAGGATCACTACCTCTGTCCCATGTAATACTTCTTTTAATTCATGGGGATATGATGACTACAAATTTCCCACAAAACTAATTGATTTTGCGGAAGGTGTAGGGTGAGGGGATGAATTTTTCCGTCTAATTTTCAAAAATGATTTACTTTAATTTGTAGGGTAGGCTCTACTCTCTCCTTCTAATGAAGTTTTTAGTTCACATATGTCTTGAGAAGTGGATTTCTATGAAGAGTGGTGGTTCAATAAGGATTTATACTCTTTGGCCAGACTTTTTCCTTTCCCATTTTCACTTCTTCAGACATTATTTCTTCGACTCTATCATTATGTCATTTTCCATCCTTTTCCAAATCTATGGGATAACATCAATTTCCATTGAATTTTTTTATAATCCGGCAATGTAAAAGTTTTATTTTACAATGGCTTGATTCCTTGGGGTTTTTAAGATTCCTTTATATTTTTAAAAAGTTATTTAAAAAAATATTTTCTTATATAAATGTTCAACTTTTAAATATATGATTTAAAATAAAAAGTGTATTTTTATCAAGATATTTATAAAAATTTTATAAATTTATTTTCATCATTTTCAACATCCTATTTCAAATCATATGTTTGATTAAGGTTGATTTCTTGTGATTTATTCTATCATATAGCATTGATGGTTTTATGATATGTTTGATTGTGGATGTTCTATTTTGATACCATTAATTTTTATGGTTAATGAATTAAAAATTCTAATGGATGTTTTAAAATGAATGTTTATATTGTTTATGTTTCACCAATTCCATTTTAAGATTGAATTGGACTTAGTAAGTGATGGTAGGGGCCTTCTATATCCACTTGATGTATTGGTAGGTCTAATGTTACAAAGTAGTTTTGGTTTTTACCTATTTATGTGTGGTGTATTGGCGGAGGCCTTGACGATATGTTTATGATATGTGAAATTATGAATTATCTCTTTATTTGTGTCATTATTGATATTAAATGTGATAATTAGACTAGTTTAAAATCTTTGTGAATTTTTATATGGAAATATTTGATTTTTTCATTCTATATTAATCTCAATATTATGATTAATAGTCTTTGGTGTCAGTTATAAAACTTTCCTTAAATGTTTTTATTATTTAGGATAGATTCTAGTATATTATATATAGGTAATACGAATATAAACTCACCCCTTTATAATTTTTTATTTTCCCAAGATGCCAATATGTGTATTATGATTGATATCCAGGGTTAATCTAGGAGAATAATGGGATTATCAAAGAATTATATGTATTGTTTTTTATTTTTTTGAATTGTAATGTATGGTTCATATTTGTAAACTATTTTTGAAGACTTCTAAACAGATCAGTCCTTTCAGATTTGAATCTTTTATATTTGAAAATGTAATAAAGGGAAACACTGGATTTAGGCTACTAGGGTTGGGGTCTTCTCGCTGATCAACCCTCCAAAAGGAGTGATCAGGTGGATTGTGAGTATCCTCACCTCTTTTATTTGGGATGCCAACCTGAACAGAAGAAGCCTTTGGGCCTCCTAGAAGTGCATGGGAAGAACAGTGGTGGGGGGGGGGGTGTTGGAATCTGTGATATCAGCAAATATATGCATGGCATGCAGGGGCGCTTGGATTGGGAAATCGTTATGGGTGATTCACTGCAGGCTAATTTTTTGAGGAGGCGATACAAAATTCAATGAGACATGATTGATGGGTAAGGATATCCACCCTGTCTCTTAACTCGATTCATGACCTACCATATCTATGTTCTCATGGGTGCCCCCATATAGATCATTGGAAAAGGAGTGGTCAATTTCTAGAAAACCAACTGGACTGGTTGGAAGATGGAATACGCTAGGTTCCCCCACATAGATATTTCTTTGAAGGAGGCCAGCGTACAACTTAGTTTTATTTAATTAATATATTCCCACAAACAGATAAAGGGTGTTGATGTTATCACCATGAAGGGTGAGGAAGACAAGTTCTACGTTACATGCTTAGTCTCATGAAAATTTACCATGAAAGGTTACTGGGATCTCATGCATGCAGATTCAAACAATGGTGCATGGACTTCCTTGACCTGGTGCAAGGAGATCCAGAAAAAGATGAATTTCCTCACCTGGTGCATCTGAAATAAATTCCTATCAATAATGGAAAATATACAAAGTAAATGAGTTACCTCACTATCTTGGTTCCATTATTACATTAACCCCTAGACTGATTCCATCATTCATCCTTTTTTTTCATAGCACCTAGGCACACCTCCTCTGGTCCATCTTTTCACCTTAGCCCCACTCTGATTATGCTCAAATATCCCTACAAGAAGATGTAGAAACCTATATTAAAGTAAGTGATAGTAGGAGTGCTAAATACAAGATGAGGTCCATAATATTAGCATCACTCATGTGGATGATCTAGGAGGAACACAATCAGGCTCGTCTGGGCGCTCGGAGATCACACTTGTTACTTCAAATACAGCTGAAATCCTTGATCATCGAGTTGGGTTCACTTCTCAAAGAAAACCAATTATCAGTGACCTCAATCAACCTATTCAATAGAACATGAATTACTAACTGAATGGTGGGACACTGGGTCAAATAGGCTTTTCCACGTGGTGGCTTTATGTAAAATGTGGATGGCTCCCTTATGGGAGGGGTTATGAGAGGTGGAGGGGTGATGCCCGACATTTGGGGTTCAGTTCTATTTTCCTTCTGTGATTAATACGGGCATGGTTCCCCACTGGGTGCTGATTAAAGAGCTCTTTTATCTGGCGTTACACTATTCAGGGATCACGGGTTCCATAAGACAGAGGAGGAGTTAAATTTTAAATTTTTTGTGAGAGATTTGAAGGGCTTCCATGAGGTATTGTTGGATATGATCTACTTGGTCCGCAGGGGCTCTACTACGACATGCGATGGGAGGAAGGTCCAATACACATGGAGAGAATCCAACTTCATGGTAGGCTCACATTCATGGTTTGGAAATGAGGTAGTGGAAATTATCATCTATGATAGTTTAGGTTCCCTTCAACCTTCTTGTAAGTATATCATAGGGCAAGTTGCTCTTGGGCATCCCCATTTCTGGCCCCCTTGACGATGTCCTCCTGTCCCCTCCATGTTTTTAATAAAAAAAAGGATATTGACAATCTATTATTTGTATTATACATTATGATATGATCTAACCATGTGTATGTATTCATTTAAAAATGTCTTATATTAGAAAGAACGTGAGCCACACCGATGCACGTTATCCAAAGTGTAAAAGGGATAATATATTTCAGTGTCTTAATCCAATATTTGAAAAGGAAGTAGTCTCTAAATCATTCTCATCATATGAGGACATTGTATCATGTGATAATAGGATAGGTAAAGAGTACTCCAAGTATTATAGCTTCAGAGGGAAGCATGAGAATAAAATAACAATTGGAATAAATATGGACAAAGTGAAGAAGGAAAATAATTTCTTTCACACATCTCATAATTATAAAAAATAATCACCATCATTATTTTTAAAATAGATTTATAGATTTTTTTAATTTTTTAGGAAAGGTCCCCAAGTGTGTGATTACAAAGACAAGAAAAAGGTTTCTAATATACAATGCTTCAATTTGATAGAAATATGACACTACACAAATCAATTTCTCATAATTCAAAGGAATATACCTCAAAAAAGGTAAATGGATCATGATCAATATTATACCATTGATGAAGAATAATAATTAATTTTATTATTTTTTGATTCAATAATTATTTCATATTTGTATTTTATCAAGGATGTACAGGTCATATGAATTATTGAATACATGAGGATTGTACTATAGTATTTTCTCATTTAGAATTTTATAATACATGTTTGAATGGTAGAATGAAAAGTTATTGAATAGAAATATATTTTATTTGGAAAACACATGGTTGAGGTAATTATTTCCCTTAATATATTCCTTCTACTAAGATAAAAATATAATAATAAAAACACAATTGATTTATATAATGCAAATTGGATAGTTTTGAAAACCTTGGAGATGATTAATGGATTGTTTTTAATGTTTTTAAAAAAATTATTTATGTATTTTACATAATATTTATATTTAATTAGTAAATCAAAAAATCATTGTTATATTTAAGGAATAAGGAAGCCTACATTTTTTCAATAATTTTTTAATTGAAAAAACGTTATTACCATTCTATAATAGAATACATGTTTATGGTATACACAGTTTTAGAAAGTGAAAGATAATTACTTCTTCTTATTGTGGAATGATTAATGATAAGTTAATTTTTGAAAATTTTGCCTTCTATGAAATTGTTTTGGTTGATCATTGGAAATGGTATTTGTGGTTAATGTATTGTTTCAATATATGATAAAAACTTGTGCTTAGAGATGAAATATAAATAGTTCAAGGTGGAATTAAAAGGTATGGTTGTCTTCATAGAAAAATATAATTACTTATATACTTAGATAATGGAAATATTTATCAACTCTGGGAAAAGGGTATTAAAACCAAAATCTTTTCCTATTATCATCATTTTTTATGAAATCAATTCCATTTATTCACACCTCTATGTTATGGTTTTGTGGTCAAAAAATTTCTAATGACCAAGTTCTCTACCACTCTTCTTAATAACATGATTTTCATATTTCTAGTCCACATCTTTGATTTCACTTTCCACTAATTATTACCTATTCAAAAGCCTAATTTTTTCGACCATAACATTTCCCTTTCCCTCTTAACAAGAATATTTTTTATTAACCCTATTTGTGATATGGGGTTTTAAACAATTATTCATTTTCAAATATGAAACCCGAACTATCAATATCATGTTTAACTTATAAGTGGAAAATTCAATGAAGGTGAGAAGAATGTAACATCCCAAGACTATACAAATTACTATTTTTTGAATTAATTTAATTTTTTCCTGTATTATTTATATGCAACGTTATGCTCTACAGCCAACAATGAGTTGGCTTGAGTTACAGGCAAGATATAGTTTTACCAAAACACAAAATATTAATAAAATGTTATTATTAAATATAATAAGACACAAAAAACCCAATTATTTGGTAGTTTTTAATAGTATTAACTACCTTAGGGGACAATATATTTGATTTCATTGTTTAAAAATTAATTATAAATAAATATAAGAATAGTCTGAATAAATAAGTTATATTTTTTTATGCTTTCAAAGGATTTCCCGATAATAAATTAAATTACTTATAATTAGTGAATGATATTAATGAAATATATATGTTATTTATTCAATACAATATTTTTGACATTCATCCAATAAATTGGATAGGCATAAGTTAAGAATACATATATTTTTATGCTTAAATATTATATTTTTCTAAAAAGGACGTTTCACCCCTTTTAATGTAGAACCAATTTCAAATCCAATTTATTAAAATTTTTTATATTCAAATTTAGAAAATAAAATTATTATTTTAAGGATTATTATAAAAATTTACATTGATTAATTTTTTTTCTATTTTTTGGATAATTTCCATATTCTGATGAATAATAAAAAATACATAATTTTAATTAAAAACTAATTTTTTTCATCAATATAATTTATATTGTTAAATTATAATTTAGATGGTTTTAATTTATATTTAGAATATATATTTTTTCATTTAATACAATATATGTCATTTAAATCAATTTCTCTTTGAATTTTTAAATAAAAACTTTTCAATCTCTTGCATGATTCACACATTGATAACCTATTTTTTCACCCCATCAACCAAATTAATTTTAAATTAATTACTGAAAATTCTAGGTTTTTAATTAAAAAGGATTCCATATTTTCAAGAATTTATTCTAAATTATATATATAGGTTTATTTTATTTGGGAATATTAATAATAAACTTAGTAAATTTTGTTTACCACGACTTAGGGTAAATCAGATAATTAAATGTCAAAATAATATTGTAATATTATAGACACGCACTATATGATTTCATAGTTTAATTGGATAATTGGTTTTTGACCTAAAAAATACTTAGTCTGAAATTATAACCATTTTAGGTCACTTGGGTTTGAATATCATATCTACTAAAAAAACTAAAGATAAGTTAAAATCTTCATATTGTTATTTTTAATAGGTACATAATTTTTTATATAAATATATAAAAAATATAAATTCATAAATAAATATTTATTTTAAAGATAATAAATTTAAATTCTTCATGATAATTTATTTTAAATTTTTAGTGAACAAATAATTTATCCATAGGCGTTAAAAATAATGAAGCATTAATTATTTAATAAATGGAAATATCAGACAAATGGTATTTAAAAAATATTAATATATATTTTTTTGACATAATTAATGAAATCCATAAATCATATAGATAACATAGACATGTTATTGATATAATTGAAGTTTTTTTAAAAGGCATCATGTTATGATTTTTAAAAAAAGACAAATAATGAATAGTATCAAAATTTAAAAAAAAGATACATTAATAAAATATTTTATTAAATGATATAAATTCAATAAAAATATATAATTTGACCTAATAACTAAAATAATATTAATTATGCCATAAATAATCTATTTGGGGTTTTATTGGATTTTTATAGTAATTATATTAACACTATACTGTAAAAACAATTGTGATGGTAAGAGTTAAAAGGTTTAACAAAGGGGTAAAATGAAAAGATAAGGAAAAATAATGTGATGTAACCATGTCTAAAACCATTGGTTAGTATTATTTTGACCCAAAATCATTCAATAAACAAATAACTCACTTTGGAGAAATTTTTAATTTAAAAAAGTTATATTAATTTAATAATTTTGTGGATTTTAAAAGTTCCCATCACCTCTCTTTTAAAAAAGAAACAACCTCCATCACATAATCAAACTGTATTTAGACTTCTAGATTAACCAAAACCATCCCATTTATCATCCCAAAATTATAATATTAGTTTCGGAGGTGGAGGTCTTCTCAAAAGACCAACCGTAGTGTCCCTAAAAAGATATCAAAAGGAGGTTCGCTAAAGAACAAGTAATCATCATTACTGAATCCTTCAAAATTATTTATTATTTTACTTCATATTTGTATGTTTCTTCCATAATAAAATAATTTCTACATTATTATATATATTCTTATATTTTATTATTATTTTGGGATAAATATAATTCTTATTTTATCTATCCTACAAATCACAAAATCACAATGCGTGTGTATATATGAATTACCATCTCCAAATGGGGGTGTATTTTGTTTTTCATTATTAATTTATTTTGATGGTTCTGTTGATGCATAAAATGGATATAAATAAGAAATATTTAATGATATTTAATCTTTATAGTTAATATAACATCTAATATATAAGGACCAGGCCTTAATCATTACATTATCTAGTAAATTCTTTTAGATTGCAATTCTTTACATTCCGAAATATATTTTTATTTTAGAGTTTTATAATATATGGAAATATTTCATATATATCAGACCATAATAATACAAAATGAGAACTAGTAAAACTTTATCCATTTTTTCATAAAATAATTTTTTTAAATAAAACAAAAAATATATTTTTGGAAAGTCTCCACAACATTCATCTTTGCTTCCACTTTTCTCATAACCATTATTAAACCCTGTGAATTTTTTTTTAAAACATCGAATGAGCATAAAAATCTTTGTATGTGATATAAATAAAAAGAGAAACTATTAGTACATGAATACTTATAAACATATGAAATCATTTCTAGAAAGACATACTTCTCACCCAACAAGCACCATTATGTTACTTTGGGAAAACAATATATTTCCATAAAGCATAGAGAAATATTAATAAATCATATAGATGAATTGGGTAATTACTTAATGAATATTGTAACATTCATCGATACCTTCTGATTTTTAACTCTTAGGGAAACCTTACAGTGTGACCCTCACAACTACCTTTTTGTTTAACCATCAATGTTACACTCGGAGTAACAATACAGGAGACAACAAACATAAATATACACAACGAATTGAAGGTAGATATTGGCCCCACCCATAATCATAAAAAGTCACCATGAAATAGTACATAATTATAAAATAAAAAGACATTAATAAAAACACCCCTTTAGAATTTATATGAATAAAAGTTTAAAAGATAATTTTGATAGAATAACCCATTACAAATATCATATAATTGAACTTATAATTAATAGAATGAATAGAATATGTGTATACAATATAAATCCACATAATAAAACATAATATATAAAAATTTAATTACAAAAATAACCTTAGTACCACATAATCATTGAAGTAGATGTTTAACCCAATGAATGGAAATTTGGTTAATAATTCCCTTACTTCAGGTTCATATTACATCAAAATTTTACACCTATAGAATAAGGTATAAAATAATGTTATTAATATTTTAATGAAAAATACTTATTTTTATACCACATTATATGATCATTTTATAACTTCATTCCACCCATTTATAACAAAATATTGTGTTATTTATATTATTTCATGCATGTTCTTTACATGGTTTCCATGGTCTGTTTGTAATGGATTTTATTTTCAAAAGGAAACGAAACTCCATAAGTTGAATAAAATGATATTAATATGTTTCTATAATATTAAATGATACCATAAATCATTTTTTTCCTATATGATGATGAATCCCTAGATAAACCGTTAATGTTATTTGTTTAGATCATTTTAACGGTTCTTTAGTAATCACAAATTAGTTTCATTATATAATTTAGTATTATGAATATATGATAATTATATTACATAAAAGGGGTTATATAATTCAATTTTAAATCTTTAAAAATAATTAAAATGTTTTTATGACCAGACATGAAGTCGGTAATGGAAATTGAAAACACATCATCCATGATGTTTGTAAATCAAAACATCACTGACGATGTTTTTATTTTTTTGGATAAGAGGGAGAGGAGAATAAGTATGATAATGAATTTTTAAATAAAAAAGATATGATAATAGTATGTGTTTTATATTGGAGTTTTCATGACTATTTGATAAGGGGGGATAAATATAGTATAAAAATATAAAAAGAATTGAAAAGGGAATAATAGAAAAGGGAAGACGGTTTTTTCCTCTTGAATTGCCTTTCTTGTGAACCTCTTTAAGGCCTTTGGTTTTGGAATTTTGGTGAGACCAGAACTGTAATGCGCTAACCCCAGTTACCCAAAGTCGATGCAATATTACATTAAAATGGCATGATACAAGGAACCATGTACCAAAATACTAATCAGTTTAGTATCCTTGGAAGTACAAGATATATTCATAAGTTTTACATTACATCATGAAATAAAAACATGAACAACATTTTGTCCCCTTTTGAACACAATTATATCCTTAGTCTATCCCTCCAAGTCAACCATAATATAATTATTTACATTCTGGAAAAAATAAAACATAAAAAGGGGTGAGCTCAGATGCTGAGTAAGGATAAAAATATAACAGAAACTTTCATAAATAAATATAAACATTTAATGCAATGTATAAGACCAAAACAAAATAATTTTAAACATAAAAATTATAATGATATGGAAATGATAAAATAAAATAATTCCATTTACTTATTCACGTAGATATATTACTATTCTAATAATCACATGAAATATCAATATCCACTTTCATAATGATGGAATGCATAATGCTAGACTTCATAACCACATAGTCAAGGCCATGTGCCAAGAATACCAATAAGATTTTGTCAAGGCCTTGTTCCAAGACACATGTTTTTCTCATGAGACCTACCGATACATCGAGGAGCTATAGTGGGCTCCACCGGACACATACTAAGTCCAATTAATTTCTCATATGTAAAGGTGTAAATATAACATAAACATTTGTATTAAAACTAGCATACAAAATGTCAATACGTTATCTATTTACCATGAATGGTGTATGTAACACCCTGACCCTAGAAGCCCAGATTCGGTGCATTATTACGTATCATTATCATGATCAAAAAAGATTATGTCTTTAAAAACTGATTAGTTTAGTAGCCTTGGAAGTACTAGATACATTCATAAGGATTACATTAAATCATAAAATGGGAAACTACAACAAAATTGTTTCCATAGACAACAATGAAATCCCATAGACTATCAATGTAGTTTAGTCATAATATAATTCTTCACATCCAATGAAAAATAAAACATAGAAAGGGGTGGGATTAGATGCACAATAAGGATAATAATATAGTGGAAACTTCCACAAATAAGAGTAAACATTTAAGCCAATGTATAGAACAAAAAAATCCTTTTCAACAGAAACATCATTATAATATAGAAAATAAAAATCAAAATAATTCCATTTACATACTAACATGGATATTCTACAAGTCGAATAATCACAAGCAATAACAATATCCAGTTTCATAAAGATGGAATGTATAATGCCATACTTTCATAACCACATAGTGAAGGCCTTGTTCCGAGACTAAAAATAAGATTTTTAAAGGCCTTGTTCCAAGACACTAGATTGTCTCATGAGACCAACCAATGCATCGTGGAGCTATAACGGGCTCCACCAGTCACTTACTAAGTCCAATGCATTCCTCATATGAAAAGTTTTGAACATAACATAAACATTCTTATTAAAACAGGCATACGAAATGTCAATGCATTATCCATAAACCATGAATTGTATGAAATAACACATCCATAGTCAAAATTTCACAAAACCATCAATACAATATGGATGTTTTGTATCATAATAAATCAATATAAAAAAACTTAAAATCCATCAAAGTATGTTGACATAGTTGAAATCAAAACCTTTTTATAGAAATATCTCGTTATATATTGAAATCATTTAAAAGTCATGTAATTATAGAAGAAAACATTTATATTTTAAAATATTCATATTATATTTTAAGTAAATCTTTGATGATGTTATAATGGTGGAAAATAGCTACACCCGCTGTATAATTTAAAAAACATTCTTACCTTAATTTTGTTGAAATGGTTATAAAGTACCTTATTTGGAAAACGACGGAAAGATTCCTTTCAAAAAAATATACGGTTAAATAATGGTATAAATGACTTTAACTCATTGTATAATAAATAGTAAAAATGTATATAAATACATTTTTAAGTAACATGGATGTGGATGATAAAGAAGTCCTAGTAGATACTTACATAAAAACAACCTTGGACAATAAAGAGATTGTAGAATTACCCTTAACTTGTACTTTTCCTTGGTTGAGGGTAGTTTATCCTCTGGTATAATGGTTAAATAATTGTTAGTAAATTATACAAGAATCATATAGATTAATATGATATCATATATGATCTTTGAATATTGTTGTGATAATAATATCTTGGTATTATCGTCATTTCAGGTGTTAACTGATTCGATTTCCTTTATATGCTTTTTTACATAAGTAATGTTTGTTATGGATAGGATGTATCGTATTAATATTCAGAATTATATTAAGTCTTTAAAAATTATCTTTAATCATCTAATAAAAATTAGTCTTGAATGGATACGATGGGGAATGAATCTCATCGCGTTCGTGGAGAAGGTAATTTGTACGTACGCACGAGTGAAAATATCATTGTTTTTATATTAAAATAATGTATAATTGGATTGTATATCATATATATATATATATAATAATTATAATGTTATATTGATTATTTACATAAATTACACATCATTATTAAACCCATACAAATAATAATGTATTGGATAAAAATTAAAGCATGACGTGGAGACGGTAAGCCGTACGTACGCACAGATGGTGACATGTCATTCAAAGAATGGATAGAATAATGAATATGGTTGTAACATATTTATAATAACATCATAGTATATAAGAGATACTAGAGTTATTATTTTATAATGGAAAAAATAAATAAAGAGGAAGTGGAAGAAGAAAGGAACTTGAAAGATGTGATTAAATATTTACCTCTTCTTCGGGTTCTTCCTTTTGATTTGATAAAAAGGGCTCCATAGAATGGATTTATGACTAATGTAATGCCTCTAGGATGAAGGGAGGACAGTTGAGAGGGTATTTGGGTAGGGGTTGCCTGAGCCAAATGGTATTGAATGTGTGAATTAGAGATAAGGGGGAGTGCCCTTTTATAAGAGGGGTGAGGGGCACCTTATGAAAATTTAGAAATATTATTTTATAATAAATTAATTTTCAGTTTCTAATTTCTCAAAAATGAATTATTTAAAGGATAAGGTGGGGATGGGTCTCAAACCACTAAACCAACATATTTTAGAGAGATTTGTGTCGCTATATTAACTTTATTTTTAGATTTAACTCTTCGTTAAATAGTTTGACCTTTACCATGTCTTTTTGTATTTTTATATTACATGGTTAATAAATTTACTATGAACTTTCAAGAGAACCCCAAGTGGTTAATTAATGATACACCTACCATTATATAAGTCTTTTTGCCAAACCATATATTTCTAGGAATAAAATATCAATTAATATAATAATATTTGTTTTAAAAACTCTTTTATGTCAATTTTAAAACTATTTGGTATTTTGTTTTTTCTAAATTCCTAACAACATTATTAATTCGAAAAAAATTCATATAACCAACTGTAACATGTAATATTAACCTATAATTTATTTTAATTCCTAAAAAGTCTCAAATTACATTTATATAGATATTTATAGTATCAATTATTTTAATATTTCATTAATTAGGTAATTACTACATCATCATTGTGTCATAAATAAATTAAATTATTTAATGTCTGAAAATTTTTATAAAAAAATATGTATGAAATATTTTTAGCTTTATAATGAATATTTATTGTCGAATTTATCTTATGTGTAACCCTATATTAAAAATGGTTTAGTTATTAAACGTTGAGTTTAACACTTTTTACTCTTCTTTGAATTAAATAATAATAAATGTCCTAATCTAATCCATGTGGACTTAAAGGATCATATTTTATTCCTAAGGTTGTTTTTGGTCGAATTACATTTATCCAATAAAATTAAGACAAGTGTTAGGGTAATACTAATATCATTTTTACCCTTAATTACCCTATTTACTTTTAACAGTGGTAAATAAAAGTAAAAAATTACTATTCACCAAAAATTATTTTCATCTTATTAAACCACATTTTACATACTAATATCAACCTTGTCTCTCGGATTTTTGAAATTCAACTCACAGAATTGGTAAAATTATGTTTTATGTAAATTTGCAAATGCTCCTAGGAGGTGGGAAAAGACGGTAAAAAGTTCGATAAAATTTTTATATCTAAAATTACAATAAACTAACTCCAATTAATTACATTGAATTTATATAGGTATTATGTATCTATTTTGACCAAAAATAAATTACAAAAAATAAATAATTATTTAAATAAAAAGTCGGTTTTAAACAATAACTCAGTGTTTTTCACTATTCATCAAAAATTGAATGTTTCTAGAAAGATAACAAAAATTCACCCTAAGGTAATGATGATATTCTGAATTCAAAAATGAATTCTATTTTACCAATTTCAAAACCTATATATTTCATTAATTAATTTAAAATTAATTCCCGTTGTCAAAACCAAAAAGTTTATTTTTTAAAAATTAATAACTATCAAAATATTGACACATGTTTATGTCCAATTTCAAAGTGAAATTAATTATAATGACCATCATTGGATTAAATGGTAAAAATATAATCTAATTATACTTACAAACCATTAAAATTTATAATTCATCACTATAAATTATTTTGATTAAAAAAGATGTTTTCTATTAAAATATTGTATTTTTTAACTATTCACCCAAATATGAAAGTTATCATAAAACAACAAAAAATTATTGAAAATATATTAATAGGTCCTGATTCTAAAGAAGTAGTTTATTTTTTTAAACTGAATATATAAAAGTTTCAAATATATGATTTAAAAGAGGTTTTCCATTAAAAGGTGGTAAAATTGCATTTTAAAAAAAATACTTATTTCATATGAAAAAACGAATTTGTTCATACATTATGTATAAAAAACTCATAATATTAATTCTAAAATTATAAGGATTATATAAAGTTCAAAATTCAGTTAATAATATTCATAACTGCTTTTGAACGTCTAGTTTGGTAAGCCATGGTGCGCTTTAACTTAGTGTTGTGTGTAGTGAAAGTTATTGGATTACATTGACAAAACAACATAATATGAAATCTTGGGGTGTTACATTGTAAAAATAACACATCGATAGTAAAAAATAACAAAAATCCTTCAATACAATATCGATGTTTTGTATCATAATAAATCAACTTCAAACAAGCTTAATATCCATCAAAGGATACTGACATAGATGAAATCAAAAAAACATTAGAGAAAAATCTCATTCTATATTGAAATAATTTAAAATTTATATAATTATAAAAGAAAACATTTATTTAAAAAAATTCTCATAACATTTTATGGGAAGCTTCGATGATGTTATAATGACATAAAATAGTCGCACCCACTGTATAAGTTAAAAAATATTCTTACCCTAATTTTGTTGAAAATGTCATAATGTAGCTTGTTTAGAAAATGACGGAAACATTCCATTCAAAACATATATGGTAAAATAAGGGTATAAATTGATTCAAACCATAGTCTAGTAAATTTTAAGAATTATTTGAATAACATTTTTAAGAAAACATGGATGTGGATGATAAAGAGGTCCCAGTAGATACTTACGTATTAACAACCTTGGATAAGTAAAGAGATTGTAGAATTAACCCTTACCATGTAATTTTCCTTTGTCTATGGTACTTTAATCTCCAGTATAATAGTTTAATCATTTTTATTAAATTATAAAATAACTATATACATAAATATGATATCATATATTATCTTCTAATTATGTTTTGTTAATAATATTTTTGTAATATCATTGTTTCATGTTTTAATTGATCTGTTTTACATTATATTATCAGTTATGTAATCCATTATTATTATGGATAGGATGTATTTTATTCATATACAGAATGATATTACGTTCTTAAAAATTATTTTTAATGATAAAATTAAAATTATTCTTGAATGATTATGAGGGGGAATTAATCTCATCGCGTTCGTGGACACGGTAATCCATACATACGCACGAGAGACAATATCATTATATTGATCATGAAATAAAATTTAATTGTATGTTATATAACATATAAATAATAAATAACATGTCATATTTATTAATTACATTAGTTATACTCATTATTATACCCATCCAAATAATGAAGTGTTTGAATAACAAACTACACCATGACGTGGAGACGGTAAGTCGTACGTACACACGTTTGGTGACTTTGTCATTCATATGATAAATAGAATAATGAATATGGTTGTAAAATTTTAATAACATCATAGTATATAGAAGATACATGTGTTATTATATTATATTGTAAGAAACAAAGAAACAATAAGTGGAAGAAAGAAATAATTTGAAAGAGGTGATGAAATATTTACATATTTTCCAGGTTCTTCCTTTTAGTTTAATCAAAATGGATCCTTAATTTAGATTTATGATCAATTTAATGCCCCTAGTATTAATTTAGGTTAGTTTAGAGGATGTTTGAGGAGGATTTGGCAGAGACAAAATGCTTTGGAGGTGTGAAATTAAGAAAAGGGGAAGTTCTCTTTTATAAGAGAGGTGAGGGCCACTTTAGGAAAAGCTTGAAATATTATTTTATAATAAAATCATTTTTTGTTTATAATGGATTGAAAATTAATTATTTAGAGGATAAGGTGAGTATGGTTAATGAAACTCTCAACCAATAGGTTTTATACAGGTTTAGGTCATCATATTAATCATATCATTTAGATTTAACTCTTAGTTAAATAGTTTCACATTTACCATGCATTTTTGTATTTTTATATTATATGGTTAATAAACTTTCTGTAATAAGACAAGAAAACACCATGTTGTTCTTGTTTAATATATATAACCTTATCTAAGTCCTTTGGAAAAACATTAGGTTTTAAACATTATTATATCAATAAATAATATTGTATTTTTTTAAACTCAATTATGTCAATTTTGACACTATTTAGTATTTGGTTATTGTGAAAATCATAACAGCCCTATTACTTCAAAAAAAAAATATTTTATCAACCCTCACATGTCATATTAACCTAAAAAATTAGTTAAATTCCTCAAAAGTCCCAAATTTCATTTGTTTTGATATTTATAATATCAATTATTTTAATCATTCATTAATAAGGTAATTATTTCATTATCATTGTGTCATAAATAAATTAAATTATTTAAGGTCTAAAAGTTATAAATAAAATTCTGTTATGTATGAAATCTTTTTATCTTTACAATGAATATTTATTGTCGAATTTATCTTATGTATAACCCTATATTAAAAATTGTTTAGTTGTTAAGCTTTGAATTTAACACATTTAACTCATCTTTAAATAAAATAATAATAAATATCCTAATCTAATCCAAGTTGAACAAAGGGGGTCATATTTTTATTCGTGAGGGTCTTTTGGTATAATTACACTTTCCTAATTAATTTAGGACATGTGTTAGCGTAATTATAATATCATTTATATCCTTAATTACACTTTTTACATTTAACCGTGGTAAATAAATTTCAAAAGTTACTATTCAGAAAAAAATTATTTTTATCTTATTGAACCACATTTTATATAATGATTTCAACCGTGTGTCTCAAATTTTTGAAATTCCAATCATAGAAGTTGTAAAATTATGTTTTATTCAAATTTGTAAATACTCATAGAAGGTGGGTAATAGACATTAAAAAGTTCAATAAAATTTTATATATCTAAACTTATTATAAAATGACTCCAATGATTTACATTGAACATATATAAGTTATATGTTTCCTTTTTGACCTAAAATAAATTAAAATAAATGAAGTAATTATTTAAATACAATGTCAGTTTTAAACAATAACGTAGTGTTTTTCACTATTCATCAAAAAATGAATGTTTTCAGAAAAATACCAAAAATTCACCCTAAGCTTATTTTTGATATTCCAAATCCAAAAATGAAGTCGATTTTGAAAATTAAAATTTATAATATTTCAAAAAGTGTGTATTAATATTCATAACGGCTAGTTTCATTAGTCGTGGTGTGTTAATACTTCAAGTTGTGTACAACGCAGGAAACTAAATTATTCAAGGAGAACCATATCGTGGAAGCTTGGGGTGTGGTGTTACATTCACCCATCCATAAAATAAATGCTTTCTAGAAATTCCTAGAATATTACAGTATAAAAATATTTGGGTGGTTCTTCCTCATAAGTTCCTCAGGTTCCCACGATGCCTCTTCCTTCTTGTGGTATCTCCAAAGAACTTTTACCAGACGAGTCATCTGTTTTCTTAGTACATGTTATCTAGTATCAATAATTTTGATAGGCTCTTCACAATAAGATAGATCTGGTACCAGATCAATTTCCTCACAGGTCAGTAATGTGTTGGGTCAAACATGTATTTTCTCAATAGTGATATGTAGAACACATCATGAACTTTGGAGAGACTTGGAGGCATTGTGAAACGATAAGATACAAATCCAATTCATTATAGGATTTCGAAAGGTCCAATGTACCTAAGAATCAATTTACCCTTCTTACCAAAATGAATTACACCCTTCCATAGAGATACCTTCAAGAAAACATGGTCTCCTACATGAATTTCAAAATCCATCATTCGATTATTGGCATAAATCATTTGCCTACTTTAAGATGATTTAGTGTGGGTTTGGATAATATTTACCTTTTCCATTATTTCCTCAACATGTTTTGGGCCTATGAGTTATCTTTCACCAACACTGTCCCAACAAGTTGGTGTGCGACATCTCTTTCAATATAATGCTTCATATGGTACCACCAGAATACTTGAATGGAGGCTATTATTATAGGAAAATTTTACCAGAGGTAAATATTGATCCCACATACCTTGAAAGTCAAGTGAGAAAGATTACAATATGTCATTTAAGGTTCGAATAGTCCATTCTGATTGTCCATCAGTTTGAGGGTCGTAGCTAGTGCTCAAACAATGTTTAGTATCAAGGGCCTTCTGAATACTTTTCCAGAATATTGATGTAAAATAGAGATAAAAATTTGAAATAATATATATGGGTACACAATAGAGTCTTAAAACATCATTAATCTATAGTATTGCTAGATTTTCAGGTGGTAATTCTTCTCTTATAGCAAAAAATGTGCTGACTTGATAATAAGATCAACAATGAACTATATTGCAATATTTTTTCTATGAGCCATTGGTTTTCCCATCATAATTATCATAATAATATCATCACATTCCCACTAATTTATGGGAATAGGTTTCATTGCTCCTCTAGGATGTTGTCTTCCAGCTTTCACTTTTTGGAAAACCATACATCTCAACACAAAATCCACAATCTCTCTCTTCATGTTGTCCCACCAAAAATTTTCCTTCAAATCTATAAACATCTTGGTTCTCCCAGGGTGTATGGAGAAATTGGATCTATAAGAATCATCTAACAATTCTCTTTTTAGATCAATAACATCAAGATCACAAATCTCTTCCCAAATTTCAAAATCTCATCTTTAAATATGATGTCAATCAATATCCCATCATTCATAGATTTAATCTTCTTTTGAATCTCCTCATCATCAGTATGATAAATTTTTATCAATTCTAGTAAATATATTTTCGAACCCACTATAAAAAGTATTGATGTTTCAACTTCCATGGGTTTTCTCATATCCATCATTTCTACATCCCTGAAAATAGGATCCCTTTTAGATGTTATCTTGTTCAAAAAACCATGATCCTTTCTACTAAAAGAATCTTCCCAATTATTTTCCTTCCTCGAGTGGTAGGGTATTGTGAAATCATAATAAATGAGTAGTTCAAGCCATCGCCATTGCCTCAAGTTGAGTTCATTCTGTGAGAAAATATTCTTCTGACTCTTTTGATCGGTATATATCTAACATATTTTACCATAGAGATAGTGTCTACATATCTTCAAAGAAAATATTACAGCTGCTAACTCAAGACCCTGATTTTGGTAGTTTTGTTCATGAATTTATATCTTCCGTGATGCAAAGGAAATAACTTTATCATTATGTATAAGGACACAACCAAGTTATTTCTTAGAAGCATCACTATAAATAATAAAATCATTATTCCATGATGGTAGAGTCACTATAGGATCAATGGCTAATCTTCTCTTTAATTATTCAAAATATTTTTCACACACTTTTGTCCAATAAAATTTAACCCCTTTACGTGTGAGCTGGGTTAATGGGATAGCCAACCAAGAAAAATTTAAGATGAAACATCAATAATAACCTGCTAAACCAATAAAATCGTGTACCTCAGTTATGCTCGTCAGCGCTGTCCAATCATGGATTTCTTTTGTCTTTGAAGGATCAACAAAGATTTTATCCTTAGAGACAATATGACCAAGAAAATAAATCTCTTGAAGCTATAATTCAAACTCTCTAAACATCCCATATAATTTATTTCATCTAAGATTATTTAAAAAACTGCAGAAGTGATTTTCATGATCTTCATAAGTTTTGGAGTATACCAAGATATCGTAAATATATACCACTACAATTTCATCAATATATTCCTTATAAACTATATTCCTTATATCCATGAAGATAGAGGGTTCATTAGTCAATCAAAAAGGAATTACAAAAAACTGGAAATGATCGTACCTGGTTGGAAATGCTGTTTTTGGAATGTCATCCTTCTTTACACACAACTGATGATATCCAGATAGAAGTTTCATCGTTGAAAGATATTGAGCTCCATGAAGTTGGTCAAATAAATCATCAATGCGTGGTTGGAAAAAATTTTCTTTATTATTATAGCGTTGATCTCCCGATAGTCAATGGATAACCTCATTGATCTGTCTTTATTAATAAAAATGGATAGGGGCTCCCCATGGAGAAACACTAGGGTTAATAAATCCCTAATTACTCAATTCATCTAGTTGTTTCTTTAGTTACACTAATTTCACAATGGCCATTTTATAAGGGGTCTTTGATATGGTCCTAGAAACAGGAATTAAATCAATGGAAAACTCAATTTCTCGTTCTAGAGGATGTCCAAGTAAATCCTCTAGAAAAACATCAACATATTCTTTCAAAATAGGTATTTACTGTATTAAAACATTCTTTTCCTCACCCATAATAGTTTTATTCTCATCCACCCAAATAATTGAATTTAGTAGAGCTACCGGGTGTGGATCTAGATAATAATCAGATGGTGACATTTCTTCTTTAATGATAAGGTACTCCTTATCACCATTGAGAATTTTATCCTCCTTATTTTTACAATAAAATTTCACATCATGGTCCTAAATCCAATCTATAACAAGGATTATATCAAATTCAATCATTGTTATGGCAATGAGATCAACAGATAAAGATCATTTATAAGACCGAATGGGAACTGATTCACAAAACTTCATTGCAATGATACTTCCTTTAAGAGTTTTTACTGACAACTCCCCTGTTAAATCAAATTGGAAATATCTAATTTTCATAGCAAACTTGGAAGATATGAAAAAATGTGATGATCCAGAATCAAATAAATCATTGGCTAAACTTGAGGAAACCATTAAATTACATTCCACTACATCTTTTGGAGCTTCAACCTTAGCAGTAGTGATCACATAAGCTTGTCCTTTCTCTCTTGTCCTTTTTTGAGGTAATTTCCCTTGGCACTTAGTACATTCATTTCCATAATGTCTCTTTTCTCTAAAATTATAGAAATCAACATTGACATCCTCTTTCTTCTCCATGCATTCATGAGCTCGGTGGGCTTTTCACCACATTTAATAGACTTCCATTCCCATCAAGAAAGTACATAGTGTTTCTTACAACATTTACCACATGATGGATATTCAACATTTCTCTTCTTCCCCTTATTCCTATTTACAGGGTGTTCAGTATATCTCTTTTTCTCTTGCTTTTCATTAAAGTCTTAAGACATAAAAAATACCTTTTCTGTCTTGATAGTTCATGAAAAAATATATTTGTATGATTAGGTGGATTGTGAGACTAATTCTTAATAAAGAAATGGTTTTAACCCATCAAATAATTTACGAATCATACTCATTGGGTAACGTATATAATCGGCTGCATGACTTTCTGACCTTTTAAAGTTTGGCTTCTACCTTGAGACATTCTCATACTCCTTTTTCCTCAGGCTCAGAAATTGTCCTTCCATATCTGCTCAATGGTTATGAGGAATGTAATTTTCTAAGAAAATCATTTTAAAATCATTCCATTCCATGTTTTATACTTCTCCATTTTCCTTTGTGTATTTGATTAATGCCCACCATTGATCCGCATCTCCCGTGAGGCAATAAACTGCCATGCCAAGTTTTTCCCTTTCACTACTCCCCAAAGCATGAAATATTTTCTCTAAGGAATTCATCCATTCCTCAGATACTAATGGGTTTGAAATCCCATTCAATGTTGGTGGTTGTTTCCTCATGGACCGGTCTGAAATTGATCATCAGTGTTGTGAATCAGGGTGCTTCATATGGTTAATGTTATTATTCATAACCTGAGTGAGTTGTCCTAGGATGGTGACAAGCTGATAAACACTAGTTTCATCACCAGATCAACTATAATTATCTTTAGTATGAGGTAAATCCCTATATGGAATACATTCTTGGATATGGTCCCCATTCTTTACACTATGTGCCATTTCTAAACAATATCATACAGTAGATTAGTTTATGAATCTAAATACATAATTCAATTATTATAAAACACATAACATAAATTGGACATTTTATGGATATAATCCATATTCATAAAAAAAATTTCTTTGAGGAGATATATAATTATAAACCCTTCATAATGGTTTGTAAATAAAATTGGTATTATCCTAAGCCTATACCCCGGGAGTGTCGTAACCAAGAACGAAGCAAGGCCTATTGTCGTGCACCAGTTCTTGTTTGAGTTTAGCTCAAAGAGGTGTTTTCAGGTTTTACCCCTACTTACTTATGTACTCAAGCCACCTCTACCTGCTCATATCCAGACAGGGATATATTTCTTGGAAAACTCAAAAAATCTCTATTGTACCAAAATTCTAGGATGTTATTCTATAATAATCCTCATAGTCTATCTTAGGGTAGTGTTCTCTAATAAGTGTTTTTCAAAATCTGGTTTCCAAGGTTTGTACTAGACTTCCTCTGATACCAGTTGTAACACCCTGACCCCAGTTACCCAGAGTCAGTGCATTATTACATAACATTGGCATGATATAAGAAATAATGTCCCAAAAGATAGATTAGTTTAGTTTCCATATAAGTACTAGATACCTTCACAATTTTTACATTACATCATGAAATGAAAATATCCACAAAATTTTTACCCTTTTGAACATACTTAAATCCTCAGCCTATCCCTTCAGGACAACAATAAAATACATTTTCACGTCCTGAGAAAAAGAAAACATAGAATGGGTTGAGATCAGATGCTCATCAAGGATAAAAATATAGAGAAAACGTTCATAAATAAGCATAAACATTTAAAGCAATGTATATGACTAACGTAAAAGCATATGAATCTTAAAAATCATCATGATATGGAGATGATAAAATCAAATAATTCCATTTACTTATTCACATGGTTATTCTACTAGTTGAATAATCATAAGCAACATCAATATCTAGTTTCATAATGTTGGAATGCATAATACCAATCTTCATAACCACATAGTCAATGACTTATAACAAGACAACCAATAAGATTTTTTCCAAGCCTTATGCCAAGACAATAGTTTGAAACATGAGACCTACTAATGCATTGAGGAGCTATAACAGTCTCCACCCTTCACCTACTATGTCTAATGCATTCCTCATATGTAAATGTTTAAACATAACATAAACATTTGTATTAAAAATAGCATAAGAAATGTAATAAATTTATCCATAAACCCTGAATGGTGTAAAAATAACACATCCATAGTCAAACATATCAAAAATAATTCAATACAATATGAATGTTTTTTATCATAATAAATAAACTTCAAACAAGCTTAAAATCCATCAAAGGATGTTGACATAGATGAAATCAAAACTTTGTTAGAGAAATATATCTTTCTATTTTGAAATCATTTAAAAGTTATATAATTATAAAATAAATCATTTATTTTGATAAATATTCTTATAATCTTGTATGCAATGCTTAGAAAATATTATAATGGTGAAAAATAGCTGCACACTCCGTATAAATAAAAAAACAATCTTACCTTAATTATTTCGAAAAGGTCATAACGTACCTTGTTTGGAAAATGACAGAAAGATTCATTTCAAAAAATATGTGCTCAAATAAGGGTATAAATGAATTTTAACCATAGTATAATAAATATTAATAATGTTTTTGATTTCATTTTTATGAAAACACAGATGCAGATGATAATGATGTTCCAATAGATACTTACATATTAACAGCCTCGAATAAGTAAAGAGATTGTAGAATTAACCCTTTTCTTGTACTTTTCCATGGTCAAGGGTATGTTAACCACCTTTATAATGGTTTAATCATTGTTAATAAATAATACAAAAAATATATACATAAATATGGTATCATATATGATCCTCTAATATTTCTTGGTTAATAATATTTTAGTAATATCATATTTTCAGGTCTTAACTGATTTGTTTTACTTTGTATTATCATTTTCTTAATCCATGTTTATTACGTATAAGATGTATTTTATTCATATATAGAATGATATTAAGTTCTTAAACATTATTTTTATCATCAAATGAAAATTATTCTTGAATGATTACGTTGGGGAATGAATCTCATCGTGTTCGTGGAGATGGAAATCCGTACATATGCATGAGCAAAAATATCATTATATTTATGGTGAAATAATATTTAATTGGATGGTATATCATATATATATAATCAAAAACATGTTATATTTTTTATTTAAATTAGTTATAGTCATTGTTATACCCATCCAAATAACGATGTGTTTGAATAACAAACTAAACCACGATGTGGGGACGCTAATCCGTACGTACGCACATATGGTGACTTTGTCATTCATATAATGGATAGAATAATGAAAATGGTTGTACCATTTTAAAAACATTATATTATATAGAATATATCAGATTTACTATTTTAGAGTGTAAACAACAAAGAAAGAGGAAGTGGAAGTAGAAAAGACCTAGAAAGATGTGATGAAATATTTACCTCTTCTTCGGGTTCTTCCTTTCGATTTCATCAAAAGGGATCCATAGAATGGATTTATAATAAAATAAAGGACATTATTTTGAAGAGATGATATTTTAGAGGATATTTTTGAAGGTTTTGGATTATCTAAAAGACTTTGGAGGTTTGAAATAAAGATAAGGGGAAGTGCCCTTTTATAAGAGAGGTGAGGGTCACTTTAGGAAAAGCATGAAATATTACTTTATAATAAAATCATTTTCAGATTCTAATGGCCCAAAAATTAAATATTTCGAGTGTAATGTGGGGAAGGGTCAAGAAATCTAAAAAAATTGGTTTTATATAGTTTTATTCTATCATATCAACCTTATCTTCTAGATTGAACTCTTAGTTAAATAGTTTGACATTTACCATGTATCTTTGTATTTTCTTTATATGGTTAATAAAATTACGATAACAAGAAAATAGAACCCCATGTGGTTAATTATTAATATATATAACCTTATCTAAGTCCTTTGGATGATATTCAGATTTTTAGGAATATTATATTAATTAATAATATAGAATTTGTTTTAAAACCCCAATAATGTCAATTTTGACACTATTTAGTATTTCGTTTTTGTGAAACGAATAACAGTAGGATTACTTCAAAAAAAATATTCAATCAACCCTAAAATGTCATATTAACCTATAAAATTAGTGTAATTCATCAAAAGTCTAAAATTACATTTAGTTGTATATTTTTAATATCAATTATTTTTACCATTCATAATAAGTTAATTACTGCATCATCATTGTGTCATAAATATTTTAGATTATTTAAGGTCTAAAAATTATAAATAAAATACCATTATGTTGGAAATTTTTTAGCTTTATAATGAATATTTATAGCTGAACTTATTTTATGTATAAACCTATATTAAAAATGGTTTATTTATTTAACTTTTAATTTAACACTTTTAACTCTTCTTTAAATAAAATAATAATAAATATCATAATCTAATCCAAGTGGATCAAAGGGGGTCATATTTTATTCCTTAGGTTGTTTTTGGTCGAATTAAACTTACCAAATTGAATTAGGACATGTGTTAGTGTAATTATAATATCATTTTTATCCTTAATTACCCAATTTACTTTTAATTATGGTAAATAAAAGTCAAAAATTACTATTCAACAAAAATTATTTTCGTCTTATTGAACTTAATTTTACATGTTGATATCAACCATGTCTCATGGATTTTTTAAATTCAACTCATAGAAACTATAAAATTATGTTTTATTCAAATTTGTAAATACTCCTAGAATATGGGTAAAAGATGATAAAAATTTCAATAAAATTTTAAATATCTAAACTTAATATAAAATGACTCCTATAAATTACATTGAACATATATAGGTTAAATGTATCCATTTTGATCTAAAATAAATTAAAATAAAATAAATAATTATTTAAATAAAAAGTCAGTCTTAAGCAGTTACTTAGTGTTTTTTACAATTCATAAAAAAATTAATGTTTTTACAAAAATACAAAAAAATCACCCTAAGCTAATTTTGATATTCCGAATCTAAAAATGAACTCAATTTTCAAAATTAAAATTTATAAAATTTCAAAAAGTGGGTATTACTTTTCATAACGTCTATTTTCATTAGTCATGGTGTGTTAATACACCAAGTTGCATACAACGAAAGATATTGCATTATTAAAAAGGAAATGTACCGTGGAAGCTTGGGGTGTTACAAGAACATCCTGGACTTGGGGAAGAGGCTTGGAAATAGTATTGGGAATAAATTAGATAAGTATCAAAGCATTCATTGTGTGTGTAGAAGTGGGGTTGAGGGTGGTATTTGTAGTGGAGGGTCGAGGGGGGTTTTCCATTATTTTAATCATTATTTTATTAGTTTCCTAAAAAAATAATGTTAGTTATTGTAAATAAATACAGTAATTAATGCATTTTATTTAGAACCAAGGGTTTTTATCTCAAATAATATCATCCATGAATCAATTATTCATATATTTATATTATTTTGTAAATTATCATATTTAATTATTTAGAGAAAATTAAAATATTTAAAAAAAATCCAGAATATTAAAAAACACAATTTTTCGACATTTAGAATAAAAAAGAGTACTAAATTTTTTATAATAAAATTTTAAAATATTAGAAATTTAATTTCTAATTAAAATCATCACTTATTTGAAAAATACTAATTTTATATCTATAACTTATTTTATAGAACTTTGAAAAATTATATAAACAATCAAAAAACATATATTATAATCACAAGACAAAAAAATAAAAATTTATGACTCTAGATAATGAAAATATTTTTTTATTTTAAATCAATATATTAATCATAAAATAGTAATTAAATATTTATTACTTACAAAAATTCATACACTTAATTTATATTTTTCTAAAAAATATAATTACATTTTCAATGATATTAATATATCATATTTTTCATTATAACATGGATAAATATTATATATTACTAGGCGAGGATACTATTAAATCATTATGAATACCATAATTTCAATAAATACCACTTATTTCATTATATCTTTTTAATAAATTTGTCTTCTTAATTCTACAATTAAAAGATAATATTTTATAAGTACTCGGGTTTTTACATTCTCCCCAACTTAGGGATATTGCATCCTCACAATTTTTATTTACCTAATAAAAAAGCTAGGGTACCTTTCCCTCATGGAATTTAAATATAACTATGTTTCTTCTTCAACCACGTTGTTTCTCCATAAAACCTTAACCTGGAATATCAGCTTATTTTTCAATACACTCTCTCTATGATAAGGGTTATGAATAGGATATTCCTTATAAGAAAGGTTCTCTTCCAAGAGAAACACTTCTAGGCTCAAAACATGAGATGAATCTGGAATATAATTTCTTAACATCTGAACAAGAGAAACACTATATACCTTTAATGAACTCATATACAAAGATACTCAATAAGTGACTGGTCCAATTTTAACTACGATTTCATAAGGTACAATGAACTGTGGAGTTATTTTAATTTCTTACCAAAACACATAACACTTTTTAATGGTGAGATTATAAGAAAATCATGTTCACCTACATCAAAATAAAAGACATTCCATTTCTTATATTCATCACATTTCTTTCTCCTTTGAGCTATCCTCATGTGTTGTTCTGTCATATTCACTTTCTTTAGTTACTTCCACTATTAAATATGGTACCATTAACATCCTATCTCTGAATTCATCCCTAAAAGCTAGAGTTCAACACCACTTCTAATATAATGCCACAAGATAATCCATCTATGTAATTGAATTAAAACTATCATTATATAGAAACTAAACTAAATAATTATGTTGATCCCAAATTCCCTAGTAATCAATTGAACAAGATCAAATCATTTCCTCCAAGGGCATAATTTTTTGCTCAGTCTATCAATAAAATTAAGAATGAATGTTTTTTCTGAAATTTATTTATATGATCAAAGACTTATGATGTCCTTTCCAAAAGTCAAAAATGATCCTGAGATCATGTTAAGATACAATGGAATGGGGAACTCAACATAACCTGAAAATATTTTTAATTTATAGTCGAGAAAGATGATCCAAATAGGTAATATCCTAAATAAGATGGAAATTCAAAGATTTTGTTTTTCGGTTAAGAATATCACAAATCTCATTCTTACATTTAGTTGTCATTTGTAGTCCCACCATGAAGTCCATGGATATATTTTCCCACTTCCACTATGGCACAATAAAATGTTAGAGAACCCCATTTGGTAACTGTCCCTATGTTTTATCCTATTGAGAAGTCAAACATTTCAGGGTAAAGTCAGCAGTATATCTTTTCATTCCATCCCACCAGTAATACTCTTCAAGGTATTGGTACATATTAGTTCTACCAAGATGAACTAAAAATGGAGAACTATGAGCTGCACAAAAAAAATCTTTCTTTACCCGGTAATCACAAGGAACACATAATATACTTCCCAATATTAAAATATAATCTTTATAAAAATTACATTCTATCAACCTACCCCTTTTAACCAAATCTAACATTTTCTATAACTCATGGTCTTTTATCTATACATCGTTAATTATGTACGAGAAAGACAACTATGCCAATGCATAAAACAAAATAGAGGAATTTATTAAGCAAACAAAATTCAAGGAAAATTCATTAAATCATTTCTCATGGGATATTTTTTCAAATGTAACATGGTTAATGATATATGATTTTTTCAACTGAAGGCATCCACTAATTTGTTTTTCTGGGATGGTAATTTATCATGAAATCATAATCCATTATCAGGGAAATACATATTCTCTACCTCATTTCTAATTTCTTCTGAGTGAATATATACTCTCTAATTTTATTCTTAGTATATATTTCAGAGATGGATATATATATAAATGATGCATCTAAATTTTCAAAACAGAAACCACAAGAGATAATTCTAATGTACGGTTGGGATCATTTAACTCATAAGGCTTCAATTATCTTGAAGCGTAAGAAATTACCTAATCATTCATAATTAGAAAAAAACCAAGTCCCAGCAATGAAGAATCATTATAGATAATAAACTCACCATTTTAGGATGGCAGTACCAAAACCGGTTCATTCACCAATCATCACTTCCATTCTGAAAAAAACACATTCTTCTACCCAAATTAATTTAACACCTTATTGTCTTAACATTGTTAGCATGATAGACCATCATATAATTTATTTAACAAAACATCATAAATAATATGCTAATCCATGAAAACTATGAATCTCTGTAACATTTTTTTGTTTTATCAACTCATCAACCACTTTCGTTTAGCTGGGATTAACTATTATTCGATCCTTATTTACAATGTTCCCATGAAAATAAATCAACTGCAAGAAAAACTAAATTTTATAAATTTTCCATATAACTTCATTTTTTTCAAGATAATCTATAAGTTTTTTTCATGATCCTTATAACTTTTTGAAAATTCAATAATATTATATATCAAAACAACAACAAACTTATCCAAATATTCATTTCATATAAAATTTATAAAATACATGAATACAAGAGGGATATTTTTCAAACCAAAGGTCATAAAAATCAACTCATAGTGAACATATCTAGTATGAAAATCTATATTTGGAATGTCATCCTTCTTTAATTTTAGCTGATGGTACTCGCATCTCAAGTTAATCTTGGAAAAATATTGAGCTCCCTAGAGTTGTTCAAATACGTTATCGATATGAGGATCATGATAAAAAATCTTAATAGTAATATTATTGAAATATATATAATAAATTAAAAGCCTCATAGAACCATATTCATTTTTATTGAACAAAATTGTATCACACCATGGTAAAATGTTAGGATGAAAGAAGCATTCATAAAGAAACTCCAGAGACTTATTTTTCAATTCAAGAAGACCAACATAAGCTATTTGATAAGGGAGATTTTAAGTTTTCATAACATCAGGAACCAAATAAATATTAAATTCAAATTATAAATCAGCTATTATGTCAAGAAAATCATCAGAAAAAACATCTCGATTTTCATTTACCATTAGAACATCATTAATATGAAAAATTGGGGGGTTTTTCAACAATATTATCGAGATAACATTCATTTCCATATTATAAAATTTTCTCATATTTCAAATATTTTTTCGATTTTATGGTTCAATCTTGTATACCAAATGAATCCCATTTTATAAATGACATTATCTCTACAATCAATAATTATCCTGATAAATAGAAATAAAATACACACCTTTAATGTCATAAAAATACACTAAGGGTAAAAGAAAAGGTTTTTTAGGTAATGTATTTCCACATACTTAAATATTAAGATTCCTATAATTTCATTTTTATACTATATTTCACCCTTTTGTTTTAACCACATGTTCCGATCAAATTTCTTTATGGTGAAATTACTAATTTACCAGAAAATGGCTCATTAATAAAGGAATGTGTAGATCTTATATCAAATAGAACATTAGAAAAATATGAGTAAAAAAATGTACTTGATACCACTTAATTGAATGGATCTACATATAATGACGTATTTTCAAAAGATACCATAACACGATTATGCATATAATAGGGATATATTTCATCATCCAGATCATTCGTTAGGTAGGTAGTTACATAATGACCCATCTCATCATAATTAAAATAAATTATATTTTTCATATTTTAATTAATATTAAGATAATTTTCATTAAAATATGAGGACACATGTCCAAAATTACCACAATTAAAACACTTCATAGTTTTTTATGGCATTCCACATGGTTATTTTTTAACACACATTTCAAAAAATAAAAACCAGACTTTCATAGCATTAGATATATTTGATTGATTATTTCCCACTGCTTTCCATCTGGAGATCTCCTTTTTCTTGTTGTAAAAACACACATGATCATCAGAAAATCCATTTCTACCATCTTATCATATCATTAAATTTTCCATGAGCATTTTAATTCATGGGAATCTAATTCCATTCAATATCATGGCTTCAATGCAAAGTAAAATTGATTGATTCTTCTATCAAGACCCCAAATAAGATTTGGATTATACCTTGATAATCGGTTGAAGATTAATTCATACATTTCCAATAAATATTATAGATGTTTCATTAATTAAATTAATTTCCTTACCATCTTATGTTGAACCACCTCTAAAAAATGTTTTTCAAGGAATATATTCTTATATTCATTCCATTCTAAGACATCAATATCATCGGTATCCCTGATATTTTTGAGAATTGTCCACCATTTTTCAACTATACCTTCCAAATAATAAATTAAAATACTAATATTTTTATTATCTTAACAGCCCATAACATCAAATATATTTTCAAGGGATTTAATCCATCCTTTGATAACCACGGGGTCATAATATCCTCTTGAAGTAGGAGGGGGTTTCCTCGTAAAATTTTCCACTATTTTTTATGTTCCATTATGTTATCTATAGTAATTTTATTACATGGATTCCATCACTATTTATATCTTGAATCAATGGAGTCATTAACATCACAAACTATTCATTCAGATTTCCACCATTCTCAGTTGCAGATTCAGAATGATATCATCCTCATCAAGCCTTCCTACATCAAATTCCCTCTTTATTCTGCAGAAAAAAATTCTAAAAAAACATATCTTAGATGAAGTAATACAGTAACATTCAAATTATATAACATTTAAACATGAACATAAGCTATATATTATTCATGATACTCTATTAAAATCATATACACCCCAAATTCTTTCTAAACATTGCATTGATACCAACAATAAGTAAACGAGCTTAAGCATTCATAATCTAGTAAATTATATTGAAACACACTTGGTTATATTCCCAATGATATTTTCAGTTTAGAGTTTTATAAAGATAAGAAATATTTAAGACATATCAACCCATAAACATACAAATTAGACACTACTAAGAGAATATCAATTTTTTATAACACAAAAGTCATTAATAAAACATGAAATCTATTAATGAAAGGACTTCACAACATTCACCATGGCTTCTCAATTTTCCCATAAAAATACATAATCATTGCGAAAAACATTTTAAAACATTGTATGAGTATAAAAATTTATTGAAGGGATATAAAAAAATATAAATATTTTGTAAATGAATACATATATACATATGAAATAATTTCCACAAAGGCTTAATACTCAAACAATAAGTATCATTTAGTTACTTTGTGAAAGCATGAGATTTACTTAAAACATTGGAAAACATAAACAAATAATATAAGTGACTTTGGAATTTCATACATAATATTTTAACCCTCTTAGCTACCATAGGATTTTTAACCCTCATCACTACCATACAATGTAACCCTCACAGCGACCTTATGGTGTAACCATTGCAATTAGAGTAACAATATGGTCAAACTATAACATAAAAATTACCAATGAATTTTAGGGTGATATAGTTCCTAAGAATCATCATAAAAAACAATCAATAAAAAGAACATAATCATAGAATAATTATACTTGTATAAAAACAACCCTTTTGAATTTTGAAAATATATATTTTTAAAAGTGGATTTTAAAATAGAAGTTTAATCCAAATTTCATATAATTGACTTAAAATATATATAACTAAAGGAATATGTGAATAAAATAAAAATCTATAAAATAAAACATAATATAAAAAAAATAATTATGGAAATAACCTTCGTACAACATAATCAATGAAGTATATGGTTAACCCATAAAGTGGAAATAGGATTAATATTCCTTTACATTTGGTCTTTCATACAACAAATGTTGTGAATACACATATATAATGGCTAAAAGAGTGTAATTAATTATATAAAGAAACATGTTTATTTTTATAACACCTTATATGATCTCTTTAAGACATCATTCCACGAATTTATTAATAACAGTTTGTAATTTCTACTATTTTTGTGTGTGATCTTCACATGATTTGCTTGGTCGGTTCATAAAAGATTTTCTTATCAAAAGAAACTGAAAATCCTAAATTTGAATAAAATTGTATTAATATGTTATTAGAATAATAAATTATACCATAAATCATTTTGTTCAAGATATTTTGATGAATCATTAGATAAAACATTATTGATATTCGTTTAGATCATTTTTGTGGTTCTTTGATAACCGCCAATTTGTTTTGTTATATAATATAATATAATGTATATTTATTAATTAAAAAAAATAGAAGATATTATATCATTCAATTTAAATTATTTTCAACCATTAATATTGATTTACGACCATTAACGAATGCGGTAATGGAAATTGAAAACACTCTTCCATGAAGTATGTAAATCATTACATCATGGATGGTGTTTTTTTAATAAGAGGGACAAAAGAAGAAGTATGATGATGAATTTTTCCATTATAATGATAAAAGTAATACATATATATGATAATGGAGTTTTCATGACTCGTGGATAATGGGATTTTAATATATTATAAGAAAAGAAAAGGAATTGAAAAGGAAATAAAAGAAAATGTAAGATGATTTTTACCTCTTGAATTACCCACCTTGAGAACCTCCTTAAAGACTTCAGTTTTGGCCTTTTGGTGATACCAATAGGTCTTGAACATGGGGAAGAGTCTTGGGAAGATTATTGGAAATAAATTGGACAATTATAAAAGATTTATATTTGTGTGGAGAAGAGGGGTTGAGGGGTGGTATTTACAGTGGAGCAGAAGGGGGTTTTCTTTTATTTTAAAAAATATTTTATAATTTTTCTCAAGATATGAAATAGTGTTTATTATAATGACTAAATATATAAATTAGTGATTTTTTTTAACCATGGTTTCTTACCTAATAATAACATCATCCATGACTCAATAGTTATTTTATTTTTCTGATTTCCTAAATTATAGTTTTTCACTATTCATTAAAAATTCACATATTTCAAAAAAAAATTAATAATTCATCCCAACCATTTTTTGATGGGTAGAATTCAAAAATATCATCCATTTTGGAAGATTATTTTTTAAATATGATAATTTTAAATTTTAATTAAAATCATCCATTTTATGAAAAATACCAATTTTAAAACATTAATTTATTTTATACAACTTTGAAAAATTATTTAATGTCTCATACAATTTTCATATAATCATAACATAACAAAAATAATATTTATGTTTCTATATTAAGAAAATATATTTTCATTGAAATAATTATATTAATTATAAAATTGTAATTAACTATTTATTAATTACAAAAAATCCAACACTTAATTTATATATTTTAAATTAATTATTTACTTCTTCAATGATAAAAATATATCATATTTTTAATTATATGATGCATAAATTTTATAAATTCTTAGGTGAGGTTACTTTTCAATCCATAAGAGTTTCTAAATTTTCATAAATACCCCAAATTTAATTATATCTTTATAATGAATTTTACTACATAAATCCAGAATGAAATGAAATGATTTTATAAGTTACTACGTTATTACATAATTCCTTAAGCTTTTATAGTTAGGGGAATGATATCATCACTCATGCGTACGTGTGACCTACCATCTCTATGATGCGATGAGATTCCTCTTCCACTTTAATCATTAAATAATGATTATAAAAATTTATATAATGAATAAACATGAAATATATGACATAATAATTCTAATGTAGGAATACATACACACACACACACACACACACACACACATATATATGTCATTTTCCCTCTTTCATTTAGTATGATAATACATCATAAATGTCATTCATGCGCATGCATGGCTTATCGTCTCCATGAACAATTTATTCCATTTCATATTTCTATCTTTTATATATGTCTATATACTAAAATAATATAATATAGAAATTGTGTTCATCATTATGAATGTACTTGAATCATGATATATATAAAAGGATCAAGAACAAAAAGTCAAACATGTATGATAAATCAAAGCAGTTATTATCTGAAGCATTGATTTTACTCGTAATTTATTATAAAAAGTTAATATATAGTCATAAATGAATCATATATGATATCAAAAATATTATTATGATTCTATTATAAGTTAATAATTTGTTTAAAATCACTATATAGTATATTTAATCATATTTTGAAGGAGTCATACCTATGGTAATTTTTAATTTCACAATATAATTATTATACATGACTGTTTATACATAATTATATACAAATAAATATTTACCATCCTTGTCTATGTTTTTTAAAAATATTTTTACTATTATCCTTCCAATATTTTAGGTCTTTTAACAACGTACAATATTTATTAAAATGGTTTGAACAAAATACTTAATTTTTTTAAAATGAGTTACTTTATGACTCTTTCCATTAAAATATAAAATGAATGTTTATTTATAAGTTATACAACATGAGTGGATATTTTTTGAAATCATATTAACATGATATTTTGAAGCATACTTTAAAATTTTACCAAGTAACTTTTAAATAAAATGTTTTATTTTATAAATTAATGGCTGGTAAATAAATTATTTCAAAGAAAAAGTGTTTTGTTTTCTCATGATATTTCTAAAGATTTTATTATATAATTTTCAACTAGTTAAAAATCCCTAGTTTAACCTTATGATTTATTGAGTTTAATTTCATATGATATAAAATACCATATTTTATTGAAGGATTTGTGATATGTTTGACTGTGGATGTTCTATTTTGATATCATTCTTGGATTATGGTTTATGTATTAACATTTCAAATTATTGTTTTATTTTCAATGTTTATGTGGTTTATATTTCACCATTTAAATATGAGATATTTCTTGGACATAGTAAGTAATGGGTGGGTCCCGATATAGCTCTTTGGTGCATATATTGGTATCATAAGGCTAACTATTTTGGTTTTACCCTTTTTTACAAATTCATAGATAAACCCTTAACGGTATGTATTTGATGTCCAAAATTAATCATTCTCTCATTATCAAATTAGTTATTAATATTACGTGTGATTATTCAACTTGTATTTTGAGTCAAAACTTTTTTTTTCAATTTTATATTCATTTGGTTTTGGAAATCAAAAAACCATTATTAAATACATAATTAACTAATTATATTATGTCTAAATTGTTTTAACTCTTTTTATGAAATAATATATGTTTTTCCATACTAACAATTAGTTTTAAAGTATTCATAAATACAAATCTACCTTATTAATTACAATTATCTTAGTAAATATGGATAAGATAACCATCAGATTCAACTTTATCAAATTAAATTTAAGGAAATTATTTCTTATCTTAGTACTCAAAAAAGTTTTATAATTGGACATCACATCTAGAATCAGATTCAAACTCATAAATAAAATCATAATCACATACTATAAATAAATCCATTTGATCAACTAAGGTTAAAATTTTAATATGAAAAGTGATATTATATCGTAATGCAATACCATTTACACTTAAAACATATAAAACAAAACATTGACATAAATTATATTGTAATGTGTGTAAAACTAAATGTTGTTATCATTCTATTATAATATTTAAATCATAGTATGAGGTGTCCAAGTCCTCATGAAAATATCAGAGAAAATATTACTGTTAGAGGATCAAGATAACCATCAGAGGATTACCTATAAATACCCGGTCATTTCATGAGTGTACAATAAGTGAAAAAACCCCTTGTAGAGAAACTATGATAATTTTTCTACTGTATGAGACCTCTGATGCTTACAAGAGTAAATAACTTATTCTTTGTCAGACCGATTATGTAAATACGATCCAGGGAATTTGTAGTTAGGAAGAGAGAGATACAACTCATTGAATTGATCAATAGATTTCAATGATAGTAAGACATGCCCGATCATTGTATCGAGGGATCATGGGGATAACGAGACAGAGAAACTAATCATCATATCAAGGGGTCCTGAGGATAGTGGGATAAACTAATCATTGAATCGAGGGTTTTTTGAGGTATGCTAAAGACATACTTTCTTGTATGTGTAAACCACGGGTCCTTAATCCAAGGTTATTGGATACCCTTATCATTGGTTTAATGTAAATTGATTCATTTTTATTCTAGTTTTATTACATTTCTTTTATTTCTTCTAAAAATATAAAATAAATAAACCCAATTTTATTCATATATCTATTTGTAATTTGTTTATAGTAGTAGATTTGATTATGTTAAAATTCTTTTAATATATATTTCTTTTAAAATGTGATTTTCTCTGATTATGATTCTATAAAATTTAATATAGAATCATTATTTTTAGTAATACTATAATTCATCATTAAAATTTTCATTTTGATTCATTTTATGATTACTTTGATTAAATCGTTTTTACTATGAATATGTTTAAACATTAATTACATCACCACTTATTACTGAATGATTCTATGAGATGTTATGATATAATAATTTTATCATTAAAACATATAGAATTAAATATCAGAAACTACATGATTAGGATATTTCATTATTCAGACCATAGGTCCATGTTTGATTATAATTTAAAAATTAAGATGTATTGTTAATATTATTAAAATAACCTTGTTAAACTATGTTTCTTTTAAGATTAAAAATAAATGTTTTTAAACATACATTACAGCCACCGCCACTTTGGTATTTATCCATCTACATATTCATTTTGATCTAACAATTAGTATTAGTGCCTTGTCTCAATTTTACTGATACTTATAATTGGTAATATAGGAGGTTTCTACTTCTTATACTTACTACCAATTTCTATTTTTCATTAAATATTTTTATAAATTTAATTATAAATTTTTTTATAAATACATACTACACTAATGTTTTGGAATATAATTTTTTTATTCATTTTAAATAAGGTAAGAATCAATGTCGATTCAATAGATAACCACAATCCAAATACACCATCTATTTTTAATGGAGCTAATTATAAGTATTAGAGAGATAAATTAAAGAAATTTATTATAAAGACCGGTGCAGATAATTTTTTCATGTTAACTAGAGATTACAAGATCCTTGAAAAATAAGTGGATGATTTTATGGATTAATAAATTCAAGAGTATCAATTAAAATATAGAGTTAGAAAAACTTTATTGTGTTCTATATCTAGGAGTATTTATAATCTGATTTCTTCTTATGAAGCTACTAATAATATATAAAAAATAATGAGATTACTCAATTTCTAACATTAATGGTTGTTGAATCTAGAAGTGAAATTCTTAGTTATGACTAACTAGAAATTGAATTTCCTTATGGTGAACATGTTGTGATGTTACAACAAAGGGTTATGACAATAGTCAATAGTTTACAATATTTGGGAGATAATGTTTTAGAATATAAAAACCTCATTGAAAAGAAAGTTGATTCCATTCCTAATGAGTGGGAATAAAATAGAACAGTCATTGATGAATAAATTAATATAACAAATTTTACTCTTTCTGATTTATTTAGGACTACTTTTAAATATGAGGGTAAGTTGAAAAGAGATGCAGAGAAAGAAACAAAAAATATTGGGGGAGTTTCTTTTGCTTCTACATTAAATCTGATTAATACTAAAACTCCGGATAAAGATGTTAATCTAACAAATAAAAATCATTTCACCCTCCCATATATTTTATATTACTCTAAACATTCTAATAATGAATTAGATATTATTTTTCAAAGTGTCTACAATATTTTGGGTAAAAATGATTTTTAGTATCTTTATAAAAAAAGTCACCAAGAAAAAAATGAAAATAATGATTCTGATGTCACCTATTATAGATGTAAAATATCTATACATATTCAACCATATTCTCCTTAGTTAATGAGAAAAATCTAAAAGTATAAACATTTTTCTAGGAATCAGAAGAATTCTTATAAGTAAAAAATTAAGATAGTTGATAAATATTATGAGAGATTGAGTTTAATGTAGGTGATTCCATGGAAACTTTATCAAATAATGAATGTATAGATATTTGGAATAATTTTCTTTTTGTTAGAGGACCCATTACAAATCAATGGCTTATGGCCAAGGTACATACATCTGATTCAATAACTAATATTTATTTAAGTAAAAATTATCTGAATGAGAAGAAATATATATCTTCAGATGAATATTCCTACTTAGCATGCGATTATCACACTTTACCTTCATATGAAGAGGTTTTACATTTTTTCAAAACTTTTAGAAAATTTAAATTATAATTTATGTTAAAAAATGATAAGGCTATTGAAAAATAAGAAAAATATGACCTCAGAATTGATATTTTATCAAATAAAATATCATTTTTTTGAAAATATCTTGATAAATCTAATTCTTAGAAAGATAATATTTTTAAGGATTTAGATAAATTAATTCCAAAAAAGAATAGATTAAAAACTAGTTTTTAGGAACTCAATTCCAAAACTAATATAGTTGTGGATAAGAATTTAGTTATAAAACTAAAATATGGATTTTTTCACGAAATAAAATTTTATCAAAAATTAATAATCATAAATAATATTTTATATAATTTATAAACAACTCTACTCAAGAGTTACTTGTTTAGAAATGGTATGTACTCATAGGAAACCTATTTTAAGAAAAATAATTCTTTGTTCCTGAAAATTTCCCCATTTTGTACTAAATTTTAAAGTAGATGCTGCTGGGAAAATAATTTTTCATTAAATGAAATTCAATCCTAAGGGTTCCAAAAATCATATTGTTGAGAAAAATTTGGATTCCTTAAATTTTGGTTTCTAAAACTCTCATACACAATAAGGTTTGGGTTTTTATAGTCAAATTTAATTTTTTTTAAATAAATAAATTACCAACAACAAGAAATCACAGTGTATCGATAGTGGATGTTCTAGACAAATGACTAGACACAAATACTTTTTGCAAATATTATCATGATTAATGGTGGAAATATGATTATTGGAGAGAATTCTCACAAAGAAATTATTAATACAGGTAACATTGTTCTTCTTGAAAAATATTTATTATCAAATTTTTTATTTCCTAAAGGTATTGAGGAAAACCATATGATAATAAGTGATTTGTGTTATATGGGTTATATTTTCAATTTTAGGAGTGATAAATTCATATTAGTCAATTCCATGAATGAATTCATTCTTTCTTCTCATCGGTATGAGAATGCATATACACTAAACATAGAATACGTTAGGAGCCCATACATACCTTGGCCTAGTGTAATGGAAGATCAATCATTGTTATATCATATTAGGCATAGAGATTTTAAACTTGTGAACATATGTATGTTAACTAAGACAATAATTTTTTAAGGACTTACCTGATATTAGATTTGATTCGTCAAATGTTTTTGACCGTTTTCAATTCACTAAGAAACATAAGTATTGTTTTAAATATATGATTAAAGTATAAACTTATTATTCATTATAGTTAGATATATGGGTCTATTTCATAACAATGAAATACAAATCCTTTTTTTATTTGTACACTTTAGTATCCAAAGGTAAAAATTTAAAAAAAAACTTCCCTTGATAACAATTTATTGTGATTATGGGGGATAATTTTTAAATATATATTTGGAACATTTTTTAGTAAAAAGTAATTACACATAACTTTTAATCCCCTAGAACACCTAAGAAAAATGGTATTTTTAATAACTTGGATCTTCAGTTTAAGAGAGCAACATACGACCGAATATCATCGACCTCCTACCATTCCACCATCCAAGCTCCAATTGAGATGTCAGAGGGTGCAATGGATTCACTGCAATCTATGTTGTTCTAGGCCGATTCAAGGGTTGACATTCAAGAGTGTTCTTCATAAAAAATCATGGTAGGTGGATTGTGCCTTTCATTGATTGGATCTAAATTATAGATGCTAAAATTTATGAATACCAATGTTTAGGGTGTCACATGTTTTCGATATTTACCATGTTTAATACTATTTGTGGTCTGTTTTTTTAGAGAGGGGTATTTATTATGCATTAGGTTTATTTCCTTGATTATATATGTGTTTCCTATGTTTGATTGGTTATGGATATTATGTCTAGAAATAATTTTAGGATGCTTTTTTTTCATGACCTATGTTGTTATGATGGAGTTGATGTTTATTTTAGATTCATGTGATTCACATTATGAATGTATAACCAAGGGGAATTTACTATAAGAGATTTCTGAGGTAAGATTCTTTAATTATGATGTGTTGTTATGATTGACTAGAGGTATTGATTGTGAGAGATGTCATGGGGTCATTGACCAGAGGGGATAAACTATTGTAGATACCCATAGGGTCATTATTAAGTAAATATTATACCATAGGGAATTAACATTGAGTTCTACCATGAGGTCATTATATTTCATCATTTCTATGAAGACCAAGGGGGTATTGATCATGAGAGCTACTCAGGTGGTCATTTTAAATGATTAGTGCCCTGTGGGACCAAAGGGGTTAGACCATGTGAGAATTTCTAGAGGATTATTATTTAGTGAATTGATGATATGCTGAACTAGAGCGGATTAGACTATGAGGACAATCCAAGAGGGTTGCGCTAAAATGATTGTATGATTATGAAGAGTCTGCCAAGACAAAGCACAATCTTGGACTCGGCCTTGCATGATTGTTTAGATGGTCTTCTAAGATGTATTTTTTTATTATTATCCTAGGGGATACAGATCATAGGATAGATCATGAGGTAACATTATTTAACGGTTTGAATAATTTATAAAAGAAAATTAATGTAATTGAAGACTGTAGGATTGCTTACTTTTTAGTACTTCCTAGTTTACTACTTCATTTTTCATATTTCCTGGTATATATATTCACTGAAAGCTAGGAATAGATATTTTAGTGGTTGTATAATGGGATTTCTCTCACACCCTATTTCGGTCATGATTTTGGACCCAAACAGATTATACACTTATATGTATAGATAAGGGAAAGCTACCTTCTTCATTATGTAGTAGATTGTTATTGGTGTTGGGGAGCATGGGACCAAGCCGAGGCTTGCGATGCTGTTTGAGTTTACTATTTTTTTTTTATTTTGGTTTAAATATTGTATTTATAGTATTGTGACATGTTTGGATATTTTCCTAGATACTTGTGACTTGCATCTTTTATTATATATTTGTCGTAGTTGTTTTACTATTAGTCTTCTGTAGTTTACTTTGTTGAATGGTGTTACTACTTCCTATATTGTTTACTATTTTTTATACTATGTTACTCTGACAATGAGGGAATAGTTTCCCCACTATCATACCCATATCCCTCGCTACTTGTTGGCAGCCTCTAGAGTTTGGGGAAATGTGCTTTAATCCATGTGACCAACTAAGTATGGGGCAACTTTGTGCGGAACCCGGAACTAGGACATTACAAATTAGGGTTAGTGGAGTTTATTTTCTACTTTATATTGATATATGGAGCCTATATGCTATTATATGAATGAATGGATAGATGGTAATAATATGTGCAAAGGAGTAGCTAATCTATGTATAGGGAAAAGCTGCATTACCTCCAATATTGGAATTTTTCTGGTTTTTTAATTATTACAGATGATTCTATTTCATCATTGTGTGACTCACTTGTTTTATGTTATTATAATTGATATTATTGAAGATTTATTTCTATTACAACCAATGATATGTGGTTATTCCATCTCATGTATCATATTGGCACTTTCTAGAGATCACATGTCTTGCATTATTGTTTTCCTATTTAGGACGCATTATTGATTGAATGCTGTTGTGATAGATATTGTGCTATATATTCATGTTGTTTTGATAAATGAAGCGATAAAATATATGCTATTTGATAGGTTATTGGAATATGTAATGTTTTATTTGGATGGATGCCAAATATTGATCCCTAATGTTTTATGTGCCCTCTTGGATCAAAATTTGATGGATCGTGTTTGACATTTAATTGGATTTTTTTATTATATGACATAAATAAGGATTCAAAACAATGATTCATGAGAGTATGGGATTTCACAGGTCAGAATTTTTCAGGCCTTGGAAAAAAATTTCCATAGAAGTTTCAGAGGCTTGCTATCAGGAAACCCAGACAACATGGCATGTGGTGTCATTAACCCACACCTTGTGTTATTTTGTACTAGATGATATGACTTTTATTATGTACATGTAGTGTACTGGGAGTACCCGTCGTGTTGTTATTGATTTTGTGACTGACTATGTGAGTAGAGATAGGGGTTGGGAATATTATGGTAGAACACAACATTTCTAGATTTTACATGCCAGGTGAGGAGAACCATGTATCTGGTCATCTGACCAACGACACTGGTGGATGAATCTTTTGTTGAAAACACTATGTCTAGATTTTACATGCCATTTAGAGTTGATCATGTATCCTACCTCATGAAAAATGACACAGGTAGAAGGAACTGAACTAGTACAAGCCATGTCTAGGGTGAACAAACTTTGTATTGTTAAATTGGGAGAGAAACTGTGTTGTTCCATCCATGTGGGAAAACCCAGGTTTTGTGAGTTTTGATAAGGAAACATCATGTATATTAAGTACACCCCATATAGTTTTCTATAAATTGAACCCATGTGAGTCAGGCCGTGTAGACGTGAAGGGCCAGGAGGGAGGACATGAGTACACGTCGCGTTCCTGGATGGAATGTCATGTACCTTTTATGTTTTCACACCTAGGAAAGAAGGGGTATATGCTATGTAAGAGCATGAATATACATGGCGAGTAGTCGTATTTTTCAACCTTTGAGGGTATATTCCTATTTTATTTCTAGATGTCAGTTTTGGACCCGTAAGTAGACCATTAGGAGTAGTTTTCCACATAGATCATGATGGTTGAACCTATAGAGCATTATAAGGACTCCTAATAGGAATTTTGGGGAATCTTTTCAAAATGGATAGGTTATTCCTCCAGTTACTATTTCTAGTTGTCTCAAGGAAGTGAGACAATTGATTAAATGATCGGTTGGGTGTTCAGACCATCCTAGTTGAGACCTGTAATCTAAGATGAGCTTTAAGATATCTCTAGTGATGTTTTTATTTATTTTATGTTTCTCATGTGAGAGGTTCCTTTGGTCATTTAAATCGGTGATACCTATTTCTTCTAAGGAGTCCCTAGTAGGATCCCCCATCTGTGTATCATTTTGAGGATCCATATCATGGGATTCCCTTGCTATTCATCATTCAAAGATTCAATTATAGAATTTCTCAATATAAGTTCTTGGTATGAGGGTTATAATTGAATCTTCTCATGTGTTAATTAATTGTGTGGTAAATCAAGTTCTATTGGGTTCTATTTCTGAGGGCCCAATTTTTTTATTGAGATACTTGTAGGTTTCTATGGTAGTAAAAAGTGATCTTACTTTCTAACTTTCCAGTTGTGAAGTAATTTTAGAGTTTTTAAATGTTATAAAAGAATATTTGTGAGACTTTCTTTTTTTACTTTTAGCTGTTGAGAAAAAGATGTTTCATAGAGTATTTCGAGCCTAGTGAATCTATTTTTTGTAACCTAGTAGTATAATTTGATGATTATGCTTCGTAAGATTCCATCCCATAGTATGTAGAACACTGAGAGGCTGATTGTCTTGTTCTCCACTAAAATCCTTTGACTTTGGTGAGGTTCAGGTGTCATTATCCCTAGAAAGAATTCTGGTATTAAATTAAATCTTTATTCGGAGTGGTGGTCATAGTGCCTTGACTTTTGGTGTGGGAATTAGCTTAAGGATCACTTGGTTCTATTTTCTAGACATTCCTATGGCATGGTAGGCTGTTAGGAGGTCATGCAAACCTCCCTTTTCTTTAGTGATGGATGACTTAGGACATCATCACCCGAAATAATTATTGTGTAAATGATGTGATTTTGACCCAGTTCTGGTGTGAGTAATCTGATACTAGGATGCATATGGTCGAAAACCTATGCATAGTACATATAAGGTGTAATTGTTCTTGTAAACATGGTGTTGTTTATATTGAAATATGTGATACCCATCGAGTTTTAAATGTTTAAAAGATCCTTTATTTTTGGTAACATCATTTATCTTTTAGCTGTAGTGTTTTTTCTTAGGTTATCTCCGGTGTATAGTGACCTAAGAGTTATGTAACATTTTTCATCCCACTACTCAGGAGGACATTCTGGGACACATGTGATTAGAAACACTAGACAATGTATCTTTCTATCTTTATTCCAAGTGATGTGATGTGGTTATAGGGTTCACGGAATGACACAAGTGAATTTAACTAGCTTCTAAACTAGTTTTTTTGAGAGTGGCTAATCCTTCTCGAAATATAAAACAATACTAAGTAGGGAGTGTCACATCAGTTATACTTCAATTAAATCACTTCCAGGTAAAATGATCTCAATAATGGATTGTTCGGTAAGGGTTATTTTTACTTGAATACTTTGAGGCTTATAAGTATTGTTTCATGTTGGTTCATTCTAGGCAGCAAAAAATTGTCGTGATCAGTTTAATGACGATGTGTAAGCAAGTAAATCCATGTTTCCTTCAAGAGATATACCAGGGGTGGTTCAAATATCCTTTTTTGGCAATCTATGAAGTCTTATTAGTGTAATATTTCTTAAGAGGTTAGAATGTATCCTAGCTTTACATCGTCTTGAGTGCACTAAGAGAGCGTTGGTTATATGTCGTGATATAGTTTGAAGTCATTGGACTGGTTCATGATCTATTTTAGTTTTGTGTGATGGATGTGTTGTTTCAATAAGGGCTTGGATAATATTGGGTGATACTTGAATTTCCATGAATGAACTTCTTGGACTGACTCTTGATGCCTATCGCTTCCTTGATGTGACTGCCATGTGGATTTTGTTCAGGGTACAATCAGTTTTCTTATTTGGACTTTTGGGCTTCACACCAAATTCTCACTTGCACGAGGAGTATGGAGCCCCTTGGTTAGTTCCTTACACTGGGTAGATTAATCTATGTTTATTTTATAATTTTATTGGGGATTAGATGTAATGCTTAAAGAGGTTATAATTCCAGTGGGATGGATCTAGAATTATGTTTTTGTTCATTTTTTTGCATGAAATATTTAGTGATCAAGGGATGGTGAGACATAAGAGACTCAAAGATAGACAGATGTAGGTTTCAGTGAATAGGTTCATTGTCATCATGTGGTGCCTTGGGGAAAGCTGTTCTTTTCCTATTACAATGCTCCGGTCTTTTAAGCAAGGCGTGTTGAAGATATGTCATCCTGTGATGGTTTGACTCATTGTCATTCTAGCTCTGTGAGTAAGGTTTGAGTGAGCTTATTTGAACACCCCTACAACTAATGGTGGGTTTTTAGTGAAAATCGACAATACCTTTAGAGGAATTTTGGCATGACTATTTTTGTGGATGTTGTTTTGGGTATGACCATTCCTTTATGTGAGGATACAGTTATGACCTTAGTTGTGTTCGAGTTCCCCATGTTAAAGGAAAACAAGCCGGTTTTATTGCTGGAATGCTTAGGGGCATGCTTTGTAGAGTTTTTGAAACACTAGTGGTATCAGTGTAATGAATCTTTATGGGTTATTATTGAAAGATCCATGAATGTTGCACTTTTATTTCCAATAAAGGAATCCATTATTGTTGACGATAATGTATGGTTTTATATATGAAATATTGTAAGTTTTCATGGGGTTCCCCAGTGTATTATTTAAAACAGGGATCCCCAGATTACTTCTCATGTCTGGAAGGGACTACAGATGGATTTGTGTACACAAGTAATTCTGAGTACAATATACCATCCTCATACAGATGGCCTGTTTGAGCACAAAATACAGGCATTGGAGGATATACTTTGAGCATCCGTCTTATATTTTGGGGTTTCTTGGAAGAGACACATACCCATAATGGATTTTCTCTACAATAACAGTTTTCAAGTGACGATTCTGACGGCACCTTCTGAGGCTTTTTACAATAGGTTATTCAAATCACCCATATGTTGCTTGGAGGTGGGATAGGAAAACATGATGGGACCTAGTCTTTCCCAAAATACCACTATGTAGGATGAGTTGATTCAGAATAGAATTTCCACTGCACAGTCTCGGTAGAAATTTTATGATGATAGATAGAGATGACCTCTTAAGTTCAAGGTTGGATATCACGTTTTCTTACATGTCACACCGAGGATGGTACACAAAAGGATTATGAGATAGGGGAATCTTTCATCGAGATATGTCAGACTGTTTGAGGTTTTGGAAGGATTCGGGATGGTTTCCTTTCAGTTGTAGTTACCTCAGAGGTATTTGGATATGCACAACGTCTTTCATATTTCTTTGCTATGGTTCTACTTGTTAGACGCATCTCATGTTTTTAACACAAGGAGGATGATTTGGAAGTGGATGAATCCTTTTAAGAGAATCATATTTAGATTGTAGAGTGAAGACAAAATTTTCTCCATGGACATTTTTTTCCTCTGGTACAGGTGCTATGGTAGCACGGGTGAGTACATGAAGAGGATTGGGATAGGAAGGCCGACGTACGATCATAGTGGCCAGAGTTGTTTGAAGATTCTTATTCTCAACCCTTGGATGGGATATTAAATGAATATTTGATTTAAGTGTGTAAGTTTGAAAGAACATGAATCTTTATTTTAGGAGAGCGTCGTACGATAGAAAATCTTCAAGCCCCTCTCATTCCTTTTTCTGAGATCTGGTTGAGATGTTGTCGGGTGCATAGTATTATCCACCGATCTATGTCGTTCAAGGCCTATTCAAGGGCCGATGTTTAGGATTGATCTTTTTACAATATCAAGGTAGGTGGTTTGTTCTTTTTTTCTGTTTCCTTTAAATTATATATGCTAAATGTGATGAATACCGATGTTTAGGTTACTGTGTGTTTTGGATATTTACCATGTTTAAAGCCTCTTGTGGTGGGTTTGTATGAGAAAGGGGTATTGATTAGGAATATGTTTTATTTCTTTGATTATGGATGTTCTTCCCATGTTTGATTGTTTATGGCCATTGATTCAAGAAAGCATGTTAAGCTGCTTTGTTTTCCCTGCTTAGTGTTGTTAGGATGAAGTTGCTATTTATTTGAGATGCATGTGATTCACATTTTAAAATTTTTACCAAGGGGAACTAACTGTGAGATATTCCCAATAAAGGGTATATTAATTATGATTTACTAGAGGTATTAACTATTGGAGTATCCATGGGGTCATTGAACAGTGGGGTTAGGCGATGAGATCTACCTAGAGGGTCGTTTTTAAATAAATATTGGACCGTAGGGCTTTGACTGTGAGAGTTTCTAAGGGGACTTTATATTTCATTGTTTCTATGGAGACCAAGGGGGCATTGACCATGAAATCTACCCAGGTGGTCATTGTAAATTATTAGATCCATGTCGGAATAAAGGGGTTAAATTTTGTGAGCTTTCCCAGAGGGTCATTATTTATTGAATTGATGATATGTTTAACTATAGGGGATCATACTTTGAGAAAATTCCCATAGGGTTGCACTTAAATTATTGAATGATTTTGATTTGTATGCCAAGCCAAAGAACATACTAGGAATCGGTCTTTCTTGATTGTTTGTATGGTCTTCCCTAAACTACTATTGTAACCATTATATTGGGGGATACAGATCATTGTATATATCTCAATGCTACATTATTCAGTTGGTTGAATAATTTATAAATTAAAATGAATATAATTTGAAACTATAGGATTGTTTACTTTGGAGTACTTCCAATTTTATTACATTATATTTCATATTTATTGAAAAATATATTTATTGACAGTTAGGCATAGATGATTTTTTGGTTGCATACTGGGATTTTTCTCACACCCTATTTGGCCACACTTTTGGACCCAAACATATTGTGTGGTTATAGGTATAGATGAAGGAAATAAACCTTCCTCATCATGTACTTGATTATTGTTGGAGGTGAATATCATGAGACCAAGATGAGGATTTCTATGCTGTTGGAGTTTTCTATTTTTTTGTATTTTGGTTTCAGTATTTTATTTCCATAATATTGACTTTTTTGGATGTTTTCTTAAATACTTGTGACATGAATCATTTATTATATATATGTTTTAGTTGTTATAATATTATACTTACACTTTTTACATTGATGTATGTTATTACTGCTTCCACTACTATTTAATATTTGTTTATTTTGTGTTACTATGACAATGAAGAAATCTTTTCCCCACAATCATACCCAAGGCCCTCGCTACTAGTCAACATCTCTTGGTGTTCTGGGAAATGCGCTTGAGTCCATGTGACCAACCAGATACAAGGTGCATTTGGGAGGCACCTAGAACTGGGATTTTACAATGTTGTTAAATGAAGAAATCATAATCATCAAGAAATAATAATAATAATGTTGATTGAACACTCAATTACTATGAATTTCTAGGTTACATTAGTTAGTGATACTTTTTATACTATAAATTTTGTTTTAATTCATCCCGTTAATAATAAAATACATTATGAATTGTGTATAGGCCAAAAATAAAATTTTTCTTACATTAGATTACTGAGATGAAAAATATTTATATTAAATATGAATGATAATTTATATAAATTTACACCCATACATGATGAATTTATATTTTTTGGATCTTCCACTAGTTCTAAGGGATGTTGTGTTTTTAATAATTATTCATGAACTATTTAAGAAATAGAAGAAGTTAATTTTTATTAAAAAAGATCCTTTTGTTTTTAAACAAACCCAACCAACATACATAGATGTTTATTTCCAAAATTATTTTGAACCTCTGATTGGAGAATATTTTATTAAAAAAATACTCATGAAAAAATTTATAAATATTTTCCTAAAGAATATTTAATACCTTATGTTTATGAACACATTTTATATTACCAAGGTATGTTATTCCTTAGGAATCATTATATTGATAGTCTCATTAGCGATTTTAATCCACCAGTTAGGACTAGAAGTTCTTTGAGAAATGAAATAAAAAATCATTATTTTTCTTCCCAATTTGAACCTCAAAATGATAATGAGGCTTTTGGTGATGAGTATTAGATAAAATAAATTAATGATATGCTAAATTAATTATAATAGAATAAATTCTGGACCATGGTAGAAAGACCTAAGGAGACATCAGTAATTAGTGTAAAATGGGTTTTTAGAAACAAATATTATTAAAATTGAATAATCATTACACCTAAAGTAAGACTTATGGATAATGATTCAAATAAACATTAGGGAATAGACTATGAAGAATCCTATTCACCAGTAGTTGGAATTGAATCAATGTGTATTCTATTATACATTGTAGTGTTATTTAATTTCATACTTTTTTAAATTGATGTGATGTGTGATTTTCATAATGGATATGTACAAGAGTGAGTTTCGGTTGAACAACCCCAGATTTGAAAAATAAAAAACTTCATAAATACATTTATAAACATACCAAATCATTATATGGACTAAAAAACCCCTAGAACATGTTACAATATATTAAAAACATTTTTGATATAATTCAATTATGTTATGGTAACTATAGGTATGAATCTTTTTATAAATAATTAAACAAAAACATTTTGATTGTTCAAAAAAATGTTGATGAAATTATGTCCCGATCAACTCAAAAATATTCAACATATTCTTTTGTGTATCATATAAAATGTATGATTGATATTAGTGTGATGGGTGAGTTAAAATGTTTTCTTCATTTTCAAATATCTCAAAAACCAGAAGGTAATTATATATATTAACATAATTATATAAAATATGTTCTTAAAATGTTCAGATATAGAAATACGAATACGATTTGTACTCCCATTGGTACCTCAAACACACTTGATCTTGATGAAGTCGGATAACCAGTTGATCAAGAAATATGTAGAGGAATGATAGTATGCCTATTATACATAATAGCTAGTCATCCAAACATAATTTTTTCTTCGTGATTATGTGTAAGGTATCAGTCTATTTGAATGAAATTCTATTTCAAAGTAGTTAAATAGATTTTTCATTTTCTATTTTGAACAATAGATATATTACTATTTAATTCTTCTAGAAATGATTTGAATTAGAATTTTTTTTTTCAAATTCTGAATTTGGTGATTATATAATGGATAAGAAAATTACATCCATAAAATTTAATTTATTAGGATGTTAATTTGATTATTGATCTTGTATGTAACAACATTCAATATCACTTTCCACTACCGAAGCAGCATATGTGGCAGCTAGAAGTTGTGCTTAAGTGTTGTGGATGCAACACACACTCATAGACTATGAATTGAGTTTTAATAAAAATAAAATACTTTGTGATAACACTACTTCCTATGAATTATTTAAAAACCATGAACATCACTCTTGTTCAAAACATATAGATAACAAGAATCAATATATTAGGGAATACACACTTAAAAGAGATATGATTTTACAATTTATCAGACTGCACGAACAAATTGCTGGTATTCTTACAAAACATGTACCTTCCAAGAGATCTTAATACATTAAAAAAATCAATGAATGATCTATATAAATTATTCATTTATATCTTGTTTTTTAAACCACCTCATGATAATAATTTTTTCCCTTTTAATGGGTGAGTACATATGATTGGTGTTTTAAAATAATTTAACTCATGGTATTCATATTTTAATAATTTTTTTCATATTCATGTTTTCATATAATATTTTTGAATTAATTTTTTCATATATAATTATCATATTTTAGTTTTTAACATAAATTTATCATGTATGAGTTTTTCATATAAATATATCATATTCATGTATTTAATATTCATTTATTGTATTTTTTTTTTATAAATTTATTTTATTCATGTTTTTTGAATAAATTTATCCTATTCAAATAAAAGTATAATATTTTTAGTTTTCAATAAAAACAATCGTATTCATTTTTTAATTTTCTAATTTCTTATAATTCTAATAAGAAAAATTTATAAAAATAACAATTCCACAATGAAAGGTATTATTCTTTTCTTTAATACTTTAACACTATTTAATTATAATTAATTTTAGTCTTGTTAGTTGTTATTATTAATAATTTAATTTCAATTAGATTTTAATTTCACAATCACATTCACCCAATAAGATGAATGTTTTATAACACATCTAAAGTGTAAATTATTTTTAAATCATTCTTCATAAAATATCAAAACTGTTAGATTATATGGGTTGAATCTCAGTAGTTAGATATATTTTTAAGATGTAACATAAATTGAAATCTCCAAAAAAAGGATAACCCCTACTGCTTCCCTATAACACTTTTCTCATATTTAAATACTTGAAACAACAATTCATTTAAGGCTCCCAGTCTGAATATTTCTTCATGTATAAATACTCAGTTTCTTCCCCTAATACAATATCACCTACCAATGATTACAACATGTGGCTTGTATTCTATGAATGGTTTGTTTCAAGATTTTTTTATGAAAAGTATGATTCTTCTTTGATAGGGATGATATAGTATCAAGGTTGAAAATACATATTTATAATATAATATGATCCCAATTAAGGTTTGTTTTGGATTTATTTGGTTAGTTTTTTTGTGATTTTTTTTTCAATGAAAATAGAAAATATATGTATTCTTTTCATATCATCACAAATAATTTAATGCTAAAACCTAGAGACACTAGTAGTTTTTATTGTATTTCTGATGAAGGATATTCATTTTTCTCATATCATGAATTACTAGATTCAAAGGATATGTTAGTTAGAGGTAGAGATGAAAAGCATTTATTCAATAATGTATCATATTATGAATTGAGAAAATATACTCATGTAATTATAGATCATAGTGTTTTAGCTATTTGGATATAAGGATTTCTCATTGTGTGATAGGGTGATAGAGATCCTTTTAATGTATCTGACATTATCTTTTTTGATTACTCTTTCAAAATGAAAAAATTGATATTATAGGGTTTATTATTTTGACTACCAAGAATATCAATTATGAGTTGATTATGTCACAGATCACAAGGTTCCTAGATTTATTTTTAAGATGATTTAATAGTGTGAGAGGCATTTCAAGATTGAAATAATTTCTGAACTTATCATAGAAAAATTTTCATTTATCAGTGATGATACGATAAAGCGTATGATGTATATTTTTTATTTAAAATAAAAAATGTTTTCTAAGAGCTCTCAGACCTCTACATCAGATGCATGGCCATCTTCAAAATTAAATAATGTCGGAAAGGATGGGAAAAATTATAAATGATGAATCCCTTCCTCTAAAAAATTGAATAATCAAAAGAAATTCTAAAATGACATTGTTGACGAATGGAAAAGTAAGAAGCTGCAAAAAAATGATAACTTTAGTTAGGAATTGACCCTAAGGAAGCTCTATATTTATGAATTCATGATGAAAAATCATAATAAAAGAGAAAGTGGAAAATAATTTGACGAAGAAACATCAATGTTAATCATTAGATAATATATTGATGAAAGGAGTTGTTGATGCTTCTATAAAAAATTTTTACCTCCTAGTGATGACATGTAATATCACAAAGTTGAAATTCCTAATACCGACATTCCATTTACCATTAATAAGGGAATTTTTTAATATATAAATACAATTTCTTCCAACTAAAAAATCAAAATTTTTATTGGAGTCTTACCATTTTAAGATATTGAAATAATATACTAAAAGAATACAAGAAGAAGATAATGTGTCCAAAAAAATATAAGAATATGAAGGAGATGAATTTGAATAAGAAGAATAAGGATAAGATGAAGAAGAAGGTGAAAAAATTCAATAAAAAGTAGATTTAGATGAGAATGATGATGAGAATCAATCCAAGCAACTCTCTATAAGGATATAACAATCTTTATAAAAACAATTATCTTATTTGGGAAATCTCAAGGAGAAATTAGTTAGGCAAGAAACGAAAGTCTCCATATTTTCATGAAATTGTGTGTTCATCCATAAGGGATAAAGAAAATCAGAACCAAAATTCTGAAGAAAGTAAAAAATGTTGATGTGGATGTATTTGAAATTTCTGAAGGAAGATAGAAATTGATATCAAACAAAATAAAAATTAAAATAGAGTAAGATGATATTGGAACCAGAAAAACATCCAATATGTCAAATTAAAAATCTTTGAATATGATCATTAAACATGGTGTTTATTATATTTATCATATATTGAATTTATTAGATAAAATAAATCCTTATTTTAAAAGGTTGGAAACAATGGTTGATAAGGGTTTTGAGAATCTATATAATGATTTAGATTCAGTGAAATCATTAAAAAATACGTTGATCCGATTTGATGAAGATTTAAAGGTGTCTAAAGAAAATTATAAATATCATTGGAAGAGTTGTAATAAGGTTTCAAAAGGTTACATAGTGTTGGTTAAGGAATCAATCCTCACGATGAAAATTTTGAGAAGTTCAAAAAGTCATTGAATGAAACTGGTGATGTTTCAGTGATCTTAAATGGCCATTAGGTTGAAATATCATAAAAATTTAGAATTACTTTTGAGAAGAAAACTCACTATATCTCATATTTAAAAACAACAAAAAAGATTTTTCATAATGAGATTTATGGTTTCAATCACTATAAAGATGATATTGATGATTTAGGGAATTATAATTATGTTTCCTCTAAAAGGATGAAAGCATTAGAAGTTCATAACAAACATTTGACTAAAAATATTCAATATCAAGAAGAAAATATGAAGTAAAACTAGAAGGTAATTGGATCCAACAAGAATGAATATAAAATGATGAAAATAAAAACAAGTCTTAGGAATATTTGATGGAAAATGTTGAACTAGAGAAGAAGTATTTTAAGAAGTTTAAAATAATTTTGAGATCATTGATACCAATGAAAAGATTGATTTCATAAAAATATTGTTTTATTTTTATTCTTTGAATTATCAATGATATATTTTTTCATATATGTATAATTTTCTTAGTGAATTATAATTATTTTGGGTGAATGTTATTTCACTTATTTTGGATGATCAGGTAATTTATATATTGAGTTTTGGTATAGGTTTTTCTCTAACCCTTCTCATTAATATAAAAAAATTTCCATATTTTATTTTGAAAATCAAAATGGGGGGAATTTTATGCAAAGTGGGATAATTCTTTTTTAAGTGGCTGATGATTTAATAAATTTAGTGGAAAACTTATATAATAAGAGAATACAATCATTTGGGAAGTTCGTATCCTAAGAAGAAATTATTCATATTAATCATTATATTTAGATGATTTATTAAATATAGGGGTATATAAGTATTATTGTTTCATTATTAATAATTAAGATCATAAAAAATAATGGATTTTATTTTATCAAAGCTATTAACTATTTAATTCTCATAGTTTATGCGTTCAAAAATGGTGAGATCTTTGACTCAAACATTTCATTTTTTACTACTCCATTCATTTTTTTGGAAATAAAAATACTTTATTAGATAATTAATAAAATATTTATTTTGGGTCTAATGTGTTTTAATCTTTTTATAAAAATATTGTTGGGAAAAAATTCATCATGGAATCATTGAAGCATTATTGAGGTGATTGTGTTTGTTTACAAAGTGGTCCTAGTGTTGTGTTTGTTGACAAAACAGACCACGATGTAAAACTTTGTTGACAAAGGGGGTTTACATGTTTGGTTGTTTAGTTCAATGGATTTTGTCAACAATCCATGATTGATTGATGAACCTGGACAATGGAATGGACGATATGGAGGTAGTACAAAAAGAGAAGATACAAGGTGGTGTTGTGTCTTAGAATCTTGGAAACATGCACACTAGTTTCTTGCAATCCTGGAATCTTTAGCGCCATATCATTTCTTAATCAGAAAATCAAAATATGGAAAAGGAAATAAGGGAACCCATGTTTTGGTTTAGTAATGCAAGTGATTAGGGTGGCAGATACTTGGGTGGCGGGAATTGCGTGCCATGAAGAGACTGGTGTGCTGGCTCTTAGGGTACCTAAAATGACTATAAATAGAGGGCTACCCCTCCTCATTTTTGATAGAGTTCAGCACTTAGTAAAAATTAGAGCTCTAGTCGCACAGGTGGTTTGGGGGTGCAAGTGGTGGTTTGGTCGTAAAAGTATACAAATATTTATATGTTGCGCACCAATTAATAGTTTCACACCAATATTGGTTTGGGAATAAATGGTTTTGAGTTTCCCAAGTTTTTAGTTGATGAAGGTAGTGTCCTGCAAGTGGTTTGGTGTCACTTGTGTGCCCTGCTTGAAGAAGCACACTTGGTATTAGAGAAGCGCGCAACACATAGAGAAGCGCGTCGGTCATTCAAGGGTTGCGTGAAAAGTTGTAATAGTGACAGGTACATCCATGGTAAAGTTGTATTCATCAGTGGATGAATATAGAACATCAATAGAGCATCTATATATAGAGGAATATGCATTCATTTATGATAACAAAGGTACCTACAAGTCTTTAAAAAGTGAGTGAATCATCTGATGAATTAGTGATCACACTTTAGTTGGGAGAGCATTGAGCTTTCATATTGTGAGTGGTTGTAAACCAAGTGGGATAGTGAGTTTTTTCTGAACATTGTAAATAGTAGTGTGCTTTAAGTGGATTTGGTACATCAGCACATCACTGGTGTATGATCCTTGGACATATCCCTAGGAGGGTGAACCGAGTAAAGAATTGTTTTGTGATGTGTATGATTTAGTTTCTATTTATACTTTACTATAGGAAAGAGACATAAGATATTTTTTCTTAACAAAAAAACAATATCAATAGGGGAAGATGTTTTAATCTATCATACCCTGATTCACCTCCCCCCTTAGGGAATCTAACCCATTGGACCTAACAAACATGTATGTTTTACAATACGTACAATTAGTTAAAAAGTATTCATAAATATAAACCTACCTAATTCGTTATTATTATCATATTGATTATGGATATGATAACCATCAGATTTACTAATATCAAGTATTATTCAATAAATTTAAGTCTTTTCTTCATATTGAAATATGATTCATAATCAGACTTCACATCCAAACTGATAGAATTAGATTAATTCTCATAAATAAAATCTTAATGACATACTCTAATTAATTCATCATCTTAAAAAATGTTAAATTATAAATATAGAAAACAATATTTTAACCTAATGGAATAAATTTTACACTGAAAATATATAAAACTAAATTATGTGGTTTGTTATTTTTAATATCTGTAAATCAAATATGACTGTTGGAGTTCTACGTGTCCATGCCCACGCAAAAATCTCAAATAAAATATGACTGTTGGAGGATCCGAATGATCGTTGGAGAAGTCAGTCATTATATCGAGGGCTCATAGGGACAGTGAGACAGACTGATCATCATATCAAAGGCATTCCCAGGTAATGGAAAGATGTAATTTATTTTTATTATTATAAAACAAGGGACCTTTATTCTAGGTTATTAGATACTATTTTATTTGGCTTAAAACAATTGTATTCATTTGTATTACGCGTTTGATTATATGAATTTTGTTTATTCAAATGTTGTAATAAAAGGACGATCCTTTTATTCATATTTATATTTGTATTTTGTTTATATTAATTCCATTGATTATGATACAATTATTTTAATCTATATTACTTTTAAAATATGATTTAATAGGATTTTCATTATAAACACTTTAATATAGAATCATTATTTTATTTATACTCTAATTTATCATAACTATTGTAATTACGATTCATTTAATGATTACTTTGATTAAATGTTTTCATAAGTGAATAGGATTAAACATTGATTACACTAACACTACTTACTGAATATGATTATATATTCTATTTAGGTATAATAATTTTATCATTAGAAATTGTGTACTTACATATCATAATCAACATGAATGCGTTATTTCTTTCTTCGGACTATAGGGCCATGTACAATTAACATATGAACACTAAAGATTTATTGTGAATAAAATTAGTTTAACCATGCTAAAATTAGTTCATCATCAGGTTAATAATGAATGTTTTTAAACATAAAATTCACAACTCTTATATTTACCATCTACATATTCATTTCAATCAAACATAGTAGAATATCCATTTGACTGTTTGTGAAGAATTATTGGATTTATTTATACCATATTATCCATCATATTACATTTAAAAGGTTTATATTTTAGTTATATACCATGATGTTTTATTCTTATTTATGATAGCTTCTTATATATTATTTGACTTTATTGAGCATCTGAGCTCATTCCTTTTCTTGTTTTATTTTTTCATGATGCCATGATTTGTATTATGATTGATATGTCGGGTTAAGCTATGATAATTATGGTGTTATAAAAGGATTATATATGTTTTATTTTATTTTTTAAATTGTAATTTGTGGTTCATTTATTTAATCTATTTTCCAAGATTACTAAACTTATTGGTCATTTGGAATTCGACACTTGTATTTATCATAATTTAATAAAGTCATGAAACAGATACAGGTTACTAGGGTTGGAATAGTTACATAATATGACTAGTTTATCGGTGTATATATATTCTAATATTTTTATTCTAATTATTGGAGGATATCATATGATCCTATTATAAGCTGTGAGTATTATTGAATTTGAATATTTGGAGTTATCTATGATTTATAAATATATTTGTTTTGGGAAAATTGAACAATTGAACTAATATAATTACCATAAGAAAAGATATAATTGTTTAATAAATTTTTATATTGGTTGATGGAGGAGAAATATGGAAGTAATTAGTACAATAAAAATATAGTCATTAAAGGTTTTCTATAGAAGTAGGAGATATATTTCATGGAAATCTATGTTCTCAAACACACAACCCCTCATAAGACATAAATTCATGTACTATCAAATAGATTATATCATGAATAATTTGATATAAAATGGATATTTATTCAATTTGATTTATTATTTTAGATCTTAAGGATGTTACCAATGGGTTTTATTGATAAATAAAATTATGTTCTAGTGTTCAAGATATGTGGGATCCTGTATGGATTGAACCATAAATTGTGGTAGTGGAATTTAATTTTCCATGCCTTTATGGATAATAATGAGTTCATATTGAAAAATATAGATCATTTCTATTAAAATAATGTGTACAATGATGTAATTAATTTCATTCTTCACATACACATGAATAATATTCTTCGATTAATTATTGATATTGATCGTATTAATGATTCAAAATCTTATTTTTTGATAAGGAAAGATTTGAAGGATATTAATAAATCCAATATGATTTTAGGGAAGAGGATAAAGGAGGAAAGTAATGACAGAACATTGGGTTCCTATTAGAAGATTTCATCAAGAATATCATTGTATATTTTGGATGGATTGGATGCAATCCTTTGAAAACCCAATTATATAGGAACTTTAAGTTATCCAATGAGATATCATATAAATTATAAGATGATGAATTATAGATAGAAAAGGTTCTATATAATTTAGTGGTCATAACATTGATGTCTGTAATATTTTTTAACATTTCAAACATTTTCTTAGTTATTAGGATTTTTATATAGTTTATATTTTATTTGGGAATAAATAAACAAAAATATATGAAGTGAATACATTGTTATCTAAAATATTAAGACAATATAGCCCTATATACTGAAATATATGATCTATTAAAGAGGATTTTTATATAGAAATTGAAGGGAATATGTGTCCACATAATATGGTGATAGGTTTTTTTCTGAATTTAGGATGGATATCAATATGTTAGATATCAATAATATAGATTTATGCTCCACTTTGATTAGTGGAATCATAGTAAGAAACCATCATAGAATAAAGGAGATAATTATTCTTGCTAAAGTACTTGTTAGAAAAGTTGGAATGATTAATTTTTTTTTACTAGTGTTCTGTGATAGTTATGGAAACATAAATCATGAAATGAAATCTATTGTTTTAATCAAGGGAAAATTATTTTGGGTTGAAATATATTTCCATAAAAAATAATTCAGTGGAAAGAGTTCCCTTATTATGTAAGATCATCATGAGTTTTAATCTATTTGAACAATTTAACTGGGACTTATCACATGAATGTTTTTTGGATGTGTTATTCCTTAGTGGAAATTCTATGAGTAGATGGATGGTTAGAGATGATGACTATTGAGGGTGGCGCTTCGACTTCGACTCCAGCTCTTCGCCCATGACCTAGGCGGCGATGGCCGCTGCCGGAGCCCCTCCTCTGTCAACGGGGATGGGTCGTCCTATAGTATCGTAGAACATAGTTGTTTTCACCCCATTCTCCAACCTCAATTTCTTACTGACGTTCCCTAGTGTGGTGCTTTTCCCTAAAGTCCCAGACCTCTGAGATGGCATCCCTCATCTCGTGCTATTGATTTCAGAGTTTACTGAAGCTTCGTCTCTTTTTAATCAAACTCTAGTTTCTCGGTTCATCTCTTGGCAGCCATTGATGGACTCCTTCGACCGTTTTATCTTTGAATCATTGGATCTTCATGAACAGGTGACTATTGGCCTGCTTGATAAGAACCACATTATGATCCTCTTTTCATCCTAGGAAGATCTGATCTCTGCATGGTCAAGAGCACCTCGTTCCTGCAACAGCCTCTACATACACATGGTTAAATGGTCCTTAAACCTCCATTTGAAGTGGGATTCTCCGTTAACTACTATGTTGGTAAGATTTCCCGATCTCCTACTCCCTTTTTAGAGCCCATCTATAATCTGAATGCTTAGTAATTTAGTCATTCGATATCTTTTCTCGGAATCGAGAACCAGTTTAGTTTGTCACCTAGTCACCCCCCAAATTTGTGTTGAAGTTGACATTTTAAAACCCCCCGTTGAATGGGGCTGGATCTCGGTAGGTAAGGAATTTCGATGGAAAAAACTAATAGTGTTTGTGTCTTGGATGGCTTTCTGCTCGAACTATTCTCACCTGGTTCATCTGGCTCATTTATGTCGGTGGGGTAGTAAAGGACCCAGTAGGTGGATGGCTCTGAGCGATGGTGGAATCCCAAGATGTGGGAGGTATCCTATGATCGAGATTTACCTCTAAATGCGGATAATTATGGGACAATTGAAGGGAGAAACTTGACTGTGTCTGAACAGATATTCTATGATTCAGTGCTTCCATGCGATGGGTCTTAGGCTGTCTAGAAGCATTCAAATTCCACACTTCCTGAACCCAATGTTTTAGACTTATTTAATATATTGAAAAGCAACCCGGGTGCTATTGGCCCTCTGGAGTCTATGGATGTAGTGGCTATTTGTGATGTTGAACAGGTCAATCCACCAACTTCATCGAGTATATAAAAACAAGTTGTGGTGATTGGGGAAGTTTTCATTGATTTTACCATAGGTAAGGATCCACTGGGACTAGTATTGGAGGAGAAAATATCTCAATTTCAGTATATGGGCCATGATTTTTAGTAGCCATGAGGTTCGGAAAAATCAGTGCAGGTCCTGAAGGGTAAACAATCGTATGCTGAGAAGGTGAAGTATAGAGGAATGGCATCCAACACCCCAAATTGGTTTGCTGTGTTGGGAGAAATAGTGTTCTGAGATTATGGGGATGTCCATGAAGGGGAGAGTTCATAAGAGGATTGGATGTCCTCCTCGGATTCCCCTACTGAATCCAAGGAAGATAATATGGAAGAGGACTACCTTATATCCTCCTCAAGGAAAGGTAAAATCTCTATCATTGACCTTGAAGGTTCTATTAAGCGGACCCGGAGGTCGTGTTTCAGGAAAGACTATTCAGATCTTCCAAACCCTCTAGTTACTAGATCCTCGAGCATGAGCAGGGCTCGGATGAAGCTATGCAAAAGCTTTAGAAATCTCTCTTTGAGTAAAGAAAAAGATTTTGATAATCATCTAGTTCATGAAGAACATGAATCTATGGATACTACTAGCCACCATGTTGGAATAGAACTGATGGAATGTGAGGAGTGTAAAATATCATTAATGATAATGAATAATTCTTAGAGAAGTATATGGAGGATGATTCTTTTCAAGAGTACATTGATAGATTGATTGAGAGGAGCATAAAGTTTACTCTAACCTTTGAGCAGGAATCTTAGATCAACAAACAACGTGGTATCATGGATCTTGGATTTAATATAAAGAAATCTCACTATAGGAGCTCATTCAATCTTGAGACTAGATGAAAATATACTTTGTAGACCTCCTCAAAGATAAACCGGACGGGTGGGCCACCACTCCTCAATGGAGTCCTCTCAGAGGTAAGGGATCTAAAAGTCTTAAATTGAAATTTTGAGATTCGGCCATTTATTATAATATTGCTTGATGTTTTGTACTTTATGGTTTCCCACTTTTCCCTCAAAAGTGCTTTTTAATAAAATATTATATATGATGATGAAGAGATGCTGACTATTGTTTTGTAGGCTGAAGTGTTCAATTTTTATGTGTTGGTGGTTTCCTTTTAAATCCTTGAGATAATTCTTCAAGTGGGAGATTTTTTTTATTTGTAAAGACTTTTTTCATGGATATGATTATTTTTTCCAAAAGAACAACATCCCGATATTAGTATTTATACATTCTGATTGTAATGGAGGTAAAAGAAAAATATATGTATTCATGGTTGGGATGTTCATGTTTAGAAATTTAGTAGAATATTACATGTTCAGATGATGTGTGTGTAGAAGATGAATCTATATAGGGTGTTCTATATTGAGAATCATTATAATAATGGCTTTTCAAAGGTTATTTTAGAACTATTAAAGGGATATATAATTTTATCACTCATAATTGACCAATAGAGATAGTTTAATGCATTGTAACTTATGGGCATCTAGAGGTGCCCACAGTTTCTAGAGTGTTCCCAAACATTATTGCAATGTGGTGAAAATAACATAAACTACTTGATACAATGTAAATATGTGTGGTGGGATTATTTTTAATGTAACATGAATGTTAATCTCTTTCTCATCTATTACTATAAATAATTTTTTAGTGTCCTCTCATTAATTTAGACTAATGTTTGATCCATGTAATCTCGTGTTGTTTTTCCTATAACTATATTGTATCACTTGTGTGCTTTTTCTAGGAGTTGGGAGTATTGGAGTCTTATTTCATGGTTCATAGGATGGTTTTATTTTCTTCAAAGTTATGGTACATAATTTTAAGGGTTTTTATATTTTGTAAGTTATGATTTTTTATCATTACTTAATATTGTAGATGGTACTTTTGGTCATGGTGGATTAATAACCAAAAAACCCAAAATTACCCCACATGCCTTCCCCACTCTTCTTTTACTATCTTAGGCACCATATAATTTTTACTATTGATGAAATATACTTTAAAATTTTGGTAATCTATTCATTTGATATAAATCATTATTAAAATATCGGGAATTATCACGATGATGGAATTATCCATCCTTTTAATAATGTTCAATCATTGATTTGGTGTCATTACATGGAAGTTTTTACTATATGGATATATTTAATGGATAATTATCCCATTAACCGCTAGTTGTTTCCACTAATTGGTGGTTATATTGAGAGAAAAAATTCAGGTTATCATCGGGATATCAACTCCATCATTAGTGAAACCCATGGGGGATTATCATTTTATATGGTAGCATAAGGGGTATTTTAATTATTCTCTCATCTTAAAAACATATCATCATTGTTGAATTTTTTTAAATTAAAATTAAATATAATTAATTAATATATTATTTTGACATATCAATATTATAAATTTTTATCTCTAACTATAACGAGAATATTCAAAAATCCTACATTGAGGGTGACCTCAGACGACCCCATCGATTTTATGGAATTCACATATATAATCATATTTTCTTCATAATGAGGGATGTTAAAGTCGTATAACTAACTATATGTAGATTAAAAATTTTGGGTTTGAAAATTTTTCATTTCATGCCTTGTTTATGAGTTATTTACATTATCTTGAAGGGGTTTATGGTCTCGAAAAAATTATTTTTCATATTTTCATTTGAAAAATATTCTCGTACATGGGTAAAACATATAATAATTAAATTTAGGGAGTAATTTTTATAATTAAAATAGTATAGTAAAGATTCACTTTATATTACGTGAAAAAGGTAATTCATTCTCGGTGAGAATTAATGTAACTAAATTCTCATACTTTGAAATCATTTTAACATGAAAATAAAGCTAAAATAGGATGGATAAGTGAATTATCAAAAAATTTTATTATATAATCCAATTATATAAAATGAATTCCATTTAAACTTTATGTATTCCACACTAGAAAAATTATATATTTATATAAATCATCTCAGGTTGATACATTGGAATAATTACATATTTAAATAATGTACACAACATTTTTCAACCCCATCTCAATTCATATACGGATACGAAACTATTTAAAAAGGAACCTTCATATATAAATAATTTAAAAAAATTTGTTCCTTCAGCTATCGATAGTTGTTCTAATAATAGTGGGTAGATTTCTCCAACTAGAACCCTCAGTCATGGAATTACCTAGTGAATATTTAATGGAAATAAAATTATAAATCATGGATTGTAAACCCATAAAAATGGAATATATTTTTATATATTTCTATTTGGGTAAAAAAATATAAGACAATAGTATATTATATATTGGTAAAAAATACACAATATATTAATTCAATTGTGGTTAGATCCTAGTTCTCAAATACTACTATCACTAAATACTCAGTAAAATCATCCATGAAAGAGATATTAAATGAAAATTTTAGTTTTTTATAATAATACATTACCTACAATGAAATAAAATGTCCATATAAACATGAAATTGCCTTCATTATACATTCAAATTTACTGTTAAATAGTTATCAAAAGTGAAAATACATCATGTAACCCATGATCACTCATGTTAACCCAAAAATAATTAAAAAACATTGATATCTTATCATGAAAATCATCATTACATCATATTTGTTCCAATATAGGATAATAAAGGTTGTCCCATAAGATATCTAGATACTCATTACTCATCCTCCACCTAATCACATGTATCTAAATTTGATTCCTACATATAGAAACATTGCATACCCATTTTCATTTATGTGTTAACCAACATCACAACACAACATCATGGGGTAATGTTGTGTCGAATACCTTTAAGGATAATATTTTAAGATGGTCATGATAAAACAAATAATCATGTTATACCTAAACATAAATTATTCATTGATGATTACATGACCTTTAAGGATTAATTGTGAAAGTCTACAACATTGAGCGCCCAAAATGGACATCTCTACATTCTACCATAACAATGTGATTATGTGTTACCTATATCATCATTAATATTGTGGATTAATAATCATCATAAAAATTATATCAACATACATTCTCATATCATCATTACTAAAATTGAAATTTGAAATAACATTTCTAACTCACTAATAAGATGTAAAATATACACATATTGTATAAATATCATTAATCACTAAATAAAATAGTTTATGATTATTCTACATTAAAAAAAAGCGTTAGTTAAATAATTCTTATAAATAAAAAGGAAAAAATTTATAAATCAAGCCCTTATTACAATTAACATTTTGGATAATCCAAATTGTTGAGATCTAGGCAGTAATGCGACATTAAGCAATGTTGTAAAATATTAACACTATCATATAACTAAAAATTAACTTAGTAGAATGACTGTATAATTGGTCACTCCCACATATCCGACTCAAAATCTCAACAAGATAAAAATTACTATTCTAATAACCCTTTAATGTAATATTATAATCAATTGTTATTAATGGTTAAATACTAGGCCATTATTTCTATAGGAAAATGTAAACACCTTTTAGGGAGCCCACATAACAAATTTAAAAAATGACCCACACTCGTATCACGTACTTATATCCTCCAATTACACTTATGAAATGATAAAAATACATTTTAGCGTCACATACAACATCATTGAAGGTGGAATATACTTATCATGCTTAGATACCATTGATTTATCAACTCAGATCCCATGAAAACATCAGTTTAATGTAGATACTCTATCCATGAAAAAAAAACATTTTATAAGGACTAAATAATATGAACCAACATTCTTTGTATATTAATTAATGAGGAAAAATATGTTATAAAATTTAAATTATTAATAATTAATCAACCCTTTAATGATTTCATTATCTTAATTCAACCCCACATGAGTATTTTTCTCAAATACCATACAGTTTACCCAATTTATGTTGTATTAAACCACTTAAAAATTTTGTTTAAATTAATGACGTAGATAATTCCCTATTTCGATATCTTTAAATAGATCATTCAACCAAATATCCTGGTCTAATATCCCTACTAGAAATTTTGTTTACACAAAATCAATAACTATTAAAACCAAAATGTTTGTTTTTATTATTAATTAGGGTAAATATAATGTTTTAAAGTGAACAAAAATACATCAAATATTATTCAGAAAATTAAGGTCATGTTAAAAAATAATGATGATAATGTAACCACACATCAATATATCACTGTCCTATCTCTTGGTACACTAGCTATGGATGATTCTAGGGGTATTATCTTCTATAATTTTTTGTACGATATGATTGATATTGACAAGAATAAGGATTGTGCTACATGTCATACAACATTGTCCTATATGTGATACATAAAATGTATCAAAATAATTTTTTTATATCTTATCATGAGACACCCTTAGAGGGGGGATCTAACACCCATATATTTTATGAGATGTATTCTTTTTTAATTTAATCGATGTCTTGTGTTGTACGCTACACCAAGATTATATTTTTCTATACGTAACACTATTTTATCTTGTAGTATATGTTACACTATTTTTGGTTTGTATTGCACAGAATTTCAAGTTCCTTTGATAGAATTAATTTTAAGAAACACTGATTACATACTTTTTCAATATATAAATGAAATAAGCTTGGGTTATGTTATTCGAAACACCAAAGGAAGCATGAACTACATGAAAAACTAGCTTTTCTTGCGTTACACGCAAGAGAAACCATTATTGATAGCCGGCGTTGTCTGCAATACCATGTTTCACTAAACAAAAACATATTATAAAAATATTATATAACTAGCCAGTATGAATACTATTAACCACAATTTTAATTTTATATAACATTAGAATTAATCTTACACATTTTCTGGAACATGTCTTGAGAAAAAAGTAAAATTTTCAAATAAAAGAAGTATTTTTCAAAAAAAAATAGAATTCTACCTCCTTTTGATGGAACACACATATTAAATATAGTTTTTTTGAAACTTTATTAGTTAAATATTAATAAATAATCTTATTTGTAAGGATGATATAAAAATTTAATTTTTTTTTGAAATTTTTATATTTTTCTAATAAAATTAAAATTTTAATGAATAGTGAAAAATTACTATATTTTAATTCAAAGGTGTATTTTTATCTAATTTATTTATATAGTTAGATTATATTTTTAATTGGTTTTAAAGTGTATTTTAATATATTTTGTTTCATTTAATCCAATTTTTTTCATTGGAAGTAATTCCACATTTAAATTAGACATAAACACATGTCAATCTTATGATATTTATTACTTCATAAAACCTTGCTTTTATGTTTTGACCACAGAAATTATTTTCAAATTATTTAATGCAACTTATGTGTTTATAATTTTGAAAAATGGATTCCATATTTGGAATTAGATGGTTCATATTTTTTAAATATGTAACTTTAATTTTTTGGCATTCTAAATAGTAACTTCAGTAAATATTTTATTTACCATGGTTAAAGGATAAATCTGTAACTAATAGTAAAAAAATAATATTATAATAATATTTAACTGCCCTAACACATGTCATAATACTATTGTAAGAGGTATTTACTAACATGGAAATCCTTGGGTCTATTTTGGGACCCCATGGGTTCACATGGATGTGAAAATGATATTTTATAAATATTAATTTAATTTAAAGATAATTATAACCTGAACATATATATTTTACGAAATAAATTTTAATAGAGGGTTATATAATAGATATCTATTTCTATAAATAGTCATTATAAATCCAAAAAATATTTTTGAAATAAAGGTATTTTATTTATTATTTTCAGAAATTAGATAAATATATTTTTTATGACACAATTATGATGTAATGATATCCTCATTAATGAAAGATTAAAAAAAATTAATTTATAAATGTTAAAATAATTTTAATTTGAACATTTTCATTCCATCCACTGAATTTTCGGAGGAAATTTACATATTAAGGGTGACTTAACTACTTTATTTTGATATAATTAGGTTGTGATGAATTTTTTAAAAAGTCAAGTGGGAATGGTGTCTAAAATTGACATAATTAACCACTTAAAACATAAAATAGTTTATTACATGATATTAAATTAAAAAATATATAATATTATTCGAAATAGTTAATATATGTTCAAATGTGTCATAAATAACATTTTTTGGGTCATTTCACTTCATATAGTAATTACATTAACCCAAAATGTGTAAATAACATGATATCACAGTAAGATTAAAAGGGTAAGATATGGGTTAAACCAAATGGTTAAAATAAAAAATATATTCAAAACTTGTCTGATAATTATTGGATGATGGGTATTCAAACCAACACCATCTTATCTTCTATTTATATAAATTTTGGATGATTTTAAATAAAAATTTAATTTATAATAAATTAATATTTTTTGACTTTCCTAAAGTGACCATCTTCTCTCTTATAAATGAGCACCTCCTCCCGCTACTCTTCACTCTATTTTGAGCCATCTAGCTTGGCTAAAACCTACCAATTTATATTCTCAACTTCCCCATGTTACATTATTTGAGGTACCAGCCATCTAAAAAGACCAACTCTAGTGCCCTACGAGTAAATTTAAAAAAAGGAACGTCGAGGAAGATATGCTTCAGACACATACGGAAGAAATCATACCAAAGGTATGGGATAACTTTTGAAATCACTTTTTATCTGATATTGATTATATATAAGTATTTAATGGGGGAATATTTATCATCCATTTTAATGTTTTATAAGAATAATCACATAAAATTATTACTGTTTTTCTATGTATGTTTAATGAAATTTTTACCCATTTTGACTTTTACAACATGGTTTGAAGGAATCCTTCTTACATTTACTATACGAGGTACTTTTTGACTTTTCTGGAAAAAGTACAAGAAGAATATTTTTTAACTTATAAGGCATGAAGATAGTTTTACTCTATTAAAACACATTATTTACATGAATATTTATTTACAGGATTTAACATTTATTTTCAATTAAGTTGTTTTCTTTTCAAATTGCCCATCATTTTGTGAAAAGAAAAAAAATTGAAGAATAAAAGATATTTTCCTCCGGAATTAATTTCAACTATTTTATCAAAATTATTTTCCATCTATGATGACATAATTCATGTCTTTATCAATGTTATTAGATCGATTTTATTGGGTTTTCAATGGAATTGTTTTTATGATTTCCATTTATATTATAGGTATTTTGTTTTGATTAAATGATGTTTAAGAATATCATTCTATTTCATGGGTTAATCTGTGATGAATGATTTATGTTTTTTGTCACACATAAGAATGATTTTGTTATGTGATGGGTGGGACCTATATCACCCTCATGTGCATTGGGTAACAATTTATATCTCATGATATAGAAATGAGTGTAACATCAAGTTAATCTGGTTCTGTAATTCAGGGCTTGAACAAAAAATAAATAATGTTCAGTAATAAATGGCAGGAACGACAAGAAAAAATGGTTTAGTAATGAACTATGTCCACAATTATGTTCTTGGAAGTAATTCTCTGGCTACTATAGAAATCATATTATGTGCTACTTAATTTTATAGAATTACATGTTTTATGGAAATAAAATTATATCATGGTTATTGTTCCTTTATGATCCATGCCTTACGTACTGCTAAGATTTATTTAAGGACTCATAGTTTTTATGTTTAAACTTTATGTTCATGTTTTTACATTGAAATTTTTATGGTTTGTTTTATTTCCTCAATTTTTACCCTTATTGAGAATTTGAGCTCACCATTTTAATGTTTTATTTTTCCTAGGATATAATGAATGGTTTTATCTAGGAAACAATTGATGATCTTTATAGGATATGTTGAACTTATTTCACTGTGAATAGAATATTTTGTTTTGAGTTTCCAAAGACACTAAAATAATACATTCATTGGGAATCTGTTTGTCTCATTTAATAATTTTTATACCAATGAAATGTACTTTCCATGTATATCAAACTTGGATCTCTACAGTTGGTATCAGAGAGAAGGATTAGTAAACCATTGGAGACTAGGATGCAAAAAAATTAGTGAGATCCCTATAAGTATTTTTAAGGATATTTGTTGTGTTTCTAGAAGGATAAGTAAAGTAATGATTACAATTCATGGGTTTTTCTGATAATCATGACTAACCTGGGGTTAATAAAATATCATATATTGATATATTATAAGTAATTTACCTTACTAATGTGTTTCTAATTTATTATATGTCTTTATCACAATTTTATTTCTAAGATTATTCAACGTACAGAACTACATAGAACATAGTTAACCAATGAATTTTTTATATGTGAAAAGTATGGGGATTATGAAGATAGATTTATTATGTGGAAGTGTTCTGAAGAGAATCATGAAGATGGTGTGAGTATTGGTCATACTATTAAAGATAAAGACACTGTAAAAGACATGTGAAATGGATGTGATGTTTATGTATTGTTTATATTAAAGCGAAGAAATTTTAGTTGTATAATCCTTATGAACTGATTCATATTTTAAGAAAGAAGAAGATGATGTATGCTAAGTAATAGTTTAATAATAAAGAGGTGCATATGTTTCGGATTTCAAAGATTATTTCAAATGAATCCTTAAATATATAACTATTTTCAGTATAAGTAATTTTTGAGGATTGGAAAGGGTATGATGAATAGTTTTATAGAGAAAGAAATGTGATTTAAGGGTAAGGTGATATGTTTGGGAAACACACGTTTAATGGGAAGATAACCCTTACTATGTCCCTTATGATTCTAATAATGATGTTTGGATAAATATATGTTGGATTTGAATAATAAAACTATATGATTCTAGTATCTTGGGAACTAGTTATGGAGTTATGGAAAAGTGGCTTATGATATCATGCATGAAGTATAAATCTTTTTGGGAATTAACAAAATAAATCAAATATTTTTTGGAATAAGGAAGCCATCTTGTTTTCAATAAAGATATCAGATAATTCAGGTTGTTACCATGACTGAAGAGAAAACATGATGAATGTGTTCACATATTTGGAAAGTGACAAACCATATATATATATATTATGAATTATGGGGAATAAATAAAGGTATTAACATGATGGTAATATGAAATTTCTTATAATTTCTATTTATTTTGTAATGTGAGTTTGGACAGAAGTATTTGGGATAATCCTAAAGGTTGGTATGGATTAAGTTAGACATCATATAGTATTGATAAAGGATAAAAAATTCTCTCTTAATTTTATTTTTGTAATGTTATAATAGTATAGTTTTAGAAAAAGGACAACTGATAGGATGGGTGAGAAGCCATCACATCATACAATGATGTGGGAATCAAACCCACTAATGGAAATTAGGAATATTTCTCACCATAGAAGGACTTATGTATATTTGATATCTTTTTGTTACCTTTTTTAGAGGCATATGGAATGACTTATCATTCTATCGTATGATATGCTAACACTTCAAGAATGACAAATTTGACAAAATTTTGTTACATAAGATATTAAGTGTAAATTTTTCAAGGCATGAACAATGATGATATTGTACCAAAAAAATGTAAGTATTTATTCTCATGTAAAGTTATTCAACTTTAGGGAAAATATTTTGAAAACCAAATATGTTATCATAGTACCCTCTTATCCAATTAATTATAATGTCTCTTAAATCATCATAAGTTTATGTCATTCTGGTAGTAACTTTTCTCCAAACCATACTCTCTATCACTATCAATCAAAAAATTATGGTCAGATTTCTCTTCCATATCCATGATTTCACTTCCCAACAATGTTCTCCAACGTGGAAGCCTAGCGATGAGTAATTTTGGGTAACTGTTATGCTTCTAACTTTTATTTTTAAAATTACATTTTATAATTTCTCTTTTCAAAATGGGTTTCTATGAAAGAAACATTCATGTTGTAACCAATTTATAACCCCAAAAAAATTTGAGTGGGAAATTACATTTAAGGGTGTGGAATGTAAAACCCTAATATTTTATGAGATGTATTATTTTTAATTTATTAAATTTCTTGTACTGTACACTACATAAATATTATCTTGCGATATACACACCATCATATTATCTTGCCGTATACATAACACTATTATTGGCTTGTATTGCACACATATTCATGTTCCATTGACAGAATTAATTTTACTCTATAATGAGTATATATTTTGTTAAAATTATAAATGAACTATGTTTGGATTATTTTATATGAAACCCCAAAGGAAGATTTCAATATACATAACACAGGCATGGCTTGCATTCCACGCAAGAGCAACCTTCCTCGATAGCTTCCGTTTTACGCAATAGAAATTTTTACTCAACAACAATATATTAATAAAATAAAATATAACTAGCCATTATAAATATTTTTAGCCATATTTTGAATTTTATATTACATTATCATTCATCTTACACTTTTTATAGAAAATGATATGAGAATAAATTCAATTTTTTAGATAATAGAAGTAATTTAAACAAATGTAGTTTTACACCATTTTGATAGAGAACTAATTTTAAATATAGTTATTGACACTTTTATAAGTTAAATTTGTAAAAATAATATTCTAATTTGGAAGATGGACATAAAAATTTTGTTATGTTGAAATTGTGTATTTTTTATCAAAAGATTAAAATTTTATTTAATAATGAAAAATACTACATTTTAATTTGAAAGTTCTTTTTTATCTAATTTATTTATATTTTTCTATTAATTTTTTAATTTATTTTAAATTTTAATTGTATTATATTATTATAATTGAATCCAATTATGGAAATTGAAAGTAATACCACTTTTAAATTGGACATAAACACGTGTCAATCTTTTGATAGTTATTACTTCTTTAAAAACCGCTTTTGGTTTTGGCAACAGGACTTAATAATTAATTAATTACAAAAAATTATGTGTTTTGAATTTTAAAAAATTAATTCCATATTTAGAATCGTAACGATCAAATTTTATAATTAGGTACCTTTTATTTTTGGGAATTATGAATAGTAACATCAGTAAATATTTTATTTACAATGGTTTAAGGGTAAATCCGATAAATAAAGGTAAAATATAATATTATAATAATATTAAACTACCCAATAACATATTCTAATCCTAATGGATGAGATATTTATGACCATGTGAATCCTTGGTTATATTTTGGGACCCCAATGATTCACTTGGATGTGAAATGGCATTTTGTAACAATTAATTTAAAGTAAATATATTTATAACCTAAGAATATATCTTTTTCTAAATGGATTTTAATATAGGTTAATATAACTATTATATATATCTATAAATAGTCATTACAAATATAAAAAGATTTACTATATAATCATATTTTATTTATAATTATTAGAAAATATATAGAGATATTTTTTTATGACACATTTATGATGTAGGGATTACCTCATTAATGAATGATTCAAATAAATGAATTTATAAATGTTAAAATAAATTTAATTTGATCATTTGGATTCCATACAAATATTTTATGGAGGAAATTAACATATTAGGGTTTATTTAATGCCATTTTTTTTATGTAATCAGGTTGTGATTGATTTTTAAAAAAGTCATGTATGAATAGTTTCCAAAATTGATCTAATTGATATCTTAAAACATAAAATTGATTATTTAATAATATTAAATTCATAAAAATATATTATTCAGCCAAATTGTAAATATAAGTCCAAATATTTCATAAATATCTTTTTGTGGGTCATTTGATATGATAAAGTAATTACATTATACCACAATGTGTAAATATCATGATATGAGGGTAAGATTTAAAATGGTAAAAAAGGGGTTAAACCAAAAATATAAGGGCAACAAAAAATATTCAAAACATGACAAAAAATTATTAGATGATGGGTATTTGAACTAAAATCATCTTATATTATAATTAATTATGTTTTGGACCTTTTAAAATAGAAATTTTATTTATAATAAATTAATATTTTAGGACATTCCTATAGAGCCCCTCTCCTCTCTTATAAGAAGGGACATCCTCCTTATCCTCTTCAATCCATTTTGAGCCTTCATGATCTGCCAACCCATGCCAATTTATCTAATCAAATTCCCTAGTTACAATATAGAGGTTATGGTATTTTCAGAAGACCAACTCTAGTGGCCTAAGAGTAAATTTAAAAGAAGACGTGTCGAGGAAGAGGAGTTTCAGACACCTACAGAAGAAATCAGACCTAAGGTATGGGATACCTTTTCAAATATCAATTTTATCTGAGACTGTTTATATGTAAGTATTTAATAGGGGAATATTTATCACCCATTTCCATGTTTTATAAGAATTTTCTCATAATTTTTTTTCAAATTCATATATGTAATTTTAATGTCATTTTTACCCCTTTTGACTTTTACAACATGGTTTGAAAGGAATCATTCTTACGTTTACCATATGAGTTACTTTTTGAATTTTCTTGAAAATGTACGAGATGAATGTTTTTAAATGATATGTGTAAGAAAAGAATTTTTATTCGTTCACAACGCGTTAATTACATGAAACATTCTTTACAAGATTTCATATTCAATTTCAATAAAATTGTTTTCTTTTAAAATTGCCTGACATTTTGAGAAAATAAAACGTTTTTGAAGAAGAAAGGATGTTTTCCTTAGGAATTAAGTTCAATAATTTTTTAAATATTATTTTCCATCTAATATGACATACATTATGTCTCTACCCCTATTATTACTTACACTATATTGTGTTTATGATGGAATTATTTTTATGATTTCCATTTAACATATAGGGATTTTGTTATGATGAAATGATGTTTAAGAATCCCATTTTATTTTAAGGGTTATTCAATTATGAATGATTTATGTTTTTTGGAACTCATAAGAATGAATCTTTTTATGATATGGGTGGGACTTATATCTCCCTCTAATGCATTGAGGAATGATTTATATCTCATGAGATTGAAATGACTCAAACAAAAATTAAATCTGTTTCATTAATGTAGGGATGGAACAACAATTAAATATGGTTCATTAATACAAGGATAGAATGGAAATTAAACTCAGTTTAGTAATGGAATACATCCACTATGATGGTCTGGGATGCAATTCGTTGGTTTCTATTGATATAATATTATGTACTTATAAGATTTCCACAATTACATGTTTCATGCCAATGCTATTCTATCATGAAGAATGTTTTATTATGATCCATGCCTTATATAATTCCATGATTTATTTCATGAATAAAGGTTTTTTTGTTTAAACATTATGTTCAAGTTTTTATGTTCAAATTTTTACGGTTTGTTCTTTGTCCTCCATGTTTACCCTTTCTGAGCATATGAGCTCACCCTTATTGTGTTTTCTTTTCCCTAGGATATAAATAAAGGTTTTATATAGAAGAAAATTGTAATATATTTATGGGATATGTTGAAGATCATTCACCATGAATATAATATTATGTTCAGAGTTTCCAAAGACACTAAACTAATACAATATTTGGGTGTCTGTTTGTGTCATTTAATATGTTTTTCGTAAAAGCAATGTAATTTCCATGTATGTCATGCATGGGTATCTACAAGGGAAACATAGGGGTTACAATATTAAAACTTATTCACCATTAAACTTTCTATTAAAATGTTTTTCACATGTGATATGTAATATTATATATCATTTGAATAAATTATTCTTATTTATTGGGTGCACATCATGTATAATGAGAATATTCAAAAAACTAAAACATACAAGGACACATGATATTTACATTGTTCACATGAACAATGCCACACACATAAAACATAAACATTGCATTGTAATAGTGTTCCAAAAATCAATTCTAATAAACTATTTTAGTGTATATATGATTTTTGTTATGAAACTCCCCACCAAGGAACACTGTATGTTAATAATTTAGTGTATCCAATACTCCCTAAGGCTTACTTCCTATAGAATTATTTAGCTAATATATTAATACCTTTTAATGGAATCTCACATATACTCCATTTACTAATTATCTAGATGATATCAGTTTTTAGATGTTCAGTTCTATTCAAAATTTGTTTATATAAAGGCCACCCCATGTTAAATATATAGTTTGAAGGTTAACTACATCATAATTTCAGATTTGCTTCTATAATGCATACCATATGATTCTCTTGTATTCAAAACATTTATAACATTAACTACTAAAGAGAAGAGTACAATATTATATATTTAAATAACATCACACAATAGTAAAAAATATTCTCCATGTTGAATAATTCTATCATTCGAATTACTTTATAACATAATTTTCTTCTATACTACAGTAATCTAGATACATCCATTATGCAACACAAATATATTCTTCTATATAACATTAATATGAAACAACTTAGACTGTTTATCTTTAGATATAAAAATATTCTAATTTTATTGAACATATTCATACTTACTTCACCTTTCTCTAGATATATTTCACTATTTTCAAAATTTATTATTAAGAAAACCTATCTATATTTTATTCACTATATTTATCTCTGTTTATAAAAAAGATATTTTAATCTCAAATTCAAAATATATCATGTAATTACACAAATATTCCCCTAATTTAAAGTCATCTATCTATTTTTCATTAATAAAATCTCTACAGTATAACTTCATTTTGTTAGTTAATATTACTTCTATTGATTTGATAAAATTAATGAGAATAGAAAGTCATTAATTCAATTAAAAAATTTTATATTTCCTCAATAATTTCATGAAAAAATTTATCATAGGATGAAATATTGGTTCCATTTTAAACTATATATTTCAAAATGATCTGTAATATATTTTTAGGTCATGATCTTGATTTATATATCTATGTAGTAATAATCTTATAAATCCAGGAATTTATTCTGTCTTCATGATATAAGTGTTCAAGTGAAACTAAAATAATCATGTTTTAGGTTCTATATCATATTGTGATTATGTTATATATATTTTTGACCTCTAAACCTATTATGGTATGACTCACTTCTGTGTTGTAGACATATTATAATTAGAAGAACTTGTGAGATTAGCCTAATATTCTATTATAGTGTGAACCACTATCCAGTAGTATAAACATTATCAAATATCACTGGTGGAAATTGAGGCTTTCCCATAATTTTATTTCAATGGATTTTTCAAACCTTTGGTATAATGTTTTTTGATCAGCCTTTACCAAAGGTTTGAAAAAACTGTCAGTATACTTCTTTTAGAATCATGCTTTCCCAACAGCTTGAGTAAACCAGTGAGAAATCATTAATTTTCCAAACATATATAAACTATTTTTTTAAAACCATTGTTATCAAATTTATTTCCCAAAGGGGTTTTAAACCCTTTAGGAATTTCTTTCCCCAAATACATAGTGGGTCTAGCACCCTCATCTGTGTGATTACATCACTAATATGAAGCTCTCCCGATTCTCCTTCTTTACCCTAGGCTACATAACTACTTCCACCGGATAGATACATATTCAATCAAGAAATTTGTTATTTATACAGTTCATATTATTAATTGGCACCACAGTTTTAATGTTCTTCATCTATATTCATGTTTTTTTGTTTTGATTTGTACTAAACCAAAGTTTCGGGATGTCTTTGGCATGGTATACCAAACACTTTGATTCGTTTTTTTCTACACTTCAAGTGTCATGATTGTCTGAATCACTTTTATTTTAAGTCTTTATAGCCACTCATTATGTGTAGAGTTCATGAACCATATAAAATAATGGGTGCTACTAATATGTATCCCCACTCAAAGATGGTAAAGCGTTTGTCTAGTCATATGGTCATGAGGTGGGTAATGTATATAAGGATGGTCTATGTGAATGGATTGGGGATGGTTGGGGTAGTGGTGCAGGTGGTTTTCCATATTTTAGTGGGGGTGATATGGTATTTTCTATGGACTTTAGTTTAGTTAAAAATTGGATTTGGATTTTGTATTTATAGTTTTTTTCCAAGGAATAATTGGAAGGGTAGTGATATTGAGGATGATTTGGTTGTTGGTTGGGTGATGGATTTGAATTGTGATATTGGTTGGATTGGTTATAGGTAATTTTCAAGGTATTATATGCATATTTCCTCCCCTGAACACCCCCATCCCCACCCTCTAGACTCCCCCCATTGGAAATCCCCCCTGTACACCCCACTAGACACCCCCGCCACCTGGAAACACCCAAACCTTGGACACCCCTCACCTCCCATGGATAACACCCCTCCACCCTGAACACCCCAACGCCATAGACAGACCCCACCCCCTGGAAACCAAACCCCCTCTACACCCCCACTCTCTTGGAAATACCCTCACCACATTGGACACCCCCTCCCACCCTGGAAACCCCACACCCACTTGACACCCCACCCATGGAAATCCCACCACCGCCTAGACACCCCATCCCCCTTGGAAAGTCCCCACACCCTGGATACCCCCACAACCTGGACACCCCACCCCATCCACATCCCCGCCCCCTTGGAAAGCCACCCACCCCCTTAGACACCCCCACACCTGGAAACCCTACACCCCCAGAACACCCCACCCCTGGACATCGTCCCAACGCCAGGACACCCCAACCCCCTTGGACAGCCCCCACCTCCTGGACTCCCCCACCACCTGTACACCCCACCCTCAGGACACTCCTACCCCCTTGGACAGCCCCACCCCCTGGATAGCCCCACCCCACTTGACACCCCTACCCCATGGACTCCCCAATCACCAAGACATCCCCACCCCCTGGATAGTCCCCCACCCCCTAGACACCCCTAACACCTGGACACCCCCACACCCATAGACATCCCCCCTGGACACCACCCCATCACCTAGACACCCCCACCCCCTAGACACCCCCACCCCCATGGACTAACCCCCACCCACGGGAAAGACCCCACCCATGGACACCCCCTACCCATTGTATATCACCCCCAATCCATTGGAATGCCTCCACCCCCTCTAGACAGCACCCCACCTCTAGGATACCCCCACCCCATGGACACCCCATACACCCTTGGACAACACCCCCCCCCCCCCCCCCAATCCCCCTAGACATCCCCCACCCCCTGTACACCCCACCCCCTAGACACAACCTAGCCCCTTGGATGACCCCCCTGGACACCGCCTACCCCCTTGAATAGCCCCCGCAACTCCCTGGACAGCCCCACCTATAGACACGCCAACCCCTAGACACCCCACCCCCATGGACAACCCCTTCCCTTTTCATTTTCATAAATTAATAAATACAATCTATAAGAAATTTAATAAATATACAATGGTTAAATGGATGAACCCATCATCCTTACTGAATTCCATACATGGATAGGAAAAACCCATCATTCAAGAACATTCCTATAATGTATAGGATTTTCCTATAAATGGTTGGTTTTATTCACAAAAACACATATCCCTTAAATGCACCGATTAAAATCCATCGTGTTTACAGGTGAATTCAGGTTTATTGATTCTAGAATATTAGAAGATAACTACCACGTTTACAGGTTCTAGAAGTCATGTGTACTGGTTCTAGAAGTATAGAGGATAATGGGTACTCTACTTTTTGTTGGGTGAAGGGGGTACATTATTGGTTTCTGGGTGAATCAGATATACCAATGGTTATTAAAGTATTGATATATATATATATATATTACAATGGTTTCATAAATCGTTGTAATAGATTATATACTTGAGAGTGTATGCCAACAGTTATTGAACAATTGGTATACATATATCCCAATAGTTTCTGTGAAACTGTTGGAATAGATTATGTTGTGGACAAAATTTATACTAATAGTTATTGAACCGTTGGTATATTTATATATCCTAACAGTTTCATTGAAATAGTTGGCATATAATAACTTCTGAAAGTTTTTACCAACGGTTCATATAGAACCGTTTTTATAGGGCTATTGTAGTGGCCGTCATGGCAATGGTTTGTGAAACCATTGGGATACCCTATCCAAACAGTTTCAGGGGCTATCACAAGGGTTCAAACTATTGAGATTTGTGTAATTTTTTGTGGTGCATATTATATTTTTGATAATGTATAATAAAAACCATACATGGATGATGAGATGAACCCCATTTATATTTTGTACACTTAAGTATTATATAAGATTGTGGCTTATCAATTAATCCTAAAGTAGATCTCATATAATGACTCATATTTCATGTCGTCAAAATATATGACATTTCTATTAAAAACCATTCATATAAAACAAATTTATATATTTTCATAGATCTATAACACTAAAATCATTTCCAATATAGGAATAATTTCATGGTTCCATTGATGAATTTGAGTATCTTGGAAGAAATTATATTTTATCAACACCCTTACATGATATGAATTCATAAAAAGACCCAATTACTTTCATCCCAACACATGTTGATTAAAAATATATATTGAAAATAAAATATTACCTGTTAGACATAACCATTTTTTTACATCACTAAATTTTCATTACCGTTATATATTATCATGAATAACTCTTACGTACACAAGGTGGATGTTTTTTGACCTTTTAAATTACAAATAATTTTCCCAACATAATATTATATAAACGTAGAATATTCTTTTTTACGAAATTCTGATCTAGTTATGATTAAAGTCTTACATATAGTAGGATAAAAATTCATTTTTAAGATTTCATTGGAAAATCTACTTTTATACGTCCAATTCTATAATTTCTATAAAACATTAAAAAAATTTCTATCTAATAAAGAATACAATCTTTAAAACTTCTAGAGAATCAAAATTTACTTATAACTTCTAAAAAATATATCATTCACAACCTCATGTTTCTTTAATTATGTAACATAAAACTACCAATTTTTCTATACACTACTTAATTTTTGTTGAAAACCTACCAAACTGATGTTATTGATATCAAATATGACTCAAAAATTCTTGGAATCATAATAAATTAATCATTATTTTGTTATTATCTACAAATCAAACATAAAACTTATTTGTTTTTCTATATTAATTTGATATTATCATCTTAAATTGGATTCGTAGAAAATATGGATGTTTATAAAGTTTTGATTTCACATTCATGATAAATAATGACTATCATTTGTTATTGATTAATTATTTCTTGAGATGATCTCAAAACAATTAAATCACCATGGAACGTTGTGGTATTTAAATATTTCCAATCCCAATATGAAGATACCATCAAATTATAACTTCAAAAAGATGTGTACTCTAATGATAATCACTATTAATTTATAGAGTTACATAAAAAAGTCATTGAATGAATGTTAATTACTAAATATTGTTAAAGAATAATCCCTCAAATCACATACCTCCTACAATATATCTACTATCAATGTTAGAAAGTAAAACTCATGATTATATAGTCTAAGAAATTATCTCAATATAAAATTGACCACATTATGAATCCCAAAGTTCATTATTTAGGATATTCCATAATATCGTGGAGCATTCCGATCAGAAATATAAATAATGTAGGAAAATTTGTCCTCATAATAATTTATTCTATCAAAGTCATCTAATCAGGTTTCTACCAAATAAGATCGTGATAACCTTGAAACATGAGTTTAATCAAGAGAAGAAAATCATAAAATATCTTAATTTTATCAGTATTATCCTCCTCCACAACAAGTGTATTTCCTTGGTACAAAATTATATATAGATACATCATATATGAATTCCTGGGAAAATCCATCATCATCCACAGGGTCAATCTTTAGTGGCCCTCCTATATAGGATGACCCAATCCTTTTTCTCTTCAGTATTTACAATGATGTTACACAAAATGTTATATCAAATTCAAAAGTGATTTTAAATTCATAAATTATTTTACAAAATAATGTCAAATTTTTAGAAAAATATGATTAGTGCATCACCAAATTATCCATACTTGTATAATTACCCTATTATAAGAATATATTAATATTCATGTTAACTAGAGTACTATATGATTCATTCCTCAACCCAGTCATAGATACTAATATATATATATATATATATAATTAATGTTATTTATCTAATTTTAAACATATGTGTTTTGGAATGCATTAATTTCCAAAACCATTTTCTTGGGTTCCTAACCTGATAGACTGATATTTAATCCTTGTAGAACTATTGTTAAATTTTTAAAAAACTGAAACCTCACATGTTCTAAATATAAAAACCATAATAATATATATTTCATTTGATATCACCCATGAATGAATCAACCCCTCTAGAACCCCTCATGGTTTTGAGATATGGTAATAAGTGCTTCTAGTAGAACACCTCTAATAGGATAGTAGCTAGTGACTGGAACCATGTTGGTGAATATATATAGTTCGAGGAATTATTTTTAAAAACTTTAATAATTTTTTATCTCATTACGAAAATAAATCCACAATAACAGGATCTTAGTGCCACAAGATCTCAAGTGTGCCTCCCCAAATTCCAGAGGAATCCAATTAGTAGTTAGGGTCTGAGTTGAAATAGTAGGGAGACTATTACTTTATATAATTGTATAGAATAAAATTTGAAATAAAATGTAATGTTCAATTTTAAAAAAAAATTAATAAAATAAAGTAATATCTCGATCCAACCAAGATGAATAACATATTAACATTATAATATGTTGATATAACCAAATTTCTACATGAATCAAGATGACATCAACAATATCTCCAGAAGGAATAATATATACAACTTAGATGATATGTAATCATATTAGGGAAACATGATCATGGACCCAAGTATATCCTAGCCCCATATCATAACTCTTTCCATGATATTAAATAGAACCAACCAATATTGGAACTCTACACCACCTACACATGTGGCCATAAGATTTTTTTCGGAACTAAGATTCCACAGTAGTCTCAGCTGGGTGTGAGTATAACATAGTTTGGAATCCCAAATTTTTTCCCTTAATACATATAATTTAAGCGTGGTTCATGATGATATTCATAAATATATAACTGACTACATAATTAAATAAAATATTGTAGATTATCAAGTTCTATGGTCAAACTAGGTACAAATAATTCATTCTTCATCAAATGTAAAATTATCTTAAAATGAGACATAACCGCCATGATGAAATAACATATCACCATAAAAAAATTAACAAAATGTCATTACCTAGGTTTCCACATCTCACTATATTAACATTACAAAAATATCATCAATTTAAGATCCACATCTAACCCCATAGACTTTACTAATATATCATCGCCCATAGGATTTTATTTCCACTATAGATCCTTCAAAAAAATATCATGACCCAAGGGATCTACATCCCACCCTAGAAACATTACCAAAATATCATCACATAGGGGATCAACATCCCACCCTAAAACCATTACCATAATATCATTACCATGAGGATCCACATCCCATCGTAGAACCTTTACCAAAATATCATCACCCAGGGGATCTACATCACACTCTTGAACCTTTTTCAAAATATAATCACTTGAGGGATCCAAATACATCCCCAAAATCATGACCAATATATTATCCTCCCACGTGATCCACCTCCCATCCCAAAACCATTACTAATATAGCATGACCCAGGGGATCTACTCTAACAATGAAATCTTATTAGAATAATGTCTCCTAGGTTGAACCACATCCTACCAAAGAACTTTTACGGTGTATCATCACCTCAAGGGAACCACATTAACATCAAAAAACCCCATTTAAAATAGAATCACCATATTATAATAACATCCTCACAGTGGATATTTTATGTATATCTTCAATGAAGGAGAATAAAATTCTAGAATAGAAGACTTTAAGAATATAATCACAAAGGAACAATTACGTCCCACAATAGAACAATTTTAATATATTATAATTTAAATATTAACATTATCATAAGAATTTCACCATTTATTAATATTTTATTTCATATCAATTTTATGTCTTGAAATCTAATCTTGCATTACATAAGGGTCTCTCCTCTATCCAAGGTATATACATATACACACCAAGGGCAACCGCCATGCAATCCCATGTTTATCAAATGATTCCATCATAATTCTTCTCTTAGGTAACATAAAAAATTATTAAAATATAATAATTTCAGTTAGGGAACCCCTCAAGTGTCACCTAATGATTTTATTCTAATTACATCATTAAATATCTTGTTTTTGGGGAAAGGATTGGGTGATAAAATTGTTTTGGGGTATTTCATTGCTGAAATAACTTGTTTTCTCACATGAATGAAACTAATATACTAATTAATTTACCTTTTGGTTTTCCACATATTAGGTAATAAAACATGATGTCATACAAACAAATAAAACGATATTAGGGTTTAGGGGTATATTAGGTACCACGTTACTTATTTAATGATATTTCCTTTATTCAAGGCTTAAACACCATTTCTAAATCTCATACAACACCTAATGGACAAATTCCATCATAATGAGGCCTTGTATCTATAATATACCCGCTCAAATAAATAATAAAATAAATATAGATAATTAACATAAAAAACAATAATAATTACTCAATTAAATATAAGTTAAAATTTATTAATTATTCGTGACATGATCCACCATTACAAACCCTTGAAAATAAGGGTGTGCCCTACCCCTAATATTTACCCAGAACTCTAAAAAGAAAAAATAAAAATTTATAATTAGAAAATTCTGTTTAAATTTACAAAAAATAATGAAAATTATTAAAAAAATGAGAATTATTGAAAGACCACAATTGAAGCATGTGAAACACAATGTTTTAACTCCCCGAGGACCATATTTAGAAATCCCAAAACAATTATTCGTTAATTTTAAAATTATTCCATGTTTTATTGGTGGATTCATTAATACATATTAGCCCATGGACACTAAAATTAGTGGCTATCAAGGGAATAGATTAACGAAATGAGAACAATATAATATTACCTTAAATGGTGGGGAACAAAAACATTGAGAATTGTAGGTAATTTTATTAAAAAGTGGGGAATAGTTTGAGAAGAGAATAATTTAATCTCTTTGATCATTATATCAACACCCCAAGCTTCCACGATATGTTTCCCTTGTAAAAATGAAATAGCTTCCATTTTACGCAACATCAAGATTCTAAAACACCGTGACCAATCAAACTAGTCTTTATGAATAGTAATACCCACTTTTTTAAATAATATAAATTTTATTTTTCAAAATGGACATCATTTTTTAATTCGGAATATCAAAATTTACTTTGGGTGAATTATTTGTATTTTTCTAAAACCATTCAATTTTTAATGAATATTGAAAAACACTACGTTATTGGTTAAAAGAGACTTTTTATTTAAAGAATTATGTATTTTACTTAAATATGTTTTAGGTCAAAATAGATGAATAATACCTATATAAGTTCAATTTAATTCATTATAGTCTTTTTATAATATGTCTAGATATATAAAAAATTTATCGAACTTTTTACTGTCTTTTACCCACCTCCTAGGAGCATTTGCAAATTTGCAAAAAAACATAATTTTACTGCTTCTGTGAGTTGAATTTCAAAAATCTTAGAGATAAGGTTTATATCAGTATGTAAAATGTGGTTCAATAAGATAAAAATAATTTTTGGGGAATAGTATCTTTTGACTTTTCTTTACCATGGTTAGAAGTAAATAGGGTAATTAAGGGTAAAAATGAAATCATAATTACCCTAACACATGTCCTAATTAAATTAGATAAGTATAATTCGACCAAAAACAACATTAGGAATAAAATATGACCCCCTTTGGTCCACATGGATTAGATTAGGAAATTTATTATTATTTTATTTAAAGAAGAGTTGAAAGAGTTAAATTCAATGTTTAATAACTAAAACATTTTTAATATAGGGTTACACACAATATAAATTAGTTTATAAATATTAATTTGAATGATAAAGATATTTCCTGCATAATGGTATTTTATTTATAATTTTTAGACATTAACTACCTTAATTTATTTATGACCAATGATGATGTGGTAATTGCCTTATTAATGAAATATTAAAATAATTGATATTACAAATTTCCAAATAAATGTAAATGGAGAATTTTGATGAAATAAAAAAATTAATAGGTTAATATGAAATGTTAGGGTTGGTTAAATAAAATTAATTTTAAGTGATAATGTCTTAATGGATTTCAAAAAAATCAAATACTAAATAGTGTTAAAATTGACATAATTGAGTTTTTAAAACAAATACTATATTATTAATTGATATAATATTCATAAAAACCTAAAGATCGACCCAAAGTCTTATATAAGGTTATATATATTTATAATTAACCACTTGGGGTTCAATTGTTAGTTTTTAGAAAGTTTATTAACTATATAATATAAAAATACAAAGAGACATGGTTACTGTCAAACTATTTAACTTAGAGTTAAATCTAAAAGATAAGGGTAATATGGTGAAATAAACCTATCTAAAAACTATTTTTTTGACAATTTTCTGACCCATACACACCTTATCATCTAAATAATTTTTTTTGGGCCATTATAAACCTAAAATGAATTTATTATAAAATAATATTTCAAACTTTTCCAAAAGTGACCACCAACTCTCTTATAAAAGGAACGCCCCCTTCTCTCAGAATCACACCTCCAAAGCCATTTGTCTCTTCCATCCTCTTCCCAAATATTCTCCCAAAATTCCACCTTTAGTCTTAAAGGCCTCTATTTGTCCATAAATACAACCTATGGATCCCTTTTGATCAAATCAAAAGGAAGTACCCGAAGAAGAGGTAAATAATGCTTTACATCTTTCATGTTCTTTTCTTCCTCCACTTCCTCTTTATTTGTTGTTTCCATACCAAAATAATAAATCTAGTAAATTGTAAATACTTTGATGTTATTATAAATATGGTACAACCATATTTGTTATTCTATCTATCCTATAAATTACAATGTCACCATACGTGTGTAAGTACGGCTTGCCCTCCCCACATTGTGGTGTAGTTTGTTATTCAAACACATCATTTTTTCAATGGGTATAATAACGAGTAAAACTAATTTAAATAATAAATATTACACGTTAATGATTCTGTATATATGATATACCATCCAATTACATTCGATTTCACCATGAATATAATGATGTTGTCGCTCGTGCATATGTACGGATTACCCTCACCACGAACACGATGAGATTCATTTCCCCATCATAACCATTTAAGAATAATTTTAATTTGATGACTAAAAATAATGTTTAGGAGAATAATATCATTTTGTATATGAATTAAATACGTCCTATCCCTAACAAAAATGGCTTATGTAACAAAGCATATACTGGAAAATGAATTATTTAACAAATGAGATAATGATAATATAGAAATATTATCAACAAAGAAATATTAGAGGATAATATAAGATATAATATTTATATATATTGGTAATTTATAATTTAATAAAAATTATTTATCTATTATACAAGAGGTTAATGTACCCTTGACCACATAAAAGTACAAGGTAAGGGTTAATTTCACAATCTCTTTATTATATAATGTTGTTTTTACGTAAGTATCTACTGAGACATTTTTATCATCAACATCCATGTTTTCTTAAAAATTAATTTCATAACATTATTACTATTTACTAGACTATTGTTTAATGTAATTTATACCCTTATTTGACATTATATGTTTTGAAATTAATCTTTACGTCGTTTTCCAAACAATGTACTTTATGACATTTTCAACAAAATTAGGGTAAGAATGTTTTTTTAACTTATACAGCGAGTGAGACTATTTTCCACCATTATAAAATCATCAAAGCTTCTCTTACAATATTTTAAAAATATATTCAAAATAAAATTTTTCTTTTATAATTATGTGAATTTCAAAATAGAAACATGTATTTCTTTCAAATAGTTTTCATTTCATCTATGTCAACATCCATTGATGGATATTAAACATGTATTAAGTTGATTTATTAGGATACAAATATTCCATATTTTATTGAAGGTTTTGTGATATATTTGACTCTGTATTATTTATTTTTATACCATTCATTGTTTATGGTAAAATTATTGACATTTCATATGCTATTTTTAATACGAATGTTTATGTTATGTTTAAACCTTTTCATATGAGGAATGTATTGCACATAGTATGTGATGGGTGGATTCCTTTATAGCTCCTCGGTGCATCAGTAGGTCTCATGAGACAATTAGATGTGGTATTCACTAAGGTCATTCCCAAATTGATATATGGTTTTGGCCGAGGCCTAAATAAATTTTAGACAGCTTGGCCGGGGGCTTGAAAGGATGTTTGAGAATGTCTAGCATTATACATTCCCTCAAAATAAATATAATATTGATGATTCATGTGGTTATTTGACTAGTTGAATACCCATGACTATATTTTATTATGGAATTATTTACTCATATCATATCAATTCCATTAAGTGTTCATTTTATTATTTTTAAAGGCATTTCTTTTTAATGATTCACCATGCCTAATGTTTATGTTATCTTCCACTTTATTACTTACCCTTACAGAGCATTTAGGATCACCCTTTATTATGTTTTATTTTACTAGGATATGAAGTAGTTAGTTATTATTGACCTGTAGGCATAATCTAGGAGGCTTGGATTTTTCTAATGGAATAAATTAGTGTTTTATTTATTTTCATGTTGCAATGTTGACCATATGTATGTATCTTGTTTCAAATAATACTAAATTGATCAGTCTTTTAGGACATGATAACTTGTATCATGATAATGTTATGTAATAAAGCACTGAATCTGTGTAACTGTGGTTGGGGTGTTATAATTGGTATTAGAGAATGTTTAGTATAATCCTTGAAATCTATATTTTGAAAAACTTTAATTATAAGACATTACCCTAAGATAGAATTTGAGGATTAATATATAATAACATCCTAGAAATTTGGTACTATAGAGATTTTTTTTGTTTTCCAAGAAATACATTCATGTCTAAATATGAGTAGGTAGAGGCGGCTTTGGAACATATTTACCTAGGGGTAAATCACGGAAACACTGCTTTGAGCTAGTCTCAAATGGGAACTGGTGCACGACAACGGGCCTTGCTGCACTCTTGGTTATGACACTCCCAGGGGATATTCTTAGGATAATTCTCATTTTAATTACAAATAATTATGAAGGATTTATGATTATATACCTACTCAATGAAAATATTTTTATGATTATGGATTATATCCATAAACTGTTCAATTTATGTTAAGTGTTTAACAAGATGGGAATTATGTATTTCGATTCATAAACAAATATACGGTATGCCATTGTTTGGAAATGGTGCCTAGTGGAAAATATAGAAACCATATCAATGCATGTAATCCATGTAAGGATTTTCCTCGTACTCAAGAAAATTATAGTGGAACTAGTGATGCAACTAGTGCTAATCAGCTTATCACCATACTGGGATAACTCACACAGGTTATGAATATTAACCTTACTTGTATGGAGCACACTGATCTACAATGAGGAGGATCAATGTTTGACTACTTCATGAAGAAACAACCACCAACATTAAAAGTGAGTAAAAATATATTAGTATCTGAGAAATGGATATGTTCCTTTGAAAAAATATGTCATGTTTTGGGGAGTAGTGAAAGAGAAAAAGTTGTCCTGGCAGTTTATCGCCTAACGGGAGATGTTGATCAATGGCGGTCATTGATTCAAAACACAATGGAAGATGAAAAGGTATAAAACATGGCATATAAGGATTTTAAAGATATTTTCAAAGAAAAATACATTCCTCATGAACATCGAGAAGATGGAAAGAAATGTTTTAATTCTGAGCAAAAAAGAGGATGAGAAAGTCAAAATTTATGAGGCTAACTTTACAAGGTTAGTAAGGAATGTTGCATACTATATAAGTAAACTAATAAGTAAGAATGTTCATTTATTTTATGGGTTAAATCCATTTCTCCATTAAGAATTATTCTCACAATCCCTCTCATTGTATGAAGATATTGTCTCATGTGCTATCAAGATAGAAAAGGAATTATCTATGTCTTATGACTTCGAAAAAAATCAAGAGAAGAAAAAATCAGCTGAACACTCTGGGAAAGGAAATAAGGAAACATTGAAGAAGGGAAGAGTTGAATTTCCACCCTGTGATAATTTTGGAAGGAATCACCCTGGTTCCTGTCTAAATGGAAAAGTAATATGCTACAAATTTGGATAGAAATACCATCTTTTTATTGATTGTAAGGGGAAGAAATATGCTACTAATGTTTAATGCTACAATTTCATGGTGATGAGATGTTATGAAAATAAATTTCCTAATCTTTAGGGAAACTTACCTCAGAAAAGGCATAGGGATCAAGGCCAAGCTTCTGTGATCACTACTACTGAGGCTAAAGCTCCAAAAGACTTGGTGGTAGGTAATTTAATTGTTTCCTCACATTTAGACAATGCTTTATTTGATTCTAAATCATCACATTGTTTCATATATTCCCAATTTTTTAAGAAAATTAGATATTTCCAATTTGATTTAACAATGGAGTTGTCAGTCAAAACTCCACAGGAAAGTATCATGGAAACAAAGTATTGTAAATCAGTCCTCATTAAGGCATATAAAATATATTTATCTCATGATCTAATCTTCATACCCATGATTGAATTTAATATAATCCTCAATATGGATTAGATTTCCAACCAAGATGCAAAAATTTATTGTAAGAAGAAGGAGAATACAATTCTCAATGATGATAAGGAGTACCATATCTTGAGATAATAAAAATCACCATCTAATTCTTATCTTGATCCACCCCAATAGCACTACTAAATTAATTTATTGGGGAGTATGAGAATAAAATAATTATTGGTGGGGAAAATAATTTTCGAATATATGACGTACCTATTGTTCAAGAATATGTTGATGTATTTTGAGAATATTTACCTGGACATCTGCCAGAATGAGAAATCGAGTTTTTCATTGATTTAATTCTTAGTTCAAGGCCCATATCAAAGACCCCTTATTGAATGGACAATGTGGAATTAGTGTAACTAAAGTAACAACTAGAGGAATTGAGCAATAACGGATTTACTCACCCTAGGGTTTCTCCATGGGGAGCCACTATACTATTTGTTAAGAAGAATGATGGATCTTTGAGGTTGTACCATCCAATGGCCTGAAGGCCTTCATTTTTTATTGATTTTTGATAATCCCACTTTTAAGGGGTGATGTGGAACCCTTACAAGGACTTTAGGCATAAGTATTACATGGAATGTAGGCCTTAGAGAAATTAATTTCCCATAGGCTTCAAACATTACATACAGCCTATAATAACTACTTGGAACTACTTCTCCCCAACAACTTCATCGTGAAATCAACTCTCCCCCTTCGCATGGCTGTTCAGCTAGGATTTCCTGTGCATGCACAGGCTTGTCCCGATGGGAGGTGCCATACCCTCTCATTCTCGCATTGATGATTTATTCAACCAACTTCATGGAGCTCAATATATTTCAAAGATTGACCTTCAATCCGGATATCATCAGTTGTGTTTGAAGAAGGAAGACATTCTGAAAACTGCATTTTGAATCAGTTACGGGCATTACGAGTTTATAGTAGAGCCTTTTGGATTGACTAATGTACCATCTATCTTCATGGATCTAATGAATAGAACATTCATGTAATATCTTGATGACTTTTTAGTGGTATTTATTGATGATATATTTGTATACTAAAAAATATACGAAGATCATGAAAATCACTTCCACATTATTCTAAAGACTCTTAGAAGAAATAAATTATATGGGATGTTTAACAAGTGTGAATTTTGGATTCATGAGATTTCTTTTCTAGGACATATTATCTCTAAGGAGGGAATATCTATTGATCCTTCAAAGACCAAGGCAATCCAATAATGGCCAGCAATGAAGAGTATAAATGATGTATGTAGTTTTGTTGGTATAGCTGGTTATTATTGACGTTTCACCCAGAATGTTGCTTAGTTTGCTCACCCATTAACCAAGATCACATGTAAAGGGGTTAAATTTTGTTGAAAAAAAGTGTGTGAAAATGTTTTGAAGAATTGAAGATTATATTAGTTAATTAACCTATCTTGACACTACTATCGCGGAATGATGGGTTTGTTATTTATAGTGATGCTTCAAAGAAAGGACTTGGTTGTAACCTTATGCAGAATTATTGAGTTATTACCTATGCATCAGGACAGCTAAAAATTTATGGAAAAAACTATCCTACTCATGATCTTGAGTTAGTAGCTTTAATATTTTCTATGAAAATATGGATACACTATCTCTATGGGGAAAATGTGAGATTTATACTGATTACAAGTGTTTAAAGGGTATTTTCTCATAGAAATAACTCAACATGAGGCAAAGACGATGGTTTGAGAAACTCTAAGATTATGATTTCACTATACACTACCACCCAGGGAAGGAAAATAATGTTGAATATGCTTTGACTAGAAAAAACCATAGATTTTTGAACAAGATGAGAATTGAAAGGGATCCTATTTTCATTGATCTAGTAAAGATTGATATGGGAATAAACATGGAAGGTGAAACATCAATACATTTTTAAATGGTTGAAAAACAATATTTACTAGAAAGGATAAAGAGTTCTCAAATAGATGATGAGGCATTTCAAAAAAATATTAATGATGTAAATGATGGGAGATTGATTGACTTCATATATGAAGATGGAATCTTGATATTTGGGAAAAGACATTCTATTCCCGATATATCTGATCTAAAAAGGGAATTGTTGGATAATGACCACAACTCCAATTTCTCTATAAACCCTGGTAGTACTATGAGGTATATAGACTTGAAAGATCATTTTTGGTGGGAAAACATGAAGAGAGAGAATGATGATTTTTTGTCGATATGTATGCATTGCCAACAAGTGAAAGCTAGAAGACAAAATCATAAAGGATTCATGTATCATCTTCCCATACCTGAGTAGAAATTGGATGACATTATGATGGAATTTTTCATGGGGATACCAAAGACTCCTAGAAGGAATGGTGAAATATGATTGATTGTTGATCGTCTTACCAAGTCAGCACATTTTCTTGCTATAGGAGAAGATTTACCACTTGAACGTTTAGAAATAATATATATTAATGAAGTTGTAAGACTTCATGGAGTACCCCCATAGATTTTTTTTGATCGTGATCCCCATTCTACATCAAGATTTTGGAAAAGTCATCAAAATCCCTGGATACTGAACTTCGTTTGAGCACTGCCTACCACCCTCATCTTATGAAAAATCAGAACGGACTATTCTAACCTTAGAAGACATTTTGAGATATTTCTAACATGACTTTCATGGTATATATGATCAATATTTACCTCTGGTAGAATTTTACTATAATAATAGGTTCCACTCAAGTATTCAGATGGCTCCATATGAAGCGTTATATGGAAAGAGATGTCTCACACCAACTTGTTGGGAAGATGTTGTTGAAAAAAACTTGTAGGCCCAGAAATTGTTGAGGAAACAATGGAAGAAGTGAAGATTATCCAAGCCCAAATCAAAGAAACCTAATGTAGGAAAAAGATCTATTTCGATAACTAAAGGAATGATTTGGAATTTCATGTAAGAGACCATGTTTCCTTGATGGTATTTCCGTGGAAGGTTGTTATACATTTCAGTAAGAAGGGTAAATTGTGTCTTATGTACATCAAACCTTTAGAAATTATAGAACAAATTGGATTTGTAGCTTATCATTTGGCAATGAATCCATGTATATCTATAGTTCACGATGTGTTCCACATATCACTGTTGAGAAAATACATGCTTGACCCAACACATGTACTCAACTATAAGGAATTTGAACCGGTACCTGGTCTATCTTATTGTGAAGAGCCTGTCAAAATTATTGATACCAGGGAACAAGTTCTGAGAAACCAGACGACTCTTCGGGTAATAGTTCTATGAAGAAACCATAAGATGGAAGAGGCAACGTGGGAACCTGAGGAACTTATGATGAAGAGCCACCTGAATCATATTGGGTGGTAGTATTCAAGAAATTTCCAGGATGAGATTATTTGAAGGAGGGAAGAATATAACACCTTAGGCTTCAATGATACGTTTCCATTTGAATAATTCAATAGCTTACATTGTACGCAACTTCGATATTCTAACACACTGTGACCAATCAAACTAGCCATTATGAATCCAAATGACCCAGGATCAAATCCGGGGAGGGACAAATTTCCCAATACTGTAGCAGTACTATTTTTGCAAATTGTAGCAGTACTGTTGCATGGCACTGTAGTTGTACTGTAGCGGCAGTGGAACTATACCAGCGATAAAACTGTAGTGGCGGAGGTACTGTAGTAGGGTACTATAGTTGCATTGGTACTATAGGAGTCAGGGATACTATAGAATTACTATTCACCGAGGGGTCCTTTGGGACAAAAATGGGCTTCCAAGCCTTATATTTAGGCCACATGGCCTTTGACCTTCAGGCTATGTAATGAGTCTCCCTCTACCCAGTCTGAAGAGGTCTTTGCATTAAATAATAAATCGAGGATTTGGCCCCAACCATTAGCCATTATGAATAGTAATACAAACTTTTTAAAATTTTATAAATTTTATTTTTCAAAATGGAACTCATTTTTTAATTCAGAATATTGAAATTATCTTACGGTGAATTATTTGTGTTTTTCTGAAAACATTAAATTTTTGATTAATTGTGAAAACACTACTTTATTCATTATAACCAACTTTTTATTTAAATAATGATTTATTTTATTCAAATTTGTTTTAGGTAAAAATAGATAAATAATAACTATATAATTTCAATGTAATTTATTAGAGTCATTTAATAATAAGTTTAGATATATAAAAATTTTATTGAACTTTTTACCGTCATTTACCCACCGCCTCGGAGCATTTGCAACATTGCAAAAAACATAATTTTACCGATTTTATGAGTTCAATTTCAAAAATCTAAGATATTCAATTAATATTATTAGGTACAATGTGGTCCAATAAGATTAAAATATTTTTTTGGTGAATAGTAACTTTTGATTTTTATTTACCATGGTTATAAGTAAATATGGTAATTATGGTTAGAAATGATATCAGAATTACCCTAACACATGTCCTAATTCTATTGGATTAGTATAATTCAACCAAAATAAACCTTAGGAATAAAATATGACCCCCTTTGGTCCACTTGTATTAAATTATGACATTTAATATTATTTTATTTAAAGAATAGTTAAAAGAGTTAAATTCAATGTTTAATAACTAAACCATTTTTAATATAGGGTTACAGACAATATAATTTCGACTATAAATATTAATTAGAAATCTAAAAATATATTCTATATAATGGTATTTTATTTATAATTTTTAGACATTAAATAATTTAAATTATTTATGACACAATGATTATGCAATAATTACCTTATTAATGATATGTTAAACAAATTGATATTATAAATATTAAAATAAATGTAAAAAATACTTTTGATGAATTCCACTAATATTCTAGGTTAATATGAAATGTTAGGGTTGGTTAAATAAATACTATTCAAAGTGATAAAGAGTTTGTGGCTGTTAAAAAAATCAAATAACAAATGGTGTCAAAATTGACATAATTGAGATTTTAAAACAAATACTATATTATTATTTGATATAGAAATCATAAAAATATAAGGTTCAGCCAAAAGACTTAGATAAGGTTATACATATTAAAAATGAACCTCTTGGGGTTCGCTTGGCAGTTTATAGTATGTTTATTAACCATATAATATATAAATACAATGAGACATGGTAAATGTCAAAAAATTTAACTAAGAGATGAATTTAAAATATATGGTTAATATGTTGACCTAAACCTGTCTAAAATAATATTTAATGTTTTTTCTAAAGTTATGCTCACCTCTCTTAAAAAAGGGAACTACCCCTTCTCTCAAAATCACACCTCCAAAGACATTTGGATCAGCCATCCTTTTCGCAAATATCCTCCCAACATTCCTCCCTTCATCCTAGAGGCCTTCCTTTGGTCTGAAAGCCAGCCTAATGATCTCTTTTGATCAAATCAAAAGGAAGAACCTGAAGAAGAGGTAATATTTCATCACCACATTCAAGTTATTTTCTTCTTCCACTTACTCTATCTTTGTTGTTTCCAAACCAAAATAAAAAATCCATTACCTTCTACATACTCTGATATTATTATAAATATGGTACAACAATATTCATTATTCTATCCATCCTATAAAGGAAAAAGTCACGATACGTGCGTGCGTACAGATTACCTTCTCCACGTCATGGTGTAGTTTGTAATTCAAACACTTCATATTTTTTATTGGTATAATAATGAGTATAACTAATGTAAATGATAACTAAAACATGTTAATGATTCTGTATATATGATATACCATCCAATTAAATACAATTTCTCTATCAATATAATTATATGGTCCCTCATGTGTGCGTACGAATTATAGTTTCTATGAATGCGATGATATTCATTTCTCCATCGCAACCATTCAAGAATAATTTTCATTTGATGATTAAAATAATGTTTATGAACATAATATCATTTTTTATATGAATCAAATGCATCTTATCCATAAAAAACATATCTTACATAACAAGCATATAAAGGAAAAGGAATCAGTTAACACCTGAAAAGATGATACTACATAAATATTATTAACAAAGCAATATTAGAGGATCATATATGCTATCATAATTATGCATATAGTTCTTGTGTAATTTATTAACAATGATTTAACTATTATAAAGAAGGTTAACATACCCTCGACCACGGAAAATTACAAAGTAAGGGTAAATTTCACAATCTCTTTTTTATCTGAGGATGTTTTTACGTAAGTATCTAATGGGACCCCTTTATCATCAACATCCATGTGTTATTAAAGATTTATTTAAAAAACATTTTTACAATTTACTAGACTATGGGTTGAAGTCATTTATACCATTATTTGACCTTATATGTTTTGAGAAGAATATTTCGGTTATTTTCCAACCAAGGTACTTTGTGACCTTTTCGAAAAAATTAAGGTAAGAATGTTTTTTAACTTATACGGTGGGTGCGGCTATTTTCTGCCATTATAACATCATCAAAGCTTCCCTTAAAAGATTATTTGAATATTTTCAAAATAAATGTATTCTTTTATAATTAGGTGACTCTTAAATGGTTTCAAAAGTGAAAGAGGTATTTCTTTCAAATAGTTTTCAATTCATTTATGTCAATATCCTTTGATGGATTTAAAAGTCGTTTGATGTTTATTTATTGTGATACAAATATTCCATATTGTATTGAAATCTTTTTGATATGTTTGACTATGGATGTTTTATTTTTTAACCATTAATGGTTTATGGTTAAATTATTGAAATATCATATTATAGTTTTAATATGAATGTTTATGTTATGTTTCAATCTATTCATATGAGGAATGTATTGGACATAGTCTATGATGGGTGGAGCCCACTATAGCTCCTCGGTGCATCGGTAGGTCTCATTATACAATTATATGTGGAATTGGCTTGGGCCTTTCCCAATTTGATATATGGTTTTGGTTGTGGCCGAAATCATTTTTAGACGTCTTGGCTGAGGCCTTGACACGATGTTTCAGAATGTCTGGAATTATACATTCCCTCATTATGAAAATAATATTGAAGGATCATTTGGTTATTCTACTAGTATAATAACCATGATAATGTTTTATTATGGAATTATTTACTCACCTCATATTCATTCCATAAGGTGTTCATGTTTATTATTTTTAAAAGCACGTGTTTTTAATTATTCACCATGCCTAATGTTTATGTTATCTTTCGTTGTATTGCTTACCCTTATTCAGAATTTGAGCTCACCCTGTTCTTATGTTTCATCTTCCCAGGATATGAAGAATTTATTTATGTGTATATTTCTAGCATAATCTAGGAGGCTTGGATGTTTCTAATGGAATAAATTAGTGATGTATTTCTTTTGAAGTTGTAATGTTGAACTTATGTATGTATATTGTTTTCAATAATACTATACTGATCAGTCTTTTGGGACATGATTCCTTGTATCAGGCCAATGTTATGTAATAAAGCACCGAATCTGGGTAACTAGGTTCAGGGCATTACACGTATCCCAAAAATTAAATAATCTTGAAAGTGTTTACCAAATTAAATTTCCAAAATACTTTCATACCCTTTAATAATTAATGTAAATTATTTTTTCATTTAAAAAATTATAATTTTCTTCATTAAAATAAATTTTTAACAAACTCTGTGTAATTTAAATATTCCTCAAAGTTTTGTTAAATTTTATGAATATCCAAATGTCAGTCTATTTATATAAAAAAGCATTCTGATATATGGGAAAATAACTCATACATATCACCCTTACTCACAAGAATTAATTTGATGTATCAACACATATAAACCTAACATATCACTAGGTAACTCTCACACTTAATCATTTTTTGTAAAGAATAGTATTAAACATTTATGTTGAAAATAAACCTTCAAAAAATAACCATTCTAAAACTCACTATAAATCCTTCCTTAAATAATTCAAAATTTTGTATCTACTCTCCAATATTCTAGAAAAAATATTATATATGTTTTTCAAATATCACATTTATCCATTGTATATCATCCAGTTAACTATTATATAGCTCAGTGGATTTACCTAAACATTTTATGGATGAACACAATATGATTGTTCCTATTCAGTAAATAACTCTTACATATCCTAGGGAACACTATTATACCTAACAAAAATGTCCATCATAGGGTAACTCAGTGTTAACTTTATATATATTATATGGGTTCTAATACAAATCATTGGGAAATGACTGAAAGTATATTGTTTATCATCTTCGTTACATATTCATATTGATCCCCCTTATACTAATAATTTTCTCTTTTTATGCCCATTCAAATAATGACTCTTACAAATCATGAATTTATTTTTATGTAATATAGAGAATATGTCACATAGATAATTTTTCACAAGATAAGAACTCTTATATTGAGTGTACCCATATATATAAGTTAATTTATCTCAGGGTGATTTAGGTACTTAATCATTTCTTCTGAACTCATTGTAATATATATCTTACGTATCATAAGTGAATTTCAAAAACAATAAAAAAAATCACCTCCTACCAAAGTCCAATATTGATGGACATGATACAAAAATATATAAATTTGCTAGATATACTTTTGGAATATCGAAATTTAGTGAATATACTTTTAGACCATGGTTGTACCACTCCCCCAACATTCTCCAGAATTAGAAATTAATAATCTAGTTCCCCTTATTCTAGTAATCCACACACATAATCGAAATATTATTTTCCCATGGCTAGACAATTTGGATGATATAATAGAATGAAAACTTATTTTTTCTTCATCGGATCACTCATAGCCTATCGATTACCTAAGTTATATAGTATGACTAAAAAACCAATCAACTATAATACTATTATAACACTATAAATAAAAACAATTAAATATTAGTTATCATCCGAAATCATTGCAACAAATCCTATCTTTCTTAGAAATCATTTGAAAAGTGATTAAATAACATTAGTAGTTTATCAAATAATTATAAATAATTTCATGATAATTCTAAAAGATTTTTGAACTCTGAACTCATTAAAACTCAAAAAATTAATCAATGATTTTTTAATCATATTTTATAAAATGTATCCCTATTTAACTATTAAAAAAACACCCACTTTAGCAAAAACCATATTGAAATCCCATCCTGATATTTCTCCAAAAATATTCATACCAACCAAGGCTTATACCAGTCCTTCAAAAACATAAAAAAATATGAAAGAAATTTTAAACACTTTTAATTTCAATAAAAAACTCAATTATGGAAAAATATAATGATCTAGGAAAAAATTCAAAAATCCCTGGATTTTACCAAATCATAAAGGCACAACCATTACAACCATCCCATGATAAATCTTATCTTCCTAAAGAGGAATCCCATACATCTTCTACAAACCAAAACCTCTATTTGACACCAATTTCCCCATTTATTAGAGAGTTAACTATTTCCACTAACCCCATGATTATGTCATTCCTATGGTGGCATTAATAAATTCCTATTTTCCAAAAATCACTCCCATATATTGAAATTACTACTCTACAACAAACCATATAGTTCACCAATTAATACCCAAGGATCACAATGTTAATCTCATCAAAATCAATACACCCACCTATAAATTTATATTGATAAAATGAGGCTCTAACTCAATGTACATGATTATGTGATTCCTATGAAAAATGACATTATATATACACAATTACACAAGTGGATTTCTTCCTAAGGAAAAAAATAAGTAATACCACCAAATAGACATCACATATCTATGATTTTTAGGTTAATAAACTCCATAACTAGACTATTTTTTATCAAATGATACCCCTAATCTGGGTGTTTTTTATTTACGCAGCTTAACCTGGCCTCTCAAAATCTAGTTTTATTCAAAAAAATGGAAATACCCAAAAAGTTGTGACTACTAACACATCAATATCAATATATACATAAAATAACATAAAACAAGAACCACAACATTAGATAATATTTATTGTTATAAATTTTATAGATATTTTCTTATCACTATTCCACAAGCACAACACAATTTGATATCCACCACCTGATGAAGAATTACACTCATAAACCAACTCATTTTCCTCTAATAGGTCAACATACATATACTTGATTCAGAGTTCCATGAATCCAAAAATACACAATAAAGTGTTTCCTAGTACTTCTGAATACCATCCACAATAATCCTGGTATTGATGGATCTGAATCAAGGCCCATAAAATTCTCATTACCATGAACCTCTCACATTAAATCTTATAAAATTACCTACATAGTCCAACATGAAACATAACATTTACCTTTAACCCCACTCACTGTAGATGATTCACCCGCAAAATTCACTATCTATCGCATCGACAGAATCATCCCCAAAGAATTTCATAAGATGGAATTACCACATCACTAAATTTCATGCTCTAAAATTTATAATAATATCTCACATGATTTGATTGTCTTGACATTGAATAATATTCCAGACCACTCATTCAATCACTATCTCACTATAGATATCTCATCTCACACACAAGTCATATTCCAACACATCAATTCCCACATGTCAATCACAAAAAAAAATTTCCCTAGAGAATTCTCTACTATATACAACAGAAACTGTATCATCAATGGTAAACACACTTGTTCCCACTCTTAAATATTGAAAATGTGTTTCACTTCTTTAGTCCATAAAATTACATCCAATAAAACCCAAAATTTGTTTATCACATGATTCTATCGAAAACCCATGTCATAACTACATATATTTGAGGAATAATGGACATGTATACTCCACCATAACTCATAGGTAAGTAAAACACCATGGCGTTTTTTGAGAATATTTTTATATTTATCAATTAATTTTTATTTGTTACTTTGAGTTTATTGAGTTTTGGTTTAAATTAAAAAATTTGGATAGGTTTTACTTTATTCCCATGGTAAGTGAACATTGATTATGGAAAACAATTCGATGACCATTAAAAAGGGATAGTTTCAATTCATTTTTAATGAATAAGTTATATACCCGTGTAGTGAAAGGTTGGATCCAAACCATGTAAAATATGGTGGAAACTATATGTGTAATTTGGTTCACCACAAGATCCTTCTTAATAGAATATATGTTACATGTGGGTAAGTGACCTATAGATTGTCATCAAGCCATTTTTCTTGGTTTCTTCATATATTTCAAAACTATTTATCAAAACCATTTATATTTCCAGATGTGTCTACCAAGGGGTGCATGGTTATCATATGGTTTAGTATACCATGTTTCAAAACCATTAAACTTATATTTGTATTTTAAAAATATAAACTCACTTATATTCCCATTTGACTTTTAATACCCGAATGGGTCTTCTTCCACCTGTAATCACAAAAAACACCTTTCAGGGGTTTTCATGGGGATTTCTCCGCCATCCACATGGATTTGGATCTCATCATTCTTTATTTATACTTTATTTATTATAGGTGTGCCATGTTTTTCCTCTATTCTTTTATTTATATTGTAATTTATCTTCAAATTTCCTTGGCCTATTCTTGTATGATCCCGAAGGTGTCGTTCTTCCATAATGTGTTGTAATTTTTTATGTTGTGGTATATGAATCTGGTATTAGGGTCTTTATCATCATGAATTAAAGGGTTGCAATTCATATACACTCTATTAATGGTATACTTTTCAATTATTTATCCTATAATAAGAATGATAATAGTTATTGATATTTAAAAACATGTTTCAAATTAAGTGATTTTTGTTTTGGAAATATATAATGAGTTTATATATTATTTATAAACTCATGATATGGTTTTTAAGAAAAACATTAGTAAAAAAACTGTTCAATAAAATTAACAAATGTTTCTCTTTAAAATTTGGGTTATTCAATTTTTGTTTTCTTCCTTGATATGTTATCCTATGATTTTAGTCAAGGGTTTTAGGTATTTCTGGATTTGGATTTTATTTTCGTAAAGATTTTGTTGGATCTACCATATGCAATGTTATACATTAATTTTTTTAGGTGTTTTGGAGATAATATTAATTATTAATTAATGAATTCATGACATGTGTTCTCTATGAGTGGTGTTTGATTAATGGTTTGGTTTTCTCTAAATTAAAGAAGTATTCATCGATTCGTAATGTAATTTCAAAATTATCTTCACACGAGATTTACAAATAAAACAAAAGGTCATATTTTTTAACATTAAATTCTGTGTTTAAAATAAAATTCATTTTAGAAATGGATTTTAAAAGTGTATATGATTGCTAGAAAAAATTATAAAGGCCTTGTGGGAATATACATTTAATTTTTTCATAAATATACTTATCCTTATTTGGAATCCCCTATTTTCTTGGGATGTGTTATCTTAAGTGTTGATGGGGTTTATGTCCTCATCATGGATTCCAATAAAACTCTCTGAAGTACTTCGTATAAGAATATGGGATGTAGATTTTCTTATTTCTTTTTAATTGATATATGATTGATGTCCTCACAGATCCCATTGTTGTTATTCATGCGAATCCTAGGGGTCTTGTTGAGGGATTGAGATTCCACCAATATCATGTCACAATTATAATTAATACTTTCCATATTTTGCTAGATTTGATGGCGGATTATCATACGTGAAGCTATGATAGATATTATTATTAGATATAGATTATTAAAGCATCGATTACTCATCATATAGTTTCACCGGACAATGTATAGTATCATGTCCTAGAAAATTTATAATTTTTCAATGATTACATATACTTTAATGATTATTATTTATTATAATTCATTTCCTTTTTTGTTCAAATTATTTATTGTTTCCTCAGTAACATTAATTTTAATGGAACTTGACATGTACAACTACTAGCTTTTTATTCATAATGGTTTTAGTTATCTTATATATATTTACTTATTTTTTAGTTAATTTCATGTTTCTTCATTTGTTGTTTTTATGGTGGGTTTGAAATTGAATATTTTTAAAAGGGGAGTACTTTGAGTTAAATTAAAAATATAATTTTGTCTTTAATTCAGGTTTTATTTTAAAAATTCAGGTTCATGAAATGGTCATCATTTGATCCTTTAAAATAAAAAAACCTTTTTACCATTATTTCAAGATATCATTAATGGATTATTTTAGTAAATGAAATTCTCAAACTCTATGACGTTTTTATTCTAGTTTATAATGATCATAGACTACTTATTAAACAAACCATTAATAGACTCAATTATATATTAAAGGCAATTTTTATTTAATATTATTTCAATGAATGAGTTTGTTTAGAATGGATGGTGACATTGGAGGTCACATAGAGATTTATTTTGTTATTTTCAGTTTTTTAATATATTATTGAAGTATATTCCATTTTCCCAATATATATAGATGTTTTAATTATTCCACATCTATTATTTATTTAATTTTAGTTTTTTGGATATATATTTTGGTTGTATTTATTTATGGAATCTACATAATATTTAATGCAACACTACAAGAAAAATGACATTTAGCGGCGGTTTTTTGGCAGGGGTTTTAAAAACCGTCGTGAAATGCCATAAATTTTTTTATTTTTTTTAAATTTTTTTTGAGGATTAGCGGCGGTTTTTTAAAAAACCTCCGTGAAATAGCGGTGGTTTCGGTAAAACCTCCCCGAAATAGCGGCAGTTTCGGAAAAACCTCCGTGAAATGAAAGGAAAAAATAAAAAAACACGAGAAACCCCCAAATCACTAAAACGACCATAACTTTTGATTCGGGCATCCATTGGAGCACCACGACCAGTCAAATCGAATCTCATGAAGAGATCTAAAGGCACATATAATCAAAACTGTGAGATCGTCTAAGGTGTGGAAGATATTATAGTTATAAATAAGTTGAAAAAAGTTCTCCAACTTCAAACGGCCATAACATTCGCTCCGGGTGTCCATTTGGGCTCTACCACATATCAAGTCGAAGCCAGCGAAGAGATCTACCAACGAATTTTACACAATTGAGCTTTGTTGTGTTTTGCGGCCCCAAAAACCGCTCTGAAGGCCTCCAAAACCCAGTTTTCGTTACCGGCGTCCCGTCAAACATGTCTTCAAACAGACCTAACTTTCGATTCGCGTGTCAGTTCGGACTCCTCCACCTGCCAGATCATAGCTCATTCTATGAGCTTCAGTTTGAATAGTCGCGGTGATCACATGCACTCCTGGATCATATGTCATGGCCTTTGTAGTGGGTATCAGGTTTGTTATGTTTTTCGATGCCTCGTTTCTAGCACCTGTTCCCCGTCATCTTTTTTTTAAATGGTCGTAACATCTGATCTGCTTTCCCATTTAGACTCTTTCACCTTTCAGTTCGATGATTGTTTCAGGATCTTTGATTTGACAGGTCACATATCTAAAATGGACTCTCGGATCATAAGTTATCTCTATTAATGTGAGTCCAATGTTTTAGTCTCTTTATGACCATTTTGACGGGTTTTAACGGTTGCTCCATTTATTACTGTTTATTTGGGTTTCTATAACTTGTTATTTTTATCAATGGTTTTTTGTGGGTTATTATGTTGATTATGTTGAATTATTAAGGGGTTTTCCAGAGATGTCATGAGTTTTCATGCGTTCTCATTCTTTCTAATGCCTCATTCTTCATATGCTTCTCCATCCGTTTTCATGCGTTTTCATGATGTTTCATCCCTTATCACGTCTTTTCATACTTTTTCATGTGTTTCCTTTATTATTTACTATTTACTATCTATCATTTATTATTTATTTATTATTTATTTCTACTTATTATATATTTTTTATTATTTATTATTACTAATAATAAAATAATACTATTATTAATAATATTTGTTACTGGTTATTTATTATTTATTATTTATATTTATTATTTATAATTAGTTTTTGATTTATTATTTATTATTTATTATTTATATTTATTCATTATTTATATTTATTTATTATTTATACTTATTTATTATTTATATTTATTTATTATTTATTATTTATTATTATTTATTATTTATTATTATTTATTATTTATATTTAATATTTATTATTTAATATTTAATATTTAATATTTATTATTTATTATTTACTATTTATTATTTATATTTACCTATTATTTATATTTAGTTATTATTTATTATTTATTATTTACATTTACTTATTATTTATTATTTACATTTAGTTATTATTTATTATTTATATTTATTTATTATTAATTATTTATATTTATTTATTATTTATTATTTATTATTTATTATTTATATTTATATTTATTTATTATTTATATTTATTTATTATTTATTATTTATTATTTATTATTTATTATTTATTATTTATTATTTATTATTTATTAATTAGTATTTATTATTTATTATTTATATTTATTTTTTATTTTTTATTTATTATTCATATTTACTTATTATTTATATTTATTTATTAACGAACATTTATTATTTATTATTTATTATTTATTATTTATTATTTATTATATTTATTTATTTATTATTTATAATTTATAATTATTTATTATTTATTATTTATATTTATTTATTATTTATTATTTATATTTATTTATTATTTATTATTTATTATTTATTATTTATTATTTATTATTTATTATTTATTATTTATTATGTATTATGTATTAATTATTATTTATTATTTATTATTTATTATTTATATCTATTATTTATTTATTATTTATTATTTATTATTTATGAATTATTATTTATTATTTATTATTTATTATTTATTATTTATTTATTATTTATTATTTATATTTATTTATTATTTATTATTAATATTTATTCATTATTCATTATTTATATTTATTAATTAATTATTAATTATTAATTATTTATATTTATTTTTTATTTTTTATTTTTTATTTTTTATTTTTTATTTATTAATTATTATTTATTCTGTATTCTGTTTTATTTATTATTCATTATTTATTACTAATTATTAATTATTTGTATTTAATAATTATTTATAATTATTTATTATTAATAATTTATTATTTATTAATTATTTATTATTTATTATTTATTATTAATTGTTTATTATATATTATATATTATGTATTATATATTATTTATTATTTAGTATTTATTATTTATTTTTAATTATTAATTATTAATTATTTTTATTTATTAATTATTTATATTAATTAATTATTAATTATTTATATTTTTTAATTATTTATTATTTATTATTTATTATTTATTATTTATTATTTATTATTTATTATTTGTTATTTATTATATATTATATATTATATATTTATTATTCATTATTCATTATTCATTATTTATTATTCATTATTGATTATTTATTATTTATTATTTATTATTTATTATTTATTATTTACTATTTATTATTTATTATTTATTATTTATTATTTATTATTTATTCATTATTTATTATTTATTATTTATTATTTATTGTTTATTATTATTGATTATATATATATTATTTATGTATTATTTGTTTTTTCAATTAATATATATAAGTATATTAAATTCTGTTTATTAACCACATGACGAGCTTGCTGGAGTGGTAAAGTCTTCGGAAAATATGCAAGAGGTTAGGGGTTCAAATCTCACCAAACGAAGTATTTCTTTATATTGCATGGGCATGTGCATGGGCATGTGCATGAGCATGTGCAGGCATGGATAAATAAATTAAATTAAATAAATAAAATAAATACGAAATAAATAAAATAAATAAAATAAATAAAATGAATAAAATGAATAAATACATAAATAAATAAATAAATAAATAAAATGAATAAATAAATAAATAAATTTACAAAAAATTAAAAAAAATAAAAAAAATAAAAAAAATAAAAAATAAAAAATAAAAACCCGCCGCTAAAAAACCACCGCGAAACGTTCTGTGACGATTTTAAAAACTGTCACGAATAGTTTCCTGATGCACGATTTCGCGTCAGTTTTTCGAAACTGCCGCCAATCTATTTAGCGGCGATTTAAACTGCCGTGAAACGAAAAAATGCCGCTAAATCATGATTTTGCAGTTGTGCAAATATTTCAGGTTGTGGGTGATCACATTTTATATATAGGTTTATTTACGATATTTTATTATATTATTGTAAAAAATATATCAAATGAGTCCAAATATGTTGTACTAAAACTATTTCACATCCCTATGTGACTAAGAAATCATCTATGGTTGTGATGGGCCGACTCGAGTGCCCAATTCAAGGGTGGACTATACAATTCAAGAAAAAGTGGTAACAAACCCTTAGTTTTTCGGAGGCCTAGGTTCATTGAGGGACCTTTGTTATTTTTCTGTAATCCTAGTATATCAAATAAAGGACTATCGATACTCGAGAGTTAAGATTTTGAAGATTCTAGTTTGGTCTTCCATGCACTTGGCATCATGTTTACATGAGTTATTGGTTTATGAGTCTTGAATTGCGAGTGATCCATTATTTTTTGTTGTGTTATGTTCTATATTGATGGTAATGTGGACTGTATTAACATTTAATTGATCAATTTTAGGAATATTAGTGTTAAAATAGAATTGTAAATAGGGGTACATGGTGAGATCACATGTTCTGGTAAACCTATAAGAGTCAAAGTATATTGTTCAATGTAACACTCGGTGATAGGTATATGATTTGAATATGGAGCACCAAACCATTTGAACTAGTCGAGAATAACAATTTGTTTCATTTATGTTAGTCTCGTCTTTTTAACGATGATTTAATATATTTTGTTTAATTATTGATTAATATTCAGAGGGGTTTTGAAATAAATATCATGTAATGATCATATCACATTAATATAGAAATATTATATTATAAGTGGTTTTAGAAAATATTTCATATGATTTCATTATAGAGGTTTGTTTTGTATAAATAAAATGTTGTTTTTGTGATTGCTAAATGTTTTATAGAAAGGTTATGTTGATAATTTGTGTTTAAAAACAAATTTTAAAACAAATATCTTTGGTTTCAATCTTTATCATAGGTTTCTTAATTAAATTAGTATTTATTATTCGTTTATTATATAAATAAAAGTTTTAATTATAAACATGTGGGGTTTGAATAGGTTTTCTAATAGATATTAATGACTTCAAAATTTTAGGTTATGGTTTTGAAATGGATTAGATGGTGAAATGGTGGCTGATTTAGAATTTTTAATTTATATATCATATTGATTGTAGTATTAATGTGATTTATTAGTTCTTTCATTCTTCTAGTTATATTTCATATGTCATGTAGAATGTGTTTAGTTGAATGTTGTCAATAATATCATTTATTGTGGATTTATAATTGATTGTGATTTAGAATTATTCTTTTTGTGTGATCTCACTTATGTTTTCTCTATGGTGGATTGTATAAAATGTGATTCTTTGATGTTTTCTACATGCCTTATTAATATGGATGGATCTTTTAAGGGTTGGTTCAGTCTATTTTTCTGATGAGATATGTATGGATCACATAAACATTGAAAAAACCTAGGTGTATACACTATGTAACAAGGATACATATTAAACCAAGCATGGATACTTACTAGCTAGGATGTGTGAGACTTTTTTTGTATTACCATGATTAGTGTTTTACGTATATAGACATAGGTTACCCTCTCTTGTCCTCTTGCTTAGGGTTTTAGCACATGCTATTTTCTTCTGTTAGTCTCACGGTTTAAAGATACTACCTTACAATTCTTATAAAGAGGGTGTTGATGTGTTCCCTAATAGTATTTATCGTTTGATTTTTGTAGTGATCCAATGGTTATGTTACCTTTTATTCTTCCTGATATCTTACACACATTAGGATATATATCAAGTGTTTTTTGGGTTCTTGGGTGTTCTATGGTTGGGTATTTTAGATTGAATCCTTCTTGTGTGTGGGGGGGGGGGGGGGTTATGTTATGTTTATTTATTTAAATATGGTTCCATTATTATATCCTATTAATCCAACATTTATTATCGAAAATTATGGCGAGACTTACAATGGGTTTTAGTTTGAAAACATCTCAAATGGTGTGGTCAATTGTGATTACAGTTTGAGGACTATAGATTTTTATTTGAATTTAAAGAGACCTTATGTAACACCATGAGTTATTATGAATTTTTTTTTGAATAAATTAAATTTCATTTATCGATTACAATACATGTAACACCAAATTAAGATATAACTATAGGACATACTGGGTTATCTTTTCTTTCAAATGATACTGAGTTTTAACAGAACCATGATAAATTACTAATATAGTTATTTAAACATGAATTCAATAACATAGTCATTAACATAGTCATATGAATAGTAATAAATAATTTTCAAATATTACAAATAATTTTTTATATTAGAAAAAAAATATTAACAAAAATTACTTAATTTTTCAACAAATTCATTATATATTTTGAAAATACAATCTGAGAAAAAAAACTTATATCATTCTATGAAATATTATATTATTAATTCTATATAGTTTTATAAAATGAATTTAATAAAATAGAACTCATTTTTCAATTCATAATTTCAAAGCTATCTACGGTGGTTTTTTTCTAAAATGTTTCATTTTTTATGAATAATGAATAATTATACATTTTAATTGAAAACTTCTATTTGATTTAATTTATCTATAAAGATAAATTATATTTTAAATTGGTTTCAGATTCATTATTAGTTCAATTATACATCTATTAATTTAATTTATGTAATTTTTGTGAATTTCAAATTGAAATTTCAAATAAATATTTTGTAATATTTCAAAATTTTTCCTTTTAAAAACCCGCTTTCAAAACACGTGTGTAGGAATAATTTTAAATTCATTATTTAAAATAAATTTAATGGAATTTTAAATAATATATTCCATTTTCATAATCTTCATAATTTATAATTTAGAAAAAAAATTATCTCAAATATTCACCAAAATAAATTATGAATGCAGTGAAAATAAATTATCAAGATTATGTTAAAATTGGGTTCACTGGGGATTAAACTAAATATATATGTGTAAAAATAACCAATAAACATGATTAAAAACTATTATATAGAAATATTTTGAATCATTCATATCAATGGTTCTACAATAGTGAAATTGGGACCCTTTTGGCATATGAAAAATGTGTGAACAAATATTTCATTTCAAAAATACAAACTGTGTCCTCTGCCACACTTATAAGAGGCCACCCCACCCCTCTCATTTTCACACATTTAACCCGATTTTTATTGAATAATAATAACCCAAATAACTTCATATCTTACCTCCCCATAACATATTTGTCTTATTTTGATGATAATTCCATCCTAGAAAGTTGTTTAGTGTAATCCTAATGTGAATACACAAAAAAGTGGTGACATTCATCAACAAATGATTTCATTTATTTCTTTATAAAACCGCTTTATTTATTTTAATATAATTATTATATGATAAAATCAGTATCATTAATATATTTATATTTTTTATGAAAATGTAATGACATACAATTAACTCCCCTTATTTCAAATGGGTTATGAAATCATCATCTTTATTTACGGCACAATACCACCTCATGAACTGATGTCATTAATTTTTATGTTTACACACTTAATGGATTGTCATAATGATGTAGTTAATGTTTAAATATAATATATTTTATTTTTAATATTTTATTATGATTCAAAAAATTATATCACACATACCTTCTTGCTTCCCACTTTATGGGATAACAACAACATCAATCATGTAAAATATGGACTACCACCTCACAGACCGATGTGATTATTTTAAAATTTATATGTAATGTATTGAAGATATATTAATAATAATATGTGATATATTTTAATGAAAAATTATTCATGAATTTTTATATATAACATTCTTATCTTTCATTAAATATTCTAAGATAATTAATACATCATTCATGCATACGTACGACCTACCATCTCTAGGAACTATTTATTTCATCTCCTATTTATATATTATATAGATTATTCTAAATACATATACACTGATTATTTATGTTATTTATATAATTTTTATTATTCTTTTTAGGATTAAATTTTGATTAATGTAATAGGACCAAAGATAAAAATCAATAGTAAAAACAAGGAGATCATTACAAAAAAAATGTTACTTTAACATGGAATCATTAATTAACATTTTATATGTGGACATATAAAAATTATAAATGGTGTTATATAAATAAATAATGTTATGTAATATATTTATAATAATATGTTATTTGTTATACTGGATGTTTTAACAAGTGTGACAAATGTCATGACTTAAGGTAAGGTAATTTCTATCGAACTTTTATTTTCTGTGAGGCACAAGGAAAGTTCACCAAAAATTTAATTTATATGGTGTATATAATTAAAAATAATGTATATTGTGATGGTTATATTGAAAAATAATTTGGGCTTACATATCCATATTATTTTCTCCCTTTCATGGGATTTACGGTTCAAAAGTCAACAAGTTGGTAATTGTTTTCTATCTCAATTTTTTTTCGTTGAGGTCTGCATTACGTTATGCACCTACATTATTTCATGAGGTGTATATATAGTCACTTTGAAATGTAATATAACAATTTTATTTTTCCTCATGATATTTTATTTTTCATTTTATATTATTACCCCACGAACCTTCGGAAACAATGTAATTAAAGTGGTAAATATTTTATGTTTCAATATCATCATTTTTTAGGATTATTTTTGATTTTAACTGTAAGGTTGAAATATCTTGATTTTTCAATCATGTATTATAATGAATATTTTTATCCTTAGGATATTATTAACATCATTAAGTAATGGTTCTATTTTCTAATTAATTTTTACATAACATTATTAATTATTTTTTAAAATAATCCAAAATTATTTCAATATTTGGTGAGAATTATGTTTTCATCCAAATACATGTTTTCTAAAAATATTTTCCTAATTGTTATTTAAAAATATATTAATCTAATTTTCAATGAAAATGATTTTTTAAATGTTATATTATGTAAAAATAAATTAAATTATTTTCAATTCAACCTTTGTAATTTTCAATTAAAATTTTAAATGAAAAGTATTTCAGTGATATTCGATTCTTCATTTATAAGATTCATGGATATTTTCAATGAATTATTTTTAAATGTTTTATGTTTTAAATTTTTTTTGAAAAATGGAAAGTATATTATCTTCAATAAATGTTATAAATGATCTTTGAATTTTTTTCCATCTATGATGACATATGTTGGTATCACTTAGGCATTATAGGGGATATGATCCAAAGATACCATTCATATGTATTATCTAAATGGATTATGTTTTGATGGATTTATGTTTATGAAGCCCATTTCTCTTACATGGGTTATTCCAGAGTAAAATTTTTATAAAAAATTATTTTTTTTCATGGTTTATTCTATGATCACATTATTGTGAAACCTTTCACTTTTCTACATGTTATGGTGTGATCAAATTATAATTATACCCATTTCTTTTCATGGGTTATAATACGATAAATATTTATGATATTCTAGAATTCATATATATGATTTCATTATGAGATATCTTCCACACATATCTCTCTTAAATTATTTAGTTAAACATTTATATCACATAAGATACACAGGATTAAAATTGGATGTATACCTGATTCAGTAATATAAAAAAAGGAACCAGAAGTGAACATAGTTTAGTAATATAGGGATGTGGTGAGAAGTGAATCTGATTTAGTAATCTTAGGGATGAAACATGGTGTGAACCCAGTTTAGTAAAAGAATTTTTCTTTTGTGATGATCTTGCAAGTGAGGATTGATTAAAATGGAGATTTTATTCTATTCTTATTATTATTCCACAAATTCAATGTATTATGCTATTATGGAACTTATTATTTGATTCCATTAAGAATAATGTCTTATGAGCTAACAATATTTATTCCATGACACATTATTATGATATTTGATATGTAGAATATGATTTTAAAATGTTATGATTATGTTCTTATAGCCTCATGTTCATGATACACTTATGTATCATCTATTTTACCATTATTTTGAATATGTGCTCACCATTTCTTAGGTTTAATTTCCACATGTTATGAATATATATATTATGTATGAAATTTCTAAGAAGGGTTCTAGTTAATAATAATTTAGTGAGAGATTAAGTAGCTCAATTATGGTCTAGTGTCTATTTTTTCAAGATTCCAAAGGCACAAAACTATTATGGTTCACATGCATATATTTGTGAATTGTAATAAATACTCATCAAAAATTAATGTAATATCAATGTATCAAAATCATGGGTTGTTATAGTTTCTATCAGGGAAAATGTTGAGTTAACCATTGTAAACTACGATGAGAAAACCGTAGTGATATCCATAAGTACATGTCTATATATATGTCTAAGGAAGATTCAAGGAATATGGAAGATTAAATGAATTTAGGTGAAGGATAGAGTGAGTGGTTTTCTTTAAAGACATCCCCATAGAGATAGTACAAGTATATTTGGATCCGAAACATGTTTATCGTGGGGTAAAACCCCCCTAAACACATTATTGAGATAGACTTGATCGATAGATATTGTGTAAAAATATGCCTTTTTATAAACCTGATTCATTACTCATGTGGGTTATTATTTATAAAAACACGAACTCCTTAAACACCATAATTATATATTTAAATAAAAGTTGAATATGATTTAAATTGGAAAAAACAAAGGTTTCATATATTAAAGAAAACATGTTTATTATTTCGACATCCTATATGTGATTTTTATTGATTTTATTATTCCGCACTATGATTATTAATTCTTACCATATTTTTTTATTGAATTCCTAAAACTCAAAAAAATATGTTAATGTATATTATAATGGAAAATTCAGTGATTATGCTCCAAAGATTCTAAATGTTATGGTAGATAGATTAAAGATTCTTTTTTATATGCTTTAATAACTCACTCTATTTATGAATCATATTGGGACTCTAAATGAACCAAATAAGGAACAAAATTCGTTTTATTCATTAATGACGAATCAACCGCATACTTTTAGTGGGTCTTCTGGCTCATTTGTTGATAACAAATGGATCAGTACCACTATAAATATATTTTCCATTATCCATTGTTTAGAACATGAAAAGTAAATTTCAGATTCCTATCATTTGGAAGGTGAAGTAGATCAATTAGGGATTCAAAACTAGAATATTAAGAAAAAGGATGAAATTATATCCATTTATTTGGATGAATTTAGGAACTTATTTATCAATAAGTAACTTCCTCCTATTCATCATATGAATATGGAGAAGTAGTTAATTAATTAATATTAGAAGGATGATGAATCCCTTAATACGTATGAGGAAAATTTTACAAGACCTGTGAGGTACACTTCAGGTATTATCATGAAACCCGAAGGTGAGGTTGATTGAATTTTATAATGTTTAAAAATTGTATAAAATGATAGTTCATAATAATATTCTATAATAGATTTTGATATATTGATTGATGTGCTATAAAGGTGAAAAATTGAGGTTGAATTTATGTATCAATATCATGGTTTTGACAGGAAAAGAAAAATAGAGTCAAAATAAAAATATAAATACCATAAATATGGGAAGTTAATCATTTCTTTATACTCAATGTATGGGATGACATAGGGATTGGTAAATTTTTTATGTCTATTAGAGAAGTTTAAAATTCAATTGATTTCAATGGTGATGAGAAGAAGTTGTCTAGTGATGTGAATGGATATAAAGATATTTATAATTTTACTCCTTCAAATTAGTGTTTAAAGTTTAAGAGTAATTAGAATTATACTAACCAATACCCAAACCTGAGGGTTAATGATGATGATCAATGTTATAAAACTTCGAATATGAGGGAAATGGTAAATCTCGTATGGTCATTATTTTTTATGAGGGTTGTGATTACAACATGGTAAAATTTACACTTAACATCCAATATAAAACTATAAATGTCTTAATTGACTATACATCTACCCGTTCATTCATATCTAAAGAGTTCTATAAGCGTTTCATGATGCATCCCAAACAATTAGATGTGTAATTAGCAGGTAAAACCCCTAATTCCATGATGATATTATATCATGTATATGATTCATCTCCTAATTATGTTGGTGGGAATGTTCATCCTAAAAATAATTTCATTCTCCTCCTCATTGAATCTAATTCCATCTTAGTCATGTATTGGCATTCTATACCTAAATTTGACATCAATTGTTGAGTAAGGGAATTCACATTTTATATTCCAAACAAACTTATGATCAAATATCAATTTGAGGGTAAATATTAAAATTCAAAGGATATCATATAAACTGTATGATAATTAATTATCATTCATAAGGGATTTCAATCTTGGATGAATGGGGAGAAACATGACATTGATGATATTCCTATTTTTCCTGAATTTTATGATTCATTTTCAGAATATTTTATTAGAATTCCACTAAAATTTATAGTTGATTTATCTATAGTACTCATACCTCGTGTACATCAATTTTCAGGACACTCTATAAAAGGACCCCAAATAAGTTAAAATAATTGAATAAGAACCTATAAGAAAACTGGAATAAGGGATTCATTCAGAAAAGAGTGTCACATTGGGGTGAACATGTTATTTTTGTTAAAAATAAACATGGATCAATGAGAATATGCATTGATTATGAGTAGATGATAAAGATCAAAATTATGATCATGTATCATCCTCCATATATTGAAAACTAGTTTGATCAATTCCTTGGAGATCAATACTTTTCCATGATTGACATTCGTTTTGGATATCATCAATTAAGGGTCAAGAAAGAGGATATACCCCAAACAACATGCCATACAAGGTATAGACACTATGAATATATAGTTATTCCTTTATGTCTTATTAATTACAACACAAATCTTCATGTATTTAATGAATAGAGTTTTTAGATATTACCTAGATCAGTTTTTGGTTGTCTTTATAGATATTATCATTAAATATTCAAATGGAAAGGAAGAGAATGAGTAGCACTTCCGAATTGTACTTCAGACAATATGGAAGGATAATATATATATAAAAATTAAAAAGTGTAATTTTTTGGTAGAGGATTTTCAAAATTGGTTCATATAATCTCAAGAGAGGGTATATCAGTAGATTAATCAAATGTGGAAGCTATTGAAGGTTAACCCAAACAAATCAAAATGATTGATATCCATAGTTTTCATTGTTTAGATGGATATCATAGAATGTTTATGGAGAATTTATGATGATTATCTAATCCAATAAATAATTTAAATAAGAAGTGATCCAAGTTCCTCTTGAAAGATTTCTGTGAGGATAATTTCAAGGAACATAAGTGAAGGTCATCCAATTCATGTGTGAATAAATTTCCTTATAGTGGAGAAGTGTTTGTGATAAATAGTTATGAATTATACAATAGATTGGGAGATTTTATTAAGAATACTTACATGCTTACTGATTTTTATTCATGAGAATTGAATATTCTCATTCAAAATAACCAAACTTCTGATTTTGAGTTAGCCATAATTTTTTTCATTTATGATATTTTCAAATTATATTTATAGACAAAATTGGGCTATATATATAGATAATAAAATTTTAAGGTTTTTATTCACACATAAGGAGTTGAACTTGCACTATAGAAGATGGTTAGAGATGATTACTGATTACAGATAATCAATACATTACCACATAATGAAAGAGAACATGGTGTATAATGATTTGAGTCGTAATGATCATGATATCCTATCCTTGATTTTTTATTCACAATGGATGGATCTAGATATATTCAAGGAAGAGGAAGAATATCATCTTTATCAATTTAATGTTTATGCATACATCCAAGTAAAGATTAAATAACTGTAAAAGGAATATGTGGAGGTGTAAGAGAATGTTAGAAATGTTCATTAATAAAACCTTGAACATGAGGGGATGATAAGTTTCAGTAATCATATATGTGATCCTTCCATACTATATTTGAAGAATGAATTTTCAGAGGAAGCTCATAGTTCTATATTCATTATTTATCCTATAAGTACGAATATGCATAGTGATTTTAAATAATTATTCTAAATGGATGGAATGAAGATATATATTGTAGAGATTGTTTCTTGGTGTATTGTATTACAATAAGTTAAGGATGCAAGATAAAAGTTTAAGTAGATTTTGTATTAATTACATATACGAGAATAGAAATGGGAGAACATCAATAATAATTTTTTCTCTAGACTCCCCACAACATCTAAAGGGAATAATTCTATATGGGTTTTAGTTTATTGAATTATAAAATTAGAATGCATCATCACTACCAAGGAAGACATTTTTCTTGACTAGATACTTCATATATATTTTAATGAATATGTAATGATTCATGTAGTAAGAAATTCAATTATATCTAAATAGGATATGGTATTTACCTTAATGTTCTAGAAAAGTCTTCAGCAAGATCATTAAACGATGTTGAGATTCATTAAATCATATCATACACAAATTGATGGTCAGTCTGAAAGAAAATTTAAAACCCTAAAGTATATGATAAGATTTGGTTCACAAAATTTCAAAGTTGGTTTGGACCACCAAAATCTTAATGTTGTGTTTTCTTACAAAAATATATTTCAATCAATCATTGGGATGTCCCATTATGATTACATATATATAAAGAAATGATGATCTCCAATGTGTTGGAATGAAGTTGGTGAAATAATGCTATTGAAACCTGATATAGATAAAGAAATATATGAGAAGGTTAGATCCATTCCATATCACATTAAAAAGAAAAAATTGTAAATAAATCTTATGCTGATAATCCCCATTATGATCAATAATTTGATGTTGATGATACAGTGTTTCTAAGAACCTCTCCATAGAATAATGTTAATATATGGGGGTGAATGGGAAAATATGACCTAGGTATATCAATTACATTTAAATTATTTTTCATATCATGATGGTAGACTATGGCATAGTTATTTTACCAAATCTCTCTCAAGTCGATGCTGTTCTTCACACAACATCGGGTTATGCTTCTTCTATACACAACACTTTGTTTGCTTATATAGTACCAAATACCATTTTTTTAAGATGAAACTTTGGCCCAAAAAGTCCAAATCACATATATTATTAAATATAGAGTTTAATGGAGTCTAAAATATAGATTCATATTTCATTTTTTAGGAAAAGGATGAAGATCAGTAGGGAGATCATTGAACCATGTAATGTCTTGATTTAAACCCATGTTGGCCAGAACACCTGCAACCATATTTTCGTCACAATAATAATGATTGATGATATAGTTCATATCGAGAGGATAACAGGTGTAGTCCATTCAACATGTAGTATTCAGCCATGAAAGATCTATTATGCAATTCCAAATCACTTGAACAGTGGTAGTCGAATCACTTTCAAATCAGAGATTATTCTATTCAAAGAGAATGGAGATGGCAATAACATGTATCAAACTCATATAGTTATTTAAATTCAAATATTATAACTTAGTCATTAATACAGTGAAATTAATTGTAGAAAATAATTTTAAAATATTATACATAATTATTTTTACAAAGGAAACTTATTAAAAAAATACACAATTTTTCAATAAATGATTAAAATTCATTAAAAAATTATTCTATCAAAATTATTCTTTTTATGTATTTATATAAATAGTAAAAAATAAATTTTTATCAAATTCATAAAATTAATTTGAAAAAAGAAACTTCATTTTCAAAATTATAATTTCAAAATCATTTTAGGGTGAATTTTTCTAGATTTTTCTGAAATGTTTCATTCTTTGATGAATAGTAAAATACATAGAATTTTAATTGAAAATTTCCTTTTTTGTTTACTTTCTTTATAAATTAAAATTATATTATAAATTGGATTAAAAATATAATTTTTTCGATTCTGCATATATTAATTCAATGTATTTCATTTGAATTAATTTCACATTATTATTAGATAAAAAATTTATAAACATTCCAACTTATTCTTTGTAAAAACCCACATTATCATCTTTTCCATAAGGTTAATTTTAAAAATATTACTTCAACATATTTGAAATCAATTTGGAATAATGGATTCCATATTAATAATTAATATAATTTAAAATTTTTAATATGTTTAACTTAATTTTTTTATAAAATGAATAGTTGATGTAGTAAAAATAAATTATAGTAGTTAAGATAAAAATGTGTTTACTGGGGGTTAAAATTAAAAAAATCATGTAAAAATAACCCTGAACAATTGTATAATCACTATTGTAAGTATATATTTAAAAAATTCAGAAAATAGAGGATCTATAATGGTGTAATATGGATACTTATGGCTTATTAAAAAACATGATAGCACTTATTTATTTTCAAAAATACTAATGGTAGTCTCTCCCGTACTTAAAAAAGGCCACCCCAACTCCTCTCTTCCTTACACCTTCACACCTATTTGTTTATGAACAATCTTGGGTACCGTGGTAACCCAATTACTAAGTGGGACATGACATATCTTGAAGGTCCTTCCAAATCCCAATGGGTCGGTGATTAGTATCATGCATCGTACAACATGCTAGTGGGAACAAATTTTCCAGAAAACATAGTAGATGTAAAAGAAACAATACAATATGCATAACAAGGATGCTCTAATGAGGCTAATGTTCCAGAAATCAACAAGGTATAAAAACCCAATGTACTACAACCTAATTGCTAAAAATAGGGAATATAGCCCCAATCTCCCTAAGGACACAAATCACCAAGTCCAAAGCTCAACAGTTGGATCCACCTCCATGATATCCTTTCCCTTTTCTTAATCATTGAAGGAGAAAGTCTAAAAACTCCCAAAGGAAAAAGTAGGGTATGAACCTAGGCCTAGTATAGTACTCCCAATGATTCAATTACATATTTTAAGTAGATATTATTCAATAAAAAGATTTAAATTATCAAAATAAATAGGTTTGAAAATTCGAAAGAATATTTAAACAAAACAACCTATACATTTTCAAAATTGTGGAAAATACTTTTTAAGAACATGATTTACTTTACCAGAGATAGAATATTTCTAAAATAATTGATCATATAAAAATGTTACATAAAATAGTTTATGTAAATCCATCATAGGAATATAATGTAGTTTTACAACATTATCATGCACTTATATATCATATATAAATAAACATGCAGAAAACATGGTCATCTTCCAGGTAGGCATAATAATATTAACCAGCTATAGGATTCCACACTCTCTATGTGATCTTTGAAAAATTATAATACTCACATTCCCTTAACACTGTGCAAAGGAAACTCGTAACCATTCGATTAGGGATGTGACATGCCGCAGGTATGTTTTAGAATGTTCTAATACTGTAGAGTGTACCCAAATAACTCACCAACTACCTAAGGATTGTATGTTCCCTTATATGATGGGAAACATATTTTAACACTACATAAAATAAAATAAAATCCCATTCTTACATTTCAAAAATTCAAATTTATTTAAATTTTAATCCAAAACAGGTTTTTATTAAAACATACCCTTTTCACAAGATAAAAACACTAGGTTTATATGAAATAATTTTAATCCATTTTAACAAGTTTTAGATCCATTAAAAACCTATTACATCATTTTCATTATTCAATTCCCACAATTAAATTCAAAATTTTAATTGTAATCATTTCCACCAAATCCCCAATTTAAATTCCACAATTTAAATTAGTTGACTTCCATAAAATCTCTCCAATTCAAGGGAGTTTGGTGTTTTCCAAATTTATGTTCCAAAACCATTATAAATATCTAGATAGCATGGATTTGGGTTTCTATGAATGTAATTAAATGAAATTCTGAGACAGTTAATTTAAATCAATAATTCAAATAAATCAAGCTATTTATGAATAATTAATTTGGGAATTCGGGAGGGAACCACCTACCTATTTCCCAAATACTGACACTCTCAATGACACCCGTCAACTAGATAAAAGGTTTATAAGATCCTTAAACTCAATATAGAAGTGATATTTGACATCACAGGGCATATATCCATCAATTATCTGATGATCCATTGAAATCCCACCAAAAGAGAAAGTGAGATAGTTGAAGAATGATGAAGAAAACCTACCAGAATATGACCTTCCATTCAATGATAATTATATTCCAAAATAAAGTATCTAGAAGGGTTTTAAGGATCCAAAAAATAAATGGGGTTGGATTTTGATTGAAGGAAGATAAATTGGAGAGGTTTGAATGAAAAATAACAAAGTGCACTACTTTCATTTATAGGATACTATTTGGGGATTAGATTCTATGTAATCCCTTATAAGTCATGGAATCCTTAAGTAATGTAGTTGTGGGAAGAGAACATGTTTCCAACCACTAAAGGATGATGCAAGAGTCAAGGGAGTGACCTGTCACTTTTTCATTATGTTTAATCATGGATCATGACTTAAAAACACTCACAACATGAATTCCACTTTCAGAACTTTTACCCTATGACAACAAACACATCATGTATGCCCGATTCAGAACATGTAATTACCTGGAATCCTACATTAAATGTCCAAATGAAAGTGAGAATCCAAGAAAACAATAACATCACCATTTAAAGAATCATATCAACTCAAACTCAACCCTAATCTATTAATGAAAAGGGAAAACCTATGACAATGTTAAAGATAAACTTGTCTATTTGGTATTGGGATGTTATAACCACTCCTCAATAATAAAATTCTATCCCAAAAAATCTTATGAAGATGCTTCCATGACAAAGATATGAGTAAACTTCTCTATCAGAACTACCTCATGTTCCCATGTCTCATGACTATCAGAACCATGATGACATAACACATTAACTAATGGTATTGTCCTCCAAGTAAGTACCTTGGTCTTAGAATAAACTATCATGACTTGTCACTCAGTCACAGAAAAATAGGTTTCAATCAATATATCACTCCATCTCAAGACATGAGATGGATTAGAGAGACACATTCTCATCTACAATACATGGAACATGTTATGTATCAACTTTATATTTGTTGGAAGTGATAGAAGGTAAGAAAATATATCCACCTTCTCAATAACCTCATCCGGTCCCACAAAATATAGAGCAAGCTTCCCATGCCTCCCAAGACATCAATGACCCAATCAAGGTGAAATGTTCAAGAACACCAGTTCACCAGTTTAAATTTCCAATGGTCATTGAAAAAAAATCATCATAAGACTTATATCAGATATATACTATCAACAACATCTTATGAATCATATGAATCTTTATTGTCATCACTTTCACCAATCATGGTCCAACCGAGGAACGTTCACCAAACTTTGACCAACACAACATTGATTTACAAGGCCAACAATATTAGGCCTCAAAAGGATCCATTGTCATCATGGACTGGTAACTATTATTATAAAGAAAATCAACCACCTCGATGTGATCATACTAGGCCCAAAAAATAACAATAACACAAGAAGAAATCATATCGTCATGAATATGTATAGGTATCTCTTTATAGACATCTGACTGCAGATGGTAGGCAATACTCAAACGAACGAGACATCCCAGTGCATCCTGAAGGCCTCTCTAAAATAGGTAAATAAACATAGGATTTATATTAGTGACTATAGGATATATAAATCCATGAAAACCATAAATCTTTTTCACATTGATATTTCATAACTCCACAACCTAGACTGTATCTCAAATGGGCGTAATGTGGGGTTACTAGGTTATCCTATTGATCACAACCCATATCACATTCTACATTCTATGGGTATGAGGAACCCCAAACACAAAGATCATATAGATTTTATCCTTCTTTTTACTAGGGGTAGGAAGTGGTTAATGAAAGGACAATGGTTTTTGGGGATCAATTTTAATATATTGGCATATATAGAAATGCGAAACAATATCACCAATGCCATGTCTCATCCCCATCCACCAAAACTTCTGTCACATATCTTAAAACATGTTTTTGGTTTATATGTTCTCATCCCACTGGGAATTATGAAAATCACCCCTTACATCCTTTTTTCTTCTAATTTCACTAAAAAGAGAATATTATAACATAAAACTACATCTTTTCAGAATGACCACAGGGGTACGGTCTCACCAGAAAAAAGAGAGTCTCCAATTCTACAGAATTCATACTCAACCACATGATCATGAAGAAAAATCTTGGAAAGAGTTGTTGATAACTTAATGCAGGCTAATGAAACTTCATCCCCTTTATCTTGAAATTCAATATGAATCTATGCATAGATATCCATAAAATTTCATTCTTTTAATGATTTCTTCACTACCTGGGTTAGATGTTTCTTTCTTAACACATCTTCCATAAAATTCCCTTTCCTTGTGGAATAGATTATTTTAAATTAAAAATATTACAGTTACTCCACCCAATGCCTCTGGTAAATATTGAAATCCTTTTGACCGAAAATATAACTAACACTTTTGTTGTTTGTAAACATGGAAAACCTTTCGTTCTATAGGTAATTCCACCAACTCTTAAGCACGTACCACAAAAATGCATGTTAATGATCGTGAGTAGGATAATGTTTCTCGTGTGGCCTAAGTTGGTGAGATCCATAGGCTATAACATCATTACTATTTATAATAACTTAGCCAAATCCTGAACCTAATTCATCACAAATACTAGAAAAAAGGTATATGTATAATCATGGAAAATCATGTTCATCATGGCTATGAAAACTAGAATAGAATTTTTCCTAATAAATGGAACAATAAGGTACTCATAATGGCCATACCTGCTCAGAAAGACATTTTTACAAATGTCAAATTCTTTTATCATTAACTAAGGTTAACCAGATCAAATCATGAGCTTTTAAAACCACTTCACCCATTTTAACTGATCCAAGGAATAATCAATCGATGGAAATTGATATTTTCTCTTTACCGTAACATGATTGATATTTTTTTAATCAACACATAAATGAAGGAAACCATAAAAAATCATGGCAATGAGAACTATTGCTATCCAAGTTGACCCCCTAGGGTGTATAAATCATTTTTCAAGAAGGTAATTCAATTAGAACTTTATCTATTTCAGTTAAACTAGTTCTATTTGTTGAGAGGTAAATGAAACTAGTTGAGTTCCATGCTTTAAAAAATGGAAAAATTAACCTCCCTCACTTGGGGAAAACTATAGAAATCCAAAGGAATGGGTCAATAAACTCAATAAATACTAGTGGGAGACCAAAACTCATTGAATCCCACTCAATATCAAAAGAAAACAATGATATCACTATAACTAATTATGGATAAGAATGTCCATCACTACTTGACCATGGGTCCAATCTCCTTGAAATAGAAGATTCACACCACTTGGTATTTTAAGATAGACCCATCAAAAGTAGAAATCAATTTGGTCTTTATTTTAAATGATCTAATCCATCCAGAATTTGACATCCATTGATTTTATGTAGGGAACTAGAGAAATCCATGCAAGCTCGACATTTGTAGAAAGATTACATAAGAGAGACTACAAACACATTTCTCTATCTTCATACCAAGGGGTGTAATTATAGCCATTGAACATGATAAAGGATCTATTAAATGATTAAGCAGGTTGATGACACGGGGTGAAATAAATGAATGAGATATGCTAGTATCAAATAGATCAATCACTAATGATGATGCAATAGTAATGGTAACTCTCAAAATCCTTAGACCCATGTGTACCACCACTAGATACTCTTCCACCATGTGAAGAAGCTTCATTTCAGATGCTTATGGTTGGATCCCTTATAATAAAGAAGCATATATTTCCCATTGATTTTTGGAGGAGCTGGGAATCCAATCCCCCTATGCAGAGTAGTGAAGTGATGGTATAGTATTTGTAAGTGTCCTAAACATCTGCAGTAGCTACAGTTCTTGGGTTCCTTAGTACAAACCCAATTAGAACTTCATAGTATTCCATAATTGTAGAAAACCAATTAAAATCCTCCTTTTGTGTAACACCCCAAGCTTCCACAGTACGTTTCCCTTCGAATAATGCAATAGTGTGTGTTGCACGCAACCTCAAGCTCTAACACACACCACAACTAATTAAACTAGCCGTTGTGAATAGTAATACCTACTTTTTGAAATTTTATAAATTTTATTTATCAAAACGGACTTCATTTTTGGATTCGGAATATCAATATTAGCCTATGTTGAATTTTTGGTATTTTTCTGAGAACTTTTAATTTTATATGAATAGTGAAAAATACTTAAAAACAACTTTTTTTAATCAAAATAATTTATAGTGATAAATTATACTATTTAGTGGTTTAAAGCATAATTAGAATATGTTTTTACCATTTTATCCAATGGTGGTCATTAGAATTAATTTAACATTGAAATTGGACATAAACAATTGCCAATCATTTGATATAAATTGTTTCTTAAAAACACTCTATTTGTTGTGAAAGTGAGAATTAATTATAAAATTAATTAATTAAACTTATATGTTTGTAATTTTGTAAAATAGGCATCATTTTTGAATTCAGAATATCAATTATAGCTTAGGGTGAAATTTTGGCATTGTTCTGAAAAACTTCAATTTTTGATGAATAGTGAAACCACTAAGTGGTAGTTAAATAACTGATTTTTCGTTTAAATGAAATATTACCACTTCTTTGATTTGATTTTCAAAAATCCGACATACATGGTTTTCATTAAGAAGTAAAATGTGGTTCAATGAGATTAAAATAATTTTTGGTGAATAGTAACTTTAATGTTCTAAATCGCGATTAGAGGTAATTAGTGTAGTTTAAGGTAAAAATAATGTCTTAATAATATGAGATGAGCATGAAACATGTCCTACCATCATTGGATGTGCCATGGCCGACCAAGAAAATCCATGGGTCAACTTGGGGACCCCATGGATCCACTTTAGTTAGAAAATGACATAAATACCTTTTATTTAAGGTTACAGTAAAAAATGACACAAACATGAAATGTTTTACTAAAACAATTTTTACATGGGGTTATACAAGTCATAGTTTTTACTATAAATATTCATTGGAAAGATAAAAATATTTCCTACATCATAGGATTTGTTTTTAATTTTTAGACATTAAATAAATTAAATTATTTATGACATCATTATGATGCAGTGATGACCTCATTATTTAACGATTTTAATAAAATGAAAATATAATGTACAATCCAAGGCTTAAACTTTTCCAAATACTATTTGATGGGTAGATTTCGAACCCTTATCACCTTAGCCACAAATTATATAAGTGTGGGACCTTTAGAATCAGAAAATCATTGTATAATAATGCAACATTTCAATCTTTCCAAAAGAGCCCCTCCTCTCCTCTTATAAAAGGTCCCCACCTCTACCACCTTATTCACACTTTCAAGCCTTTTGGTTCGGCCAACCTCTGCCCAACTACTCTCCCAAATTCTCTCCCTTCATCCTAGAAGCTTTACTTTAGTCAGAAAGCCATCCTAGGGAGTCATTTTGATCAAATCAAAAGGAAGAACCCGAAGAAGAGGTAACGTTTTCATCACCCTCTTTCAAGTTTCTTTCTTCTTCCACTCCCTCTTTGTTTATTATTTCAATTATAAAATTATAACTCCAGTATCTTCTATATACTGTGATATTATTATAAATATGGAACAACCATATTTAGTATTCTACCCATCATTTGAATGACATGTCACCATACGTGCGTACGTATGGCTTACCGTCTCCACGTCGTGGTGTAATTGTTATTCAATATATTATTATTTAGATGGGTATATTAATGATATGTAATTCATGTAAATAATAAATATAACATGATAATGATTCTTTATATATGATATACTATCCAATTATATATTATTTTAATATCAAAATAATGATATTGTCGCTCGTGCGTACGTACGGACTACCGTCTCCACGAACGTGATGAGATTCATTCTCCGTCGTATCCATTCAAGTATAATTATCATTTGATGATCTAAAAATAATGTTTAAGGACATGATATCATTCTGGATATGAATAAGATACAACCTATCCATGAAAACACGACTTACGAAAACGAGTAAGTTAACACACGAAACAACGATAAATCTAAGATATTGTTAACAAAGCAATGTTAAAAGATCATATATGATATCATATGAATGTATACGATTCTTGTATAATTTAATAACAATTATTTCACCACTATACAGGAGGTTAACCTACCCTAACCAAGGAAAAGTACAAGGTAAGGGTTTACTTCACAACCTCTTCATTATCCAAGGTTGTTTATACATAATTATCTACTGGGACCTCGTTATCATCCACATCCATGTTTCTTAAAAATGTCTTTCAAAACATTTTTACTATTAAATGGAAAATTGGTTAATGTCATTTATACCCTTATACATTTTTGAAATGAATCTTACCGTTTTTTTCCAAACAATGTAAATTTTGACCTTTTTGACAAATTTAAGGTATGAATGTTTTTTTAACTTATATGGCGGGTGCAGATATTTTCCGCCATTATAACTTCGTAGAAGCTTCCCTTACAAACTTATAAGAATATTTTCGAAGTAAATGTATTATTTTATATTTATGGGACTTTTAAATGATTTCAAAAAAGAGAGATATTTCTCTCAAATATCTTTTATTTCATCCATGTCCACATCCTTTGATGGGTTTTAAGTTTAATTCAAATTGATTTATGATACAAAACTTCCATTAAACATTTTGTGAAATATTTGACTGTGGATGTATTATTTTTATACCATCCATAGTTTATGGAGAAATTGTTGACATTTCGTATGCTAGTTTTAATACGAATATTTATGTTATGATTAAACCTATTCATATGAGGAATGTATTGGACTTAATAAGTGACGGGTGGAGCCCGCTATAGCTCCTCGATGCATCGGTAGGTCTCATGAGACAAATAGACATGGAATTGGCCGAGGACCTTTCCCAATTTGATTTATGGTTTTGGCCGAGGCCTTAATCATTTTAGACGTCTTGGTCGAGGCCTTGACAAAATGTTTCAGAATGTCTGGAATTATAAATTCCCTCATTATGAAAGTGGTTATTGATATTTAATGTGATTATTCTTCTAGTAGAATATCAATGTGAGTAAGTAATGGCATTATTTTATTTTACTTTTTCAATATTATGCTGAAGTTGAAGTTCAATAAGGCTTTTCTTTTAGTTATACATTGCCTTAAATGCTTATGTTTTCTTATGAAAGTTTCCGCTATATTGTTATCCTTACGGAGCATTTGATCTCACCCCTTTCAATGTTTTATTTTTCCCCAGGATGTGAAGAGGTGTATTATGACTGACTTGCAAGAATAGTCAGTGAGGATATGAGTGTGGACTAGGGAGACCATGTTATTGTAGTTTTCATTTTTATGATGTAATGTAAGATTTATGAATGTATCTAGTGTTTCCAAGGCTACTAAACTAATCGGTCTTTCAAGACTTGATCTTTTGTGATCATGCCAATGTTACGAAGTAATGCACCGACTCTAGGTAGCTGGGGTCGGGGCATTACAATTGGTATCAGAGGAAGTTTAGTACAAACCTTGGAAGCTAGATTTAGACAAACTCTGATTAGAGCACATAGACCTAAGATAAACTTTGAGGATTAGTATAGAAGAACTTCCTAAAAATTTTGGTATTGTAGAGATTTTGTGAGTTTTTCAAGCAATACATCCCTGTCTTGATACGAGCAGGTAGAGGCGGCTCTGGCACAGATGTAACTAGGGGTAAAACCCAAAAACACAGCTTTGAGCTAGACTCGAACGGGAACTGGTGCATGACAACGGGCCTTGCTGCACTCTTGGTTACGACACTCCCGTGGGATATGCTTAGGATAATTCCCATTTTCATTACAAACCACTATGAAGGGTTACGAGTATATACTTCCTCAAAGAAAACATTTTTATAATTATGGATTATATCCATAATTAGTTCAATTTATGTTAAGTGGTTTACACGTATGGAATTATGTATTTTGATTCATAAACTAATCCAGTTTATGCCATTATTTAGAAATGGTGCCTAGTGGAAGGAATGGAAACCGTATCAATACACGCACTCCGTGTTGGGATTTCCCTCCTTCTCAAGATAATTATGGTGGAGCTAGTTATACAACTGGTGCTGATCAGCTTCTCACCGTACTGGGACAACTCACGCAGGTTATGAATAATAACCTTACTCGTATGGAGCACCCTAATCCGCAACGTGGAGGATCAATGCTAGACCGTTTCATGAGGCAACAACCACCAACCTTCAATGGGATTACAAATCCTATAGTAGCTGAGCAATGGATAAATTCCTTAGAGAAAATATTCTATGCCTTGGGGAGTAGTGAAAGGGAGAAAGTTGTCATGGTAGTTTACCGCCTCACTGGAGATGCCGATCAATGGTGGTCACTAATTCAAAACAAAAAGGAAGATGATGAATTAACAAACATGGAATGGCAGGAGTTCAAAGGGCTGTTATTAGAAAAATACTTTCCTCGAGACCATCGAGCGGATATGGAAAGGCAATTTCTGAGTCTAAGGCAGAAGGAGGATGAGAATGTCGCAAAGTATGAGGATAACTTTACAAGGTTAGAGAGGTATGCTGCAGATTACATACGTAACCCAAGAAGTAAGAATGACCGTTTCTTTGATGGGTTAAAACCATTTCTCCATCGAGCTTTAGTATCACAAACCTTCTCTTCATACGAAGGTATTGTCTCATGCGCTATCAATACGGAAAAGGAATTCTCTAAGTCTTATGACTTTAAATCAAAGCAAGATAAGAAGAGATCCGCTGAAAACACTGGGAAAGGAAATAAGGAAACAGGGAAGAAGGGTAGAAATGAATTTCCACCCTGTGATAATTGTGGTAGGAAGCACCCTGGTGCCTGTCTAAAAGGAAAAGGAGTATGTTACAAGTGTGGTGAAATAGGCCACCAAGCTCATGAATGCAAGGGAAAGAAAGCAGCTGTCAACGTGGAATGTTATAATTGTAGATAGAATGGACATTATGCAAATGAATGTCCTAAGCGTCAGGGGAACTTACCTCAGAAGAGGCCAAGGGATCAAGGCTAGGCTTATGCTATCACTACTGCTGAGGTGGAAGCTCCGAAAGACATGGTGGCAGGTAATTTAATGGTTTCCTCAAGTTTAGAAAATGAATTATTTGATTCTGGATCATCGCATTGTTTCATATCTTCCCAGTTTGCTATGAAAATTATATATTTCCAATTTTATTTAACAAGGGAGTTGTCGGTCAAAACCCCTAAGGGAAGTATTGTTGCAACAAAGTTTTGTCGATTAGTTCCCATTAGAGCACCTAAATGTTCTTTACGTGCTGATCTCATCTTCATACCCATGATTGAATTTGATATAATCCTCGGTATGGATTGGCTTTCGGACCATGATGCAAACATTTATTGTAAGAGGAAAGAGGTTACGATTCTTGATGACGATGATAAGGAACACCTTATCTTTAGAGCAGAATCGTCGCCACATAATTCTTATCTAGATCCACCCCCAGTAGCTCAACTAAATTCAATTATTGGGGAGGAAGAGAAGGAAATTACTGAGGGTGAGGAAAGGAATATTCAAATAGAGGATGTACCTCTTGTGAGAGAATATGTTGATGTGTTTCCGGAAGATTTACCTGGACATCCTCTGGAATGAGAAGTTGAGTTTTCTATTGATTTAATTCCTGGATCAAGGCCCATATCGAAGACCCCTTATAGAATGGCCAATGTGGAATTAGTTGAACTAAAGAAACAACAAGAGGAATTGAGTAATAAGGGATTTATTCTCCCTAGTGTTTCTCCTTGGGGAGCCCCTGTTTTTTTTTGTTAAGAAAAAAGATGGATCTATGAGGTTGTGCATTGACTATAGGGAGATCAATGTTATAACAATAAAGAACAAGTATCCCCTACCTCACATTGATGATTTGTTTGACCAACTGCATGGAACTCAATACTTTTCAAAGATTGACCTTCGGTCTGGATACCATCAGTTGTGTGTGAAGAAGGAAGACGTTCCAAAGACAGCATTTCGAACAAGGTACGGGCATTACGAGTTTACAGTAATGCCTTTTGGATTGACTAATGCACCCTCTGTTTTCATTGATCTAATGAATAGAGTTTTCAAGGAATATCTTGATGACTTTGTAGTGGTATTTATTGATGATATCTTGGTATACTCCAAAAGCCACGAAGATCATGAAAATCACTTACGCATTATCCTGAAGACTCTTAGAAGACATGAATTATATGGGAAATTTAGCAAGTGTGAATTCTGGCTTCATGAGATTTCTTTTCTTGCCCATATTGTCTCTAAGGATGGAATTTCCGTTGATCCTTCTAAAACCAAGGAAATCCAAGAATGTCCAGCACCGACAAGTATAACTGAGGTACGAAGTTTTATTGGTTTAGCAGGTTATTATCGACGTTTCGTCCAGAATTTTGCCAGATTGGCTAACCCATTGACAAAACTCCCACGTAAAGGGATTAAATTTGTCTGGACAAAAGAGTTTGAAGAATGTTTTGAAGAACTAAAGTTAAGATTAGTCAATGCCCCTGTATTGACTCTACCATCGGGGAATGATGGGTTTGTTATTTATAGTGATGCATCGAAGAAAGGACTTGGTTGTGTCCTTATGCAGAATGATAAGGTCATTGCCTATGCATCACGACAGCTAAAAATTCATGAGCAAAACTATCCTACTCATGATCTTGAGTTAGCAGCTATGATCTTTGCTTTAAAGATATAGAGACATTACCTCTATGGTGAACAATGTGAGATTTATACTGATCACAACAGTTTGAAGTATATTTTCACACAAAAAGAACTCAACATGAGGCAAAGGCGATGGCTTGAACTACTCATGAATTATGATTGCACGATACATTACCACCCGGGGAAGGCAAACAAGGTGGCAGATGCTTTGAGCAGAAAAGGCCATGGATTTTTGAATGTGATGAATATTGAAAGGGATCCAATTTTCTTGGATCTAGTGAAGATGGACATGGGAATAACTAGGGAAGGTGAAACATCAATGCTTTTTCAAATGGTTGCCAAACCATCATTAGTAGAAAGGATTAAGAGTTCTCAGACCAATGATGAAGAATTTCAGAAGAAGATTAAAGATCTGAATGATGTAAGATTGAGGGACTTTGTGTATAAGGATGGAATTTTGAAATTCGGGAAGAGACTTTGTGTTCCCGATATACCTGATCTAAAAAGGGAATTGATGGATGATTCTCATAGTTCCAACTTCTCTATACACCCTGGGAGCACCAAAATGTATAGAGATTTGAAGGAACATTTTTGGTGGGACAATATGAAGAGGGAGATTGCTGATTTTGTGTCGAGGTGTATGGTTTGTCAACAAGTGAAAGCTGGAAGGCAACATCCTGGTGGAGTATTGCAACCTCTTCCCATACCTGAGTGGAAATGGGATAATATTACGATGGAATTTTTCATGGGACTACCAAAGAATCCTCGAAGGAATGATGCAATATGGTTCATTGTTGATCGACATACTAAGTCAGCACATTTTCTGGCTATACGGGAGGATCTACCACTTGAACTTCTAGCAAGACTATATATTAATGAAGTTGTAAGACTTCATTGAGTACCCCTATCGATTGTTTCTGATCGTGATCCTCGTTTTACTTCAAGATTCTGGAAAAGTCTTCAAAAGGCCTTGGATACTGAACTTCGTTTGAGCACTGCTTATCACCCTCAAACAGATGGACAATCAGAACGGACTATTCAAACCTTAGAAGACATGTTGAGATCATGCTCTCTTGACTTTCAGGGTATGTGGGATCAATATTTACCACTGGTAGAATTTTCCTATAACAATAGCTTCCATTCAAGCATTCAGATGGCACCTTATGAAGCGTTATACGGAAAGAGATGTCGTACACCAACCTGTTGGGATGACGTTGGTGAAAGAAAACTTGTGGGACCAGAACTGGTGGAAGAAACAATGGAAAGGGTGAAGGTAATCCAAAACCACATCAAAGCAGCTCAAAGTAGGCAGAAGAGCTATGCCGATAGCAGAAGAAAGGTTTTGGAATTTCAGGTGGGAGATCATTTTTTCCTAAAGGTATCTCCATGGAAGGGAGTTATACGTTTTGGTAAGAAGGGTAAGTTGAGTCCCAGGTACATCGGACCTTTCGAAATTCTAGATCGTATTGGGGCTGTAGCTTATCGTTTGGCGATGCCACCAAATCTCTCCAAAGTTCACGATGTTTTCCACATATCGCTATTGAGAAAATACATGCCCGACCCAACACATGTACTTACCTATGAGGAATTAGAACTGGAACCCGATCTATCTTATTGCGAAGAGCCCATCAGGATTCTTGATGTGAGGGAGCAGGTGCTGAGAAACTGGACGACTCGTCTGGTAAAGGTTTTGTGGAGAAATCATAAAATGGAAGAGGCAACGTGGGAACCTGAGGAACTTATGATGAAGAACCACCCGAGTCTTTTTATGTAGTAATACCCTAGAAATTGCGAGGACGCAATTATTTAAAGGAGGGGAGAATATAACACCCCAAGCTTCCATAGTACGTTTCCCTTCGAATAATGCAATAGTGTGTGTTGTACGCAACCTCGAGCTCTAACACACACCACAACTAATTAAACTAGCCTTTGTGAATAGTAATACCTACTTTTTTAAATTTTATAAATTTTATTTATCAAAATGGACTTCATTTTTGGATTCGGAATATCAATATTATCCTATGTTGAATTTTTGGTAATTTTCTGAGAACTTCTAATTTTATATGAATAGTGAAAAATACTTAAAAACAACTTTTTTTTAATCAAAATAATTTATAGTGATAAATTATACTATTTAGTGGTTTAAAGTATAATTAGAATATGTTTTTACCATTTTATCCAATGGTGGTCATTATAATTAATTTAACATTGAAATTGGACATAAACAATTTCCAATCTTTTGATATAAATTGTTTCTTAAAAACACGCTATTTGTTGTGACAGCGGGAATTAATTATAAAATTAATTAATGAAACTTATATGTTTGTAATTTTTTAAAATAGGCATCATTTTTGAATTCGGAATATCAATTATAGCTTAGGGTGAAATTTTGGCATTGTTCTGAAAAACATCAATTTTTGATGAATAGTGAAACCACTAAGTGGTAGTTAAATAACTGATTTTTCGTTTAAATGAAATATTACCACATATGTGATTTGATTTTAATAATCCGACATACATGGTTGTCATTAAGAAGTAAAATGTGGTTCAAGGAGATTAAAATAATTTTTGGTGAATAGTAACTTTTAAGTTCTTAATCGCGATTAGAGGTAATTAGTGTAGTTTAAGGTAAAAATAATGTTTTAATAATATGAGATGAGCTTGACACATGTCCTACCCTCATTTTATGTGCCATGGACGACCACGACAATCCATGGGTCAACTTGGGGACCCCATGGAGCCACTTTAGTTAGAAAATGACATAAATACCTTTTATTTAAGGTTAAAGTAAAAAATGACACAAACATGAAATGTTTTACTAAAACAATTTTTACATGGGGTTATACAAGTCATATGTTTGACTATAAATAGTCATTGGAAATCTAAAAATATTTCCTACATCATAGTATTTTTTTATAATTTTTAGACATCAAATAAATTAAATTATTTATGACATCATTATGATGCAGTGATGACCGCATTATTTAACGATTTTAATAAAATGAAAAGATAATGTACAATCCAAGGCATACACTTGACCAAAGACTATTGGATGGGTATATTTCGAACCCTTATCACCTTAGCCACGAATTATATAAGTGTGGGACCTTTATAATCCGAAAATCATTGTATAATAATGTAACATTTCAATCTTTCCAAAAGAGCCCCTCCTCTCCTCTTATAAAAGGCCCCCACCTCTACCACCTTATTCACACTTTCAAGCCTTTTGGTTCGGCCAACCTCTGCCCAAATACTCTCCCAAATTCTCTCCCTTCATCCTAGAAGCTTTAATTTAGTCATAAATCCATTGTAAGGAGTCCTTTTTATCAAATCAAAAGGAAGAACCTGAAGAAGAGGTAACGTTTTCATCACCCTCTTTCATGTTTCTTTCTTCTTCCGCTCCACCTTTGTTTATATTTTCAATTCTAAAATTATAACTCCAGTATCAGCTATATACTGTGATGTTATTATAAATATGAAACAACCATATTCAGTATTCTACCCATCATTTGAATGACATGTCACAATATGTGCGTACGTACGGCTTACCGTCTCCACGTCGTGGTGTAATTGTTATTCAATATATTATTATTTAGATGGGTATAATAATGATATGTAATTAATGTAAATAATAAATATAACATGATAATGATTCTGTATATATTATATACTATCCAATTATATATTATTTTAATATCAAAATAATGATATTGTCGCTCGTGCGTACGTACGGACTACCGTCTCCACGAACGCGATGAGATTCATTCTCTGTCGTATCCATTCAAGTATAATTATCATTTGATGATCTAAAAATAATGTTTAAGGACATGATATCATTCTGGATATGAATAATATACAACCTATCCATGAAAACACGACTTACGAAAACGAGTAAGTTAACACCCGAAACAACGATAAATCTAAGATATTGTAAACAAAGCAATGTTAAAAGATCATATATGATATCATATGAATGTATACGATTCTTGTATAATTTAATATCAATTATTTCACCATTATATAGGAGGTTAACCTACCCCAAACAAGGAAAAGTACAAGGTAAGGGTTTACTTCACAACCTCTTCATTATCCAAGGTTGTTTATACATAATTATCTACTGGGACGTCGTTATCATCCACATCCATGTTTCTTAAAAATGTCTTTCAAAACATTTTTACTATTAAATGGAAAATGGGTTAAAGTCATTTATACCCTTATACATTTTTGAAAGGAATCTTACCATCATTTTCCAAACAATTTACTTTTTTACTTTTTTGACAAATTTAAGGTAAGAATGTTTTTTTAACTTATACAGCAGGTGTGGCTATTTTCCGCCATTATAACTTCGTCGAAGCTTTCCTTACAAGCTTATAAGAATATTTTCAAAGTAAATGTATTATTTTATAATTATGGGACTTTTAAATGATTTCAAAAAAGAGAGATATTTCTCTCAAATAGCTTTGATTTTATCCATGTCAACATCCTTTGATGGGTATTAAGTTTAATTGAAATTGATTTATGATACAAAACTTCCATTGAACATTTTGTGAAATATTTGACTGTGGATGTATTATTTTTATATCATCCATTGTTTATGGAGAAATTGTTGACATTTTGTATGCTAGTTTTAATACGAATATTTATGTTATGTTTAAACCTATTCATATGAGGAATGTATTGGACTTAATAAGTGACGGGTAGAGCCCGCAATAGCTCCTCGATGCATCGGTAGGTCTCAGGAGACAACTAGACGTGGAATTGGCCGAGGCCCTTTCCCAATTTGATTTATGGTTTTGGCCAAGGCCTTAATCATTTTAGACGTCTTGGATGAGGCGTTGAAAAAATGTTTCAGAATGTCTGGCATTATACATTCCCTCATTATGAAAGTGGTTATTGATATTTCATGTGATTATTCTTCTAGTAGAATATCCATGTGAGTAAGTAATGACATTATTTTATTTTACTTTTTCCATATTATGCTGAAGTTCATGTTCAATAAGGCTTTTGTTTTAGTTATACATTTCCTTAAATGATTATGTTTTCTTATGAAAGTTTCCGCTATATTGTTATCCTTACGGAGCATTTGAGCTCACCCCTTTCAATGTTTTATTTTTCCCCAGGATGTGAAGAGGTGTATTATGACTGACTTGCAAGAATAGTCAGTGAGGATATGAGTGTGGACTAGGGAGACCATGTTATTGTAGTTTTCATTTTTATGATGTAATGTAAGATTTATGAATGTATCTAGTGTTTCCAAGGCTAATAAACTAATCGGTGTTTCGAGACTTGATCTTTTGTGATCATGCCAATGTTACAAAGTAATGCACTGACTCTAGGTAGCTGGGGTCGGGGCGTTACATTTTGTTTTAGGAGGCCTAGATTTTATATCCCATTTGCATCTACCTTGAAAATCATCACGCTTACGTTTTCCTTTGAAGGAACCAACACTGCAACTGGGAGGAAAATAAACTCTTGGAAACCATGACTTTCCATCTAAGTACATCTCACCCATCATCACCATATACAACACATTAGCATTAGTAGACTTCATTAGAAAGAAAACCATAGAATAGATAACTAATAAAAGTGCCAGCTCAAATTGTAGAGCCTTCATCAATTCATTAGATAATATCTCACGAGAAAACTGTATCATCTCAATAAAGAGATTTTAATAATCAGTAATAGTTTTTTGGCATGATGATTTTTTAAAAACTCCACATCCTTAGACAACACCATTGTCTATATATAGAATTGATCAGTGCTAAGTAAATTGAATTCATTTCATGTTAAATCCTTATGTTTATTCATTATCACCACTATGTCCTAGGATCTTCTTCTTGGCCCTTCCATCCAGAAGGTGGAACACTTTACTTTGATCTCATCTGGTGTCTCTATGAACATGAACATACGTTTCATCCTTTCTAACCATTCATTATTATATTGAGGATCAGTGGAGCCTTTGAAAACTTTTGTCTTGTGGTGAAGGAACTCTTGAAAATGATTTTAAATAAAATCCTCTAAAGGATCCAAAGATAAGGCCTGAACAGGGACTAGAGGTGGTTTCTATCCTAGTGCTTGGAAAGTGTTCATAGTCACCTCAACTAGATTTGGATCAACTAGAGGATTTTCATACTGTGGTTTAGTAGCAGCTTCCCCCAGGATCTGATTTGCACGTATTCTTAGAGGCATGATTCTACACAGCATTAGTAGATAGCCTTTAGAGAATACTAAACCATAGGAATAAGGGAAACTTAAATCCCAATAGATTGAACATTATTATATGGATTTTACTCTATCTAAATAAATATTAGGTAAATGTCTAGAACTAGTGCACAATGAATTTTTCCCTAAAGACCCCTAGTGATTTAGGATCATTTCACTGAGTGTTATCCTATCACTCAATCGTAACTACCTCTTAATTACCAACACGAATATTTAAATTCATACTTCCATAATGGAAATATGCTTAACAACCTCCTCTAATACAACTTTTTCATAAATCATTCTAGGTACCCCTGTAACCCACTAGATGATCCATCTTGAACATAGATTGCAGGACGTTCTCGATCCCCATGGGTTCATGACTATCACATGGCATCATGAAACATGCATGTTGAAATTAATTATCCATATAAAATAGCATAAGAAAAGTAGAAAATAAAATATTCATAACAACAAAGATCCACTTGGAGTAATGTAAAACAATACAAAATGGAATAAAAGTCTAATGTACTGAAATCCATGATATAAAAACAGGAAAAATAGCACTAAGGTTCCTAAGGACACAACTCATCATGTCAAAATATCAACAGCTAGATCCACCTCCATGATATATTTTCCCTTTACTCGAACCAAGAGGGATAATGTCTATAAACACGTGAAGTCAAAAGTATGGTGTGAGCTTAATCCTAGTAAAATACCACCAATGATTACATATCAAATTCCAGATAGAGATTATTTGTTGAAAATATGTCAATTCCCAATATAAATTGGTTTGGAAATGGAAAAATATATTTAAAAAAAACATCCTCTACATTTTCAAAATGATGGAAAATAATTTTAATTCCCAAGATTTACTTTATATGAGATGGAATATTTCTAATTAAAGGATCAAATAAAACAGTTTCATAAAGTAGTTTATGTATATATTGCAAGGACAAGTAAATAATTTTACCAACATTAGATTATATTTATATCTCATATATAAATTCAAATAAAACCAACATGGTCATCTTCCAAGTAGGTATGATATTATTAACAAGCTATAGGATTCCACACTATCTATGTGATCTAAGAAAAAAAAGTATGCTCACATCCCCCTTACACTGGCCAGAGGCGACTCATCACCATCCCATTGGGGATGTTCCCACTGCAGAAATGTTTTATAATGTTGTAATAGAATAGATTATATCCAAATAACTCAGAAACTACCTCATGCTTTCATATGATATAACATGATGGGAATCTTATTTTAAGACTACTTAAAATTTAATTAATTACCATTTTTTTATTATAGAAATTCTAATATCATTCAATTTAAAATAAAAATGTGATTTAATAAAAAAACGGGCCCTTTTTACACGATAAAACCACTAGGTTACTATCAAATAATTTAAATCATTTTTCACATATTTGAATTCCATTTGAAAATAATTATATAAATTAGACATTTCATTTTCCATAATTGAATTTAAATAATTTCCCTCAAATCGATAATTTGAAGATCAGTAATTTAAATGAATTAATTTCCATAAACAAACCCCAATAAAACGGAATTGCGGGGTTTTCAAAACATTCATGCCAAAGATCTTTCAAATATCCTAATTAACTATAATTGGGATTTTATCAATTCAATTAAAATCACATTGAATCTATTTAATTTAAAACAATGATTATACTATATCAATCAGTTTAGTAATAATCAATTTGGAAACATGGGATGGAACCACCAATCTCTTTCCCAAATCCCAACACTCGCAATGACACTCACTAATGAGAATGAATGAATAGAAGATATAAAATCTCATTCTATATATTAGATACAATATAATAGGTAATAATTATATTAATACCAAGATGATCCATTGAAATCCCAAAAGAGGATAAGGGGAGATAGATGAAGAATGATGAATAATTCCTACCCGGATATCACCTGGAAAAGAAAAGATGATCCAATGTCAAATGATTGGATCCAGAAGGGTTATAAGGCTCCAAACATTAATGGGAATGTATTTGGATCAAAGGAAGAGATATTGGATTGGATTGAATGAAAAAGAACCAAGCACACTGCCTCCTTTTATAGGCTACTGTCGAGGGATTACATGACATGCAATCTATTACATGACATGATATCCTTAAGTAACATAGTAGCATGAAGGAAACGTGTCTACATGAATTAAAGGTCAATTAATGAGTCAAAGGAATGTTGTATACCTTTTCCATGACATGTAAACATGGTTAATAATGTGAAAAACTTCGTAGTGTGAATTTCCCTTTCACATATTTTACCTTGCGATAACTTACGTGTCATGTAACCTTTGTTATTGATGTATAAATTTATAGAATCCAATAGTCAATGTCAAAAAGAAAGTGAGAATAAAACTAGTATATCACTTCACCATTTATATAATCCTCTCAACTAAAACTCAACACTACCATGTTAACAAAAAGGGAATTATATGGAAAGGTTAAAGATGTACTTGTTTGTTCAATAATGGGATGTTACATCTTTTCTTCATCCAAGCCCTACCCAACTTTCCAACTTTCATACCATAATCCTATAGGACTTAGTTCATATATAAATCCATTCTATAAAGTATTTTATCTCAATACTAATGAGGATTATAGAATAATAGGTCACATTAATCAACAAACATTATTATTTTATTTCATCCTCAAACTCCATAAAATATTTTTTTAGAAGTCTTATATAATTACCACATATCAACCATATATTGATATATATTTTTATGATATAGAAATAACCTAAAATAATCTATATTTTATTTAAATATAATATAAAATTATCATTCATGTGTACGGTGGACTACCTTTTTACCAATCGACATAATTCATTTTTCAATTAAAACCTATCAAGGATGGTCATAGTGGAAGATTTATTATTTATATGTGATATATATGATGTTTATGATGTTATTATTATTCTATAATTTTTATATCACACATAGCATCATGCTTTTTATTTTTGGTTATCTGACAAAGTCATTCATTTGTATGGAAGACTACCACCTCAAGAAGCAATGTGATTCATTAACACATTACATAGAATGTAATATGGTTGGTTTTTTTAGTGAACCCAACATTTTAAATTATTTTTTTGAGAAAATTTATATTATATTATATTATATTATTTTATATTATTTCATGTAATTAATATATAGGAACCAATATTTCCATATAAAATTAATAATGATCATTAAATTAGTTATATATGAAACAAACTAAAATTATAAATAGTAAAACATGAAAAAATTTAAATTAGAAAATGTAAAATGAGAAAATACATATCACTTATATATTATAGAATCCTTACCAAACATAAAATACCAATGAATTAAGAAAACAATATTTTTAAACCAATAATCAATCTAAAAAATGAAAATATAAAATTTGGAGGAATTTTATAGAATATTGATTTAGGGAATGGAGTTATTCTTATAGGGTATAAAGGTTAATGAGAACACTGAGATTTAACTTTTATATGACATTTTGTCAAGTATGATTATTTTTTAATATAAACATTAGTCAATTTGACCATTTGGAATTATACCCATTGGTTATAATTTTACCTTAATAATTAATGTTTATAAGCCGTAATGACTGATGATTATTGATGTAAAAAAGAGAAACAATGTCCTTAAATAGTAGAGTCATGTTTTTTGAAGCCCAATTGTTAGGACTTGGGGGTGGTAGCATCACTAGGTCTCTCCCATGGTTGTGACCTAGATGATCTTCAATAAGTTAAGTTTGAATTAAATTTTCTATGATTGAAGTTAGTGTTTGTATAGATTACAACTCTTTCAATGTTAGCCATGCCACCCAATGAAACTACCACCATAACATACCATATCCTAAGGGCGTACAAGTTTTTTATATGGGTTATGTGTCCAGGATTTAGTTTCTTAAACTCTAATTCCTTTTTATAAATAATTTTTTTTACAAGGTCCATTATAGTAATTGCCTTTATTAATAAAATATTTTTCAATTGATAATAATTCTATAACTAGATTTATAGAGACAAATACAACATATTTTATTTATTAGAAATTATATAGATTTTTATAATAATCTTAGGTATTCTAAATAATTTTTGATTCCTTGATATAGTCTATTAAATACTTAGATTTAAATATAATTTATAAAATAATTATATAATGTTCTATGAAATTTTTAAAAGTGTCAAAAACATTACATACAAACTACAATTTTTCTATAAATATTGTTTTTATAGATAAAATTTAATATTACATTATCTAGTAAATTGTTGTGATAAAATAATTAATATATTTAAAATAATCATGTAAAAATTAGGTGAGGTAAATTTTTATAGAATTTTTAAAAGTAAATTATTTTTTCATGATTAGTAAAAGTACATTTTTTGGTTTTCAGTAAGTTTAAAGACTTCATATTTATTTCATGAAAATTTAATAGTTAATTAACTATAATCCATGACATTAAGTATGTTATTTTATTAATATTAAGTTTTTTATATATTTTATTCAACTTCCAAACCTATAAGTGACTTTAAAAATTCTAAAATGGGATATTTTAATTTAAAAACATTACATTGTGGAAAATTTTCATTCCCATTCCAAATGAGGAATTAAAAAATTGTCTACAATTATAATTGATTAAAATGTCATAAAATTTTACTCAAATAAAAAAATCCAGGAGAAAAAAACCTTGGTTAAGCCGATGGTTTTATATTTTCCACAACATTGATTTGAAGGTTCGATATTTACAAATTATTAAACAAGATGTCCAGTTTCTCTATAAATAACCACCCGTTTTACCCTTACAATTTACTCCCAATCAATATTCTATGATTTCTTGGTTATTTTTTCTCCCTATTAGCGCTCCATGGAGCCCTTAATCCCCAGAGGTTCCATTATCATGTTTTCTGAACAATACTTCAAGATAAAGGAAATCAATACTTCGTTTTTCCAACCAAGATCCATATGGTTGTATGCGTTCAATTTTACAAAATAATTCCAAATTTCCACATTATATTATCCCATTTTTGTAAAAATTTTCTTTTATCAAGGGTATACTCTTTTACCCTCCCATTTTCCTTTTCCACAATCTATGATTTATACTCATAATGATTTCAAATTAATTTCGCTATTTTTCATGATAAATTAACATTTATATTCATTCAGTACATACCCAAACCACATCCATTTCCATGGGTATTCACCTAGATGTAATATTATTTATTGATTTTTTTAATTACATGTATATAACCCTCATTCAATTTTTTTTGGATTATAAAAATCCAATTTTGATTTAATGAATATTCTTTTATGAACATTACTACACCTTAATTTTGATAAGAAATCCATTATTTTCCATGGTTTATTAATAAAATGAATTATTATGACCTATGTGGATCACAGAAATTACGAAATATAGAGGGTGAACCACGCATCCATTTTATTCCATGGGAAAATAATTTTATCTTTAGAGATAACATGTTTTATGAAACCATGGTGAACAAACTTGATTATTTTAATTAATAAAACCTAGGTGATAAACATTGATAATATTTTGATGAATATATCATCTAAATAATGTACCCAAATTTCCATGTTATGATTCATGTTCTTATTATTGTTGTATGCCTCTAGTTCATGCCTTTATTCCTCATGTTATTATTGATATGTATGGTGATCAAGTTCTCTACATCTCCCTTGATTATTACCATAATAGGATTCAGGGTCAACCCTTTCAATTGATGTATGTCCCCAAGATAAGAGATTCAATAAATGTAACCTAGGGTGAATCCTTGAAGATGTTTATTATGTGGATTAGATTCATAATTATGTTTTCATGTATTATGTACCAAAATCTCAGAAACCTAATCTTAAAAATGTTCTTAATTTTCCTACATGCAATAAAAAGTGTATATAATAAAAATGAAGGATTTCATAGATGGTATCAGAGACCAATTTAGTTATTTTTAGAGATAAGGGCTTGAAAACATTAGTATGAACCCAACAGTTATATCTAAATTTAGGAAAACATTATGTTATCTTGGTGATATATTGAAAATGTGGATTGAAACAAAATAAATCCATTTCTAGATACTTTAATTTTATGTGCCTCTAGAAAAAATGTACTTCAGGGTAACAAAACAAAAGACCAAATTGATCTAGATATGATCTGAAATTAGTTAATAATAATGAGACTTTCTATAAAAATGGTTTGACACTCTCGGAAGATATTTTTGGTTAATCACAAATCATATATGGACCACTATGAAGGATATATAGAAAATGTAATTTTTATAAAACAATATCATATTTAATAATGTTGTTTTAGTACTTAAACTCTGTTTAAAATTTTAATATTACTAAAATTAACACTATTATCACACGAGTTTTCTATTTTTATGAAAATAGAAAGAAATTGGCAGAACCATGTAAATCATGAGTGCAAAAGATGTTGTAATTGTTACCTTACAATGCAATCTAAAATAGATATCTTTATCAGGATGATGAATCAGATATATTGAGTTGGGAAAAACAACATGAATCATGTTGTGTGACCAGATTCGCCGTAAAAGGTAATTAATTTCTATTGATTCATTCATGCGTCAACAGCCACCTTCATTTTTTAGATCAACCAACCAATTGATTGTTAAAAAACATAATTTTCCAATATATATACGATATTTTTTATAGTCCAATGTTTAAAACTAAATAATTTCACCCTGATAGTTTATTGATTAGATAGAGAAGATATTCAGTGGTGGAAATTGATTTAAAATAGAAAGAAAATAAGGCAGAATGATGTTATAGACTAAGAAGGGTTTCATGGAATAATTTTATTTAAATATTTTCCAAATTGAATGAAAAAATGGAGAATCTATTATTTTAGTTAGATATATAGGAAAACGAACTATTGGGAATCTATGAGACAAACTTTACATGAATTTCTGGATTCACCAAAAAAATTATGGATCCAATGGAAATGGTTGGTAGGTTCTCAAATAGACTGAGAAGTCATCTATGGATAAATTTATCAAATCAACACTATCAAATATATGATTAAATAATGAAATGTTATATGAAGGTTGAATTTTAATTTAATGAGATGCAGTGGTCACACAGTTCAAAATAAAATATGAGTGAAATAGAGAAAACATTGGGATGAAACTTGATCAAGGAAGAGGAGGAATGCAAGTAAAAATTACCACATAAAAAACATAGGGAATAATCATTAAGGGAACTATTTTCATAGTATTGGAAAGTGATATAATTATTTAGTAGAATGATATATAGCTCAAAACTATAATGGGGAGGTGAATCCATAATTTCCCAACACTAATAATAATGAGATAATAGTGCATTCCAAACACAATGTCCAATGCCTCAACTATGGGTTTCTTGTGAAAATTTCTAATCAATTTCTAAATCAATATATAATTGAGAAAGTCATCATCAACCCCAGAATAATCCTGGGGAGAAAGGTTAGGAAGTATCTATTATGGTGGCTGAAGTAGAGGCTCCAAATGATGTAGTGGTAGATACACTATTTGTTCTCCATATTCTATATTGTACTTTGTTTTAGTCTGGTTCTATACATTCCTTTATTTCAACCATGTTTTCAAATAATATATAATCAATCGCTATGTTTTTAAAAGAATACTTATCAATCAATAATACATTAGTAAATATCCTAGCATCAATAGCGTATAAAAACCCTACTTTTTTACTTGAGTGATTATAATCTCATTAAAAATATTGTATAAATTCCCATGGTGGGATTTGACACTATAAAAGTAATGGAATGAATCTGAAATTATAACAATAAGATAAAATACAAATGAAATGATTTTTTGGGTGTTTTTAATAGAATTACAACATGTAATTTCATTGGATATATATCTGGACATATTATTGACCTAGAAGTATCTCCCATAGCTTTTTTAGGTAGATGATCAGGGAAGAGGGGAACACAAATGAAAGTATATTGTTATAAAATGTAATTATAATTCAATAATACATTGAATAATATCTTATAGGGTTACATATACCTACCTTCAAAAGAGATTTAGATTTATCTATTGCACTCATAGCTCGATCCAACCTGATATCGAATACCGCATGTGAAATGGAAAATTTGGAGTTATAGGATTTAAAGAAAAAACATCGAGATAATTTGGAGGGATTTATCTGACCAAGTGTGTATCCTTGGGAATAACCTATTACAATTTTATATAGGATGGATGGATCAATACTGATATCAATTGAATATATTGAACTTGAAAATATCCCAAAAAATAATAATTACTCTATCCCAAGGATTTGGGATTTAATTGACCATCTTCGGGGGGGGGGGGTCAATTATTCTTCAAGATCAACCATTGATATGGGTTACATCAATTGAGGGTTAAAAAGAAAATATTATAAATAAATCCTTATAAAAATGTTATGGGAATTATGAGTTTGTTATAATCCTATTAAACCTGATTAATGCTCCAGGTATATTTATAGATTTTATGAATAAAGTCTTTAACGACTACCTCGATAAATTCATGTCAGTTTTATTAATGATATTATTCATTATTCATAAATTTATGAAGATCATGAGGATTATATAAGTGTTATATTGAAATCTCTGAGAAAGGAGAAGATATTTTTAAAATTCAAAAACTTGTATTTTACATTACAACAAGTTGAATTCTTTGAGAATAATTTAACCAACGAATTAATCTCAGTTATCCTATCCAAGACAATAGATATAGTGGAGTGGTGTTAACGTATATAAATAACTTATATTCTTAGTTTCATTAGTTTTTTATGATATTATAGGAGAATTTTAGAAAACATTTCAGAAAATTATAATATGATACTGATGATAAATTAAGAAGTTTTAATTTCTATACAGACAAAGGCGTGTAAAGAGAAATTCTATGAACTAATGAAGAGATTAGTTGCTTCATAGGTGTTAACTATATCCTCTTTCAAAGAAGTTTTTTTATTTATAGTGACCTGTCTATGAAAGAACATCGGTGTATCCTCACAAGAAATTACAAATTGATCACTTATATATCTAAATAGTTAAAGGATTATAAGTTGAATTATCTTAAACATGATCTGGAATTTGATACAGTTATATTTCATCTAAAGATTTTGAGGTACTGTCTTTATGGGTAGAATTGTGATTTATATATAGACCACCAAATTTTGAAGTATATATTCACATAAATTGAACTGAACAAAATAAAAAGAATATTTTTTGACATCCTAAAGACTATGACTATTGTATTTATTTCTACATTGAAAGAGAAAATAAATTTTCTATCAAATTAAGTAGTAAAGACCAAGTTATATTGTAAATTATGAGGATTCAATGAGGTCTATTTAGCAAAGACCTAATATGGTTAGTCAGTTGAATCGCAATGTAACGGACATCAACAATACAATACCAAATTAATTCCTAGCCACCATTACTTTAAAATATAAATATAGTTCAAAGAAAACATCCTTTCATACAAAAAATAAATTACACCTTCTCAAGAAACTAATATCATTTAAAAATACTATGATATAATAATTAATTATCTAAATACATAGATTAAAAGATTATATTCTGTTAATATAAATTCTTTTTGTAGTCTTTAGTAAATGTTCAAACCTATTAGTGACTTTAAAATCCTTAAAAAAGATGATTTTATTATAAAAAATTATTTTGTATATAATTCACATTTCAAATGAAAATATGTTCTAATATTGTGTACAGTTATAGTGGATTAAAATATCATAAAATTTGTCTCAAATTTAAAAAACATAGAGAAAAATCATTTGGTAAATAGTTTTTTTTTCATTTTCACAACTTGGATTTAAAATACATATATGTGGAAATTATTAAATAGTTTATCCACATTATTTATAAATTCACTTCTATTTCACCATTACCTTCACTCATAATCCATACTCCATAGTGTTCTATTGATTTTTCCACCCAAGGAGTCCCCCGAATGATTCCTTGGGACTCAAAGGTTTCATCCTCAAGTTTTAGGAAGAACTATTTATAGTAAGTGAAATGTTTAATTCTCTTTTCCATTCTAGTTTCCTTTATTGTGGTATATATTTTATTTTCAAAAATAACATCTTTTTAACATTCAATTACCCTATGAGTTTATGAAAATTCCTTTATCAATGGTATACCATTTTCCCCTCTCATTTTATCTGTGCTTAATCTATGTTATATACCTATCTTATAGTAAAATTTATTCATTTATTTAACCTGATAAATTATCATTTATTTTATTTTTTGGAATAAAAATGCCTCTTCCTTTTCCATGGGGATTAGAAAATATATAAATTTATTTATTTTTAAAAGAATATAAATTTATATAACCCACATTCCTCTTTCATGGGTTAAGAATGATGCAATGATCATTCCTTTAACCACTTTTTTACACCATGATTTTGTTAAAAAAAATTCCATGTGTTATTAATAAAAGGATTTATTATGTTCTATTTTTATCACATGAAATAAAAACATATTATGGTTTAACCTTGAAATGTATCCAACTCATTTGGAAAATAATTTAATCTCGAGAGATGAAATGTTTTATAATAACTTGGTGATTAACATTGGTAATTTCAAATTATGATGTGTTGGTGATGAACCTTGCTGTTATACATATGAATGTATCATTTATATGTTGTATCCAGATATCCATTTTATGATTCATGTCATCATTGTTATGATATTACTCCTGTTCAAGTCAAAATTTTATAGATCATATTCGTATTGATAGGTATCGTGATCTCATGTTACATGTCTCCTTTGCTTATTCCCTTACTAGGATTCATGCTCACCACATTTAATTGATGTATCTCCCCAGGATATGGGATACAATAAACCTAACCAAGGATGAACCCATGAAATAGTTTTTCAAGTGTATTAGAATAATTTTTTATTTTTTCGTTTATTATGTACTAAATTTAATAGAAACTAAACATTAAAATATGATGATTTTTGTTCAATTTAATGAAAACTTCATCTAATAAATGGTAGGGTTCCACATTATTAATAAATTTATGTTATATATATGAAATAGATATTATTTTGGAATGATTATATATCTTATACATTTCATTCATTAAATCTAATAAAATGTAGGGTTCTACTTTGATGACATGATCTTGAGGGAATCTCTATGAATCTGCTGCTTGGTCTGGCGGTTCTAAAGGAATTTTGGAATGAATTTTATGACATACTATCCTGTTATACTTGTCTTCCAGCATGATGATCTAATTTGGATGTTGTCCCCTGGCTTTCTTTAAGTTTCATTTTCAGGTAATGTGACTTGCTTATATTGATCACCAGTTTAATGCAAGCTAAATGTGAATGACATCTTGGACTAGAGAGCACTTTTGGAAAAACATGAATGGCCTTCTCTCCTTCTCGATTTGAAGCAAGTAAAATCTATAAAGGATGAGCATTGATTGAAGTTTGTGGATCTTTATTTGGCTGGATGTATTTATAGCTTGGGTATTCTTGAGTATTTATTTTTGTACCCTGGTTAATTCCCGGCTGGTGTAAGCTCATTGCACCTCATGTTTGAAACGCTACCTTCTTGATTTTAATAAATCCTCTTAGGGGCATAAATTGGGAAACCAGTTCAAATCACAGCTTTTCTAAAAAAACAAAAATGTTACAATAAATTATAAGGGTTTATAAATAAGTTATAAAAGGTAATAAGAAAATAATATATGGTATTATATATGAATATGGTTCTTTAATAGATTTATAATAAATATTTATTTATTATATGGGAGGTTTTAATGAGTTCAATATAAGTTAAGGCTTATGATATGTGAATTATAGTATCACTTTTATTTTTTGTGAGACCCAATCCATGTTAACCACATATTTCTTTTATGTGGTGTATATACTAAACATGAATGTATATTATGATGTTTCTTGTGAATACCATTGGGGTTTACAAGCCCATTTTTTATCACTATATCATGGGGTGTCTGGTTCAAAATTAACACATCGGTGAGGGAATCTTTTCTCAATTTTCCTTCATTGAGGCTTATGTTTTGTTATGAACCAATATTCATTGAATAGGTGTGTATACAACACATATTACATGAAATGTCATTAAGTTATTCATCCTAATGATATTTTAATATTAATTTTATTTTATTCCTTAAAGGGTATTATGAATAAATGTCACCAACGTGGAAAAGATTTTATGTATTATAGGAGTGAGAAATATTAATCCATCTAGCCCTTCAGGCCACCAGTACTGCAAGCTGATCAATCCACCCAATGCCTTAAGTCCATTCATATATCATGTCCTTCAGGACACTTCAAGGATTTTAGGCCACCCCAAAGGCCTTCAAGCCACATAAAATATGCATTTGTACCAGTTAGATTGCAAGGTACAAGGCTGTAGGTGATTATTCCTATCTAGAGAATTCATCATATCAAAGCGAACTAGAATTATAATAATGAGAGGTTATGGCATTGCCATCAGTACTGGGAATGTGCACATCTATACAAGATAACTAGCTAACTAGCCTTGTGATGGTGGAGTGATGATATCATGACATTTTCCGGGGAGGAGTAGTTCCAAGTTGTCTTGTTTGGATAATTCCCATAACACGTATGGGTTATGTAATTGAATCTTATGAATTCCGGCCATGTAAGGGTTCCACATCACGCCTTGAAAGGTTGATTATCAAAAATAATAACAAAAATTAAGGCCTTTGGGACATTCGTTCTATGTTAATAGTGTTGAACTATCATGATCTACCTCTCAATAATTATCATGAATTTTATTATCCCTTATATATTCAAGATATCATTATTCAATGGTACCATAGTCCCACTCTTTATAAATTTACATAATTAAGAAAATGTTTTTAAGAATATCCATCTTTTCCCTCTTCTATCAAAAAGATATTTTCTTTTAAAACCATGTTTTCTATTTTTTAATTATATATTAATATAATTTTTTAGGAATAGTATTTCTAAAAAGTTTTATTTTTTAATTTTTATAAATTATTTCCAAATAACAATTTATATGTATTAAAGGTAATTTGAAAGGAAAATGATTTCAATTATTTTTGTTAATTCCTTTAAATTGTTTCATGTTAATGTTTAAATAAAATTCTTTTAAAATGGTTATTTGTTTTATAAAGTTTTATAAATGCAGAAATATTATTTTCCTCATGAAATGTTTCAAATTTTCAAAAAAAATTATTTTCCATCTAAGGTTACATTTATTAGTTACACCTATTCTTTACTAGAGATATAATCAACGGATTCCATTCATATTGTTTCTCTGCATTGTTTGTGTTTTAAAGGCCTGATGTTTATTAAACTTGTTTCTCTACCATGGTGTATACCATGAAAAAGACATATGAAACCCACTTATTTTCATGGGTTATGCTATGACAATATGATTATGAAACCCATCTCATTTTCACATGTTAAGATATGATGATGTATTTATGACACCCATTTTATTTCATGGGTTATGATATGATAAATGTTTATGATATTCTAGCACATATATATATATATATATGATTCAATTATGAGGTGGTTGGGACCTATATCTCCCTCCAATTCATTGGTTAAAGAATTATGTATCAAGGGATGTATAAGAATGAAACATAAAGTTAACCTAGTTCAGTAATAGATGACTGTAAAGAGAAGTGAACCTGATTTAGTAATATAGGTTTGGAATTGGATGTTAACATGATTTAGTAACATGGGGCTGGAATGGGGTGTTTACTCAATTTAGCAACATACTTTTTATGTTATGATGTTCTTAGTAGTGAGCCTTAAATAATATACCCTTATATAAGGGGGTGTGATCCAAACTCATGTCTAATGAAATACTGATCATTATTCCATGACTCATGATTATGATCTTTTTTGTGTAGGGTGTGGTTTTAAAATATTATGTATGTTCTCATATACCCTTATGTTCATGTTATACTTATGTATCTCCCTTTATTTCCATTATTGAGCTTTTATGTTGACCCTTTCTTATGTTTCCTTTTCCTAGGTTACGAAGATATGTATTATATATTATATGTATAATAATAGTTCCAGTTATAGAGAACATAGTGGTATATGAAATAACTTACTAATTGGCTAGTGTTTATGTTTCTATGTTTCCAAAGTAACTATACTTTTAAATTTCTCAAGCATGAAATTATTTAATGTAATAAATATTCATAAAAATTAATGTAATATATATATATATATATGAAATGATTGGGTAAATATACTTTCTTATTGTTTTTTTCTTATCTATTTTTATTTTAGTTTGGATATATATATTTTTATATGAGGGGTCCAGTTAAATTCAATGATGTTTAGAGATCATGTTGTGGTTTGATCATCATATATGATTGAGCTTCCAATTTGGTTATTCTATTCAAATTTGATGACATTCATAGGGAATAACTTGTTATGGTGGTTTAAATTGGAAAACTCAAAAATTATTTTCCCAACTATTCCATATATTTATTGATTCATATATTATTCATTTACATTTCATGAGTTTCATGTTCAATTTTTAGGTTTTGGACAGTTTTTTTCATTGTGTTCCATGGATAGTGAACATGGTTATGGGAAATCCTTGTAATTCCTAATACATATGGGTCATTTCAATTCATTTATGAGTTTACAGTTCATCTACTTGGGTAGTAGACTGCTAGATCCTAAGATTATAAAATCCAATGCATGTTATTGGAGTCCTTTTGTGAATTAGGTTATTAAATAATGACATGAACATGGTTATCATAAATCATATGAATAGGATGTGAGTGAATTAAATATATTAGAATATCCATTTTAAAAATTTGTTACATGGTATTTGTAACCATTGGATATGCAATATACATCCATAAATGGGAGTATGGTTGGCTCATAGTTTGGTAAATATTATGGCCAAAACCTATAACCTATCCATGATTTTAAATATGAAAAAACACTCTTTCCCCATTTTAATGTTAATAATTAACTTGGTATCTATTCTACCCAAATAACATTATACAACTCTTGGTGGTTTTTTTGACCATTCATTCTCCCTTCCCTCCAATTTATAGATTTTACATCATGATTTCAATTATATATATTCTTGGTAACCCCACTTTTCTACACTCTAATCACTCTTCTCTTATTCTATCATTTACACTTTAAATTGGTCTTTTTATAGAAAAAAAATAAATCTACTTTTTTCTATAATGTATTATAATTATTGATGTTATAGTGTACCTATTGTGTCTTGGTCTCTCTATTACCATATTCAAGTGTAGCACATCATCATCACTCTGTTTATAGATGGTGGTCCCCTAATTTTTTCTATTTCTAATGGAAAAAGATATTATATATTATTTAAAATTAATTTACTTTAAAAATTATTATAGTTTTGGGCATTTATAAAAAATTTATATATTTTTTAACTCATAATAATATTTTTTAAGTAAAATCATGTCAATTTGGTTTTTTATAAATTTTTTAAATTGTTTTGTTATAGTGTAATGTTACTAAAATGATATTTTTAACTTTTATATGTTTTTATGGGATTCTTTTCACGTGTTTGTAGTATTTCATGATTTTTAGTCCCATATATTATGGTTTCCATGTGTTATATTCTATAGAATCATCTATATCCATTTGTGAAGTTGTTTTATGATACCTTTTTATTTATTATATAATTTATCCATTTAAATGTGCTATATATGAGTGTTATTTGATTTTAGGATTAATTTTCCCCAAAATAAAGGAGGATTATTAGTTTTTAAATGGGTTTTAAATGGTTTTTAAATATAATCTCCAAATAAAATATAAAGGCCTTTTTAGAAAATTAAAACAGATTTTTAAAATTGAAATAATTATAAAAATGGATTTTCAATCGAATTTGACTTTAAGCCTTAAATCTTGATACAATGTTTTCATATCTTGAGTTCTTTTTTTTGTAAATTTTTTACACCCTTAAGGAGAGCCCCATTTATCTTTAGTTGGTAAACCATAAGTTTTATGTGTTTTATTTTATCATTACAGATTCTATTTTTTTAATTAGTGTTATTAAGGAGGTGTGATGGGGAGATGATAAATTATTTGTGATTGATATATGATTTATTTTATCTCACCTTATATCACTATTACTAATGGATATCCGGGTTTTCTAAGTTAGTTATTGCGAAAATGCTAATATCTATTCATGCTTAGAAAGACTAGTTCCTTTAGAATATTAGGGTCCATAGAGTATCACCATCGATGAGAATATGTTAGTTTAACCTATTTTTTATATATAAAGAATGTATCAATAATTAAATAGTATAACACCCATTATTTTATTGTACATTTTCATTAAGAAAATATATATGTAAATTCATGGGTTGCACGCAACCCTTAGTTCAAACACACCACAATATATTATAACCAAACAGTTAAATTATAAATAATGAATATTATTAGCTGAATTATGTAAAATATAATGATTAAAATTCATTAGGATTGTTTTCTATATATGATATCTGAACAAATCCAACAAAACATGTATTTTTTCAAAAACACAATTTTACCACCTTTTAATAGAGCACGCATTTTTAATCTATATTTTTGACACATTTATAAGATTTATTTGAATTTTTTTGGCATAAGGGAAATAGAAATGTAATTTGGTTTATTTTGTTTGTATTTTTTTGATGAATTTAATATTTTATTCAATAGTGAAAAATACTGCATTTTAATTCAAAACTGCTTTTTCATCTAATTTATTTATATTGTTTGATTATACTATTAATTTATTTTAAAGTTTAAATATATTAATTTGTATCAATAAATCCTATATAGGTCCTTTTAATCAATTCAAAATTTAATATAGATATAAAAACATTTCAAACTTTTGAACATTTCACTTTTAAACCCCACTTTTTCTTTTTTTTCGGAGGAATTGTTTTTAAATATAATTTTACTAATTATGTGAATTTAATTAGAAAAAATGGATTCCATATTTGTAATAAAAGGATAATAATTATCTTATAAGGTAAATTCCATTTATATATATATAAATATAAATTACCATGGTTACTAAATTATTTACCGTTATATAGGTTAAATTTTGACAAGGGGTAAAGTTAAAAGGTAAAATCTTAACATACCTAAAGAATACATCATTAAATGGTTTTTTCAGGTGTGGATTGAACATAATAAAACTATAAATAATAATTTAATCTTGGATTTTTTTAATTAACTCCACCTCATTGTGGCTATCTTTAAATATAAAATAATCAATAATTTAATTACTTGAACCAACCTCTCCTCAAGTATAAATACCGCCCCTCACTACCATATTTCGACCGAAAAAACATTTTACCTACTAAAATATCTACTGGAACCTCTCAAACTCACTCTCCACAAATCCTTAATCATATGGATTCACCAAAATACCAATTCCAAGGTCCTCAAGGGTCTTCTAAGGAGGTGATATTCAAGACATAATTTTCTCAAATTACATCTCTTAATTTGTTTTCTTTTTCTACTTTCTCCTCAAATAAATGACCCATAAATTACTGATAAATCCAGATAGATTCATATAGTGTAGTGTTATGTTTCTATTTTAAAATATCATATCCATGTCGTTTCTCAAATCATCTTATTCAAAAAAACAAAATTGGTTTCCATGTTATGCTGGTTAATCCACTATGTGAATATTATTTACGTTCTTTATTCATTAGTACCATAATGGTTGGTCTTAAAACTATTTTTCTAGTAAAATAATATTTAAATATATACATAATAATAAATTTCATATTCCATAAATTTTATATTAAACAGAACTTTATTCTTTCCATATTGTGGATATATGATAACATTGTTGGTGGAAGTATGGAATACCACCCCATTACAGCGAGGTGATTCGTTCAAAATATACATAGAACACATTGAGAAATATTAATACATATATATATATATATATATGAAAGATATATTACATAGATATTATTATTTAATTATAATATACACATTTATCATTCACATTTCAATATATTAATATGACAAAGAAATTAAAATATTGTTCAGGCATGCGTACGACATACTGTCTCCACTAACAATGCATTTTATTTCATATCTCCATAATTTATAGATTATTATAAATAAATATGTACTCAATATATAAGATAATTAATAATTGGTTTAAATTCTATGTATTATTAAATCATTATGTATTTACTATAAGAATAAAATAACTTGTGAAATCATACATGAGAAAACTAGGCAATTAACACCCAAAATTGTGAAATAATGAATGTTTGTTAAAAAACGGGTAAAAATATATTATAATAAGATGATATAAAATATTTTAGACAATATTATGATTCTATAATAAGTTACTAGCACTATTAAAACCATTATATAGGAGTTTAATGTATGATCAATCAAAAAGAATCACAAGGTAACGATTAGTTTCCCAATCTCATTATTATCCAAGGTTGTTTATAGGTAAGTATATATGGGGAAAACTTTATCACCAATATCAATATTTCATAAAATTTTATTTAATAATAATAATATTATTCCCTGAATCTTTTATAATTTCATTTATATTAGTGTTTGAAGTTTTAAAATATTTTTTGAAAGGAATCATTTTGTCCTTTTCCAAACAAGGTAATTTATGACCTTTACAAAAAATTAAGGAAAGAATGATTTCTTCAACTTATAAGACACAAGGGATATTTTCCACAATTATGAATCCTTAAAAAAATTAATCTTATCTTACAATATTACAATGTTATTTTTAAAATAAGTATTTTCTTTTATAATTGTGCAGCTTTAAAATGATTTTAAAGTAAAATGGGATATCATTCTCAAAGAGTCTTAATTGTTTTATTAGATTATTTTCATCTATGTCTACAACTTTTTTTGGATTTTATTCATTATTAAGGATGATTTATTGTGATTAAAGCTTATATATTTTATTTAAGGTTCTATTATTTGTTTTACTATGTTTGGGCTATTTTTATACAATTCATTATTTATGGTTAAAATATTAACATTTGGTATGCTAGTTTTAACCTAAATGCTGAAGTTATGTTTCAACTATTTCATATGAGGAATTAATTGGAATTATTAAGTGATGGTAGTGGCCTTCTATATCCCCTAGATTCATTTTTATGTGTCATGATACTAAATAGACATGGTTTTGGCCAAGACCTTACCTATTTATTAGATTCTTAGCATGAATCATTGAATGTATTAGATTTTTTTCATAAATCATTAATAGTATTAGTGTATAATCATAAAGCATTAATAGTATTAGATTCATTGAATAATTCTTCGATCGTATGTTTAATATTTTTGACATTATTTATTCCCTCTTAACGAGATTAGTTATTGATATTATATGTGATTATTCAACTTGTTAAATATCAATGGTTATGTTTTCTAGCTAATGTGATTATTTTATATGGTATTATTTATTATTATCATATTATGATCAAGATTAATGTTAAGGGTATTCTGTTTTAATAATATACCTTGTCTCAAGGATTATGCTTATTTAATCATAATGGATTATATTGTATCATTTACCCTTACCGAGTATCTGACCTCAACCCTTTGTTATGTTTTATTTTTCTAGGATTCCAAAATGTGTACTATGAATGTTATGTAGGGTTAAGCTAAGAGAATAATTGAGTTATCAAATGATTATCTATGTTGTATTTTATGTTATGAATTGTAATGTTTGGATTACGTATGCAATCTATTTTTTCAAACAATTACACTGACTGGTCCTTTAGGATTTGGTTCCTTGTAATCATGTCAATGTGTTAAAATATGGCACCGACTCTGGGATTCTGTCGTCGAGGCATTACAGTTGGTATTAATGGATGTTTAGAAACAACCTTGGAAATTAGATCTATAAATCACATATTAGAAAACATAATCCTATGAATGAAAATTAGTTTAATTATAAGTTTATGATATCACCCTTTAGATATAGTAATTTATTACCTAGTTTAATACTAACAAAATATGGATTGGGAAGAAGATTTAATCATTTAGAGATCCTATAAATCACTCTTTATGATATATCACTATGATTATTAACACTGACATTACGCATCATGTTTTGGTCAATGGATATAATTATCAAGGATATACATGTAATTTTTATACTAATGATGACGAAGAGAATACAAGAGGGAAATGAAATTAAGGAGGTATTAAATAATATGATATTTAAGTGATTCTATAGGTTTAAGAGAAATGTTGAATTATTAAGGTTATTTTTGAATTTTTATTTCAAGAATTAATACATCAATGGTTATATGGTTATAAGATTCAAATATATATAAGGATTGTGCTGAGGTTCTTATTATTTAATGATTGAAAAGCATATGATATTTTATTAAGTATATAATGGTTCTAAATATTTTGTATGTGACTATAAGATATATATTACATTTTTTGTGGAGATATATGTTATGGTTTGTTTGGGAAATTTAGAAAAAAAATGACAATGAATTTAGAGATAAGTATTTTGAAAAATAATCAGGTTGGATTGGAGTAACATAAAAATTAGATATTATTTATTGGGGGTTAATGTATGATTTATTGGATACTTTTTGATAACCTTTTTCATTTCAATAATCATTTATAGGATAAAGGGAATACTTGCGGGTCTTATGATTTAGGAAAAGTGTTTCATACAAAAAAATCATTTTGAACTTCATTTTCCATGTGTAAGGATGAAGTGATATAAATAAAATCACAAAGAAGTATGTGATTATTATTATGACATATAAATAAATTAGTTATATTCTTATTTAAATGGTAAAATAATTCTTTAACTCTAGGGAAAGGATATTAATTCCATAAATGTTATCCTAGTAATTGTTGGGATGAATCAAATTGTTCCTTATATCATCATAAATTTATAGATTTTTTATTGTTAAATTGTTCCAAAATCTATTAACTCTATATAATAACTTAATGGTTATATTTTTATTTCATATCCATGTTTTACTGTATGGAACCCTTTTCTGTGTTATCTCTTGTAACATTGATACAACCCTTTATTTATATTATATTAAAACTTTTATCGACCCTTGTTTTGATGTGGAATTTCAATACAAGTATTTTTAATAGTAAAACATTTGTTACCAAACTCAAACTAAAAAATTTCGAGGTCAAAATTTATTTAATCAGTGGAGAATGTAACACCATAAGATTTTATTCTACGTTTTCATTAACAAAATATATATTTAATGGCATGTGCTACATGAAACATCATGTTCAAATGCACCATAAACTATTATAACCATGAAAATAAAATAGATAGAGTGAATAGTATTATCAAAATTATAAAAAATATAATTTTTATCATTTATTCTGTATGTTTTGTTAAAATGATATTTGAAAATATTCAATTAAACATGTATTTTTTTCAAAAACATAGTTTTATCGCCTTTTGATGGAACAACAATTTCAAATATTTTTTTGACATATTTACATTTTTTATTTAACAAAATAATTTTTTTCTTTGGAATTAGGTAACAAAAATGTACATTTATTGACATTTTGTTATTTTTTTGACAAATTTGATATTTTTCTGAATAGTGAAAATTACAATATTTTAATTCAAAACTAATTATTCATATAATTTATTTATATTGTAAGATTATCCTTTTAATTAATTTTAAAGTATAATTATATTATTTTTTTATCAATAAATACAATATATGTCCTTGGAATCAATTTCAAATTGAAATTAGATATAGAAACATTTTTTACTTTTGAAGGTTTCACTTCAAAACACACTTTTTCATTTTTTTCTACGGAATTAATTGAAAATGTAATTTTAATAAATATTTTAATTGAATTTAGAATAATTTATTATATATTTATATTAAGTGTGTCAAAATTAGGTAAAATGGTCAATTTTATTTTAGATATAAAAAATTACAATGGAAAAAAAATTAATAACCATTATATTGGTAAAATTGTGACAAGGGTTAATGTTTAAAGGTAAAAGCATAACATACCTAAAAATTAAAACTTTTAATTATTAGTTAAGATGTGTATATACCCTAAAAATCCTACATATATTAATTTAATTATTAATTCATTTAATATTTCCCACCACAATGTGGTTATATTTAACTAGAAAATAATAAATAATTAAATCACTTGAACCCACCTCTCCTCATGTATAAATACCACTCCTCACCTCCCAATTTCGTCCCAAAAAGCCCTATAGCTACTAAGATGTTTTCCCAAAGCTCTCCTACCTACTCTCTCACATAAAATTTCTTCTTTTCATAGAAAAATTCTGAAAATAAGGTCCTCAAGGTTCTTTCCTAGAGGTGATATTCAAGAGGTGATTTTTCTAATATACCTCTCATAATTTCTTTTCTTTTACTACTTTCCCATAACTTAATTCATCCATAAATGCATAGTAACTCCATGATAATGTATATAATTTAGTTTTAGGTGTATAATGTAATATATTATATCAATTTCATTGTCGAATCCTCTTATTCAAAGAAAAGAAATTGTTGTCCAAGTTATGTTGGTTAATCAACTCCGTGAATATTGTTTTTTTCTTTTTTCCATGACGACCTTAATGGATGGTATTAAAAAATTTATTGGGGTTGAATAATATTTCAATTTTTTCATTATAAAATATTTCATATTATGTATTTATTATGTTAGAAATACCTTTATGATTTCTCATATTGTGGATATACGATAACATCATTTTTAGAAATGTGGACTAATACCCCATAAAAATGATTTGATTCAATCACTCTATACATGGAACCTATTAATGATAATTTTAATAAACACATGTTACATATATGAAATATATATTATATTATAATTATAAAATGCATATGTATCATTCACTTTTCAGTATTTTAATACGAAAAATAAAGGAAGGTAGTGTTTATGTGCATGTACGACCTACCATCTCCATGAACATGGAATTTTATTTATTATATCTAAGCATTATAAATTATTCTAGATACATAAATACTCAATATATAAGATAATTAATCCATGGTTTAAATTTTCTATATGATTATGTCATGATGTATGTAATATAAGAAGCAAATAACAAGTCAAAACATTCTAGATAAAACTAGGCAATTAACACCCAAAATAGTGAAATAATGAAATACTGTAAAAAAATTGGTAATAAGATACTATAAAAAATTTATATAAAATATTATAAACATGATTATGATTCTATAATAATTTAGTATCACTCTTAAATCTTTTATAAGTGAGGTTAAAGGATGATCACCCAAAAGGAATTGCAAGGTATGGGTAAATTTTACAATCTCATTATTTTATGAGGTTGTTTATATATAAGTATCTACTGGGACATCATTATCAACCATGTCCATGTCTCATAAGAAATATTTCAAAATATATTTACTATTCCTCAAAAAATTTATAAATTCATTTATAAGCATTTTTTACTTTTTATACACCATTTTTAAAAGGAATCATTTTGTCATTTTCCAAATGAGGTACTTTTTGGCCTTTTGGACAAATTAAGAAATGATTTGTTATCATATATGTCACAAGAGTCTATTTTATTCCATTATGAAACCTTAAAATTTTGAATCATTCCTTATAATCATACAATATTGTTTTCAAAAAAATTGGATTCTTTTATAATTTGGTGGATTTTAAATTATTTCAAAGTAAACAAAGTGTATCTTTATCAAAGAGTTATAATGATTTAATAAGATTATTTTCCCCTGATTAACATATTTTATTGGATTTTACGTATAATTGATTTTTATTTTTTATGATACAATATTCTATATTTGATTCAGGGTTTTATGATATTGTTTAATGTAGATATTCTATTTTTATACCATTCATGGTTTACGGTTAAAGTTTTTAAATTTCATATTGTAGTTTTAACACGAATGTTTAAGTTATGTTTCATCTTTTTCATATGAGGAAGGAATTAGAATGGGTAAGTGATGGGTGGACCCCGCTATTTCCTCTCAATTTATTGGTAGGTTTCATGAAAAAAAGATATGGTTTTGGCTAAGGTCTTACCCAATTATTTGATTCATGGAATGAATCCTTGCAAGTAATAGATTCATGTAATAAAACCATAACAATATTGGATTCTTGGAATGCCTCATTAACAATATTAGATTCTTATCATAATTCATTGATGGTATGTTTTATATGTCCCACCTTATCTATTCATTATTTATGTGAATAATTATTGACATTCCATGTGATTTTCGACTAGTAGGATATCTATGGTTATGTTTTTAGATCATGTGATTATTTTAAATCGTATTATTTATCCTTACCAGACTATGCTCGAGATTGATATTAATTGAATTTTGTTTCAATTATATACCTTCCATAAAAGTTTATTCTTATTTAATAATATTTAATTCCATTTTATTATTTACCCTTATGAAGAATCTTATCTCACCCATTTCTTATATTTTATTTTACGAGGATTACAAGATGTTTATTATGGTAGTTTTGGGGGGTTAATCTATTAGATTAATGGAATTATAAAAAATTTGTATATGTTTTATTTTATGTTATTAACTGTATTGTATGGTTTTTTTATGTAATTTATATTCCATTTCTACCAAACAGATGGGTCTTCAATATTTGATTCATTGTAATCATGCCAATGTATTAAAATTATACATTAACTCATGGATTCTAGGGTCAAGATGTTATAGGTAAATTTTTACACATGATTATATTAAGTATCACATCACATTATGTTTAGTAAATTTACATGATTACACATACATCACCATTTCCTATTAACTGTAATTTTTTTTTATTTTTTCATCATATTTATTAGTTCAGTTATTTCATTATTTTAGTAATAAATTGAACTATACGACTAATGATTTTAAATTTAAATTGATTAATTTATTTTTTTTATATTTTTTATACTTTAGTTAATTTCTAGTTCCTTTATTTTATATTTAAATGTGTTTTTAAAAAGGTGTCTTTTAAATGGAAGTTTATTTGATGTTAAGTTTTTTTAAGTTTTTTATTAATACTTATTTCAGTTTCAAAAGTCTTTTTTCTATCAATTCTGTCTGTTTGTTAATTTTGCTGATAAAAAAATTATAAATATATTTCATAATACCATTTATGGGTTTATTTTTTAAGGTAAATTCATGGAATAATTACTGATTAACAAAAATAATTTTTTTTTTCACACCCAATTTGTGACATTTTATGCCGATAAAGCTGAGTTCGTTTTTCAAGTTAAGGACACTTCATATATGCTAATGGAGTGTGTTTTTTTAGGATAAATAGTGACCTTAGAGTTCATAATGATATTTAATTGATTATTTTGGGGTTTCAATTAAATAATGGATTCATCATCCATTTTAGTCTTTGTTTAATGGAGATTTTTATTATTCCATTGCTATTATGTATTTATTTTGATTTTGTGGGATATATATGATGATTATTATTATTATTGTTATTATATTTTATTTTTCTATGTATGAATTTATGATGTATAGGGTTATAGTTACATACCTCTAGGTGGATATTCTACGTTTAATTTTATTATTTGGAGAAATACTACCTTGAGTTCACAACTAATTATATGAAACATGATTCTAGACTTGGGTGATTTATAACACACCTCAAGTATGTCAATAGATGGATTTACATGTTGGGCACTATAATTTTAATTATATTTGTTTTCTCGTGGATATATAATGCATAGGGTAATCATTTTATACATCAATGTGGATGTTTCATGTTTTATTTTAGTATATGTAAATACTTACACTATAGATTACATTTGATTCCTTGGAACTAGTTACCCACCTTGTATGATGGAGACCATTACTCAGTTATTTCATGGGAAATATTGAGTTTTTGTTTCAAGGGTGTTCGACATTAGTTTTTTATTGTACCTATGATCGCACTATTACCCAAAATTTCTATCTAATTATGTTTCATTATTCATTTTTATTTTTATTTTCCATGTTAGTTGGTCTTATGGTGGTTGAAATGGGACATTCAGTAGAGTTGGGCGGTATAATAGAATGATGGATATCTTGGAGGCACACCATGGACTCCCCTACACAATGGTTTCCATTTTATATACATTTTTATATACCAAAGGGATCCCCACACTTTGGATATCACCATTTAATGCAATAGATTTCTTGGTCCAAATGGAAAATTGGGAACCTGACTCTGGTTTTCTTTGGGTGTTTGATTCATCTTGGCATGATATAAAAACATAATGTCATGGTCTAAGTGAACAATTAAATTGTGTAAATATCTATTGAAGAAATATAATTTAACAAAACTTCCCTCTCCACCATTTTGCATCATTCAAGCTTCCCCCTATCTTTCAATTTAGTCACACACCAAGAAGGTAGGAAGATCTAGGTATTTCACCTCCTCACTCCTATCCCTTTAAAATAGCCTCCATCCATTCAAATTCACAATTGGATCTTAATGGTAACATTTCCTTTCTATCATCTCCTCTTTACCCTCCCTTATTTCTATTGTTTTTCTCACATCCCATCACTATGAATCTCTCAAAAGAACCCCTAATGGAGTGTCGGTTCCAAATTATTTAATTTTCATATGGTAAAGTTCCTTTAATAATACTATTCTTTTGTGCAATTTTTTATTTCTCATAGACCTTTCCTATTTTGTATTTTTTATCTTAGAATCCATATTTTAAAATTTCAATTTGGGGTTATCATTGTTTTGTGGTTGGAATTTTTTCTTTTACCCCTTTGAATAATATTGAGATAGGTTATCATTTTAGTTCACAAAGGACACTTGTATATGGTCTGTATTCCTTTATATTTATGAAAATTAATAAACCTAATTTATCTTTTTTTTTAATTTATTACTCTATTTAATATTAATGTTATAATATTTTTTAATTATTATTTAAATCTCAAATCATGTTTCACATGATTTCTACTTCAATGCATTGTGTTATTTCTCAAATCAGAAATGTCATTATATTTTGTTTCCTTTAAAATCTCAAACCAATTGATTGTTAATGTTCCATAATGGAACTTATTAATTAATCTTATGATGTTAAATGGTATGAGGATACATTTTATTGTTATTCACATATATGTGGTAAATGTATGTATATAAATAGTTATATATGAAAAAATTCACATATGAATATATGAATTATAAAAATATCACACACACAAACACACACACACAGAGATATATATATATTTGGGTAAATTTATATGGGATTAATGAAATAAAGACACATTATGATTCTAAATTTCATACTAAAACATGGTTTTTAAGAAATTGTTTTAATGAATTATAATTTAAAATTAAAAAATCCATGTTGTAATTTATTTAGTGGTTTTTTCATTTTATATTTTATTTTGTGTCGAAATATTGGAATGTGGTGAATGTGAAATATATTATAGGTGGAATTAGAATGGTTATAAAAACCAATAACACATGGAAACCACAAGTACCTATTTAGGATGACTATGAAAAATGTGTTAGGTAATGTTCCTCCCTCTATATCCTTTGGAATGTTTTACCACAAGACTCAAACTATATATTTCATGGATTTGTTACCCCCATGTCTCTGGATCCTTCCTCCCTAGTAGCTTATCAACATGAATTGTTATCTTTAGTTTTAACAATTAGAGAATGATGATCATAGGATAAGGATAAACATTAGTATTATAGGATTATACATAGTTCTCAATTTTTTTGTTTACTATTCATGATTTTGCATAAAATCTCATAAATTTTTATTTTCTATATTTTTGAATGTCTCGTTAAATAAAATATAACCTTTATTTTTTCCCCATATATTTTTGGGTTTTTTGAATGCAAAACCATTTTAATTTTTATAATAAATGTTCTTAAACCTAAAATAACCCATGATTTTCTTTTAAATTAAATTATATTAAACTAAATTTAATCATCATTTCAAACTAGCAATAAATGGATATTTTATTTAAATTCTATTCATGTGATGTTGTTTCACATATCATTCATACAGTGATTTTGGGATCACACATTATTAACAATTTAGATTATTTTTCAACACTTTTTCTCAAAGATAATATTTTTGGAGGTTAAATAGTGACTAGTTTATTCACATAGAGGTATGAAAAATTTAATTTAGTCATTAATATACATTATCACATAGTAAAAACAAAACTTTTGATTCATAAAATAATGGTTATTTGTGGATCCCATTATATCTATGGATGTTGTGGATCTACTCAAAGTTGATTATAGTTAATGAAATTGGTGGGTGAAATATGTGTTTAGTTTTTCTTATGTATCTAGATTTCATTAATTATTTTATATTATATTCTTTCCTTTCAACATGTGTATGGATATCTGAATTATGGAGTGGTCAAACCAGTTTTTTGGCATCAGGCTTTATAATTTTTTGTGTAAAATTATTGCAATAATTATTTTCAATGATTCTCTAGAATTGGTCATAATCTTGGGGGATTTAGAGTCCCTCATGTATATAGTGATCTAATATATACATCTAAGGGATGAAAATATGTGGTTTGTTCATAAACAATTTTATTAGATCTTACATTATTTTGAGTCTTATGTTTCATAGCTCCTATCAAAATTTGGTTATTAATAGTAGAATATGATATTATTTTTTGGGACTCAAGATATAGGGGTGGGATCATTCTAGATATCTCTTTATCAATCTAAAAATCAAGTTTCCATGTGAATTTATGTTTTATGTTCTTAGTTTTATTTTCATTACATGTATTTATTGAATTATTTAAGTATATTATATTTATCAAGGATATAAAGAGTGAAATGGTGGTACTTTGAAAGATATGAAGTACTAAAAATACTTATGGATCCCACTACACGATTCTATATTAATAATGACTCCATTTGTGTAGATGGAATATATTCCCCAATTCATGTGGCAAGATCATTCATATAAACTAGTCCCCCTATGAATATTTTATTTAACATCATTTCAATTTTATTCCTTTTTTATTATGTCAGGTCTGCGTTTTTTGGGTAAAACATCAGTTTTAATTTTAAAATAATAGTTTTTAATGAAATAAATTATTTTTCATAAAATTATTTATACAAATACTTGTAATTTTGATTTTTAATATATTCAAATTACTAAAATTGGTTTATGTTTTATTACCTAATTTTTAAAGCTACTGTGTAACATTTTAAATAATAATTTTAATGGTTTAATTTGAAATATTAATTTATAAAGGTTATATATATATTAGATTTTGATTGTTTGATAAATTAATTTTTGTAATTTAAAATGTTTCAAGACATTTAAAAATTCATTTTACAATATATATCGAATCATTTTTAGGTGGTTTTATATGAAATAAAGTTTTATTTTATTGATTAATTTTGAAATATAGTTGATCTAAAAGAGGGAAATGTAAAAAGTATTAAATATTAACTTTTACTATATATCAAATAAATAAAATTATTTGATTTTCGTGAGAAGTTATATTTCCAAATACTTTTAGAAAATACTCTATTCCTCATAGATGATTTAAAAAACATGATTTGGGTTGTATTTTAAAATGAAACATAACTTTATAAAGGTAGTTTTTTATTAGTTTTATAGTTGATGTTTTAAAGGGAAATTTAGATATTTAATGATGAAAAATAGTTTTGGGTGTAGTTTATTTTAAGAAAGTTTTAAATTTTTGTGTTGAATGTTTTGGGCTTTAAATTTTATTTCTTACCAAAGGTGTTTTGAAATTTTCATAGTTGTGTGTCAGACCTATTCGTTTATTTAATTTAAATTATTGTGAATATAGTTTTTGAAAATGGTTCATAAGATACATAATCTTATACTAACTTTCTAAAACCTATTTTTAAAGGTTTAAATTAATTGGGTGTGTGTCTTCATTATAGAATGTTTTCCCTTGATTTCATAGGTACAGTCCCACATTAGATTGACAATTGATATCTCTTTTTATTCTTATTATTAATTGGCTGAGATTAGGTGGGGTTTATTTGAATTTTTCTTCTAGTATTTTGAATTTGGGGTTTTCATTTAACTCTCTCAGGGAAATTTTTATTTTCAAGAGATGTTATTACTTAATTAATTAATGGTGTTATTTTTTCTTCAAGGTATGTAATTTTAGTTGTTGATCTTATTTCATTGGTTTTAGAAAGAGGATGTCTTGGGTGTGATTCTAGGTGATTGGGATGGGTGATACCCCAAGTGAAGGTCATACCTAATAGGTTCCATGATCATTCAAATGGGTTCACCAGGGTTTTGGGGTTTCAAGGGTCAAACGCCAAGTTACTTCCTCTAATGCCTCTGATATAAGGAAAAAAATCAGTGCTTCATGTTCATTCACATATTATTTGAGGAAATTATTTTTATTCAATATATTTTCTAATTTCACTTCCTTGGTTTGTTGATAATTTAGTTGGTTCATATTTTTAATTTATTGGAGACAAAACCTTATTATGGTACTTCTATATTTTTTCTCTAGTCCCATTTTAATATTTCTCCTATTATCACATGTCTACATTATAGTATTTTTTCAAAATATATTATATCCTAGAGTAAATGGGTATTTTGGATATATATGGTACTAATGGGATTCAGTTATTGTGGGAAAAAACCATCGATGATTTATTTTTTGGATTTTATTTTTCCACAACCATGGATTATTCTTTTTTTCTTTTATGGAAGAAGTATTTTTTAGATGTAAACAAATCTTAGGATTTTTTCTTAAATACTCTCACGCAATGTAAGACTTTTAATAATTGGTGTTTATTGTGAATAAAGATATCTATTTATGACTACTGATTAATATTTGATTAGATATTCCCTTCCTTCCACATTTTTTTTAATTTATTCAAAGATTTTTATTTCATTTGTATTGTTTCTTTAGTGATATCATTTTGGTTCATTTATAGTTTCCTATGATGATGGAATTAAACTATCATGGTATACCCTATTTCTATAATGGGGATTAATTTATAAAAAATGAATCTAGGAGTATAAAGAATTATTATAGTGAAATTAACACATATTAACCCAATTTCCCTATACAATCTCATTTTATAGTTAGTTTTATTTGGATTTAGAATGTTTTATAGACTTTTATGGGTAGTCGTTGAAATATATCATGTTCTAGATTTATAGGATGACTAAAGCTAGTATGGTCACTCACCAAAAAACTCATTTATGTATTGGTGTCATTGGTCTACTGTTTCTAGCTAGACCTTGGGGAGCCCCATGCCATAGCACTCTTCATGGTGTACGAGTGTTCTCTATGTCCAAAATAGTGACGTGGTAAGCTCATAGTGTCACCCACCTGGTGCATATTTTTGTTGCGGCCAGTAGAAAGGAATAACAGTACGGTATAAGAAAACCAGACCATATAGGAACCCTTTAAAAAAACTATAATTTTATAAGTTCACCCTACCCTCCTATTACCATCACCCTTGTCTCTCCATCTCTATCATAAATGATACAACATGATCAACCTCGATGATATTGGAAATACACCTCTTACCTCTAATCCATTCAATTTATCCTGAATCAATTGAATATAGAGTTCAAATATTTACGGTATAATTTTCTATCCTTTCCTCCCCTCCCCCTCTTTTATTTCCATTTGTTTCCATTTCTTTTGATAAGAATCCCCTAAACAAACATTTAGAGAGGTTTTTTTGTTAAAAATGATTTAGATTCCTTACGATATGTTCATAAATTCATCACCCCTTTTTATTCATTTTCCATTCACCTTATTCTTTTATTTATATAGTTATATTTATCCAAGGACAACTATTACTCGATTATAATTGGGGATTTTCATTGTTTAGGGGTTTCTCTTCAAGTATTTTCCAATTCTAACTCTATTGAGATTGTTTATTAATTCATTTCACAATGGTGGAATGTTTAAGGTATGTTTCAACTCACATTTCACATTAAATTAAATAAAACAAAAAAAAATTATATTATATTCTTTATTTTTCAATAGTAGTATCAAATATTATTAAGGAAAATTTATAGTGAAAATACTATTTCTCTTGATTTCCACTTCAATATAATGAATTTTTTCTAAAATTGAAAATGTGGTGATTTTTTTAAATTCAACTTTTACAACATACGTTCATTGCAGTTATATAATGGGACATATCAATTAATTCTAGGGTTTTTAATGGTCTTATATTCTTTATTTTTGTCATTCACAGATATAAGTGTAAACAAATGTATATTTGAATGTGTTTTTTTGTGTAATTTCACCAGTGAATATTTGATTTTATGTAATAAGATATATATATATATATAATTATATTAATTTAAAAGTGTATGGGAATAATGATAGATGAAATCATTGGGAAACTAAATTTGAAACTCTAACCTAATTTTCGAACAATTTTTTTTACTGGTTTTTTATTGTAAATTATGAAGGCCCTATTAGAATTTATCGCAATAGATTTTATTTTTACATTATATTTTTAGTTGTGGGGATGTGTAATGTTATAATTGTGAAATTTATTATTAGTGAAAATGAAATTACATTTAAATGAGAATAGCACATGTGATCCTATAGTACCATGTTTTAATGACTGGTAAAAGTATAGTAGGAAATGTTTCACTCTCTAAATCATTAAGACTATACTATAACCCAAAATAATATATATGTGTGTGTGTTTGTGAAATGTATTTTTTACCGTTAAGACATTGGATTTGTCCTTGGAAATGTATTATGTATGAGAATAGCTATTTTTATTTCATTCAATTAGAGTGTGGATCTTATGATGAAACCAAACCCTAGTATCGTATGTCTTCCCATGGTGCTTGATTTTTTATCTAACATTATTAATTTTTATTTTATTCTCTTAAATTATATAATTTAATTATTTTTGAATTTTTCTTCACATAAAATAGTTTTTTTGATTTAAATTGTTGAGTTTATTTTTATTTTTAAACGAATAATTATTAAATTTTCATAATAATTATTTTTAAGCTGCTATTTACACTTGATTTTATATTAAATTTAAATAGAATAAATAATTTTAGTTTTAATTTCAAGAAATTATTAAATTTTTATTTTATTAAATTCAATGCATGGTGTATGTTTTTACTTGGATTTTAAACTGGTATATCAAGATAATGCATATTAACATTTTATGATCTTATTCCACTATTGTTTTCTCATGGGTAATAATTATTTTGAGGATGGATGATCATTAATGTATTCACGTGGAGGTATATGATTTTTTTGTTATATAATTATTTTATATTTTTGCAATAGATAAATTGTATTTTCTTATATTAAATTATACTTTATAGTGGATCATATTATATATACAGATACCATAGTAGGACTTAAATAATGTTTCAGGTTTGGGGATTTGGGGGGGAACAAAGGGTTTAATTTTTTTATTTAGAGTTATTTACGTCATTTATATTATTATTTTTTCTTTTATATTAGTATGTAGTCCTCTGGCATATATATTTTTCATTATTGTTTTTTCACTACTTGGTTTAAATTATATTTATTGTTGAAATAATTACATTTTAGATTTATCCCGATTCCTTAACACATATCACAAATTTGAGGGGATATGAAACTCTCCTTTTTTTAGGTCATGAGTAGGATCATTCACCTGATTGATGGATGTATAAGGTTGGTTCATTATACCTATATGGGTCGCAATCCCCAAAAATGTATAAACACATTTAATGAATGTTAAATGATGTAGTGAAAGTGGGTGGATGGGTTCAGAACATAGTTTTTATTAGTTAAATTTAATATTTCCAATGAAATGATGAACCCAACTCCATAATATTGATATGAAGGATCTTTTCAAATTAATTATATAATTAATTTACAATAAGAGTTTCCTCAGGATGACAATTCTTCAATAATTGTTCAATTTGGTAGATGTTATCATATATTTTCTATGGTGAATAATCCAATCATTAATTCCTATAGCGGTTTCCGGAAAATCTATAAAAATCTCATAACATCATTGTTGATATTTTGGGTGACACTATAGTTGAACCAATAACCTTGAATCGTTAAAATGTAAATAATAACATGTAATATACAAGTCTTAGAAGAGTGATTTTGTTTTCCTCTCAATCTGGCCATGAAGGAGAATTATTTCTTCCCAACATTCATGAGAGAGTTTATGAAAGTTTATATTGGCATTGAGGGAATTATCTTAAGTGAATTCATTGTGTAAATAATTTCACACAAATCTAAAATGATAAAAATTAAATTATATACTTATGGTTGTACAATTTGTAATTTCCTATGGGTCCTTATATAATATTATATTCTAATTAAACCCCATGATTGATAATAACAATAAAAAAATATTATTATATTTTATTACATGCATTAACTCATGGATATTTGAATATCAGTTACTATTTATTTTATATTAAATAAAATAAATATCATCTCTATTATTCACTCAACTCATCCATGCTCTCTAATTTGGAATTTTTTGATCCATAAATAATAATTATGTATTTTAATAATTATATCTGAATATAATATTCATTAAATAATTAAATAAAAATTATTTTCACTAACTCATAAAGGAATTTTTTTATATATTCAACTAACATGTTTTCTATACTCAAAAAATAGTCATTGAATTTATCCGATCAACCAAACATGAATAATATATATTCCACAAACTAAGAATTGTATTTCTTCTAAATATTACATTAAAATCGAATTAAACTATTATTATTGGTTCACTATTTGTGAAACTCTCTAGGCCGCTTTTTAGGTGGAAATAAGAAAAAAAATTCTAATTTCCATGATTATCCTCTAGTAACATATTATTTCACCAATAAAAAAGGAAGTTAACATTTCAATTGAAAGAAAAATTAACTATTATTACTAAGTAAAATTATCCATTTATCCTAATATCTCATCTATAATGGTTCATTCTTATGCCATTAACATGTATGATTTATTAATTTTAATTGAATCTATGAAATAATCTTGTTATTGAAAACCCATGACAATGTACATAATCCTGGTTATTCTATTTCAATCAAATAATAAATGATATCATCTCATATTAACTATGAATGAAAAACTCTTTTCTTCCAATATAAAATTAATATCTTATCAATTATGACACACGTAATGTATGATACATTTCATCACATGCGTATTATCAGGGTTTCCACTGAAAAAAATCACCAAATTAATAATATACATTATTAAAAATATCATGTCTAAGGACCAATAAAAACATTAATAAATTTGAATATCCAATAATACATATAACTATTAAAATTTGTATTTATCTTCATGTCCTCAAAACCACTTTTCATGGATTTTACCAAGTGTGAACATCATGAGATAAGGTTCATGCACTTAGGAACATTGAGAAATGGATTAAAAACACCATAAATGCCTGATGAAATAGATGTTAGTTAGAACATATGACATTTATTTAAGAATATTATCATGGAACTTCTATGTTCCCATTATATCTAGGAATTTATATAAATTTTTTTTACAACATATTCTCAATATACATTATCAAATTACGGATATACAAAAGAACACTCATCAGATGATAAGAATTATATTGATATTCTTATAATCGAGATCACATATTTAGTTGGTTATAAGCCACCAACTAGAAAAAACTCCAACATTCACTAGATCCTACTATTAAAATATTTAATCATTTAATTATGACATGATGTTTATTCATCTACTAAGGTATTTCTTTATTCAATGAGTCTTAAATATTCACTTTCAAGGAAACTATGCTTACTATTATTGTAACACTTTGAAATATATTTCTAAAGTGGTGATTCTTTCATGTAATATGATTCATCTAATTATGTGACTTTAGATCCTCATCTAGATCTACTACTACATTATTATCCTAATAGATAGAAATAACATAATTATTTTTATTTAAATCATCATGATATGGGATGAAGTTGTGTATCCAAAATTATCCTTTAGTTGTAACAAATATAGTAATATACTTTGATTATATAGTAAAATCGGCAACTACTAGCCACATAGAGTTATTCAAACTAGAAATATTAATCCAATAAGAGTAAAATATAACATGGATATGACTTCAGATCACACTAAACATTATATAAACTAGAATGTGTGTATCCTCTAATGAATAGTTACACATATCTTCTATAGTCCTGTAGCATATCTTTTTTACACCTCAATTACTCTAGGATATTCTTTATATCCATACAATTTAGCTGACTTGGGTCTATCTAATTTATATCTTACATGATCAAGGCTTAAAAAATATCAAAAACTGGAACATATAATGATATACATGACTGATATAATAAAAAAATTATAAGGATTTTTCTTCAATCTTTATCTAGTCCCTCTTGTGTTTGAGGATAAATTATCATTGGTAGATGTATTCTGTGTAAATTTGGAAACAATATCATGAAAAACTATTTAATATGGAATCTCTTCAATACCTTATCAATGTATATCCCTTCACATATTCTAATAGACCCACATTATCAATCATGATATATCATGATCCCTAGAATATAGGATGTGTCACCTATTTTATTAAAGGATAAGAATTTTACTATCCTTGTCGTAACTAAATTTAAGTCTCGTATCTAGTTTACCATAAGTAATATACCGTTAAAATATACTACTACGAATCCAATTTTGATACCACTATTTTTATTATAGACACATGGATTATATTTATTCATTGTAAATCCAATTTTTCTTATGGATTCTTCAAAATGAATGTTCCATGATCTCCATACATGCATTACCCATCAATGAATCTCTCTAAATTTCACTCCTTGTTCACATCCTTTAGAGTCACAATCCCTTTTATGTGTTTTATATATACTTCTCATGTTATGTTTGCATTATGAAATGTTTTCTGGAAATCTACTTTATAAATATCATTATTAGGGTAATAATTATTTTAATGGATATTATGATGGATTTCAAAATGGAAACTAGTGATAATTTTTCATCATAGTTTATATTATGACATTTCATAAATAATGTATCCACTAGTCATACTCTATAGGTACTAAATTTACCATCAATGTAAAATTTATTCTTAAATAATGAGTGTCACTAAACAAATGAGAAATCAAGTATAGGATCTACAATAAACTATACTTGTTTCTAGTATAGGGAATCCATTTCATAATTACTGGCTTCCTTCAACTCTATAACTTCAAAGTTACATACTCCTCCCTTATAGAAGAGTAGTTTATTATCTTAAAATAATAATTTCTCACCCTAATCGATGACTAGAACACCAAATATTTATCATTATCTAACCTCCTTATTTCATTTATGAAGTACATATTTATATATGATAACTTCTACATTTGGTATTTATGATATTTTTTCCAATGAAAACACTTGTTAATCTTGATATTCAACTTTAATATAGTATACCTTTCTCATAAAATATATTTTGGATATGTGATCCCATCCCATAAATATGGGGTTTATTTCATCAAAAACCTTTTTATACAATGTGTTTTATTTATAATAACCTTTAATTTATTTACGATGGCCTAAAAAAGATGAACTCCGTGAATTTTGATGGATTTTTTACATGACATAGCCTTACCAAAACCATTGCATATGAATGCAACAAGAAGTGAAAAAATATGTTTTTTCACATATCACATAGTGTATAGAATACCATTTTTTTAATATATTAGTATTCAATTTATTTTTTATATTTTATTTTGTAATACATATACCGAAAATGATATTGGAAGAATTTTATAACTGATCATCTAACTCACTATGTCTAACTTGGGGTCATACATCATTACACTAACACCATTTCTCTATAGTTTATAAGGATGAGTAAGTTGATGTATTATCTCAAAATCCGATAAATGATTGATAAAATCTTGGTTAATATTAACCCTGATATTTTCTTGAGTGTAGTTTCTTATTATTGTAAACAAAGTTGTTTACTGTTTCATTCTTGTACTACATTAATTTATTAATGGAATAGGAAAAATAATTCATTAAATTGATATATCCATATCTACCATATTCATAATTAGAAGTTATAATGTATGAGTATCAAAATATACATTCTATAAGAAAACATTTGTGCATGTGATTATAAAAATTCTATAATTTCTACAGGTCTTATAGCAATTCTACTAAATGTATATTTAATAATTTTTCCTTGAATTTTTTTTTTTACATACATTAAAGGGTTTTATATCCAAAATATCTAAATTTACTTATTAATAAATTATTAACATTTCGATACACATGTGGGGGATGTCTTCACTATCTATCATATAGGTCATGTGAACATGATTCATTATTGATTTTCATCCCTTTATTTTGGTATTTTAGTACGTAAATACTATTTCTAAAATTATCCATTCCCTAACATATTTTATATTTAGAAAATAAGAATCTTTTATTTATATACATGAAAATAAAATTATCCATATCTAAAATATACAAGAAAATTATCTTCTTGGATACAATGTGAACATAATAATAATGATTTAAAACTAGATTCAACCCTATAATCAATGTGATATAGGAGTCTCTAGTAGATAATGACACTAGTATTTCTCTTTTAGAAACTCAAAGATCAAAATTAAAACTATTAATATTCTTAATTATACATGGTTATGATATTTGGATAAAAAAGTGTATACTAAAAGTTGTGTCTAATTTCAATTTTGTATAAATATAGATATAAAAAATAATAAAAAACACATCTAAAGTTTTAATTTATTCATAACTATAGAATAATTCTACTTATAGGGGGATTTTTTTACCAAAAAAAATACTTCATCCTTATTTTCAGACTATACCTTTGTATTTCTCCTCTTAAAAGGGGCAGTGTTAATGTTTCTTGGACATAGATATAGTCTTAGGACTTTTAACCTCAACTATAATATTATTCACGATAATGAGAAATGGTATTTTATTATTCATGCCATTATATTCCAAGATATTACGTGTCAATGCATTGATCATTGTATTCTCTATAGTATTCATAAAAAAATTGATAATAAAAATCGTGTTACTTTATGAAAGTGAGGAGACCACAAGGTATATACATAGTTTCTTGAGCTTATTCAAACCCTAAATTTCACAATTATCAATGTAGTCAATAATCTTCACTACATGATTTTTAACTAGATTAACTTCTCCATGCATGCATTTAAAGAGTGACCTAGAGGTCCTGTACCTTCTTAGTTTTAATTTGAACCAATATAGATCAAAGAGATTATGGTAACATGGTATATGAATCCATGTCTTCATGAAGAATATGTAGCTCACTAATCATGGATTATAACATGAGGAATCCAACATCTAATATATCATATACATATCTCCAAAATATATAATCATCCTCCTAAATCTCAACTTAGAGTGTTAAAAACAAAATGGGGAATCCGGTATGCAAAACATCCACTATTGGGGTAGTATGATTCATAAAATAATATACCACTCATAGTTGTTTACACAAGTTATGAAATTTTATTTCATAAAAATATATCATTGAAAAAATATTAGTGTTGAATAAATTTCATGTTTATAACATGGATTAAATCATATATTGGTGAATGATCTTGGTTACCATTTTTTATTTAATAAATTAATTTTATCTATCCCCAAAAATTGTATCAAAACACTAAATACCTCACCATCAGATTTAGAAAATCCTATTATGTGGATATAATATTTTCAAGGATCCATATTCACTTTCTAATAACTAATACAGTTTCCATGAAAATAAATCTATATTATGTAGGTAGACTTGATTTCTAATTATATTAACATTAAATTCATTGATATTTTTAATGCACTCCCCAATCCCAAATTCTAACACACGTATTTTTATGACTATTTCCTCCAAGTTTTATTATGTTTTCTAGGATTATTACCCCTAATAAAAATTTGGGTATTTAAATCCATTTTTTATATGATCCTATGTTTTATAATTTTTTCCCTAACCATGGCTTGACTAACACTATAACTAAGATTATATTATAAGAAGAAAGAAGAGATTTACCAAAATAACATTTTCTAAATTTGTGTTTTTAATATTTAAGCATAAAAATTTAATTAATTTATTACATTATTATTAATAATAAAATTATTTTACAATATTAATTAACTATTTTCTTTAAAACAATTATTCATAATAACTTTATTTAATTTCATCTTACATGTTGGTTATTCTATTTACATTTCCTGATAACGTTTGATAATCAAATAAACATTATCCATATAAATATTTAAATAACCATTTACTAAAAAAATTAGTATGATCCTAAACATTAAAGAACACACTTTTTTCTCAAGACAAATATAAACTAACATTGACACTATGGGGAAACACCATAAATTGATAATTGGCTAAAAATGTAGCAATCCACTCTTAACCTATGTATCTAATTTTTTGTTTCACCCCATATTGGTCTTCAAGCATATCCTCTAATTTGGAGATCTATTATTAAAATTTTCTTACACCCTCACAAGGGATGGGGAAAAGGGGTTTTGGGTCACATAAGTAATCCTTTGACCGGTAGTCCTATACATAATAATGGTGGAAGCAATGATTCTAAAATCATGATTTTTAATTAAATAATAAATTTATCACAAAAACAAATTAAATAAATAATTAAACTAAATAGAAACTCAACACATTAATAGGTTGGACAAGCTTAGGATTATTTCTAACCTCAAACAACAATTTTCTAGAATTTATTTTAATTCATTTTCTGTTGATATACATTTTTAAATTTGGTAAATTATACATGATATCAATTAAATAATTATATGTCTTACTTGTATAACTAAATAGTCCATATGATTATAAACCACTATAATTTTAAATAAATTAATCAAACTATATATATTTTAAACTTAATTAATGGCATTACATCTTCACAAGGCAATAAGATATGGATTTTTTATATTTGATTAATAATTGTTATAGAGTTTATTACCTAAATGGTGTGTAATTTTACTCAGTGGGGAATGGGAAATATATCATGTGTGGTCCTTGTCATATAATTTGTACATACATAAAATATATATCTATATAATATTTCATGATATGCATAGTTCGTTTTCCCTCTGGTGAGGTTGTGTAGTTGGGACAACATGTATGACCATATATATTCCTGTAATATATATAGATTGAAAAATTTATGATTCATGTAAAGTAAATGACATATATGAATACCATACATACCTTTAAATTTTTATAATTATATTGAAATAATTATTAAATATTTTCATTCCATATGTACCTTTGAAAAAATCTATGAATGTGACCTATGTGGAAAAATCCATATCACATGATGTGCATTACTATATATAAAAAATGAAATTGGTTCTTTATTTAACTATTTAATTTTTAATCTATTTTACAGAAATGAAATGAATATATCTGTGCATAACTTACATTTTTGGTCAATTTTATGCAACATTTATATCTAACTATACATAGTGTAACTAGTTTTTAACCACCTATACTACCCTCTTAGGGACTCAATGTGTTTCTTAAACTACTTATTATGTAATTCATCGAATGTATAGTTATCTAGACACAGTGTAATTGATTAAATTTAATTTCTCTTATCCTTTAGTTAATATGTGGCACATAATTATGCTATATATATTGACCACACAGTTTTTATGACTTACATTAAGGTAAACTGTGTGGTAATAGAATATGTGTACAATACATAATCATTGTATAATCAATGTACATCTATGTACTAACTATTTTTCATCATGAAATATGTAATCATTCTAAATGTAAACCCCCACATGGTATTTTTATTTCTTATTCCCAGGATTTGCCGGTTGAATAGGTTTACATGGCAAGTAGTTTTTATTAGACAATGTCTAACCATGTCCTCTGGCCACAAATTTTATCATATTTAGATGTGAACTTCGAGGGTTCATCAAATGTTCTTGGTCTTTTATTGGTCATATAAGGAGGAAAAAAATTCATTATCTCAAAAAATGAAAAGCAGAATCAAAAAATATGAACTCAAATGTTCAAAAAATATGAACTCAAATGTTCAAAAAATATGAACTCAAAAAAATATGAACTCAAATGTTCAAAAAATATGAACTCAAATGTTCATTATCTCAAATGTTCTTGGTCTTTTCTTGGTCTGTTCTTAAATGTTCTTGGTCTTTTCTTGGTCAAATGTTCTTAATTTTAAATAATGAAAAGCAGAAACAAAAAATGTTATAAATAAACTAGATTTTAATTAACCTTATAATAAATAACTATAAATTAAATATGAACTCATTGATACAACTTAATGGATATAGCGCATAAAATATGTGATTTGACTATTTCCAAGAAATATATTTTCATTAAATTTAATGGATATGTCTGAAGAACATGACTAGTGAATGCTCATAATATTCACAGAGAGTATCTTCTCATATATAATTTATAAATAATATTTAATAGGAATTACCCAAACATAAAAAATTAATATTTTTTTTATAAATTTATAACTTTTTATTATTTCATAATTATGTTGGATAATCCAAACTACAATTCCTATCGCACTCCCCATGCATTCCCCATGAGTCACTGAACATCATCATTGGTATTCTTGGTGCTAGTGCGGTTGAACAAAACACCATGTTTTGTCCTTAATTTATCTGAAAATGTAATATTTAACCCTTTGGAGAATACTTCTCTTATTTACTATTTCATGAATAGAAGAATATGTATTTCATCTCTATATTCATGATAGAGTTATTTATAGGTTCACTCCATCTTTAGATAATTATTTGGATATATTTCACCATGTATCATATTTCTCGTTTCTCTAAAATTATATAAATCAGAATATATACTTATGGTTAAGAAATTAGTAATTTCAAAAAGACCATTAACTAATTGTTGATTCTATGTAAAATTGATTTCAAATAATAATAATATTATTATTTCATTCCTTTAAATGGATGAAATCAATTATATTTGCATATTTTTTTGTTAAATAAATAAAATAATAATTACTTAATTGATATTAAATAATGTATATATATATAAATATATATATAATTTCTAGCAGTATCATAACTTAGATACTCATCAGTTCTCTTTTGAACCCTTAAGAATAAATATATACATAAATAAATATATAAAAATATATAATTCATACAATAACTAAATAAATATTATATTTCCTTATTTATGACGAAATTATTATTTTATAATCGACTAATATATACTCTATACTTGAATACCTAGTGATTAAACTTACATGTGAAAAAACAATTGAGCAATAATTATTCCCAAAACTAATAATAATATAAATTACTAATATTAAATTCAAATAGAATCTGTCCAATATTCTAGAAAACATTTTCTTGACACTCTAGACCTATTTCTTTGTGGGATTAGATGAACATTCCTAAATCTGAGGATTAGAATCTAGAATGATATCATATATCCCATAAAGAAAGAAGTTAAAGTATGAAATTAAAAAAAACTCATATGAATACGTAATTTTTAATATAATATCTTTACCTAAATATCACATAAATAACATTGAAGACAAATTTCATTGACCCATATGTTTGAATAATTTTATTTCACCATCTAAAAAGTACTCATTAATCAACTATTTTGGAAATTAGTTTGGTTATGTTGTTCCATTTTAATTAAAGTGTTGGAAATATCATATGTCATTAACATGGATGGGTTAAATCCATTATTGACATATATAATTAATTCCATGTTACTTATGACACACCAAATGATTGTCACATCTCTACAAGAATATGTAATCATAGTTTTCTCTCACCCATAAAATTATATAATTTAAGACATACATTAGTAATAATCTAATGTCTAAGGACTAAGAAACACCTCCTCACATAAAGGGTCACATAACTCAGGCTTGAAAATATCTATATCAAATATCATTCAAAAATACACTCATGTATAGGTCTCATATTCCATCCAAGGCCAAACTCACATGATCAATTGTCATGGTTATCTACCATACATTAATTATACACTACACTAATACATATACTATGTTGGATAAATATGAGTAAAATATAGTTTCCCTTCGTATGAGAGTATCCATAAACCAAATTCTCATGACATATATTAACAAACCTTATTACCATAATAGAACATGTTATATAAGTAAAATACCCAGGTATTAATCTTATATACCAGCTTACTCATGGAATCTTGAGTTGTATTCCATCATGCCTAGGCTCATATTACTAATCCAATAGCTTACCCCACATCACATGATTGTTCTTCTAAAATCTTTTACTCTTTATTTACTAATAAACTATCCAACTAGGACTCCCATATAAGATAGATATATCACAATAGAAGAACAAATCATGACTTCCCATTTAAAATAACATTTCAATACCCATTACTACAACATGCTCAACATATCCACCTATGAATATAATTCAAACACCTGGAATCTACCTATTATCATAATATTTAAAGAATCATGAAATAATGGGATAACCTCTATCTTAGTTTACCCACTTATATAATATCTTATTTCTATATATAATAGAAAATTATCTGGATTTAAATTATAACAACTAACTCACTAATATCCAAAGATAAATCTCATTAAAATTATTCTTTCCCACCTATCCCACAAGAAACATCCAATATTATCCAAAACTCATGAAGAAACTTCTATTATCCCATTTCTAATATCATTATAAAACTCATACATTAGAACCCTAACTCATGGGATCTAATATATATATATATATATATAAACTAGAAAACTCATAATCCAGAAAAAATCCCACTCCATGGTACTAATAATCTCTATGAATCTACATACTTGTATAACTATTTTGAGGAAAATAGCCACACCCACAATAATATAACACCATCACCCTATAGTTATTTTTAATATGGAAATTCATTCATGTTTGGTTTGGTTGTGTTAAGTAGAATTCCGCTAAAAAGATATTTTCCAAAACATCAAATAAGTTATTTTTGAACCGTTATATAACGGTAACCTGTATTGTTTCCTAACAAGTGTCATAATTACACAAATGAATTCATATTACATGTGAACCTGTGTGCCTAATATGATTCATGGACTCATGCCTCATACATCTTTTAGATAAAAGAATAATAAAAAATAAATAAATCCAAAATAAATTTTATTGTACTAATGCACTAAATAGTAACATAAAAAAGAAGGAATATCAATCCAAACACCCATGAAAATCTTGGAATTTAACTCACATAGGTGTGGGATATAAATAAAAAATTTCATACAAACCAATTTCAAAAAATTCCTATCTTTGGTATACCGTTTCAAAAAATATTAAGTCAAAAGACACAACACTCTAATTCTAGTAAGTATAATTCAGACATTGATCAATAAGGGATCCCAAATATTGCACACATAAATTTAACATCCTACAAGATAAGTATTTATTTCATATCACTATGATTCATGCTATAATGGTAAAAGTTTATTTCCTTTGGAAACATAGATACCTAAAAAAATAGAACAAAAAAATATACATCATCTCTATCTACGCTATTCACAACTAGAACCTTCATAACCATATCATACTTATAATCATTATTTGTACCATAGAGGATATGAAACATAACATACGTTTATCTCAAGTGTTCATTAAAGGTAAACAAGATATAATTATATCAATATTCATTTTAATCTTAACATGAGTATATTGGTATGAGAACCTGATCTTAACATATGAAAATCCTACTCCACAGTAAATATTTAATAATCATGATTCATGGAATAACTCATGTGAGTACTTATGACATGTATTATAAGAAAATAAAATAAAAATAACTATGATCAGATAACATTTGAATAACTCCATGTTATAAATGTGTTGAATAGTGTGTGGAATAATCATAATAATTTAAATATTATATACGGGATACCCATTAATTCATTAATCACATGTTAGTATTTATTTAACCACTTGTGAACCTACATCGGCCCTGGAATAACCTCATATATACCTACATCATTGATTGGTATTACCTCTGATGTACCCTATTTTGGGTTTGTGATAAACTCATGTCTATGATTTGAGCTCATAAAACATTAATCTTTTCCCAATAAATTTGAGGGATACAAATAACCCACCAATCACATAATCTAAACCTATTAAGATGTTTAAAACAATATAATGGAAAAAATTATCATTTCATAACATATTAACCCATGTAAATGAAAAATGTTTTTATGAATATTTCAACGTTATAACCATAAACCATACCGAGAAAAATTAATGGTGAAATTAATAAATTATATCCATAGTGACTCATATGTAACATCGAATCATGCCATCATAGAAACAAATTTCTCCTAAAATATCACTATTGGATTTCATGAGGAATATAGTTTTTTATTTTTTTTCATCAATTATTAAAAATTAATACATTTCTAAAATATTAAGTATAATTGTTTTTGAAAAAAAATTGCAAACTTTTAATGGATTATTCATTGAAAATAGTATCCCTAGCATAACTACAAGTTGTTCATATTGGATGGGTTCAAAATTATATTATGTTCAAAACATTGATAAGAAATACCACATTAAAATAATAATAATAATATTCATTTGTAAAAATCAATGAAAATTCAAACATGGTAAACAAATTATTTAGTAAAGCATTATATAATTATAAATAAATTCTTGAAAAAAAATTCAATTAATTATGATATTGAATGATAATTATTCTTAATAAAAGAGAAGAACAATGTTTTTGTTCCATCAAAACAATATTTTTGTTTATTGAGAATATAAAAAGAGAAAAATTATTGGAAAAAATTTATTCTTTAGAAATAATTACATTAATGAAATTTCATGTTATTTATTTGGGATATATTATATATTTTAATTGATATAATGTTATGTAAAAAGAGTCTTCTTAAAAATGGGATTATAAAATATAAACCTTACCTCAAGTGAGACATTATTTTTAAGTATAATAACATCTTATGTAACAAAAATGAATTTATTAATATTTCTAAAATAAAAATATGGAAACATATAACATCATATAAATCCACCTATAACATTTAATTAGCTATATATTAATAATTATTTATTAACAATATCGTTTCAATGTGTCAATTGATTCTATTTTCATGTATGATTTGGTTCATTATATTTGGTACTTGAATCCTAATCATGTACCATCATCTATAGAGTTCAATTCATGAAATAAATAACATATAAATTATTCAATGTATATTATAATCCATTTAAAATGTTAAGGAAAAAACAAATAAAATCAATTTGTGGAGGTGGTATTCAACAAATAATTGTGAGTGATGTTATCATTTTGAAATGAATGTGAAGGTAAGAAGGTAGATAAGAAATTATAATTAAAAAATAACAATTATTTAAATAATTTCATATATAAATATTAAATATATTATAATAACCATCAATGAAATATGTTGATGGAATATGCATCATATGTCTTTGTAGATGTGATAGTCAACATATATGAAAAAATTTATACATTAATTTCCCATTTGATTAAAAGGAGATGGGAAATGATTTATCAATAATTATAACAACATATCATTTTATTTGTGAGAATATATTTGTAGTATCCTATAAATTACTTATGGTACATCCTGGTTTATGTTTTTGTTTAGGTCAAATGTTTACCCTATGTTTCAAGAGTCTGGGGGGGGGGGTTAAAATGTTTCAAGACATGATAGAGGGGATAGAATTTCAATCATGTTCATGTTACATGGTTTATTCACGATTATGAATTACTATGTATCCTTAATATTCATTCCTCAAGGATGGGTGAGCAGTTTGAAGAAAATCATTCCATGCGTGAGGCTAAGTTTTTTGGGCTGGGACTAAGCCATCCCATAATGTTATCACATAGTTTTTCAAACGATGTAGTCTATCCAAGAATGCATACACCCTAGACCCCTCTTGGATAAGGGGTGGCACACAATTTTCCCAAATATGTGGCCAAATAGTGTGCCTCATTAATAGTGGGTTTTTACTTTTTCCTTTCTTGGGAATTAAGTTTCCCAACATGGTATTATCCACCATTATTTTTCCAGTAGCCTATGTGATGAGGGAAAACCTCTTATACATTCCAAAGATTGTTCTCTTTCATTTCCAATCCATTTTAAGAATAATTGTGAGTGGTTCCAAGCATTGGGTTAATCTAACTATTTTATTTGTTCAACTTTCTATTTTAGGGATTGTAGTGTTGTTATTCTTCTAATGAATCCCTCAATATCTCTTTTTCCAAAATATTCCAAGTGGGGATTTATGGGTGTATTTTGGATCTAAGGAAATGGATTTTCATGTGGTTTCCTATAGAATTAATCTAGGTGGTCTATAAACTTTATCACATAATATTGATCCCCTATTTAAGTGTGCATGTGGTTTTATGGATAATTATCCTTGTTTCCCATATTCTTCCCTTTTTAGGAAATTGATTTTGTGTTAATTAAATGAGGAAAAGGAACCCCCAGTATTCCTATGGAATTATATGGGGATGATATGATGGGCCTATGTATACCCATGGTGTGAACAACTCCCTTAATTTTGAAATATTGAAATATTGAAGGGAAAATGGTTGGTTTATGGATTACAACCAATTTTAAATGTTCTTAAACCATTTAAATGGAAAAATGGGTTTTTTTGGATTGACATGGACAGTATTTAATTTGAAATGGGAAAAGACTACACTTAATAAATGGTTAATGGGTTTGAGCCTCATGGTTAGTTGAATTAAGAAATATGAATAGATGATTAAAATGATTAAAATGGTTAAATGGATTTCGTTTGGAAATTGGGAACATGATAATGGTAAAGAACTATGACTATGTGGTTGAATGGAAATGGCTACACCTGGTTGTTATTTATAACGAACCAGTTAATGATGATGACGATGATCCGATGCAATGGCGATACATGCTGTTTTTTTAGAACATTGAAAATGGACTTCCACTCCCATTTTTGGTCCCATCAGGGAATTCGGGCACCCCTATGCATAGTAGTTATTTAGGGGACGGTCATGCAGGTCCTAAACCCAAGTGGTGTATTCATGGAATTATATACCTAGGTTGGGACGATTGGACCTGGAATTATGACTCTCAGTTTGACATATAGCCTATTGACCAGTATTGGAAAAAGATGTTTTGATAAAATGTGGGTAAAACATTAAATAAGCGAAATGAATTGTAACTGATCTAATGAATGATAAATGTTGTAACATGATTATTTTAATATTTTTATATTTAATATCACATTTTCAAGCACTATTTTACAGTGGATATTTTCATACACCATTGATGGTGGCTTACTAATTTGTACTCACACACTGGTTGGTCCTTCATTGGGTTCTCATGCTAAAACCATGGTTAATGGTGAGGAAAATAGAAATAGTACTTTTCTAGATAGATGACTTGGGTTGGGATGGGAATATATGAGGGATATATAAATAGATTCAAGACTCATTTTTGGTATTCTTCAGTTTATTTCCATTTTTGGATTTCTTACATGATACATAGTATAACCTGAAATGTTATATTTGCTATTTTGTTGGAGGTTACACCCAATTTTGGGAAATTTACATGGAATGTTTTCTCATTGTTTATTTTTTTACTTTATTTCAATACTTATATAGTTTGTATTACTCTCATTAATACAGTATATTCTCCCAACATGATTCATTAGACCCTCGCTGATAGTCGGAAGCCTCTGGGATTTGGGGAGGGGCACTAGAGGTCAAGTGGTGACCCAACTCGGGGCACTAGATAGAGAGGCTACCAGGCCAAGGGAATTAAAAAGTTATATAAGAGAATGTTTTTAATTTATCTTCATTGGGTGAGTTATAAATGATATTATAATGTGTTGGGAATTTTAAATGATCTAGTGTATAGGATTATCTAGCCCATGTGTGGGTGAAAACCCAATTTCCCATCATGGGATTTATAATATAAATATTTGTTATTATAGTTGGATGTTCATTCACCTTGAGTGATACACTTTTAGTGTTGTGTTACCCATTGGGATATTTTATTTGTGACCTAGTACGACATGTGGTCATATATTCATAAATCATTTAGTTACTTAATGGTATATGTGGCATTAATCATTCTAGGAACACACATGGGAAAAATTCATCCTCATGTTATTGTAATTTTAGAGAAAAAATATTTCTAATGAGATGTGATAATATTGAATTAATGGAAGAATGGTTGTCAAAATCGTTAAAAGGTAATTATTTTTTAAGTGATAGGTTATGGGATGGATTACCCCATGATGAAATGGACCATGTAAAAACGGGTTGGTTATAGTGTTGGGATAATGGTTAATACCATGGGGTAGTTGGGTGGGGGTGGTTATTGTGGCTAGTAGTGTTCCATATATTGAATAAAATTGTGTAACCCTAATGTTATGTGTTTTGAATTGTGTGTTTTTCATTGAAGGAGGATTCCACCACATCAACATTTATCGATTCAAAGATAATAAGATATCACCTATATTTCTCCTCTAGAGGAAGAGTATAATGCCCCAATTTGTCCCTGGTAATATGGGAAAGGACCAGTTTTGTGATAAATTATATCATTTTTTTAAAATTTATAGAGTGAAATCTCAGGAAGTTTGAACCAATAATGTTCGACTTGACCATGGAATTTAAGCTGAAACACCATCTAGTTTGTGTTTTATATGGTATAAATAAGGTACAATAGTTCAGGATTGAGTCCATATAGGCATGTCTATACCATTTAGAGACCCCCCGATAAGATGGTTAAGCAGGAAAACTATATTATGTGGGTGTTAGTAAAATTTTGGTGGGAGGAACAGGATAGAGATGAGAAAAAATAAGGGTATGGAATGGGAAAACATCAGGTAGGTATACATGGAGAAATTTGAAATATAGACATTGAGTTAGGGAAATGTTAAGCTGTTTTAACTTTTAAATTCGTGGAATATAACTATTAGATATTAAACTGCCCTATTCAAAGAAATGTATATTTTTTCTACAATTATCATAGGAGATAAAGAGATGTTTTCTAGAACATTCATGATGGAATTTGATTTGAGATCAAGAACAAGTTGATTGTCATATGATTAAAGAGGCATACTGAGGTGGTGGATCAAGATCTCATTTTAGAGGGGATATTGAATGATACTTCTGGTCCTGGGAAGGCCATGGTAGTTGGGAGGTAAATTGGTATGACATCCATGAGTAGGAATATTTTTTTAGAGTTCCCACCACAGTAGTGGTGGATAGAGTGGTCAAGGAAGAGAAGTATTTTCCAAGTGGTATATCTTAGTCATCTACCATGAGAGTTCAACACAGGTTCACATTAGATGGTAGTGTTCTTGAAATCTAGTGGAGTTTCTAACATGTTGTAAGAGGGGTCATGTGTAAATGTTTTATAGAAAACCAAAGTTGGGTTTTAGTGGTTTACTATTCAGGACAACATAGAGTATCTATGGTGGTCAATTACTCGATACAAGTTATGTTGTCGGAGTACAACTAGTTATACCAATTGAGGTGGTGCCAATATTTCTTTGGGACAATAGAGTTCCTTCTAGCTGGTTAGTGTAGCACTGGGAGATCAAACTAGGGCCCAATGTAGAGGGTAATTGCTTCTTCATGTATTTTATCTTGTAAATAACACTGGGGAGTTGGGACCATCAACATTTCATGTATTATTCTGATAAATTCTACTCTATTTAGTTTTTTTATATAGGGGACACACATTATTTCTTATCTTCTCAGTTGTAAAATGTTTTGGGTACTCTAGTGGAATTTGTGTGTGGGACTATTTAAATCTACACATCTTTGGGGTATAATAAGAGAATCTTAAATAGAGAATGGAATATGATCTCTAGTTTAGTTGGTGTTACATCATTTGGGAATAGTTACTCCTCAAAATATCAAGGTTCAGACCAATTTTTGGAATGGACTGGTTTGTGTTGTATCAGGCCTATATTAAACATTATTTCTAAATGGTAATGTTTAAATGCATTGATGGTGATAATTATTTTGAATATGTTGAGTGGGATGTTTATGTTGGTTGTTCAGGGCTAGTTTATTTGTGTTTGGGTGATATTATGGCTAATGTTTCCTATCATAATCTTGATTATAGGGGATTAGAGTAGAATTTAGTTCCTCCTGTGGTGGAATTGTACCATGATGTATTACCGTAAGACATCTCCAATTTTCCACCCAATATAGTGATCAGGTTCATGATTGATTGGATGAATATATATGATCTAGTATATATACCACCATATTTGATGGAACCAGAAAAGCTATACGTGATTAAGAAATAGTTGGAGGAATTTGAGAACAAAGGGATTATTCACCCCAGAACATCATCAGGCGGTCCTCCATTCATTTTTCCAAGAAGGATATGAGTCATTGGGTTAATGTATATATTACTAGAAGTGTGAATAGATTAATGTTAAGAACCAATACCCCCTTCCATTTATCAATGAAATTTATGATCTATTGATAGTTGTTTCCTATTATCTCCAAGAGCAACTTCAGGTTTCGATATCATTAGCTAAGGGAGAGACCTTATGATATTCTACGGACTGATTGTTAAATCGGATATAGTCTGTATGAGTTTATTGTGATATGTTTCAGGTTGAAAAATTCCATATCAGTGATTATGAATGAGATGATTGAATCTTTATCCCATATTCGGACCGTTTTATAGATTATCTTGTAAAGTACATCATGGTGTACCCCTAGACACATGACGATCATAACAACCATCCTTACATAATCTTGGGTACACTAAGAGATAATACACAATATGAAAAGATATTTAAGTATATTTTTTGGATTGACAATGTACATTTATTACGTCACATAATCTCTATGGATGGTGTTTTAATAGACCCATAAAAAGTTAAAGTAGTTGTATCTTGGTAGCATCCAAATAATGTCTTTGAAATTATAACATTTTTTTGTTTTTCTAGTCTATTATCATAGGATAATTAAGTGCTTCTCCCACCACTATGAACCACCTTTATGATTGACTAATAAGGGTTCCATGTTTGAGTGGTCTTGATAATGTGATAATGCCTTCCTGGAATTGATGAAGTGGTTGAATACTACATCGATGCTGACCGTAATAAAGCCAGGTAAGAATTATACCCCTTCTTTTGATATATATGGTGTTGGGATTGGGGATGTATTGATACAGGAAAATCATTTTGTGGTGATTAGGTCATTGAAATTGAGATCTAATGAATTAATTTACCCTATATGTTATCTTGAGTTTTCCTCTATGGTTTATGATTTAATTTGTTGGCCTTAATACATGTTGGGTGAGAGTTTTATCATGTATAACTATCATAAAATCCTGGAGTAAGTCGTTTACTAGTTTTATTTGAACCTATGGCTTAGATGGTGTGTTGATTATATGCAATATTTTGATTTTGAGTTAGTTTATACAATGGGAAAGGGAAACAATTTTTTTGATGATATGAGTATGAAAGTTATTACTTAGTTAATTCAGGTGTCCAGTTCTAAATGGATAATGGTGGCCATGTTTTCTGAGATATGTATAAAGGTTCAAGAGGGACAATGGTATATGACCCTCGCATCATGGTCAGTTGAGTCTATTTATCTGATCCAGATCAGAGAGAGGCAGTATGAGGTTCTATAGTGATTGAACATTCGGAAAATTATTGATGGGGATGGTAATCCTTTTGAATGGAAGGATGGTGATGATTAGATTATTTATGTTCAAAGATATAGTGGTGTGCCTAGTTTAATGTTGGAAAAGATGATGCATTAGTTCCAGACCTAAAATTGGTAGTGTATCCCATATTAAACAAAATGTATCATGATATTTTTCGGTAATGTCTTTGTATTTATATGATGAAATAGTTTTTAATTGTAGTTTCACGATGATACACATGTCAGTAGGTGAATTCTAAGCATCATACGCTCAATGTTATTCTACAATTTTTCCCATTTCATAATGAAAATGGGACGACGTCACCATGGATATAGTACTGTGACATTGGAAATCTCCTCGATGGAGTAATTTGATATGGGTAATTATTGATTGGTTGACCAAGGTGGCACATTTTTTTATGATTCGATAGACCATCACCATGGATAAGTTGGATGAGTTTTATGTTTAGTAGATAGTTTGGTTTCATGGGGTTCTTCAGAATATAGTTTCAAATCATGACCCACATTTCAGTTCATGTTTCTTGGAAAGGTTATAAAAAACCTTCGTACCAATGTGCTTTTATGTATGAATTTTCACCCACAAAATTAATGGGCATCATAGAGTACAATTTAGGTTCTTGAATACATGTTAAGGTCATGTTTCATAAACATTGGTGGATCATGGAAAAATAACATAGTGCTTTTAGAGTTAAACTATAATAATAGTTATTAGGTGTAGATTCAGATTGAATCAAACTAGGTTCTCTATGGGAGGTAGTTTAGATACTTTTTATGTTATATGGATCCATGATAGTGGGTGTAGTTAGGACTGAGTCCCATTGAAGAGATGTTAGAACAAGTTCAATTGATTCATAAATGTATGGTTGTGGATTAGAGTAGGCATAATTCATATGCTAATTAGTTTCATCAACATCTTTGGTTTATAATGGGTGATCATGTGTTCCTTTATGTTTCACCAAGGTTGGGTCACCGTAGGATCTGAAAATAGGGTAAATTGGTGCCCAGGTATATGGGGTTATTTGATATTGTAGAGAATATCAGACTTGTGGCATACTGATTGGATCCTTAATTATGATATAATGGAATGAATAATGTTTTACATGTTTCATATCTATGTTATCATCACCCCAACCTATCTCATGTGGTATATGTTGATGATATCGAGCTATAGGACGATTAATCCTTTAAGAATAACCCAGTTCATGTTGTCGATCATAATGACGAAGTCTAATGAGTAAATTTCATGCCTTTGGTACACTTTTTCTAGCATCACATCAATGATCAAGAAGATAATTTGTAGATTTAGATAAATATGTATGCTATGTATTTCAATATATTTTCTTGAGAGTCTCAGTTATTATTTAGAGTGCATCTTGGGGATGTTCTATTATAAGTTTAGATTTTTGTAAGTTCTCATACAGTCCTTGATGTACTTAAACGTTTATGATTCAATTTAAACACCTATTTTTGTTAATGAAATAGATACCTTGTGTGTGAGGAGTCTCATGGTTTTTAGGGATTAGGGAAGTTAAACATGAGACAAAATGGATATGAAATTCATGATGTATGATTGGTTCATGGTTAGGAGTAACCATCTACCCTTGCCATGCTTGCTTGGACACTTTGTAAAAATTTGTCCAAGGGATAGGCCAAACACTACGGTCTTGGAAACTGTCATCTCGTGCAGTCATCACATGGTTTGTAAAACTATGCGGGATTCCCATTAAGTGATATTTCCTATCCACCTATTATATAGATGATGGTGAATAGCTGGAATAGAATTCCTTCCACTATGTATCATAGACACACATCCCATTAAATGTTTGATTTTACCTTTTTTCCTCCCATAAAATAAGTATTATAAATCAATATTATCCTTCATTTTTCTTATGGGATCCTAATAATGGATCCAAAACCTCCTAAACATCCCATAGATCTATCTCTTTCTTTTTTTATCTTTTTAGACTTTCATTGGGTTAATATAAAATATTTGAGTTTATATAACTCTACACTTTGTTCTAATTTATATATTATGACTTTTAGAGTCATTATTCTTCTTAAGAAGCCCAAAATTTATCTCTTTTATCATGGATTCTAGATTGGGTCTTTATGGATGGTTTTTTTTCTAATAAAATAAAATGATTAAGAATATAGTTTTCTGTGAAATGGTGGTAGTTGGTCTAAAAACCTTATCTCATAGTCTCAATTATTTTTTTATGTGGGCATGTGGTTGTGTGGTGAATTATACTTGTTTCAAATTTTTTTATATAGGTAGGAAATGGTGTTTTGTTTATTTTAATGATAAATAAAAACCATCATGATTCCCATGGAATTCAAGGGGTGACTTGACACAACCTATGGGAATATATGGGGTGGACCTCTCTCATAATTGTGACTGATTGAAATGATAAACGAAAAACAACGGGTTTGTGAAATTAAACAAATGGTCAATGTGATTAAACCTATAACATGGAAAAATGTGATGTTTAAAATAAATTGATGATTATTTCATTAGAAATAGGAAATGAATACCTATAATGAAGGGAAAATGTAGATTGGCCGCATGGTTAATTTATGTGGGGAATAGGAGAAAATTATCACAATGAGTTAAATGGGTAAATGTGAATGGGATGGAAATTTGGAACATTATAATGGTATTGATCTCTGGAAATGTGGTAGAATTAAAATGGTTAATGTTGAAAATGATCTCATGTGAGTGTGATATATGTTTTTTTGGGATGATCAGCATGGAGTTCCTCTCCCATGGGTGGTCTTGACACGGTATCTAAGAACCCCTATGCATAGTAGGTATTCCGAGGATGGTCATGGTGGTCCTAAACCCTATGGGTATGATCATGGAGGACCATACTAAGGTAGGGATGGTTAGGCATGGTATTCGAAATCCCTATCTGACATGCAGATCATTTACCAGCAATGCCCAATGTTTTTTTGGTTAGAAGGTAGAAAATATGTAAAAAAGGTAAATTAAATGCAACTAATATAACGAATGATAAATTTGGAATTTTTTTTTACTTTATAATTTTGATATTTATTAAAACTTCTCTCTGAACTATTTCTGACTAGATATTTATAGACATAGTTGGTGGGGGTGAACTGAGTTGTACTCACGCCCTATTTAGTCCACCATTGGGTATGCAAGAAAATGTCATGATTGCAGGGTAGGAAAAGGGAAATATTTCTATGCTAGATAGTTGACTTGGGATGAGATATGAATGGATGAGGGATATAAAATAGGATTCAATACCTATTTTTTTGGATTCAATATTTTATAATTATTTTGGTTTTTCTTACACTTGGAGTATTATGACATGACATGGTATATTTATTTTTTTGGTGGTTTGAACATATTTTTGGGAAATATACAGAGAATGTTTTTACTTTTTGTTTATTTGTTTCCATTATTTCATATAATATACTATTGATTAATTTGATAAATAAGTAATAGTCTCCCCATGTGATTATTTAGACCCTCACATCTAGTCAAAAGCCTCTAGCGTACATGGAGGTGTGCCTAAGGTCACATAGAAAAATTGAATGGGGAACCTGATATAGTGGATACCAAGATAGATATGTTAAATTATTCATCATCTTATTATAAAAAATAGTTTTAGATAATTTGGAAGTAGAAAAAAATTTAATTTATTCTTTCTAATGTTATAACTCATTGTTCATAAACCTCTTTGTGATAAAACATTAATACTTGAAAGGATGGTATTATGATAAAACATGGCCATTTTTGAAATTTTGATGGATGTTATTAAATAATTTTATTATGAAATGTGGGTGATAAGATACACATTAAGTGATTAAAATATATTATAGTGGATTTCATTTTATATGTTAGTGAGAGGATACACTTATAATTTTTTAAATTATTAAAATATATTAATGTCTTATTCAAACTAAATGTCTCAAACATGACTCATAAAAAAACAAGATGTGATATAGGGTTTAAATATGGCCATAAAATATGGTTTTGACAAGACTATTTTAAAATATTATCATTATATCTGTGTTAACCCCCCAAAAAGATTTTAAGCCTAACCATGGTACTAAATTTTTACAGTATATCCAATTTATTAATTAAAAAATAAACTGGAATTATTAAAAAATTTCAAATAAATATTCAAGGTATCAATTATATATTATAAAATTCCGTTTTTAAACGTTTTATAAATTAATTAAAAAAAAACCTTTTAAACATGATAAATAATAGTTTTAATAAAAATTGATGTTTATGTAAAAAAAAGTTTAATGCCAAAAATATGAATAATGTCAATTAAAATTGAATTAATTAGATTATTTTCAATAAGAAGGATCCCGTGAAATTTAAAAATAAACTCAAAACTAATTGGTTCCTTATAAATTATTTATTGGTTAAATTTTTTTTATGAAATGGTTATTTTTCAAGATTCGCTAAAAAATTAACCATTTCCTAAAAATCCAAAAATTTACCATTAAGATGAATTTTATTTCATGATTTCAAAAAATATAGAAATGTTATCAAATAAAAGTTCTAAAATTTTCCAAAAATATATTAACCATGCCAAAATACAGTAGAATAAATTTTTGAATTAAACATATTTTTAATGAAATAAAATTTATTACTGAAAATTTAGTATTTAATAGTTATACATTAGAAAATACATTTTCATTATATAAAACCATTATATATTTTTCAGCGATTTTAAAACTTCTATTCTTACCAATAATTTTACCGAAATGTGATAATATTATATCGTATGATGGTACATTTATACTCGGGGTTGAATATAGAGAAAACTATCAATTAAATTTTACTTATTTACATTGAAATATATAATAAAATCACGAGGTTTTACATTCTACCTCCCGCCCAATAATATTCCCAGAAAATTTCCTCACATTGATATAAACTATTAAATATACTTATGCCCCATCACATCTTCAGGTTCCCACATAGCTTCACCAAATTTATGGTTTTTAAGGAACATTTTATCCATGTTAGTGTTATTGTTCCACAAATATTTCCCATGTTGATCTAGAGTATTCAAAAGTTATTCTTCATAAGAGAGATCATTATATAGTGTTTTGAACTTTGATTTTAGAACATATTTATTTTTATGTATGTATTTCCTATAGAGGGAATCGTGGAAAAAATTGAAAACATTACAAATGTTATATGAATCTTTTGATATATAAGATACCATCCCTACTCGATCAAGAATCTAAAAGGTGCTGATGTACCTGAGTATTATCTATACTTTATTTTCAATTCTCATAAATATCTTCCTTGGTGAAATATTCAATAATACCTTATAAAAAGCACTCAATTTTATGTATATTTACTTATTGTTAGCATAATTCTGTTATCGACATTGATCCATGTTTATGTGCTGATAAATAAATCTAACTTTATGTCCCTTTCACTAAAAAATATCAGGTCCCAGTAGATTTAGATCTCCAAATTTATCCCAACATGATACAGTTGAACACTTCTTTCCACATAAATTATTCCATAAGGATCCTATAGAATAATTGACTGAAATATATCATTATAAGATAATAAACCAATATGAAGGTGTTGATATTAAACTCATTAGAAATATAGATATTATAATATTATAATATATTCTTAGGTTTTATTGGTTCTAAAATTCAGGAAATTTGACAAATAATAATATATAGTACAGAAACACAACACTATATTATGATCTTACTAAATACTTCTATATAACATCGATTTAAATATCTGATCTCAGTTAGATATAATAGAATGTACTACCCCATAGAACCTTACCACTTATTTGACATATATTAGGGAATCATGATCAAGATAAAAATCACATATGATATTATTGAAGATTTTTCACTTTGATAGGGGATCAACTACAACCAAAACATCATTATTGCCTTTATGTTTTTTGGGAAGTTTGAAAATGAAATCAATGGTAAGGTTTTCCGATTTACATTCTTGTATGAGTAATAGTCGTACCATCCCCTTATATATCAATCTATTTTCCTTAACATTGTTTTATACCATGTTATAAAATGCACATTCTACATTATCTGTCCTCATTTTTTCCATCCTAAAATATATATATGCATATCCATATGAATATACATACTTCCAAGAGGAATGGAGAATGATGATATGTGGGTTTCTTCTAAAAATAACTTATTCAACTATGATATTGACAAGAAACATACTTTATTCCAAAATATAATCATTCAATTATAATCATGGATGGCCTCAAGAACATTTTTTGCCATATTTTTTAGCTCTAAAATACTGGTTTGCATGTCTTCAATATTCACATGGATCAATTGTTGAACCCTGAATTGATTAAGAAAATATTTTCTATTTAATTTAATATTTATAGTTACATAATATGTTAATCCAAAACTATTGGATCTTTTTTTATACTCATCATATACAAGAAAACATAATAATTTAACTTAGATCATCATCCACTTCATTCACTTTCCTATAGTGGTAATGTATTGAATATAAATAATCATTAATCAACTCCAACTATCTTTATAGTACGTATTAAAATATTTTTTTATGAATATGTAGTTTAAACATTTATGATCATTATATATCTTACTCATTTATCTACATATATAATGTATCGATACTATTAATTAAAAAATTACCACTATTAAATCTGGGTCATGAGTCTAGTAATTCTACTAATGATGATTCACATAAAATGAGGGACAAGAAAACACAATATCATTTGATATAATAATACATATCAAAAACATCTTTGATGAATTTATATAGATAAAAAAAACCCTTCCTCACTGCAAATTAGTTTCACAAAAGTTTAATTAAACAACCTTATTTTCATCACCTTGAAATATTCCTCACATTAATCAACCTGATGGATCTTGGTTACCGTAAAATTTAACATGGTTATTTAATTAGATATCTATGAAAAATTGTCTTAAAATAATCAATAATATTCATACATTTTAATAAAATTAGATATCTTATTCATTATTGTCAGTTTAGATTTTTTTTAATATTTTTAACCTTGGGAATAATACAATTCCATATAAAATTTAATATATGATCCCAAATTTATAATGTTTTATCTTTCTATGAAATACGAATACCTAGTTGTAAAAACTATTAGTTGAATTATTATTAAGTATAATGCATGAACTTTATATATATTTATGTATATTACACATTAGAAACTTAAGATAGGTCCCATGGGAGTTCTATGTGATTATATATAGAACCAACATGGTCAATAATATGAAAGAGTAAAATTAATAAGCGCTCATAAATCCTTTATTTTTAAATATTTTAATCTTCATCCATATATAAATTCATAGGAAAAATATATCACCTATTTTTAATTAAAGATCACGCTGATGATTGTCAGTATAACTCTTTTGTTTTCTCTTATCTTTTTTGATGTTATTATAAATAACATTAAATTTATCTACCATTTACTTAGTTATATCCTGTCCCAATAATATTATTTCCTCATCTTCAATAGAGAATATAGGATTTATAAGCAAAATTACATAGGGTGATTCATAAGTACCCATTTGAATCCATGACTTAATGTTATTTTTATAAGATAGTTCAAATAGAAGATGGTGTTTAACTCAACAAACATTAAAATATAGAAAAAACTATCTCAACATGTATTCCAGTATTTGAATGTTATTATCATATTGAACATATGTTTGAGCATGATATGAAATACTAAAGCAAACCTTATATCTAAATCATTTGGAAGACTTCTTAGGAATACCATTTTAAAATATGGATCCAAATTATATTCAATTATATTTGGTACTCCATGACACATTACCACTTACATAATGTAAATCCCAACAATTTGATCTTGGTAGAAATTTTATCAGATTGTCATGATGTGTGTTGAATTAATATGGGCATAAAAAACAACCCAAAAATAATTATAAACCTTATGTGTTTTAGTCATTATGATAACTAAATCCATGGTAATGTTTTTCGCTATATAAATTCTATTATGGTAATGGTTTGTAGCAACCCCACATACCATTATCTCTAGTACATAACTTTTTGGAATACTAGGAATGAATATACGTAATATGCAATATGTATTTTATTATCATCCAACCAAAAATAATCTTGTAGATATCTATAATTCATTGTACATCCAACATGGATAGAGAATGATGACCAATGTTATTATTCAAATATTTTATTCTTGATGTATAACATTCAGGGGACACATTCATCATTTCAAAATATTGTTTTTCAATAAAAATGATGACTTAACTCTGGAACCTTTATCTCTCACTTGAAAAGATCTATATCATCATTTTATACTTATTTAATATTCATATGGTAAGACAGTTTAACACTCATTTGTGAATGACAACATTTCTTTACATCCTTTATCATTTAATGATCAATCCATTAAAAATCCATAAACATTGGAAATGTTTTTATCCTCATTAGCTAAGCTAGACCTATCCTTTCAACTTAAGGAATTAGTCTCCTTTTTCAAATTTTCATGGTGGTAATGTATTGAGAATTGATAATCATTAATCAAATAAAATATCATCCTCTAGAAAATATTCCACTCTTTTTGTGTGAATATGTAGATTAAAATTTTATGTTTTGAATACATTGTACACCTTTATTTGTATTGATAATTCCCCTAGATAATTCATTCAAATATTACCACTATAGACTCTAGATCACAAGTTGGGTAATTTTTCTAATGAATAACTAATTTTCATTATATATAAGCTATCAATATATAATTTTAAAATGTAACATGTACAATGTATTATTTGATGTATAATTATAAATATAAAACACTTCCCCACTATAGGGTAGTCTGAGAACAAGTGCACAGAAAAAACTATTGATCAGTTCCATGAAGTTTTCTTCACAGTCATTCTTCAAAATGTACTTATCTTCATTTCGAGATAACTTTGAGAGTGGATTTTATATCTAAGAAAAACAATTAAAAAATAATTGGTAATATCAATAATATATATAAAAAATATGGATCTTTGTAATAATGGTTCATCTAAGAAAATTATAAATTACTTCTGTTGGTGATAGATCAACCAATATACCCTCACTTGAGATTACATAAACAAAAAATGTAACTTTATATAATCTAAATTTAGAGGTGGTAAACTTTTCATAGAATTATCCATTCTTAGAGTCTTCTTTATAGTACTAAATTGATATACATTCTCATAAGTTCTTTTTAAAATATAATTATATCATATATAAAGACACCCAAAAACTGATTAGTGTAGTCTCTGAAGACTCTATTAATTAAATTAGTCAATATGGTGGGTTCATTAATAATTTCAAATGAAATAACAGTAAATTAATAGTGTTCATAACTTGATAAGAATGATGAATTAGGTATTTCTTCAATTCTGACACTCAATTAACTTTATCCCTATCTAATGATAATATTGAAAAAATTGTTCTCATTAAAATTGATTGAAAAAGTAATCCATGCATGGTAGATGATACTTATTCTCAAACATGATATTTTTATGTTCCTGATAATCAATTTATAGTAACATTGATCAATATTTATTCTTAAAAAATATCATGTGAACCCTAAGGTAACTCACATGGATGAATCAATCCCTTATCCTAATTCTATAATAGTTACAACTTTAATTCATACAACTCAATCAGGCCCATTTTATACGAACTCTTTGAAACATATCTACCAACACATATGATTTTTATTGAAAATATAACATCATGATTCAGAGAGAGACTAGGAAACTATTCTAGAAATATATCAAAAGAGATTAATAAAATTGAAATTTAAGGATGAAAATTAAAATGTTACATATTCTAGTAATTTTTAAAAATATAAATGTCTTTCACTTTTAATTAGTTCAACATTTTTAGAGAATTAGGAAAACTATTACAAATTAAAGTCTAAAATTACAAGTGGACTCCTATACTAAGTATCCAATTTTTCCACTAAAGGAAACCATCTAAATAATAAAACATCATTTATTTTACATGAAAAATATTCATTACATTAAAAATTCTTCCTTATTTCTATTAAACATTATTATACCCTTTCATAAACATTTTAAAATCTGGGATGAGCACAAAAATCTTAGTATTCTTAGAAAGCGACATAAATAAATAAAATCATTGGTCTAGGGAAAACATGAAAACAAATTGAGATCCTTTTCTTAAAAACACATTCGAATGAAAAAAAATCATTTTGGTTCCTTGGGACATAATTACTATATCATTTTTATATTCCCTAATATAAATTGAATAACCTTGTATTCAACTTATTTATTTGGATTTCCCAATGCATTAGAGAGTTATAATTGGGATCATCCAACATATTTTGAGATATAATGGTGGTCAACCAATATTATCTTGGGTTATAATGAGATTAACCAACAATAAAAAATATTCAAGAAACATTTCATGAATAAATCCCTTGAAAACTATTTTAAACCCTTGATTAAAATACCTTCAGATATCAAAATACAAATTTTCGGTAAATATCACTTTTAAATATAAAAACCTCGCACATAATAATGAAATTATTTTTATTGATAAAAATTTGAAAACATATAAATAAAACATTTAATTAAAGAATCTTCATAGATTGTTTAGAATCCTCTCATGAATTATAAGTTAAAAAACCATTCCCTTTGACTTTTGTAAAAAAATTTAATGGAAACATTAAATGGGGGTTTTAATAGAAAATATATTATATAAAACCTTAAAAATAAACCTATAAGAAAAAAATTTAATTAAATTTAAAATTTTAATTTTTAGAACACTCGTTTCTATATTACAAGAATAAAACTGTTATAGACATGGACATAAAATATAAAGATTTAGAAAACAAATCTTTAAGACCAAAAAATTGAAGTTTTTAGTAAAAAAATCTCTTTCTCGGAGTTCAATTCATCGCATTTATTATTTATTTAATTTAATCATAAAAAGATGTTAATTATTAGTTATATTTATAAAAGTTTTAAATTTTATTATTTATTTTAATACAATTTGTACCATGTTATATCAATTACAAAATTATTTAAGTTTATGTGGGATGTTTTGATGATATTCAATTCTCCAGTCCAAGATGAATTTGGTATGATTTCAATAGTCATATCTTTCATTAGACTATAATCCCCATAATAATATTCAGGAAATAATAATAATCATTTACATAAAATATACTTGTAAATTCATCTATTACATATTGATATTAAATAAATACATTACAATCATAGAGATTGCAAGCCTTACGTACGCATGAGAAACATTTTCATTTTTAAATGATCATTAATGTTATAGGTAATGTATTATTTTGTATTTATAGACTGATAAAAATATCATTAATATCATATTAATACTTAAAATATTATAGTATATATCATATATGTGATGTGGTGTTGAAAAATGAATCACATCACTTTATGGAGGTGACAGTTCACACACACACATGAATGACATTTTCGTTATTATGTTAATGGGAATGTAAGAACTTATATGCTATATTATTCATTAATAATAGAATATATGACATGAAAATAATATATAAAAATTAATTTGATAATTATAAGTAGTCTTGATAGAGGTTTCCATAAAATTAATTATATCGGTTCCCGAGCTGGAAGTCGTTCGTATACACAAACAAAAAATTCATCACATTTAATGAAAACAGAGATTGAAATATATAATTATACAAACATAATAAAACTATTAGTACATTTAAGATATTGGATTTCTATTTTTATCATTGTCGAAAAATATTTTAATGATGTGGATGAAAAAATAAAACAGAAATACATGATTAAAACAATACCTATTCTTTAGGCTATCTTCTTTTCATAACACCTTAATAACATTAATGAGGGGTTTATGCGTGAAATAATACCTCTATAATGTGGGTGGGGTGTTATATGTATTTAGTTTGGGACATCATGGTAGAACCAAAAAAGGTTCCATTTTTTTAATAAAAGTGAGGAATGTGTTCCCATTTATAGGATAGGGGAGGGGAACTCTTGTAATTCACAAAACAATTAAATTAATATAAATTTATTTTCTATGAAAAATGGATTTAATAAAATTTATTTAAAATATCGGATTATTATGTGTTTAAAAATATAAATCAATTGAAAATATAGAACTTTTGATTAATATATAAATTCTTATATTTTTTTATCCTTATTTGACACTTTAAACACTTACAGTGATATCAAGTAATTTACAATTTCGAGGTGAAAATAATTACTATAAAATTAAGATATCCCAAAAATTTAGTTATTAATAAATGTTTTAAAATTATCCCATTTATTATGATGAAATTTATATTTTTATAAATTTCATATCATTTAATAAAATATTATTTATTTTAAAATATCAATAATGTCTATTCAAACACTATTAATTGCTGGAATTTTTAAAAAATAACATTAAAAATATAAATTCCAAAAAAATTATTAAATCATCAGAATAATGTAGAAGTCATCCATATTTTTTGTATTACATTAACTTTGTAAAATTAATTTTATTTATATATTTTGATTATCATTTATTTGATTATTCCATTAATTATTCAATTAAGACATCATTATTATGTCACCATTTAAGTTAATTATTTTCACATAAAAATTTATCAATAAATCATCATGATGTATATAAACATTTTAGCTTTAAAATTTAAATTTAAATTATTACATATAAGTTATAAAAACCCTTATTATAAATATTTTTCTTGTTAAAAACAAAGGCATTATAGAAGTTACTTTCTATTGAATATAAAATATTAAGGTTATATTCTCATCCAAAAGGCCATAAATGGTATCATTGCTGATTTTTTAATTCTTATTTACTATAAATACTCATATAATAAAATTATAAACATTTTTAGGTTCATTTTGTACTATTTATAATAGTGTTTCTTCCCTCAATTCCTTAATTTACCAATTATAGGGGTAATAAAAAAATTACTAATATTAATGTTCATATTGTCCAAAAATAAATGAGATATATTTACTAAATATAGACTTAAATATTCTAAATAAGGAATAAATTTTTTCAAATTAAAAACACATAAATTTCTTAAATTATTTAAAAATTAACCCCATTAATGGAATGAGAAAACATGTTTTTAAAGTAATTACGTTCAAAAGTTCACAAAGTTTTTATATCCAATTTCTATGTGAACATTATTCCATTGACCTATATTGGATTATTTTCTAAAATTTGGATTTAATTATTCTTTTAAAAAATTCCAATAAAATTAACACAAAGTAAATTTTTATTTTCTTATTTCAAATAAAAAGTTTATTTTTTCCATTATAATTTATAAATGTTTCCAATAAATATATTTACAATAATTGATCCATCAAAAGGAAGCATAATTACCTTTTTAGAAAAATACTTCTTTTATATATAAAAATGGATTTCTTTATATAATTCTTAGAAAACACGTAAGATAAATTTTAAACATTGGTTAAAATATTATATATATTTATTTCAATAATATAATCCAAAATGTGTGATTTCATATTTTATTGGTATTAGACAAACTTGTGCATGTTTAAATTGTTTTTAAGGGAAAACATTACCTTTAAAAAAGGGTTTTCCATTCATTTGTATTTAATTGGTCAAAGAATAAAATATAAATATGAAATAAATATTTTCATAATAAAATTAATATTATTCATTCCCACAATTTTAATGACTGGGTTACAACATGGTGAAGATAAAGTTAACAATAAAAAAACATAAATTATTGATTCATAAAGAGGTCATTGATTTCTTAGTAAGAAAAGTAAAATTATATTGTTTTATTATTTTAATTTTCATAGAGTTAAAAAATTATGTTACTAAATGGAATTAGAAGATAAGGAAACTTACATACTTGAAATGTTGTGTTTTATAATTTAATTAATTTCCCTTACAAATTCATATTTTTCTCCAAGTGAAGAGTATTCATGATGAATTATTTATACATAAAGCACAGGAATCAGTATCAAGAGAATCACGTAATAAAAAAAGATTAACTATCTTTTTCTCAGGTCTTAAGACATTATCCAAAACAAACACATTTTAAAAAATATAAGATAATTCCTCAAAAATAATAAATCATTATATTATATAAAAATACTTCAATCTCAAAAAATTCAACAGTGATACCCAACGTTTAGAATAGAAAAATAAAAATACATAGATTTGATAAAAATTATTCTAGACTATGTTTAAAACCAAAGAATATTTGATCACATAATCTTACAAGATAAATTAAACATTTGTCTCTAAATATTATCGGTCACTCTTAAAGTCTAATACAAAAAATAATTTCCTATCAAAAAATAATCTATAATAGGTTAATCATTCCTATAAAAAACTTGAATGGCCTAAAAATAATATTTTACTCTGAAATATATTTCAATATATATTTCTAAAATTAAATACCACAACATTTTGTTTATCATAATCATATAATGCTCAAATAATAGTGAACATCTTCCAAAATAACTTAAATAAATTAATCACATAATAATTTTAAAATCCCATGTTTATCTATTAGATAAAATATATGTTCCCATAATAAACATATTATTAATCCATAGAATAATTAAACTAAAAATAAATAGTCACGAATATGGACTTCACTTCGGTTATTGGAAGCTGATTCACCCTTTTCTCCCTTCAGTTGTGGGTTCAAAACTCGTAACCTTTCTAAAAGTGGTGAGCTGTCACCCATCTCTTTGGTTTTCAATTTTTCCAAAACCTAAGAATTCTTTTGACATTCCACAACATATTAAAATGTCCTAAAAATAACCAAAATATTTTTAAACCTCAATGGTTATCTTATACCTTTCATTTTGCAAACCAAAGACTAATAAGATATAATTCCAAAAAAAATTCTTCAAAAATTAAAAATAATCACCTTAGAAATTCATAAAATAAAGCTATCAAAGAGTATTTTATTACATTAACCATATTAAAAACTTGAAAATTATACACTCATGATAATATCCAAAATTATTAATAAATCATCCAAATATACATAGTTTTCTAAACCTCACTATGATACCAACTGTAAGGAACCAACCATAGTTTTTATATATTATAGTTATATTTAAAACTAAAAAAATTACAATTCCAAAAATATTCTATGTATACAGTTTTAATAAATAATGAAAACTCTTATAGGGTAAACTCATAAATTACAGGTGGATTCTTATACTTAGTATCCACTTTTTCATCTAAAGTAAACCATTTAAAAAGCATGATTTCTTTTTTAGTAAAAATATTCATAACTTTCTAATTTTCTCCCTCATTTATCTTACCTATCCTTATACTGTTTAAAAAACATATTAAAACTTTTTATGATCAAAAATAACTCAGTAATCAAAGTAAGGGATAAAAAGAATGAAAATTGTTAGTCTAGTGAAAACATGAAAACCCATTGAAACCATTTTCTGAAAAACACATTGGAAGGTATAGAATAATAATGTGGTTTTCTTTGAACATAATTAGCTTATCAATATTACATTAATCCTTAATATTGTAAAAACCTACTTTTCAACATCATTATATAGAGTTACCAATGCATGGTATATCTATAATGGGGATCACCTGCAATATCATATGCTATAATGGGGCCCAACCAGTTATATTTGAGCTATAATGGAGATCAACCAATCATATCATGAGATATAATGGGATGAAATCAAAACAAACAGTTTTTGAGGTAACATATAATGAATAAAACCCTTTGAAAATCATTTAAACCCACTATCAAAACACATTCAGTTATAAAAATACCATTTTCTAGTAAATTGTACATTTAAAATATAAAAACCTCAAACATAGTAATGAAAAAAATTTCATTCAAAATAAATATGAAAAAATGTAAAGAAAACATAAAATTAATAAAGTTTCATGAATGTTGGATAAATCGTTCATTCCATACAATTAAAAAAACATTCCCTTTGAATTTTTTAAAAAGTGTTGAAAAATAAACGTTAAATGGTGGTTTTTAAAAGAAAGGGACATACCTAAAACCACAAGAAGATTCATTTTTGAACGTTATTTAGAGAAATTTGAAAATTAAAATTTTGAAATATTCTTGTCCATATTCAAAAAATTCATTTTTAAAAACATGTAGATAAAATAGAAAGATTTTGAAAATAAATATTTAGAACAAAAAAACTCTATTTTTAGTTACAAATTCCATTACCTTGATTCTGAATCATAACACACTTGATTTATATTCCTAACTAATAGTAATTGGTTATTTATTTAATTTCTTGAAAATTGTTTAATTTTTTTATTTCTATTATACAACTTGTTAAAATTTATAACAATTTTTTAATTATTTAGGTTCACATTGGAAATTTTGATGATATTCAGTACTTAAGTCCACAATGGTTTTCTGTTGATGTCAATATAATGTGTAGTTATATTTCCATAATATAAATAATAATATTAATGAAATAATTATCATTATTATATATCAATTATACTTTTGAAACTATGCATTAAATATGAATATTGAAAATCAAATAAGTTACAATCATATAGAGTAACGTCGATTGTAGGCATGAGTAACGTTTTCATTCTAAAATGATAATTTTGAAAAGAAGGTAATAACTATTTTATATGTAAAATATTATTATAATATATATAATATTATATTAATCATTTCAATATTCTTATTTACATCATCCATGTGGATTGGTGTTGAAAATTTAATCACATCACTTCATGGATATGACAGTTTATACGTAAGCACGAATGACGTTCCTAAATTTATATGCAAGGAAAGGTATTAAACTAAATTGTATGTTATTCATTAATAAATAAAAATATTTTGTGAATATTATTTTTTAAAATTAATTCCATCATTATAATCATTCATTATAGAATGTGGTAGAAAAATAATTATATTAGTTCGTGAGGTGGCAGTGAACCGTAAACAAGAATGAATAATTATTTTCTAATTTTATGAAATATGAGTAGTATTTAGGTGATGATTTTAACATAATAACATATAGTTATATATAATACACATTATATATTATTTAATCATCGTTGAAGATTATTTGAAGGAATTGTAAGAATAAATAAAGCATAGATAATTGATTAAAACAATACCACTTCTTCAGACAATCTCCTTTTCTTAACACCTTAAAACACTTAAGGAGGGTTTTATTTATAAATTAAGCACATATAATGTGTGGTGAGTCTCTATGAATTTATTTGGATTGATATTTTCTAGTCCAAAAACGTTTTTACATGTGAAGAAAAGAGAAGAATGGGATCTCTTTTATAAGAGAGGAGAGGGGAACTCATGGAATTTTTCAAAATATTAAATTAATATAAATTAATTTTCATTTCAAAATGATACAAAATTGATTTATTTTTAATATATGATAATTATTTTTTGAAATCCATTCATTAGATAATAATTAGAAATGTTTTTACTATTTTTTAATCCTTCTCTTTTTTAACCCTTATTTATCCCATTTAACTCTAACCATTATATCATGTAATTTAAATACTAATAATGTGGAAAGATGCATGGTGGAGATTGTATTAAAGGGACTAGAAAATTTTTTAAGTGTGGAAAAGAAGGTCATCGAGCAGCGGAGTGTCAAATTAATGGAAAAAGGGTTGCTGATGATGTGAATAAAGAAAAGACTACAGAGAACGCACCACCAACACTTCAATGATTCAAGTGCAAGGAAATGGGGCATTATGCTAATCAATTCCCTAATCCAAGGGTTAATGATGATCAACATGAGCAACCTATTAAGGAAAAGGATAAAGGGAAGTCACATTCGATCATTTTTTTTTGATGTTGAGTACGACAATGATGTTGTGTAATGATTAAGTGTTTATTTAATGGGATTTCAAAATAGTATCGTGGAATCCCATTTATAGTATCGTGAAATTTTGAAATATCTGTGTATTGGTCCATTGTGGTATTCTATAAGAATATGGTACCAGTAACCATGAAAATTGATTCAAATATTTTGGAAAGCATATGATATGCGCATAATGCTGGGATAAAGTGAAAAAGAATTGTTTGATAGTATTCATGAGCTCATGATTGATATAACGACTAAGTGATATCATGGTTTCAGTATATAGAATTTTGAGGATTTTGGTATGTGGGAAGTGTTAACTTTTAACTGCATTCATGTTTTCACTAAGGTTTAATGGGTATTCATTTTTCAACAGAATACATGATTAAGGCTTTTGAATGTTTGGAATGTGACCAACAGGATATACCGTATGATATATGGGGGATAAATGATAGTATTCACGTACTTATTATGTGACCTCTTATGTAATCATTTTCTTTACACTATGAGATTGAACATAATTATTTTCAATTAGCATAAAGGATGGAATGGATTAAGTTGGACATCAAATAGAATTATTTAAGGGTAGATTTTTTTTATATTAGTTATGGAATGCTATAATAATGTAGTTTTAGAAAAACAACAACCTGTAGGACGGGCGACAACCCGTCGCGTCGGAAAAATATGTGGGAATCGAACCCACAACTGAAGTGCGACAGGCCTTTGTCACCAACCACTGGCCTACAGGAAGTCTCTGTTTAGTAGAAAATAGTTTCATTATATTAAGTAGTATTATATATGAAGTATAAGTCCATTTTAGGAACCATATATGATTAATCTCACTATAGGTGGACTTATGTATTTTTTATAACTTTTTCTAATCTTTTGTTTAAGACAGATGGAATGACCTATAATTCTACCACATTATCTGCTAACACTTCACGAATGAAAAATTCAACTTCATTTCTTTAAGAGATGAAGTGGAAATTGTCCAAATAATGACCAACGGTGAGACTGTACCAAAATCAAGAAAGTATTTCTTCAAATTCTAATTTCTTAAACATTAGGGAAATGATCTTGAAAACCAACAATGTTGTCCTAGTGCCCTTATATCTTATGTATCAGATGGTACCATAGATCATCACAAATATATGGCTTTGTGATTCTTGGATTTTTTATAGCCATGTTCTCTACCACTCTCCACCAGAACATGGTGGTTAGATTTCTCCTCCATATCTATATTTTCACTTATGTTCTCTTATGTTGAAACCCAGTGATTAGTTAATTTGGGTAACCGTTACGTTTCATACTTTAGTTTTTAAAGATTGGTTTTGATATTCCTTTTTATGATGTGGGTTTCTATTAAATAAACTTTCGAGTTGTAAAATATTTATAACTCCGATGAATTTCGAGGGAGAAATTCATTTTAACAGGGGTAGAATGTAACACCCCGAGATTTTATGAAAAATATTCCTTTTAATATTATTGATATCTTGTGTTGTACCCTACACTAAAAGCATCTTGCACTACACGCATCCTTGACTTGGCTTTCATTACACGCAATCATGACCTTACTCGATAGCTTGTGTCGTACGCAATACCGAGTTTCACTAAACAAAGATATGATATTAAAATATTATTAAAACTATCCGTTATGAATAGTAATACCATCTTTTTATAATTTTGTAAATTTTCTTTTCAAAATGGACTTCATTTTTGGATTCAGAATATCGAAATTAGCCTAGGGTAAAATTTTGGTACTTTTCTGAAATCTTTCAATTTTTGTTGAATAGTGAAAACACTGGGTTACTATTTAAAAACCAAGTTTTTATTTAAATAATTATTTATTTTATTTGAATTTATTTTAGGTCAAAATTGATACATAATACCTATATAAGTTCAATGTAATTCATTGGAGTCATTTTATAATAATTATATATATATATATATATATTTTATTGAACTTTTCACCGTCTTTAACCACCTCCTAGGAGAATTTGAAAATTCACATAAAACATTATTTTACCGCTTCTATTAGTGTAATTTCAAAAATCCGAGAGACGAGGTTAATATCAAGGATTAAATTGTGGTTCAATGAGATGAAATTTTTTTGTTGAATATTAACTTTTTACTTTTATTTACCACGGTTAATAGTAAATAGGGTAATTAAGGGTACAAATGATATTATTATTACCCTAAAATATGTTCTAATTCTATTGGATAAGTTTAATTTGTCCAAAAACAACCTTAGGAATAAAAAATGACCATTTAGGTCCATTTGGATTAGATTAGGACATTTAATATTATCTTATTTAAAGAATAGTTAAAATAGTTAAAATAAAAGTTTAATAACTAAAACATTTTAATATAGGGTTATACATAAGATAAATTCATCTATAAATATTCATTATAAATCAAAAAATATTTCCCACATAATGGAATTTTATTTATAATTTTTATACATTAAATAATTTAATTTATGTATGACACAGTGATGATGCAATAATTATCCTATTAATGAAATATTGACATAATTGATGTTATAAATACCCAAGTAAATGTAATTTGAGACATTTTATGAATTAAAATAATTTTATAGGTTAATATGATATGTTAGTATTGATTTAATTAACTTTTTTTGAACTAATCATTATGTTATCAATTACCAAATAGTGTCAAAATTGACATAAAATCGTTTTTAAAACAAATATTATATTATTTATTGTTATTTTATTTCTAAAAAACTATGTCTTGGCCAAATTACGTAGATAAGTTTATATATATTAATAATAAACAACTTGGGGTTCGTTTGTCTTCTTATAGTATGTTTATTAACCTTATAGTGTAAGAAAACAAGAAGACACGGTAAAAGTAAAATTATTTAACTTAAAGATAAATATAAATGATAAGGTTAAAATAGAAACTTAAACTTATCTAAATACAATTTTATGAGATTATTTCTACACATCCCCACCTTAGCTTCGAAATAAATCAATTTCGAGCTATTATAAACCGAATATGACTTTATTATAAAATAATATTTTATGTTTTTTTCAAAGGTGCCCCTCTCCTCCCTTATAAAAAGGGCACCCCTTCCATCTTCTCTTCACACCCTTTTGAGCCTTGATGCTCGGCCAACCCCTGCCCATTTCTCTTCTCCACTTCCCTATCAACATTCTGGAAGTTCTGGTCTTCTCAAAAGACCAACTCTACTTCCATAAGAGGAAGCTTAAAGGAGGTGCGTCGAAGAAGAGGTAATCTCTTCTTCCGATTTTCTCAAGTTTCTTTCTTCTTCTACTTATTCTTCATTAGTTGTCTCATTATAAAGTAATAAAATCAGTATTACTTATATACAGATATGTTATTATAAATATTAAACAACCCTATTTCACCTTCTATCCATCCTACAGAAAACAAAATCACCGCGCGTGCGTACGTATGGTATACCGTCTTCACGCCGTGGGGTAATCTGTTTTCGAACACCACCTTACATTGATGGGTATAATGGTGTAAATAAATAACTATATATTATTCTTGTAAAGTGATATTTATTCTGAAATATTATACACACACTTCCATACAATTCCACGATCATGGGAATGATATCATCAGTCGTGCGTACGTACGGACTACCGTCACCACGACACAATGAGATTCATTCTCCATGTTAACCATTCAAGAATGATTATAAAGTATATATAATGAATTATAATGAAATATATGACATAATAAAGCTACTTCATTTATGTGTGTGTATATATATATATGTCATCTACTTATTTCCAATCAAGTCAATAAGGAAAGGAAAACAATGTTCATGCGTACGTACGGCCTACCGTCTCCAAGAACGGTGTGTTTCATTTCATTTATCTTTCTATTAAATATATATATACTGAATATATATGATATATAAATCATGTTTTACATTATGGATGTAAGTAAATCAAGATATAAGTAGTAATAATATCAAGAACAACAAGTCCAAACACGTACGCTAAATGAAACAATTTTTCCCAAAATGCTACTTTAACAAGGAATTGACAAATGAACAGGTTATATAAATACCTAATTGAACCATATATGATATAATAAAAATGAATATGATTCTTCAATAAGTCAATGAAATTATTTAAATCATTATACAGGAGGTTCGGATACATACAAATCATATCAGACATAAGGTAAGGGATAACTATTCCAATCTCATTCTTATCCGAGATTGTTTATTCGTAAGTATTTACTGGGGTTATTGTTATCATCCATGTCCTTGTTTCCTAAAAATGGTTTCATGTATGTTTAAAGTCCTTTTTAATCATTTTTTGACTTTTACTACATGGTATGTAAGGAATCTTTCTTTTTTTACCATACGAGGTACTTTTTGACTTTTCTAACAAAAGCATGAGGATAATGTTATTTTTAACTTATACGGCGCGAACAGATTTTTACGGTTTCATAAAACCTCATTTTCATTAAGATTTTTATAAAATATTACATTATTATTTTCAAAAAACCCTTTTATTTAAAATTTCATGGCATTTTGTGAAAATAAAATGATTTAGAAGAACAAAGGATATTTTCCTCAAGATTTCATTTCAAGTGTTTTATCAAAAATATTTTCCCATCTAAAATGACATTATTTAATATGTTTATGTTTCAAGTATAATATCTCCATTATTTACTTGTTTTGATTATTCTTGTGATGAAATGATATCCATTTCTTTATATGGATTATTTTATGATGGCATGACGTTTAAGAATCCCATTCTATTACATGGGTTACGCTATGATGTTTGATTTATGATTTTGTGGCACACAACAAAATGATTTCATTATGATATTGGTGGGACCAATATATCCCTCCAATGTATTGGGTAATTATTTTATATCCCATGAGATAGACATGGTTGGAATGGTAAGTTAATCTGATTCAGTGTTACAGGACTGGAATGAGGAGTGAACTTAATTCAGAATGGGACTTTGTCCACTAAGATGGTCTTGGAAGTAATGCCTTAGGTACTATGGAAATCATAACATGTGCTTAATGGATTCCACAATTACATGTTTTATTAGAATGATAGTTAATCATGACTAATGTTCCTTTATGATCTATGCTTTGTGTACATCCAAGATTTATGTCGTTGCTCATGATTTTGATGTTTATATTTTATGTTCAAGTTTTATCATTCGAATGTTTATGGATTGTTTTATGTTCTCTATACTTACCCTTACTGGGCATTTGATCTCACCCTTTATGTGTTTTCTTTTCCCCAGGATTAAAAGAAATATTTTAGGAAAGAAAACAAAAGGGGTATGATCTTTATAGGAGATGTTGGAGATCTTTCACCATGATTAAAAGATCATTTTCCGAATTTCCAAACACACTAAACTATTACGGTCCTTCTGTGTCTGTTTTTGCTATGTATTAAGTATTCTGAAGAAGCAATGTAATGTCCATCTACATCAAGATTTGGGTCTCTACACTAATGGTTCAATATTAATAGTCACGATTGACTATACCTACATTATCTAGCACCAAATATATCTGGACATGAGATATAACCACCTATGGGAAAAAAATCTCACCTAAGAATCATTACTACAATTTCATTTCATAGGTTTCCACATCCCACCTAAGAACCCTTACCAAGATATTATCAATAAAGGATCTATATCCCATAAAATAACATTTACCAATTTAACTTTTCCTAAGGGTTCTACATGCCATCCTAAAACTACTACCAAAATATCATCACATGAGCAGTCCACATCCCACCCCAAAACCATTACTAGAATATCATCGTCATGGAGTCCACATCACACCTCAAACCATAATCAAAATAACTTAATCACTGTTGTTTCATATTCCACCCCTAAAAAATATCAAAATATTATCATATTGGGGATCAAGAATCCACTCAAGAACCTGTAAAAAAATATCATCTCTCAGGGGATCAAAATCCCACCCATAAAACTTTATAAAATACCATTACACATGCGTAGCCACATCGTACCAAAAAACCTTTTTAGAATTTCATGAACTAGGGGAACCACAACCAACCCCAAAATCATTTTTTGAATATCATCACACAGTAAAACTACATATGACCCCATAACCTTTATAAAATATTATCACCTAGGGGAGCCACATGTTGTTCTAAATCATTTTAAAAATTCACCACTAAGGGGTAACCACCTCCGACCTCAATATATTTTTAACATATAATCATTTAAAAATTTAAACCATTAATATGAATTTAAATATTAATTAACTAGTCATTTGTAATAATATTATTTAATAAAATATTTATTTTCCCTCAACCAGGGTCATTAACCCATCCAATTTCACCACCCATTTTCCCTAAAGATACTGTAGAACGCAATTTTTATATCAAGTTTGGATCCATTTAATTTAGTATAATTGTTTTTTAGACCAACTATGGATACATTTTAGGATATAATGGATTAGGTGATGTTTAGGGATTATTCAGGGCTCGGAACGCTAACTAGTGGGAAAAACTAATTGGCCACACAGTTATTATAAATAGTATAGGGCATGCCACATGATTACCCCTAAAAATGTGATAATTGATATTGAGAAGTAGGAGGCTGCATGGTTTGAGGAAGAAATGAATATTGGCCCACCCATCTATGCAGATGGTTTACATTCATTAGAAGATCCATTTCACACATTTGGAACACACGTTCCCCGTCCATGTATCCTAATAGTAGAAGACCCCTATTAAGGTATTTCAATGTCATTGGTTGATGTATTTTTTTTTCAACTATGTGTCCAAATATTTCCCACTCATTTTGTTGGGTAAAAAGAACAAAATAAACATAATGAAAATTTAACAATATCTCTTCCTCCTTGGGTCATTCCAATTGATATAATATATATATATATATATATATATCTCCATTTTTAACCTCTTAAACCCTCTTTGATTGATTTTTCTCCAATTAATTTATCTGATGACTGATTCTATCCCAGCTTCTCCTATTTTTTGTGAATCAGTATGTACTCAATTCATATTGATCCATTCAATATTCTTCTTTCCAAGGATGATTCTATTTAGATATAGGATCATATTTTATATTTTTAGTGACATTATCCATTATTTATATCTCTTATAATATATGAAAAACTAATGGCTCACACCGGATGAGAAGAGTGTTATAACATTGACGTTGGTGGTCTTTGAATCATTCCCCAAGTCTCACCTTTCTATAAACTATCATAGTTGTGTGTGCTCTAATTTCATTAAGTGTGGACTATTAAATTTATATTTATTGATTATAATCACCATTCTCATATTCTAAATCCATTTTTATATAGTATCCTCACACTATTGTAGGGTGAGACCTCAACTATTTCCACCCCAAGTTGGGTGTTTCGATACATATGCATCTAATGGTGGATTATTTATGTTAATCCCATAGTTCGGGTGTGAAATAACATGACCATATTAATGGTAACACCATACATAATAATATGATTTATGAATTTCTGTGGTTTGAATTTTTATATGATAATGTCACATGACTCTTATATGGTTGTGTTCAAATTAATTAGTTAATAATTAAATTCTTTATTGGAAAGTATTAAATGGATATAAATTGGCCTATTTAAATATATAAGAAATATTTGGATGCATATCCATATAATCCCTTTCAATGATTAATGGATGAGAGTATATGGATACTAAATAATTGATATGGACATGAATTATCTGATAAATGGTTGCATGACTTGTTATGCCTTATCACATTAATGAAAGGAAACAACTTTAAATAAATAGATTGTTAAATGGAATTCTATAGTACAAGGTAAAATAAATTAACAAATCAAGTATAAGGTGCCCATTTCATATGGTATTTGACATCATTATAGGAGTGGTTAGACTTGAGGAAGCTTTGGATTACTAAGGGAATGCCTTGAGAACTCATGGACATCAATCTGATTAAAGGGTTCCAGTTGTTGAGGGGCATAACCACCTTGGAACTCAATCCTTATCAACTAGTTGCTCAAAATTACATAATAGGATCCATCCTTTATCATTATAGGATGTCTTGGATACACTCTTTGGATCCATCATGACATATATGTGTTTGAGGTTCCATGGATACACCCACTAGGCCTAGTCATTGCATATCTTATTTTACCTTGGATGAGTTCCTTCGTCTCAGTTACAATCATGTAATCATAGAATTCATTGGGGATTCCCGTTATATTACACTTAGTCTACTCATATCCATGATAAATATTATTATTGAATTTTATTGACCCCTAATGTCAAGGATTCCTTAGTTATTAACATGGATAATCTTCATTATTATCATCATTGTTGGATTCCTCGTTATATCTTGGATCCTTTTTTATTATTATTATGTTACGATGTTAGTGTATATTAAACCTCATGGGCCTTACTTATATCACATGGAAGATAATTAGTTAATAAAATGATTACATTTTTAGACACCAACTGAGGTTGAATCCGATACATGGGTATTTACATCATTGTTAGAATTACTTTTATATAGGCATTTTTGTACACAATTTTAGTTTATATAGCATAGAATCGATGTTATAGACATTTTTGGTCGGGCCTACTACGATTTAACACACACCATATCCAAGCCCCCATTTTTACCAAAGAAGATTACATGAATGAGGTTGTTGACAATGTGAATTATCTTGCCTTGGAAACATCATATTTCATGTTATATTAGGATAGATCTTTATAGAAGATGACTGATATGGAGATCATGAATCTTGGATAGTTTTGGCCTATTTTTTGTCTATTTTATATCATATATTTCCTGCTACAATGTATAACTATTTTTTTAATTTTGTAGACACACTACATACATTATCATTGGAATTTTTTATTATTATTAGTTTCATCAATTATTTAATTTTCGTATCAGTTTCTACTATGACCAGTTAATAGTATAGTGTTATAGTGTCTAATATCTATTTTTACCTATGCTCATATTATACTTCTATAGTTTTCCTTATTTTTTATTTCTTTATTGTGATGTACTCTAGTATTTAGGGCATAGTCTCTCATGGAAATATCCTCGGACCTATTTTCTAGATGTCATCCTCTTGTATACTGGGAGGTGCACTTGAGGCCATGTAGTCAATCGGATTCGGGGAACTTATGAGTAACACCCTAGTCAGAATGTCACAGTAACCACCATGATCACCATATATTGTTACTTTATACTATCATGTTGATCTTCTTAGGTAATGAATTGACATATTAAATGATCTTATATTTACATAGATAAACCCTCTGGGTTACACCTATATTTTCATATCTATTAGTTTAAGGATTGCATAAATTGGAGTCTATATGTTTCAGATCAACATTTACCATGGAGTGATGATGATTTAGATAATTCTATTCTCACATGAAACATAAACATGTTGCATTTAAGGTAATTTTAGGTCATGTTCACCTTAAATCAGTGCAACTATACATCAAACACACAAATAAAATGATATAAATATTCAAGGATAGATTGGGGATTATATTCATCATTCATGTTGGTTTTATTTAATCATATCTAGTCCACCAACACATAATATCATCTATTACTAAATAATCACCTCATATCTTCATGATGCACTATCTCCATCAAATACCCTCTTTATTTAATTATAAAATGATAATAATTAATTCTCACATTAAAAAATATTATTTCCATAATTAATAATATTGTAATTAATTCATAATTACCCATTTGTTGATCAACCATGTAAAACACTCTATAAGTGGGTAACATACCACCCCATATATTTTATTTAGGTGAGCCACACAAAACCCCCTTTATTTTGAGAATATTCCTCCATTTCCTGGTTGAATCCATTATAAATTATATACCAAATGAACCAACATAAATCTATAAACAATATTAATTTAAAAATAATAATATTTAAATACCTTAAATGATGAGGAAAATGTAATTTTTTCATAAAGAGTTGAGAAGGATAAAACTAAATAATATGTTTAGAAGAAGAAAATAGCCTCTCACTATTGACACATCCAAGAAATTTAAAATATAGAAATAGTTTTTTTAATTTCATGGGAAAATCGACCATCTTACCCTTTTATACAAATTTTAACTAATTTTATAATAATTTTTAATTTATCATAATAATTTCAAGAAATCAATTTATGAAATACACCATATTCATTACATACACCACGAAGGACTCTAATGTATCAACATGCTCCATGAATTAAAAAAATTATCAAGAAAATATTTTTCTTAATTATGTGATTACTCTTATGTATCACCCTTATTTTTTGAAAAGACTCTTACTTATCATTTCTAAATGCACCACAGTAATTATATGGTAATACTAACACTAAATCATTTTACACAATTTATAGCCTTAAAATTATGTGTTCTGAATTCTTTTTTAGGGAATCATTCTACTAAAATTCCTTATTTATCACTCCTTTTGGAAACTAACTTCATGAGAAGAACTTATATTTTTCAATGAAATGTTATATATGTTATTGAAAATCATATTTAACCTTTATGTACCATCTTATTAACACTTATATATCCAAATGTCTTTCCATACTAAAGTATTTTTTGGATGAGCTCTGGATGACCTCTTTTTTTTAGGAAATATCAATTATGTATCATAAGGAATACTCCTATACTTTTCAAAATTTCACATTATAGGGTAACATAGATTTACCTTTATGTATATTCCAATGTTAATCATGTTTATAATAGGCCATCCGTAAAATAACTCTTTCAATTCATTTGTCTTAAATTTACATATTAATATACCCATGTACCGACACATTATATTCACCCACTAATTCTTTTAATGAGTTTTGTGTATAAAGAGTTTAGTCCAATGTATCATAGAGCTTCCAACAAAAATCCATTTTATCACAAGATAGATAATGTTACAAAATAAGCTACCAAAAAAATATTATCTTTCACTTTAAATTTTTTCAATACATAGCCATTTTTTCTAACTTTTAATAGGGTGAGTGTTATGTTTGTGAGAGGTCATTTATTTACCTTGACAATTGCACATTCCCTCCCACCAAACCCAAATTTTGATAGATTTCCTTCTAACATATCTACATTGAGTATATATAATTATGGTATATTTTATATTATAGATCAACTTATGATATATTTTCATCCTGAACTAAAATTGATATCTAGGATTCTCATCATAATTGAACAAATTATAACAACAAAAAATTTATTTTATAAAAACATTAATAAAAATTGGATTTAATGAAAGCTTCATAAATATATTCTACTTAATCTTAAAATATTTTCAAACTCAAAAATTCGTAAAACTCAATAAAAATATTAAATAATGGTCTTTTCTCTATTTCTGAAATCATTAATCCTTCTCCACCAATTATAGCAGGACACACATTAATTCAAAATTCATTTAAATACCACCTTTATCTTACACCAACACTCACCAAACCACTTGATAAAACTCTCAAGAATTTTAACGCATCCAAAAAATATCATAGATTTGATACTACTCTTTGATTTTTTATTTTAATTATAATTAAAAAAATGTACCACAAATTGAGAAAAAAGTTAAAAAATTTATTTTCTATTACCAACCCATAATAGTGTGTACATAAAAAAATAAAAAGATATCATAGTAAAATAAAACATCTAACTAGTATAATAAATACATTTTAGATCTATAAAAGAACATTTAATGTAACTTAAATCTATTTTTGACACTATGAAAATTCAATTTCATAAAAATAATGTACAGAATGTAATAAATTATAAAAAGTATTTACTTCTCTAAAAATTAAAAATAATGAGAATCAAATGAATTCATAGAAACAAAATTCTACTCTACTAAGATATATCAAACAAACATTGTATAATTGTACCACAAGAGAGACTCCACCTACCCCATGACCTCCTTAATCTCTTATAAATTTAAGAAACTCAAATAACATGAGTAATTCCATTTTGAAATTATTATATAGGGTAAAGGATAAAAAAAATATTTTATTCCAAATGTCGTGTAATGAAAAATCTAAGATCATCCCTGCATAACAAAAAAATCATATGAAATCATCATATACATTCATGACCACACTTTTGGATACCACCCAAGATTAATCTATTTGAACATAAACATAGATACTAGATAATCTTTGATTACTTGATGATATTATAATGGATTCAATCCCATTAATGTAATTAATGACTAAGTCCACCTTTAATAATTTCTCACCAAATAAGATGGTTTTTGATTGTATACACGAGAAAAATGGGGAAAATATGACAACAAACATATTCATCATATTACAAAACTAAAAACACAAGGATCGTTCTGTCATCCAAAGTCTATTGTTGAAGGAATACGATAACTCCTATATCACATAACAATGATAAAATATTCTAATAATGGTATTTATAACTCACTATTTTAACCAATGAATTATCACATAGGGTGGAGTAAAATTTTGAAAATGGAAAACCCAACTCTATGTTTTAGTCAATAGATGATCAAGTATTAAATAATTAGATTATAATAGTTGTATCCTAGAAACCCGGAGTTGGTGAATTATTTTATTATAGTGGCATTAATACAAGGAATCAAATCATGAATGACCAATTAGTTCAATAGTATTGGAAAGACAAATTATATATATGGAACACATTTTACATTTGGAAATCGAATGTAATATATGATAGATCAAAAAATGAAATAAACTACCTCCCTGAATGATTATTTAATGATTTCTTCTTTATAACATAAGGAAAGAAACCCAAATTACGGTGAGATGAAATGATCAATAAGGGAAAGTACAATAGAATAAATAATTAACCAATGAGAATAAATGAACATGGAAATGTAAATAAATAAGATAACATGTCATTAAACAAATAAAATAAAAATGAAATTTATAAACAGATATATCGATAAAAAATATCATAGATGAATAATAACTAAATCTAAATAAGGGAAACGCTTACATATTTGATTCCATGCTTTTTAGGTATATGGTCCAAGACCTTTCACTATACATTTCACAATATATTGAGTAAAAACCCATTTTATTCAGCCAATTTATTCTTATTATGCGACTATTGATGCATTGAGGGGATATCTATAACTAGGCCCTACCTAGTTTGTACCATTCCAAAGAATTCCTCATATATAAATTAATATATTTAACAATATGCCTTATCAAATTTCCATATTGATTTAAAGGAAAATATTTATCAATAACTTCCCAGTTAATTAAATAACATTCAACGTAAACATTGTTTTTAAAATGGTATATAGTTTAGAATGATAATATCCATTGCATGACAATAAGGATATTCAAGATACATGTAATGAACAACAAACATGATAAAAATTAAGAGATTATTTTATGAAAATGTTAATAATATAAAAATAATGTGAGACTATAAATGTAATAATTAAACACATTATTAATGAGAATAATATTTAATCTACCAAAAGTATCACATACCACATTGAAATATTTGAAATCATAATCCTCTTGAAAGTGTAACATTATGTTAAACTTAAAATATCATTTGAATAAGAAGATTTCTGATATAACATGTAAAATGTAATTATATAAACCATATAAAAGTAAATTTGGTAATAAAAAGTATTTTTCAATGTATTTTAAATTGAGAAAAAATCCCTTACCTTTTGTTTTCTTTTTGGGTTAATGTGTTTTTAACTTACTCTTAATTGGGTAACTCCTTTTTGTTTGCACCAAATGGTTTATTGAATTCATTTATGATCAAGGTGAGGATTATTAGTTAAAAAATGGATGTTTATGAGATATGTGGGTAGATATTGGTTGAGAAAAAGTTTATTTATATATATGAGGATGTTAGAGGATAGGAGGCCATTTATAATGAATGAGGAGTTACACTCTTTTAAATTTTTGGAATGGGATTTATACCTAAATATTATCTATGATATGTGAATCCAATAATGGTCCAATGTTTAATAAAGGGACTATATGGTTGAAATACAACCATCTAATATATTTTTGATAAGTTTCAATCTTATTTGGTCTGTTGCATTTAATGGTTAGATTTTTGTTAACCATAATTTCACCATAATCGTTGTAATTAACTTCAATTACATTCACTAATGTTTTCAGTGAAAAAAGAATTTGACCTTATTAGAAAATATAAGTTATTCTGACTAAAAATATTGAATTCATTTTATGAAATTCCAAACACAAAATTGGAAGAAATTAATATAAACTCAATTCCACATATGGGAAAAAAATGTGGACTATTAATGTAAAAAAGTTGCAATGTTTTCCTTGTTTTTATATCAAATTTCAAATTGAAATTTATTCTGATATACTAAATTGGATTATTTGACAAAAAATTAATGTAATTAATCTTTAAAACAAATTAAAATGAAAATTTATCCTTATAAATATATTAATCAAAAATACAGTTTTTAATTTTAATTCATTATTTTTCAATATTCATTAGAAATTAAAACATTCTAAAAAAATACCAAATATTCACCCAAACCTAATTATTATATTATTCATTAAAATATTAAGTTTATATTGACTATTAATATTAATAAAAGTTCAAAATATTTAATTGAAAATAGTTTCTCCGTTAAAATCCGGTAAAACTACTTTTATAAAAATATTGATTTTTTTTGTGAAATAATGGGATTTTTATTATTTTCATCCTATAAAATATATTTTATTAATATAGAAGAAATATTATTCAATATAATGTATATATATGTCATAAATTTCACAGAGTACTTTTAATTATTGTAATTTATTAGGATAAAATAACTTCGTGAGAATAAAACATAAAATATATTTCGTTGTTTTGAATTGGTTTCTATATTTATTTCCAATTAATTAGTAACAAATTAATTAATTTTATATTTTCTAAAACCACATATTTTCATATGTTAGTAAACAATTTTCATGACTAATAATTTTGTGGCTAGCTTATATCGTATTATATCAAATAATAAAATATTTATAATATAATATAGTTTGGTAAAACTCGGTTTGTGTGTAACTTACGATATTGAACAAAGTATCTATTTTGTGTAACAGTATCTAACTTTGTGATTCTTAAATTTAAGTATATATAATACATCGAGTCTCTATAATATATTAAGTAAACTATAATATCATTGGATATAAGATTCTCTCACGTGCTTGGTCATGCAGGTCGTAAAAGATAATGAATAAAATGTTAATACATTAAAATCATGGGGCATTACATTCTCCTCACCATAATTAAATTTAATCCTAAAAATTTAAATGTCAAATCGATACTCGAGGTTTCATATTTTAAAATAAACAATTTTTTGAAACCCCATGTTATAAATAGGATTATTATAACATCTTCCAAATAATATAGAAAGGGAGGTAGAATGGTCATGTAACTCGGTCACATATGATAATAACATATGTGGTGAATAGAAACATGGATACATAAGAAAAATATAACAATCATATATTTATAAAGATTTCTAGAGAACATGTTTAGATAAATGTTTTTGACTACAAGACCATAAACCCAAGGTGTGAATAAATGTCAATGATTTCCTAAAAAATGATGATAATATGATATATATTTTTTCAAGACCATTTTTCCCTATAGTTGAGAAATTATTTCACACTTTATGAATATAAGAAAATATACATTTTAATAAAAACAATATTTCCTTCTATTATGCCTTAAACTATTGGTAATTCATCTCTTAGCACAAGTAGTATCATAGTCTGATATAATACATCAATCTCTAAACCCTCATCCAATGATTTACTTAAACCATTTATAAGCCGGTAAGGTTTCCAAAATATTTTGATCCAACACATTGGAAGGATGGTCACTAAATTTCTAAAATGAACCTATCATTAACATTTAATAAACTTAATGTAGATCTTAAATCATTACATACATAATATTTGAACACCTACATCATGTACTGTATTGAAATTTGGTAAATACATTAATTACCATAATATATAATTTGGAACCAGAATTATTCCTTATTATTTAATTAAAAAATATATTATTGGATATATTATTTAAATCCACAATGTTTTCCAACTCCAAAAATGATACCATATTCCATTTTTCGACAAATCATTTATATGTTCCACGGTATTCATCACAAATCCAAATAAAAAACATATCCTTCAAAATAACATTTCTCAAAATTACAAAAAAAAAAATTATGGCTTTTATTTCCCTTGTCCATGTATTCTCCAAAAATTTAACCTTTTTACTGAATCACTTTTCATAGTACCATTCAACATATCATCTCAAATATTTATTAAAAAAGTGTTGCAGTATAGTACATACATATTTCATAACTCATATGATGAGAAGTTCGATAAAAAATACCTTAAAAACATATTTATTATATCCAAATATATAATAACATTAATCATTCCACTTCGGTTGTGTCAAGAAAATAATCTTGACCTTGATCCCTTGGTTTCTGAGAATGTATATTCCATTTACTCATGTAAGTTTTTTTTTTGCGTAGTGGCCTATTTCACAGATGTTGTAACACTAAATAGTAGTATTTTAATTCTTCCATTTTCATTATTTTTTGATGAGCCTTTTCCCCACACTTATAATAAACTCCCAATTCTTTGATGGATTTAACATTGTAATTATTTCCATAGTTATAACATGTATGAAAATCATTTCCCCCCTTTCCATTAATCTATTATTTTATATTCCCTTATCTCTGTCTCCTTCTTTAATTTTAACCCATAATCCTTGGAAAATTATTTCTCTATCTCACTATCATATAAAACCCTTTCATCATATAACAAAATTTCTTGAGACACCAAAACCCTTTTGACTCATGGATTAATTATTTCAAATATGTGCTTAATCATACAATATATGTTTTTTATGAAATCAATATCTTTTCATTATATCCTTGTATGGTTATCCTCACATTCCACAAAACCTTCTTCCAACGTTTTCATTGAAACAATAAATTAATTCTTCACCTCAGTTTTGTGGTCATAAGGGATGTATTAATCTAGTACTGTCACCTTAAAATTCCACCATTCCAAGAGTTATATTTTTTATTCCTCCCTTTTATTCTAGATCAGTGACCATAATTCATCTACCTCACCATAGAGATAATGCTCTGTAAGTGTAACCATTTCTTTTTCTCTATATCCCAATCCATGAAGAATTTCTCCAATTACTAAATCCATTTCTCTTCTCCCATTGGGCCAGTAGTCCCACTAAATTGTGAGGACCTGTGTCGTATAAAGAGATGAAAAATTTGGGAATCTCATTATGGAAAATTTATCTCCATCCTTGTAAGTTTATTTTTAAAAACCTTATTATGGATACCTAATATGGATATAACATTATATGTTCTAATACCTGGTTTATTGGTTTCGTCGGTAGGTAAATCTCTATATTTTGCATGAGCAATCATATCATTATTCCTCACCTGCACCATTTCTATACAATGGAATACAATAGATTAGATCATATCATTAGGAGAAATAATTTATAATCCCCAAACTAGTGAAACAAAAATCATAAATTGAATTTTTTTTCCATAAATTTTATTATAATAATAGACACGGTTTTATTGGGGATATAGTTACATTTTAATCCCCTATAATGGTTTTAAGGTAAATGAGAATAATGATAAGTGTATCCCTTAGGACTGTCAGACCTGATGTGGAGTAAATATTATTGTCATGTACCAGGTTACACTGAGTTATGCCCAAAAAACTATTTATATTTGATACACTTAGGTAAAGATTTTCTAAAACAACGTACACTTGTAGTATCCACACAAGATTGTATTGATTGAAATACCCACATAATATATTCTTTTAAAAAATTATATGATTTACTTCTATACTTATCCTTAAATTATATCTTAGGGATTTGTTCCTTATTCATTGCTTTCTAAATTTAGTTTCCATGGTCAGTGCTAAACTTTATTTGATACCAACTATAAGGCCCTTACACCATAACCCCGAAACTAGTGTATTATTTTATTAAATTGGAATGATTACATGGAATGAAATCCTAAAAGATCAATTAGTTTTGATATCCTGGAAAGGCCGATTACATACGTAGAACCCAATTTACACTGGAAAATAAAAAATAAGAAATGATACACAATTAAATTAAATAAACTACATCCTTGAAACCTTATTCAATGATTAATTCTTCATAACCAATGGAATTGAAACCAAATAAGGTTGAGTTCAAATACATAATAAGGGTATGTAAAATGGAAGAAATAAAAAATCAATGAGAATAAATGAAAATGGAAATGTAAATAACTGAGAATCCATGGAATTCAATCAGTAATCGTAAAATGAAATGTATCTATAGTTATGTCAACAAAAAATCTAATGGATGAATAATAACAAGATCTTAATGATGGGAATGATTAATTATTGGATGTTATGATTCCTAGGTATATGGAACCTTTACCATCAAGGTCATTCAAATGTTGGTTTACAACATATCAAGTAATGAATAAATTATTTGTCCAGCCAATTCATCTTATGATACTACCGATACCTTGAGGTGCCATCTGTAACTAGGCCCCACCTGTGTCGTACCTATCCAAAGCATTATTCATAAATTGAATAATCAATTTAACAATGTTCCTTATAGGATATCTGTTTTAAATAAATATTATATATTTATCAAGTACTACTTAGTTAGTCAAATTACTATGAATTTGAACACCATATGTAAAATGGAATATGGTTTTGGAATTAAAAATATCCTTTACATGAGAATATGGATATTCAAGATAATTTTAATGAAAAATTAAAGTGATAATAGAATGTATTTTCATGAGAAATTTAAGAGTCCAAAATTAATTTGAGATTGAAATTGTAATCATTAATAATATTCTTTAGTAAAATAACATTTAAACATTCTAAAGTGTCACATAACACTTTGAGACTTTTAAAATCACAACCCATTGAAATAATAAAATTAAATGAAATTTAAAATATTATGAGAATAAAGAGATTCAAGATATAAATTTTCTAAATTAGTTTTATAAACCATATCAATGGGAATTGGTTCATAAAAACAGATAATTATAAATGGAATTTAAATTGAAATAAATTCTAGTACCAATTGTTTTTTATTTAGGTTAAGGTCCTTTAACTTTCTCTTAATCGGTTAACTCCTTTTGGTTTTCACCAAATGGATTCCGTGGATCGATTTTGACGAAGGTGAGGATTAAATTTTGAGGGGAGGGAAGTTTAGGATATATTTTAGTAGATCATGTTTAATCCGATGTGGATTGATATGTGTGCGGAAGTGGGTAGAGATGAGGCCTTTTATAGTGGTAGAGGATTAAAAATCTGGAAATGTTTTAGAAAAGTTGTTCCACCCATGTTGGTCCTATTAAAAATGGATTCCATAATGATCCAATTTTTTAGGAAAGGAAGGATATTTTCGAAAAATGACTATCCAATGGATTTTTAACATGTTTCAAGGTCATTGTTTAATATAATTTTAAGGTTTAGTACATTATCAAGATTAATTTAACCTTAATCATTGTAACTAATTTTAATTTTAGTTCAAAACACTTTTTAACTTAGTACAAATTATATGTTATTCTGATTAATAATATTTAATCCATTTTTTAAAATTCAATACACAAGAGTGTTTTTCAATAATTTAAATTTAATCTCATAGATGGGATGATAATGTAGGTTTTTAATTTATCATAAAAAATAAAGTACATGAAAATGCTATTTTGAATTAAAATTCATTATTTTTTAATATACATTTAAAATTAAACTTCATAGAAAAATATGTAAAATTCAAAATAAAATAATTTTTATGTCCTTGTTTCAATGAATAATTTTTTTGACATATAATATTTTTAAAATTTCCAAAAAATTTGATATAAAATAGATTCTCCCTTGAAGGGTGGTGAAACATCCTTTAAAAAATTATTGATTTGTCTCCAAATATTGGGTTTGTTCTTTTGTTATGCTTCTAAAATGTATTAGTTGAATATAAAATAATTATTGAATATATAATATATATATATATAACCATGATATCAATTACAAATTGTAAATATTTTAATTTATTTGGATGAAACTGTTATGTGAGAATAAAAATAATATTATTATCATATATATTCAATCGGTTTTCAAGTACATTTCTAATTGATTGGTAACCAGTTAATTTATTTTATAATTATTTGAATCATAGATTTTCATATGTTAGTAAACTCTTTTTATAATTATTAACTAAAGGGTAGGTTATATCTTATTATATTAAATAATATGATTTTTATATTATATTGGTGTTCAATAAAACTCAGTCTTGAGTGTAATGTAAGCTTCTTGACAAAATCCTACTTATGTTTAACACAAGACAAATAGATAATGTGCGAATTGAAATTTATAGAATATATTAAATATATTTAAAATATTAAATAATCTATTAATTCTTGGGATATTATATTCTCACATTCACTTGGTGACGCATGCCATATGTGATACTAAAAAAATATTGTAACTTTATAATTTTGGGGTGTTTCATATAAACTATAATTGGAGTACCTATGCTTAATAATAATACAATTTCTGATTATATTTTAAAAATTTATATACTACAGTTACATTCTTTTTTTATAGAACTTAATGAATTTTTCAACATTAGTCCTATCACTAAAATGACTAGAAACCAATGACTAAACCACTCATTATTTAATTCACCTAGAAATATTGAAGATAATAACATTGTATCATGAAAATCATCTAATATTTAAAATCTTTGAAACATAAAATCTTATTTCTAACATAACCATCTTTGGGAAATTAAATCAAAATTATATATGTCCCTAGTTCATTAGGTTAATCATAAAATAATATATCAACAGTTTAATAAAAATTATCTTATATATTAATTTAGTTAATAATAATATCAATTATGGATCACTAAAAATGATTAAGATCCTTCTTCATGGTCATAACCCCGATATTAAGAGAAATAACCTATAATTCTATATTCCCAATAGAGAATAATGAAGTTCAATAGGATATCAATAATTATATAATGTTAACAAAACCAATTATCTATCTATGGTTTCAAATAGAATCATTTCCTAAATTCCAATTATCATGAATCAAATATTAATGAAAAACATATACAAGTATTATAGAGTAGGGGTAATACAGGAATTATATTATTGAACAATTAGATTCATATATTTTTTATTACCGTAGGTTTTCAATTATTACTCCCTCCACTTTAAAATCTAGATAAATATTCATCGCTTCCAATAATTATGTGAAATATCCTAAAATCAATGAATTGATAAATACAATCCATATTATAAAGTAATAATATCCTTATTTTAGATCATATTACCTACCTATATCCCCATATTAGTCCTCATTAGAAAAAATTATTATATGAAACATTTCAGGTAATTTCATGTCAAAAATATTTTTTTTATCAACATACTATCATAGGAGATCAATTTTTTCTAAAATAAAATGTCATTTTTTTGAAATAATGAAAAAAATAAAATTTTAATTTTATAATTTTTATAACTCATGTCATAATAAATTTACATTAAAAAAACATTAAATTTCCAAAATATTATTTACATTGTCTCAAATGGCCTTAATAACCACGCAATCATGACTTTTAGATGAAAAAGTAAATATATATTATTCATTAACTTCAATTGGTAATAAAATGTATTAAAGTAGTATAATTTATATTATCAGAATAAGGGATATATCGTAGGTTGAGCATAGGGAGAAGAATGACTAGACCCATGTTATGGGTGTCAGTATTTCCATACATGACACGCACTTGGGTCATCCCACACTACCTCTACCATATTTTCTTCTCCTAATTGGGATTCTTATCCTATTAAAAAATCAATAAAAGAAACATAAAAATTATATCATAAATTATTTATAATAAAAATTTAATATCTGATGATAGTTATTTCCACACTTTTCATAATATATAAATTTTTATTTTTCTTCTCCTTGATTATTTATTGTACCCATTTTATTAAAAAAATTATTCACTCTTATTTAATTATTCAAATATATTCTATATAATAAATTAAAAAAATTGAATATTTAAATAAACAATACATTAAAAATGAAATTGAATAAAAACACCATCATATATATTCATTATAATACGAGAACAAACATTTCATAACACTAATAATATAGAAATGTTTATATTTTCATTAGTTTTGACATCAAAATTCTAAATTTATATGGTAAAATTTTGTCCTAGGATCATCACCTATAATTACATCCCTAATATATAAATATTGTTGGTTAAAGAACATTGATTAATTCACTTCTATCAATATTTACCCTTTTACTATAGATCACCACCGATAATAGATAATGATATTAATAAATCAAAAGTTAACTGATCACTAGGCCATATTATCCATTGTTAGTGTGGCTTGAGAGGGATGATCCATCATAGATTTGTGTGTGTGGGGGGGGGGGGTAGTTTATCAATCAGCTCATCTTTCATAAAAATAACATAATTATTAGATTTAATATTTAAAAAGATATACAATACATCAATAAAAAAAATTATGACCCTAATTGTATATTAAAAATTATATCATCATGTAAAAGGGGGTTTAGTAATAATTCCTTGAGGATTAATATAGACACAATGTTCAATCATTTTTAATTCTCTTATATATATAATTCATGGCAATGAGGTTTAATAGATATATAGCATTACTTTTTAATATAATAAAATATCCCATTATGGGTGTTATTTTTGTTTTCATTACATTAATAATAAAAAATATCTTTTATCCCAAACACCAATTTGGGGCCTTAATTTGGTGTTATTGGTATTTTTATTCCACGGATCCAATTTTTTATGAAATTTATCTTTCATCACAAACATCACCAAATAATCTATTTAACATTTTTATATTATAATTTAAGGAATATTTTAACAAATTAAGTGAATAGTCAAAAAATATAAAGTCTAATTACAAAATGAATAATTTTATTATCTAATATTATATGGAATTTTAAAATATAAACTCTAAATAGAGACTTCTAAATGAGAAAATTCTAAATGGTTTTCATAGTATAACCATTGAATATATTATGATAAAGGATCCAATTTTGAATAAGAGATTATAAAAAAATGGGTATTTTTTACAGATATAGGAATATTCTAATGTTAAATGATATAAAGGATGAATGATCCATTTATTTGAAAATTTTGTAATATAATATAAGATTTTAGATGATTATTTATCTCAAATGACATAAATTTATAAAATAAAATGGAAAATAAAAAGGTAAATTACCTTTACAATATTTAAATTGTTGTATAATGTGGTATTGTTAAAATAATTAATTTATGAAGGCATGTTTTCATTGGAAAGATAAAAAACAATCATAATATAAGATAATAAGATTAAAATGTATAAATAATATATAATTTAATGGTTAAAATAAAATATCAAATAAGAAAAAAAAATCATATCCAATAAATATATAGAAGATAATATTTTTCTGATAAACAATCAAGAATACATGATGGCAAAAAATTGATATATATATATCATCCTGCATTTTTATTAGATATCTTTACATTACATTCATAAAACAAATGATCTTTAAAGTTTGAAATGATTAAAATAAGTCATATAATAATAGAAAACAAAAAAATTTATTATAATAAAATTATAAGGATTCATCAAAGGTTTATAAAAAGTATAATTAATGAATCATATAACCTAGATAAATACATCGAAAGGAAAATGGTGGGAAGAAGGCCTAGGAAGGAAAACAAGTGAAACATTTTACATGTGAACTTGAGAGATATTAATATGAACTTGAGGAATATCGTAAATGAATGATAAATTTGAAAATCATAATTATAATAAATTGGTTAATAACATAAAATTGTGTCTACAAAATTTAATTTATACATTCATATGTATATTACCATAGTTTATCACCAAGGTGTTACAAAAATTACCTATGTTATTCACCGAGGTATCATAAACCTTTTCATCTCTAAATATTAATTTCCTTACCCAATAAATTAGATATATGATAGGGAAAACCATTAATATGTATTTATTTTAATTTTATCCACTTAGATAATAATAAAATATGTCATAAACTTTAAGAGATTAAAATAAATCGGTTTCATTTCAAAATCATGATGTTTTAAACTGTGATAAAAACATGTTCATTATATCATTTATAACCAATCCAAAGGGAATTTGGGTTTTAATTAATGTAAATTCCATAATAAAAGATATAACTTTTTATGTATTGATGAATACCACTAAAAATGAAATATATTTGGGTATTCACATAATGAAAAATAAGATACTTTCTGTAGAAAAATTAGACATTATGAGATGAAAATTCTACCGCATAACGAGTATGAATGATAGTTATATAAAACATTAAAAAGTGATAATAAATGGCTTACCCATTTATAAAATACCCATAATTTTTCATATGGAAATAATAAAATAGATATAATAACATCATATGGAAACTTGAACGACATACCACATAAAATAGAACATAAATGGAAAAAAGAGATGTTGAGAATTCCCTTATATTGAAGAGTAATGTCTATAACTCTATTTTTGGGACCTTGAGGGATTGAGGAACTATTAGGAGGACTCCATGTGAGGTATAAATGGAAGAATATCATGTAAGAGGAAATTTTAATGAAGAGAAATGATGGAATGACTTGGTATTTTTATTAAAAGTGAGGGAGTTTTTAATTAATTTTTGAAGACACATTATCTGTGGTATTTACAAAACCATTGGATTTCCCATGGTATTTTCCCATGGTTTTTTTCCACTTGGGACTCCTTGTATAATATTTTAATCTATTTTATTCCACCATTATTTTAAATAACTTATTACATAATTAGGATGTCATAAAACACACTAAAAACTCAAAAACATTATTTTTACTATTCAAAGAGAAACAAAATACTTAATGATGATCTCATAAATTCACCCTAACCTAATATTGATATTTCTAATTTCTAAATGAAATGTATTTTATGAAAAAAAAATTACAAATATGATAAATTTAATTTTTATGTAAAATCACTATTTACTCGAGAAAATACTAATACTTAACTAATAATTTCTAAAATAGTTATTTATTTATACAATTATTTCACATTATAATTCAAGATTCCTAAAATAAATTTATACATCCTTATGTAAGGTTACTACTCCATTGGTTATATTAATATTCATAAGGTTAATATTACTATTCATAAGTTATTATTCACCCAAAAATAATTTGATCTTATATAAAACTAAATTTCTAACTGATCACGACGTCTACATCATTTTTTTAAAAAAAATTCATAGTATCAATTAATTAAAGTATATTTTTTTTAAATACCCATTTTTTCAATATTCATCAATAATATTAAACTTCTTATAAAAATACTAAAGAATCATCCTATATTAATTTTGGAAATTGAAATTCAAAAAATATGATTATTTTACAATAATAATAAATAAATATTTTATTTATAAAAATGGATTTCATAAAGTAACTGAAGCCTCATTACATAACCCCTTGTAACACCTACATAGGACTTCATAGTAAGGTGTCTAATGGTGATGGAGTCTTGGGGTGGCTCGTGTTACATCGCATGAGTGGTAAACTCCAAAACCATTAACTTCTCCTGTATGTGATTTCATTTAATCTTACCATGTTTAATCTCAGATTGGGATTGGTATAGAGTGAAGCCCAGTGACACTACCCCCTTCTGAACCATCAATAAATGGGCTTCATATGTCCCATGTCTACTAAAAGAGGCTATCGACTCTTTTTTCTACATTAATTATCCATTATCATTTCTATCTAAAGACAATAATTATAATGTTAAAAATTATTATGGTTTCTTATGGTTAAATTAACCAAAAATCAAAACTTGATGGTCACATATCAATTATAATTTTTCATTTTTATTGATTCTGACATAGTAAAACATAAATTTTTAGGAAACAAAATTTTATTCAAAACATTGATTCATTATATTCTTTCCTCCCTAAGAAATCCCATCCCTGAAATTTCATGTTGTGCCCTCAAAAGAGAAAAGGTCTCGGTACTTAGGTCTCATAGTCTCATCTAGTTACCATGTGGCGTATTCATATTTTTGGTTCCTCCACAATACATTAATAAGGTGTGTAGTCTTGTTACATAGAACCTTATCTATATAATCCTTGATTTCCACCGCATGGTACTTAAAAGAGAGATCATGTTCCAACTTTGCAACCTATGGATTCAGTACTTGTGAAGGTCCATTCAAGTACTTCTCAAGAGGGATTTTTGGAATACATCATGAACATGAGAAATATTTAGAGGGATTCCGTGCCAATAGTCCACTTTTACAACATGATCAAGTATTTCATAGGGGCTAATGTGCCTAGGGATGATCATCCCTTTCTTCAAAAATGTAATGACTCTCTTCAATAGATAAATTCAATGGATGAGATTTTCACCAACATCAAAATCCATGTCCTTTCATTGGTTGTCGGCCTAGATATTTTGCCAAATCAGAGTGTTCTTAATGTATTGATGGATGGAATGAACCATTTTTCTTTAATCTTTCTCATGATAAGGCCCAAAAATCATTCTCTCATCAACTTCATCCCAAGAATTATGATTACAACATTTATTTCCATATAGATATTCATAGGGTTCTATTTCAATGCTTCAGTGGAATCTGTTGTTGTATGAGAAATCAACTAATGGGAGATGTTGATCCTATCCACCTTTAAATTCCATTGATCATGTAATCAGCATGTCCTCGAGTTCTAGAATAGTCTTTTGATATTGGCCATCAGTTTGGGTATGATAGGTCATAATAAAATTCAATTCGGTACCCAAATCATGTTGAATACTTCTCATGAATTTTGATGTGAACCTTGGATCTTGATTAGATATGATATAATGTTGAACACCATAAACCCATAAAACTTCCTTCTTGTAAATCTGAGAAATTTAATCAAGAGATAAATATTCCTGAGTAGATATAAAATGGGGAGTCATGGTGAGATGGTCCACTATAACCAATTTTGCATTGTTTACTTTTTATGTTATCCAGATACCAATGACAAATTCCATAATGATATTGTTGTAATTCAATCCAGGTATAGGTACTGGTTGTAATACCCCTTTTTTATTTGGTCACATTGCCTTCACATTCTGACAGACTAAGAACCTTTTAGTGTAGTCATCAATCTCCCTTTTTGTATTATCCCACCAATAATGATCATTAAGGCCCATATACATTTTTGTTCTTCCGTGATGTATAATGATTATAGAGCTATGATCTTCATCCATTAACTCCTTCATTATTTCTAGAATATATGGAAGACATAGTCTAGTACAAAATTTAGGTACACCTTCTTGATCAACATTGAACATAGGAAACATCACATCCTTCACAACCTCAATCCTATTCTATAACAAAGTATATTACTTTTAATATTTATTGATATTTTATTGTTATGATGGTTATGAATTCATTTGGGATAGATGTGATGATTTTCAATCCCTTAAAATTACCATGTCCAATTTCACTAGGTCATTGATCAAGGGATCTCTTTGAATCCTCGTCATGGATAGAAAAAAAGGATATTTCTTACTCAATGGATCAGAAACTCTGTTTTCTCTTCTATGATGATAATGAAATGAGAAATTATAGTCCTTATGAAGTTCCATACATCTCCTCCATCTCATGCTCAATTAATTTTGTGTGAAAATCTAATTCAAACATTGATGGTGTGTGTATATATCAAATTTCTCTGTATAAAGAGAGTGCCTCTATATCATCAAATTAAAAAAAACTACTACCAGCTCTAGATCATGTATAGGATAGTTATTCTCATGACTATTCAACTGTAGATATTCATATGAAATGACCTTTTCATTTTTCATGAGGACCCACCCATTACCTTTCAGATATGCATCTCTAAAAATATCAAATCCTTCTCTTATTGAGGGAAGAGTTAACATAGGTGTAGAAAAAAAATCTCTTTTTTAGTTCTTGAATCCTTCCTCACACTCCATTTCCCATATAAACTTGGCCCATTTTCTTTTTAGATTTGTCAATGGATTAGAAATTCATGAAATATTTTCACAAATCGCCTATAATTCCCTACCAATCCAAGAAAATATGAATATGAGTTATTATTATAGGCGAAGGCTACTCCTCTGCAACCTTTTTCTTCTAATGGGCAATTGAGATTATTTCATTGGTTACAATGTACCCCAAGAAAGAAACTATTTGAAACCTAAATTCACATTTTTTTAACTTTCTAAAAACAATCATCTTAATTACAATTTTCAAAATGAACCTTAGTTGATCCTCATTCTCCATGATGATTATATTAAATATCTGAATATCATTAATAAAAACTACTAGAACGATATCAATGTAGACCCTAAAGACTCTATTCATCAAATACATAAAATATTATGAGCATTAGTCGAGCCGAAGGGCATAAAAAAACTCTAAATTCTCATATCTGGATCGTAAGGAAATTTTGGGAATATCTTCTTTCTTCAACCTCAATTGACGACAACCAGATCGACGATCAATCTTTTAAAAGAATTGAGACCCATATATCTGGTCAAATATGTCATAAATTCTTGGAAGATGGTATTTTTTCTTCAATGTTCTTCTGTTCAGTTATCAATAATCAATTCATAGTCACATTGATCCATCCTTCTTTTTCACAAAGAGAACGTGCACTCCCCAAAGAGACAAATCAATCACCTAAAACCCTTCTCCAAAATAACATAGATTTATTTCATTAATTCATCTAGAACCACATTTTACATCCTCTATGGGGTCCTTGAAAATGGATGAGATCCACGTACGAGTTTAATGGAGAACTCTACCTATCATTCTAGGGGGAGGTTTGGGTAAATCCTCTAGAAGTACGTCAATGTATTCCTAGATGATTGGTAAATTATCTACCCTTATACTATCATTTCTTTATTCATATATACCAATAAAATCCATAGCGAAAGCTATATGAGGTGCTTATAGAAAAAGAAATAGTCGAGAAATATCTCCATTGAAGATAATTGTAGGTTTCCTAATCAAGAATTATAAGATTTCCTTGCCTCTTCATATGAACATTGAATTATTATTTGAGAGCCAGTCCATACATAGTATAATGTCAAATTATAACATGGGAATGACTACTTTATTGGAGAAAATATTGTGCTCACTAATGTAAATACTAGTGTTTCTAAACACTGATGATTCTTAGATAATCCCACCAGGAGTGTTGACTGATAACTCTTCTTAAAAAATTAAGGGTTTAAATCCAATTTCTTTGGAAACATGGAGGAAATAAATGAATACATAGAACCACTGCGTTTTTTGGAGAATAAACAATAGTTGTTGTGATATAAATAGAACGAACTTGATCCGTTGGACATTGTTAAAGCTGATGGTCATTGCCCTCCACTGCCCTCGGATTTAGACAGTAATTGGAAAGGGCATTAGTTATCCACCCATGAAGAATTGGACTTATGGTAGGTCATGAACCATATTCCAATTATTGTTAGTGTTGGGAAGTTGATTATTTACTACACTATGACAATTCATCTAGATATGGCCATCTCTTCCACACTTGTAGAACATCCCACTATTGAGAAATCAGTTCCCCGAATACTTCTTCCCACATTTATTACACACAAAATATTGAAATTTACATCCACATCTACCCTAATAAAATCTCCTCCCCATGTTTGGATCCATTTATAACATCTTTTCATTTTTTTCTAAGACCACTGTGTCTCATCTAACTTCTATTCGATTTCAAAACACTCTGAATGATTTCCTCATAGCTATCATAGTCTCGGTTGGCTAGATTGTTCCATATATGAGGTCATAGTCCACAAAAGAATTTATTAATGTTCCCATTAGGATAAATGAAAAAGATATATGTCTGATGTGAAATCCTTGTGTTTTTCATCTCATAGATTCCCATAGATTCATTCAACTTTTTAGTCAGCTCGAGAAAATCCATCTCTATTTTTGTTCTCATCAAATGAGTGAAATACTTATTAAAGAAGATTACCCTAAATTCAGCACACTTCAATGCTTCAATCTCCCATATTAGCCTCTTATTTTTAATCAGTTCCCACCACTGATCATCTTCTCCATCTTAATGGTAAAGAAAAGTGTGACCTTTTCATGTTTAGAATAGTAGAATATAGAAAAGGTCTTTTCGACATATCTAATACACTGTATAGCTATCAATCGTTCAATATATCCACAGAATGTGGGTGGTTATTGTTTCATAAAAGGCTCAAATTTTTTTCCCTTCATGGTTAAATATTTCTCTCAGAATGCTTCAGGTTATTTCCCATATGTTGAGTCAGTTAGATCATCATTCTCATGAAGGATTTTATTTTGGCTTCCATCAAAGGGGTGTCGGATCATAGTTCATTGAGTTCACCATATTCATAGTTCCTCCTATTTCCTACCAACTTATAATAGAATAAAACATTAGTGAGAAATTTAAATTATTATGAATCTTTTTACTGTAAAAGAGTTTTATTTCTTAAAACATCATGCTTAAATAAATTATTCATAAAAAACTATTCAAGTTTTCTATAAATCCATCATAATGATTCCTAAAAAGCTTATGAGTAACCAAACATATCCCATGAGAGTGTCAAACACTGAGTGAATCAAGGACCATTTTCATGCATAGGTTTCTTTTCCAGTATATATTAATGTTGGTATTTTTGGTTTGATCTCCAGATATATTTATGCTATATCCACATCAAATTTTTCGTATCCAGACGATTATTTATTTGTTTGGAAACCACTTACATAATGTTTCACCAAAATACTGTGAAGTTTTCATTTGTTTAAAATTTTATATGGGTTTATTCCTAAATTTTTCAAATAAAAATTTCCATAAATAATTATACAATCCTTTTTTAACAACTATATCATCCCACAGTTTTATTATATAACTTTACATTACATTTCAAAAACAGAGGATCTTTAATGTTTAGTGTCTTGGAAATAAGGTACATAACAAAATAAAACATAAAAAATTATTAAAATATGATTATAAGGATTCATCATAGTTTCATCCTATGTAAAATTACTACACCTCATAACCTAGGTATATACATCAATGCAAAAATAGTGATCACAAGGCTCGGTATGGAAAACATGTAACACAATTTACATGTGAACTTGAGAGATATCAATATGAACATGTGGAATATCATAAATGAATAATAAATATGAATATATAAATAATAATAATATATACCATAACATGAAAATGTTGGTACAACATTTATTTTATAAATTCATAATCATATCACCAAGGTCCATCCCAAAGGTGTCCTAAACATTTCCAAGGATATTCAACAAGGTAGTATAAAACTTATTGTCTCTAAAGATTAATTTCTTTATTTAATGAATTGGAGAACTATCAAAGAGAGCCATTAAAATGTATTTATTTTCATGATATCCACATACATCATAGTCAAACATTTCAAAAACAGATCAATGATAATGAAAGAAATGGGGTTCATATCTAAATCGTGACGTTTTAAAAAGGGCATAAAAACATGATCATTATGTCATTTATAACCCATAGAAAGGGATTGAGGATTTTTATGTCAATTCAAGAATAAGATATATAATTTTCATGTATTTATGAATACCCCTAGAAATGAAATTTATTTTGGTATTCGCAGAATGAAAATTAGAGAATTTCATGAGAAAAAAAAAGATAGATTTTGAGACAACAATTTTGCAGCATTACATGTATGAAACATGGTTTTATAAAACAATATACAGAAAGGGGAAATTGGTTACCCATTAATAAAAGAATTATAATTTAGTAGAGGGATGGAATAAATATTTAAATAGGAACATGATATAGAAACCTGAAATACATACCACATAAAAGGGAACTTGAATAGAAAAATAGATGTTAAGAATTCTTTTACCTTGAAGAGTAACATCTATATCCATGTGATTAGAACCATGAGTGCTTGATGACACCTTGGGGTGATTTATTGGGAGGTCTAACTAGAATAAATTTATGGAGGATGAATATGGAATGAAGATAAATGAATTAATGTCTTGGTATTTATAGTAAAATAGATGATGTTATTAATTAATTTTCAAGGTCATCTAAACAGTGGTATTTGAAAAACCATGGTCTTGACCATGGTATTTACCAATGGTTATAGACATTGTGGACAAATAATATAATATTTTACTCCACATAAGTTAAGAAGAATATTAAATTATTTATTACATCATTATGATGTCATAAAACCAAACAAAAACAAAAAAAATGTATTTTTTCTATTCACCAAAAAACAAATCACATTAAAAGAATAAAAAAATCACCTTAACCTAATATCAATTTTGTAAATTCAATAATGAACACAATTTTATAAAATTAATTTTCTAAATTTTTGAAATTTCAATTTTATGTAAAATCACTATTTACTCAAAAAAATACTAATAATTAACTAATAATTTCTAAAAGAGTTATTTACTTATAAAATTATATCCAAACACCATTCAAGATGCCTAAAATAAATTTATATTTCTGTAGGTGATGATATTATTCCACTGTTTGTATTACTAATAATAAGGTTAATATTACTATAAATAAGTTTATATTCACCAAATATTAAGTTGATCTTATCAAGATCTGAATTGTTTATTGATCAGAACTGTATATGTCCTCTTTTCAAAAATAATTTCACAGTTTCAATTATTCAAAGTATAATTTTTTTTAAATAATCATTTTTTCAATATTATTTAATTATATAAAACTTCTAAGAAAATTACTAAAGATTCATCTTAGATTATTTTATACATTAGAAATTCAAAAATGATAGTTATTTTTCTATAATAATAAATAACAATTTACTTTATAAAAATGGATTACACAAAGTAACTAAGGCCACATTACATAACCCCTAATAACATTTTCATAGGATCTAAGAGTAAGGTGTGTGATGGTGAAAGACTCTTGGGGCGGCTCGGATAACAATTCATGAGTGCTAAATGCCACCAACTTGAACTTCTCCCATATGTGATTTCATTCAAGCTTAACGCGTTGAATGTCATCATGGTATTTATCTAGAGAGAAGCCCAATGACTCTACATCTTCCCTAGGATCTGACAAATGGTCTTTGTACGTCCTGAGTCTACTATATGAGGTCATTGACTCTTCTTTCTACATTAATTACCCATTAATTATTTCTATCTATAATCAATAATTATAATGTTAAAAATTATTATATTTCCCAACAATCATATAAACAAATTTTCAATGAAAGATGGTCACATTTCATTTATACTTATACATTTTTTTTATGATGGAAGTATAAAACAAAAAATTTTAGGAAAAAAATATTCTTCAATATTTTAGTTCATTCCAACATACATCTCAAGGATCTTGTTCAAAAAGATGTAAAATTTTAAAATAATAAGAATTAAGATATATGAATTATAAAAATATTTAAAAAAATCGCAATATATTTGTACATAATAAGAAGTTTGCAAAACATAGTATTAACCCAAAGGAAAATGAATCCAAATTCTTTTTTAATGTGGTTGAATTTTTTTGTATAAATAAAAATACTCAAGTTCATTGTTATAGAGTTTGAGAAAATATAATATGCATGGGAATAAGGATCTATTGAAAAGGGACATGGTTTGATTGATGTTTAATACACACATATAAATTCTAAAGGTACATTGATGAAGATGTTGTATAATATTTGAAAGGAACTTGTATTAATAATTAAAAAATTAAAAAATTAAAAAGATATTTTTTAAATCAAAAATCATCTTAATAGTTTTAGATTTCAAATACCTCATTCACAAGGATAAAAATTCACAGATTTTAATGAATTCACTTATTTAAAAATTAAATTGAAAAAATACTGTAATATTTTTATAGATTGGTCTACAAATAAAATTTACTTTTATTATGATAGTATATATTCAAAATCAACATATGGGGATATTTTTTATGAATATTTATTAAAAAACCCATATTATAATATTTTCAACAAAAAATATTGTTTATATCTAAAATAGATTAAAGTGAATCATTTGAATCCATAATATCCACCAATTCAAACAATTAAATACATGATTTGAAATGGAAAATAATGTATTAAATATTATTTCTAATCTTATGGTAGAGAAGGAAAAAAATATAATTTTTATTAGAATAATATGTTATTTCAATGAATTTAATTAATTCTTGCTATAAGATAGATTCACACAAAGAATAATAAGTACACTTCTAATTTATTAAAATAAATATAAATAAACAATAATGTTAATATATATATATAATAGAATTAAGCATGTGGGAGAATATTTAATTGAACTGACCAAATTAGTTATCAATTTTTAGATTTTATTAAAATTCATCATATACAATTGAAGATTTAAAACAGTGACAGAAACTGAAAGAGAAATAATAATAGAAATGTTTTAAATCATTAAAGATACTGTAGAGTGTATAAAAAAATCAAGATATCATCCTATATTAGTACTTGATCTTTGATTGGAGACATTAAAATCATGATGAAAATATAATGTGTATATTATGGTATTCTGATTTTATGTAGTTATATAGGTTTAAATATAAAAGGTGTTCACACTATTAAAATTGATGACTAAGAATCAAAGTCCAATGATATGTTTTATATTGATTGTGTAAATCAAGGATTACTTTTTAAAGGTAAATTTTTAATAATAAAGTGAAATTATTTAATGAAAAATTCCCATTTCATCATAATATTGAAGATTGAATAGGTTGTAATAAAAGGGAGAGGACATCTAGATATTTAATTATGATTAGAAAAATACATGATTCATTTTATTTTAGTGATATAGAATAAAATAAATTATTTCACAAATTAATTATTCATCATGGATAAATATTTATAAGAAATGAAACTAAGGAAAAAAGTATTGATGTAGCTATAAATATAAAATAGAGAAATAGATCCTCTTTTAGAAGCATGTTACCAGGTAAAAATAGTGAACTCTTGTCACAACATGACCAAAATATTATAAAAAATAACATTAATTTTTAAATATATAAATCCTTTTACACAAAAAAATAATCAATTTAATTAATTTAATTATTTTTTATTACATGTATTAATAGTTAAAAAAATTCATAAATCTAATTTTATGAAACATCAGTAGAGGTTGTCGATATGTTGAATGCTTCCATTATAAAAATTGAAAAGAAAATTCTCATTTTTCTCAAGAAATTTAGGAAGCACAATTATAATGAGTAATTTGATAATGAATTCAAATAATAAACATATAATAATTTTAAATAACACAAAATTCAATATAAGAAACTCAATAGAATAAAGTAACTATAATAATGAAAAAATATATAATTTGATAAATCCACACTTTCTAAACATAATATATCAGAAATAGTTATATAAAGTCATTGTGTATAATGATTGTTATGTTTTTAATAGGTTCTTACTAAATCCAAATTAGGGTAATATTTAATGTGAATAATGGTTTTATTTAAAAATGATTGAAATATTTTGTGTTTCTCAAATATTTTTTATTATGATTAAATATAAAGATTTAGAATATATTAATGTGAAGGATGATGAAGGTACATAATAATTTTTTAAAAAATGAATTGAACGAATAATTATGTGATTTATGAAATGAATATTTCAATTAATACAACATAAAAAAATTATAATGACGAACATATTTTAGATGATATTTATTTTTCTTGAAAGTGTGATGAGTATATTGATGTGGATAATTCCCAATAATTTTATTCAATACATAATAGACATGCATTTGATACGAAATTTAATATTTATTAAAAAAAATATTAAATTAGAATTTGGTTGAAAAAAAATTCCATAAAAAAATATTTTACGAACAAGATATGATGTTATTGATTAATCTACTAAACAAAACAAATTAGGTTCATATTTGAATAATTAACTTGATTAAATTTATATTTACACTATTACGGATAATTTTCAAATAAAAAAGGGAAATTACTATTAGAACCATGAGGTTCTAGAGAAACAAGTTTAATTAAAAAGTTAAGGTACACCTAAAAAGGATAAAATGGTTTGTAAGGGAAATTTTCATGTTAAGATAAGTGATTTTATATATAATTGTCAACTCTTTTAATGGAATGGATACATTACTTTTCATTTTCTATTATTTCTCAAATAAAAAACACACTTTGTTAAATGGGTGTTAAATCTGAATTTCATAATATATAGAGAGAAAAAAGAGTTTTTACTGAGAAACCACAATGTTTTATTCTTTAGGATTATGGTATAAAAGCATCAAATCAAATTAATGACCTTATGTTCACAAAATATTCTAATTACTAATATACTAAGTAGGATGTTTGTTTTCAGTTCATTAATCCCATGAAAGGAATCTTGAATGGTAATATTGGTGTAAATTAAATGATTAAATGTATACTAATGATTATTATTTATATTGAAATAATTATTTATTATATAAAAGGATTGTGAGTGTCTGGTTGGAGTTTTATAGTAAAATAAAAAACAAATTTTAAATTTCAATAAACGGTATAAAGAAATTTTTTAGGTAATATAAATGACATTATAAAATTCATAAATATTTATATCCTAGTAAAAATAATCTATTAAATTATTTAATAATTTTATAATGACGTATTATGGGGTTATTTAAATATTTATCTGAATCAGCATGAAATAATCAAGGAAAATATATAATGTGAGTTATTTAGAAGAAACAACAAATGATTCTTTCATTTTTATTATTTTATATTATCCACTACTAATATTATTTTTGTAGTGAATCATTGTACGTTATTTTAAAGTGTTCTTAATTAATAAATTAATATCGTTAATAATATAAATCCCATGCATTTTAAATAAATTGTGATCAATGGATTTTTTAGTGAAACAAAATTTTATAATAAGATTTATGATGATAAAAATTTTACACATAATGAATTTTTTATGATAAAAATGTCGTATATATAGTATTTCCTTTTATTTATGGATATGTAAGTGTAACAATTATAAAAAAATAGAAATTGTGTTACACTCAGTATAAATGAGGAGGATTATGAGGTTTTTATCAATGAAAGAACATAGATTCTATTGGAAAAAAAATAATGTGAAATATATATTTCAAATTGTATAGTAAAACCAAAAATAATAAATCCCACTAATAAAATTTTTAACATTATAAGAAAAGGATTTAAGTGGAATTATAAGTATGTATAAAAAATAAAAAGTTGATAATATCATTACAAATGATGTATCAAAAGACATATTTATATAAAAAACGTTTTAGTTGATTATTTATCCATAAACTCTTATCAATTTATAGTTCATGAACTATTCCCTTATATTTTACTTCATTTTATATTATCAAACTAAGAGAATATTTGTAAATATTTTAAAAAATTATATTTAGAGAATAAGTACTCAATTAGAATCTAATTTTTTAAGACATGGGAGTAAATCAGGTATTTAAATTATGTTATTGAGAAAAAAGATCTAAATTTTCAAAATGGGTAGAAACCGTTTACCTATATAAAAATATAATTTGGTAAAAAAAATTCTAATCATGACATGAAGTTTGCTAAGAATATCACTCAATTTTGTGATATAGTTTTATATCTTTATATGTTGGATAGGATTATAAATAGAGATGAGTCAATTTTTTAATATTGATTATTATTCTAAATCATCTATAATTAGTTCTTTTTAATTATTATTTTTTAAATTGTAATAAATTTTTATAAAATGATATTTATAGATAAAAAAACACAGTTGGTTTAATAAAAAACGTGGTAAATATCATAAGTAATATATATCTGGGATTGATTTTTTCATTTTTTTAATATTCTAATATGTGTGAAATTAATTTTAGTATAAATACTTATCTTTCTGAAGAAAATATAGAAGATGATATTGAAGTACCCTTATGAATAAAAGTGTAGATTTATGTTTCCTAAGATATATTAAAGAACTGAAGGATTATATATGTAAATTCTATGAGGGAAATCAAAACATAGAGGACCAAGAATCCATATATTTATTAAATTGTATTTTTTAAGTATTATGATAAAATATTGTTTTAGAATTATAAATGACATTATTGGGTTACATTATAGAATCATGATAATTTTAGTTGTTAGAGTATCAAAATTTCTAATGGTATTTTAGGCATCTCGTGTATGAGAAAAATATGTTACATTTACCCTATCAAAACCATTAATGAAATTTTAATTATCCAAATATATTATGATGTGGTATTTACCTTCTGGGGAGAGCCTTCTATTAATCCACAGAGTTCTGGTTTTTATATTTTAAATTAATTTTATCAATTTGTTTAATTATGTTAATGGAATTTATAATTTAAATTAGATAAAATGTGGATATAATTCCAATGATACATATTATTGAAGGTAAATTAATGTATTTTTTTTACTAGATATGGTGTTAGAAATAATAACAACATAAAAGTATAGCGAACATCAAGATTTTAATAGGATTTATTGTCTAAAAATTATTAATTTCGACATTATTCATTATTAATCATACAAACTATAGTGTGGAATTATAGATGATTGATAGTAAATGTTTTTGGTCCCCTGAGGTCGGAATTCAAGCACCCTTATCAATTTTTTTTAATTTATTTCAGGATTATTGGTTCAATTATTGTTTAGTTTTTGAAATGTTATAATTTAATTTGAAAGATATATAAATTGTTAACTTTTTAAAGGTTATTATTCATCCATGGTGGAAGAATTGTGCATCATAATTTTCTAAGACACCACTACCTATCGTCATGGAATATTTCTTGACATCCAGCCTTACAACCACCGAATCACCATAATATTTTTACCCATTATGGGGGTGGAAAAAGTTATTGGGGATTCATTAAAGTAAGACATATGTTTTATTTAAGGTATTATAATAAAATAAATCTATGTAATGTTGAATAAAATTTTGTTACATAAGAAAATATATCAATGATCCCCTCATAAAATGAGAACTCCATTATAGAATATCATATAGTTTAGATATAAGTATATAGATTATTGGGAGGGGGTCTAACATGTGTGGTGTGTGACACTTAGTTTAAGAACATGTAACTAAGAAGAAAATTGTGTTATAGGTAAATAACAGTGGCACATTGAAAATGATATTTGATTGAGACTTATTATAGACTACATAGAGCTTTGGGAGACTTGATTAATTAAATATGAATAATCTAAGAAGAAAAGAATTGTGGGGGATATTATAGAAGTATATTTTAAAAAAATTTATATTTTATATAACACAGGTGAATATGAAACTCTAGAATGGGGTCACGTAAAAAACACAACCCCCATATGGGAATATTGAGAAATGTGGCCTAAAATTTTTGGTAAATAATATTTATTAAATTGGTTTAAAAACCTATACATTTATAAGGCCCATTTTATAATCCCCTAGGTTCATGAGGGTTCATTTCATATACTATATTTCCATTTTCTTCTTGTTTTAAACTATTATTTTTAATAAAAAATTTCAATTGTCAGTCAGTTAGTTGATAATTAATAAAATAAAATTTCTTAACTTATTTATTAGTTCAATATGTATCTATATACATTTTTTAATATTTAATCCCATTATGGTATATTTTTATGGCTCTTAGAGATAATTTAATTGAAATTTTTATCATTTAAAAAAATAAATATCCCGTTATCAATGACATAAAATGGTAAAACAATAATATAAACATTCTATTTTTTTCATGAGTATAATGGAATAATTACTTATATTAATTAATTATCTTATATCTTCTTAAATGATAATATTTTTTAAATAAAGTTTTTATCAAAGTATATTTTTGGGAATTTTAGAGAATTATTTTATTACCATGAGAGACGAGGAGACTTTAATTAGACACCTCAACATGATTATAACTATAATTAATTATTATAGTTATTAAATCTATATGACACAATTAATTGATTATGTTATCCATATCAATGAGATACGATAAAACATAAATGAGTATTATAGGAAAATAAATAATTTAATATAATTTTATAAGGACAATATGATCAGATATAGAAATTTATAGTGTGATGCATTAATTATTAACTTATTAAAAATGCATGATATTTTCTATAAATGATGTAAAGTTCACATATTGATGGATTGATCAATGAAATATGGATAATGAAAAATGTTAAATATTTTTTTTGTAATCGAGATTGTGTTGTTAGAATTAAATGTGAAACCTAATGTTATGATATTCATATATACCTCTCATTTCATATTATATGAAGGTATTTGACAAGGACTATAGTACTATAATATAATGGAGATTACCCAAGGGTTAAACTCATGATTTTGATAGGATAATTGGCATGTTCATGATAATAGTTTGATATATTATTGAGTATCTTGTTTTACTTTAGTTCATTTCTTAGGAAAATTATATATTATAAGTCTTTCATAGATATAAAATGTGATATAACCCTAGGACCTGGTAAAAATGACTTTATTGACCATGTAAAATCTATGAGTTGGTAGTATATGAAGATTGGTATAGTGTAATTATGAATTCTAAAATTTCAGCAGAATATATGTGATGATGATTTTAGAGATGTTACAATGATAGATTGTATATGTTAATAAATTATGGTTCCATTATTATTTGTGTTATTTCATAATATATTTTCATCTTTTTTGAATAATTATTGAACCATTCACTATAAAACAGACCATATAATATGGTTCTCTATGGTGTGATGAAATATCCCGTGAGAGTTTGATGTCTGGACAACTAAAATAATGGTTTTTCCTCCCTCACCCCCACTACTTTAGATATGAATATATTTGGTTCTATTTATAAGTATTGATGTGTTGCTTTTATGATTAGTTCATAGTAAAAAAACCCATAGGCAATATTGGTTACAAGGTACTATTTGGTTTGAGTATCTTAATGGGGGACCTTTTATATTTTTTTGAATGAGTGGATTGTATTATATATAATATTTAACTTTGAGAGCGATGGGTTTTTTCAGATTTGAATTGGAATACTCTATTCAGTTGGACATAAGAACAATGATCTATGAACTTCATGAATATGATATTCTCATGTGTTTTATGATATGAAAATTTGAATATGATATATTTTCTTTTCTAATATTTAACATATATAACCTCATGTAGTATGGATTTTTGAGACTAAAACTATGTAATATTATTTCACTACCTTTATAATTATTCATGCATCATATTGACATGGTTAATTATTATTTAGGAACATTCATCTATGTTTATTAATATACTCAGCCATAATTTTAAAACAATAAACTAAATCATGTTGGTATATTTTTTAGGAAACATTATCATGACAACTAGGGCTGATAATATAATATCAATGTTTGGGGGATTGTTTTTACCACTATGGTATACATGGTATTTTTGTTATTCGGTTTGTGGAAGATAGAGGTTGTTTCACTGTTGTAGAAAAATTATGTTTGTAATATTTTATGAAATTTAATTATCAATATAATAATTATTTTCTTATTGAGATTACTCCCTTTTTCATGGTTGTGGTTTTTGATTTTCTTTTTTAATGATCTAATGTCTTAACTACATGTTAATTTATTTTATAGTAGTATTTGAAACCCTTAACACTAGTTATTAAGCTTTCACCTATTGAAACAGGGGTTAGGGTATCCTTATTATTCTCATAAATTATTTGTAGATTTGTAACTATGTGAATGGGGTATGTCATAATAAATATGTTATTGAATAATTATATGGTTATTTAAATAACAATTTTGGGAATTGTGTTAAAATAAATAAATTAATATTTCATGAAATCAGTGTTAACCATCACTAGATTATTATTTTTTCAAAAAATAAGTTCTTTATTATGTTTTACAAACCTAGTAATTAAATATAGGAAAGTGTATATTAGATTAAGAGGTAATGTTGGACTTACTCCAATGATGAGGGTGTTCTGTTAAATAAATTAAAATGTTGTGTGAGATTGATTTAATTAGAATATATCATAAAGTGTGATAATACTATGTTTTATATGAAATTATAGTTCTTTAGATGGTGGAAAATTATGAATCCCCCATTTTAGTGCTGATAAACTCAATATTTATATTTACACCCATAATTATGGTGCTCTCATAAATAGTACTTTTTTCAGTAATATTGTGTTTAGCTAACTCTCATAAGACTAGTTTCTTATATTGATGATCCGTGAGCTATGGAGTTATTTTCATGTTGATAGATTTTTTCAACACACTCTTGGATTTTATCTATTTTTAATAGTAATGTGAAATATTAAATAATTTAATGATTTAGTTAGTTTCAAAAAATATTGATATGGTAAAAAAATTATTTCACCATTATATTCCTTTGGATGAAATCTTTTTTCATATGTAAAAAAATATTGAAATATATATCTCTAGGTGTACTTATTTTTTTGAGGTCCTAGAATTTTATAAGTGTATAAAGTATGAATTCAATGCAACATAAGATTGGTGCCACCATACAATACCATGAAATTCACTAGACATTGAGATTTTTAGATGATTTATGGTTTATAAGTGGTTTTTGTGTATGTTTTTAGAAGTAGAGAATAATAATTAAATTATATAAATTAGGTTGTGATTCATTATTCCAAGATATAATATTTTTTCAGGGTTTGATTATGAATTTTGTGTAATGAATGATCCATATATTGTTGTCAAAAGAATTTATTTTGGGCATAGTTTATAAAATTATGTCATAATTTGTGAAATTATGATGTAATATGTTAGAAACTGTAATATATTTCAACTAATTTAATTAAAAAAGGATGAGTTCACATTACAATTATTTTCTTTCATGTTGTAATTAATTGAAGGAGATTTGATATTAATATTAATCATGAAATAAATTGAATATAAAGTATGTATATATCCCAATTAATTATAGATTTATATAAATATTTGGATCTATATGAATACATTTAAGAATAGATTGTAGATACAAAATTACATCATGATTTATGGTTCTTAATAAAAAAATTATTTTGACATTGATATTTAAGATGAAAACTAATGATATCTACCCACACATTCATGGGATCATTTGAGCGACATAGGGGTATATTATAAAGAGAATAATAGAAGATTATACATTTTATATATTTATATGCAGATGAGAAGGATAAATGTTGATCAATAATTTTCTATAGGACTAATTTTAAAAATTATACTTTTCATTTCCACACCATACATTTTATACTCTAACAACCTGATATTTTAAAATAAGAACCTCATGTAGAATAACATATATGACAAGTAAAACTGAACTTAGAAGAGAATTTAACACCCAATGATAATAAATGAGGAAACTTGTGTTTGAAAGCTTATATGAAACACATCACTAATATTAGAAAATAAAGTAAAAGATAGATATTTTAAAATAAATTTATTTTTAAATAAATTCAACCTCTTCAATAGCAAGAAGAACATGAAACCCCATGTCTAAATTAATGAATATATAGAATAAAATTATAACATAGCCATTAAATTTGTGATATTTAATAAGAATAACTAAATTATAAAAATTATATTTCTTACACATGTATAAAAAAATTAAATTTTCATCTATTGATTAAAAATAAAATAATAAAATTTTGAACGAAAAAGAAGTGTTTTCTGAAAAAAATAATATTTTTTATATGTGGTTTAGTCACGTTTTTTGAAAATGAATTTCAAATTATTATATTGAAATTTTATAAAATTTATTTCATGTAAAGAAATTAATTTTGTATTCATAGTATAAAATTTTTTTAGTGTGAAATTTTGTGACATTTCAAAATGTATTAATTATTCAATAAATAGTGAAAATATAGATATTTTAAAATCAATCGTTTTATTCAATTAAATTAAGTAATTTAAAATAACCATTATGATAAGAAAATTATTTAGAGTAAAATAAAAATTATTTATTTATATATACTAAACCTAATTAAATCAAAATTTCCATTATAAGATACTTTATTATAAGTCTGTTTTTTGGTTTAAGAACACAATTTTCTGAAAACTTTTTAAAGTGCATAAGCTTTCCCGATTTGAATTAATCAAAGAATCAACCAATGACGAATTATTTAAATTAAATTTTTATGTTATTAATCTAATATTTTATATTTGGATTCATATTAAAATTTATTATATTCTTAAAATTAATATAAGAGTATCTTTTACATAAACAATTCTCTAAAACCACTTTTCGATAACATTCATAGTATTAATTTTAAATTAAATTCTCTCTCTTTTGATAATTGAGTTTTCAAAAATTGGTTCCATATCTCTAATAATAGTAATTAATATTATTTAATATGTTCAACTATATTTTTAAACATAATGAATAGTTAAAAAGTAAAAATTATTTATTCTGATAAAGGTCAAAGCATGTTTATCAAGAGTTAAACTAAGGATATAAATATTTAAAAATACGAGAAACATGAAAAAATCTCATTTTTAGCCATATTTTGATATTATTCCATACATGGTATGATAATGACCAATTACAAAGACTCTTTATGTTAGAAAAACTTGGGAATCACATTATTATTTCAAAAAATCCATGTGTTTCCTATCCCCCACTTTTAAAAGTCCACTCTCTCTCCTCTCCACTTCTTAGTTCTAAAACCCTTTGTTTCATCTAATTCCAACCCAAACACATTTTATACTCCTATCCTTACATACATTGTATTTTTTTACAATAAATCCATCTTATAAATTGTTTTGTTGCAAACCTAAAGATATTATCCCAATAAGGAGAAATGTTATTAAACAAGTTTTTTAGGATGTTTCTTATTCTACCTCCTTTAGATATTATTAAATGAGTATAATATAATAAAATAATAATTTATCATATAATTATATTTTATAATTTCATTCAAAAAAACTATATCAATCACGACTTCTATAAAATAGAAAATTAAACCATCGATATTGTGTAGAACAAATTATTCCCTCTTGTGCCAATGTAATTTATTTTCAATGACCACATTTAGATGGTAGATATAATGATAGATTTAAAAACTCTTATGTTATTTAATAAATTTATATAATTTTAGAATTATGTGTCACATGTACCTTTTTACCTTCCAACCATTTGGAAAACAATAACTTTGCACATGTGTATGTAAGATTATATCCTCAAGAATGAAAATGATGTGTTTTCCCAATTTCCATTATACATTGATGGTTATAAGGTTTCGTAAAATCCCCTGATTTTTAACCAGGCTAAAATATAAAGGTTTTTAAACATTTTTGTTTGCTGGACGGGCTGGTTTTAAATATGATCTTTGGAACATAGTTTTTAGTGTTGAAACACTTAAACGTGTTATTTTTTGGACCTGGGAGAAGGCCCAACAAGTTTCCTCAGTGTGTCGTGGAGTTTTGGGAGCACCAAAACCCGAAATTCCCCTTTTAGGGACCTATATAGGGTGTACGGTTTTTATGAAACCATGTGTCCCATAACAAGATGTCGTGTTGGATACATTGTATGGACATATGAGCTTACACGGTTTGTGCATGGTTTGGAAAAACATGTAGGACAGACCATTTAAGGTGTGTTTTATAGACAAATGGATCCACACGGTTGGCACACAATTTGCAAAACCATGGGGGTAACACTATTCTGATAGGTCTTCTTAACTTTTTAAAATTACTTAATATGATGATGATATGGTGAATTTATTCAATTAAATTAAGTTGAATATAATTTAGTTAAATAATATTTATTGGGTATTTTGGGGGTTAACAAAGATTTTTTTAATTAATATAATAATAATAATATAATGGTGCTTATTATTATTTTATTATTATTATATCATTTTTTATTTTAGGGATGTGTTTTCTTTAACAGAGACAAGAGGGAGAGGCGCACAGGACAAGATAGGTGCGACCACCTCTCTATTCAACAGTGGCGTGCTACCCCCTCAACCCATCTCCCTCTCCACAGAATAGAATTTCTTGGTTCCTTTATGATTCTTTTCCATCCAATCATGGCAAGTCCTACTCCATGTGTTTACTTATTCTCATCGACTGTTTGGATTCTCCTTCACCCAAATTTAGTTTGGCCAATACCCCAATCGATGGATTGATCCAGATCACTTGATTCTTCCTGTTTTAGTTTCTGATAATGATGTCTAGGGACCCATTGGTCCATATTCCAATGACCTTTGAAAAAGGTGAGGCTATTCGGCTCGATTTGCTTCACCACTATCAAGTTCTTATAAGGAAACAAACCTTTCCCTGGTTACTCAACATTTAATTTAGGTGCTTATTGTTTAAAGGAGTTCCAGGTAATTAATTATATGTGTCTTGAATCTCCATGATTCATTTATTTGATTCTAGGTTATGTTGCAGTGGGTTCTTCTCAATGTTTTAAGGATTGAACACATATACATAAGGTATGTATAAATATATATAATATATATATCCTCCATGTATGTATTCACTTATGTTGTGGGGAATACATGCATTGGATTATATATGTGTGTTTGTGTTTGTTTGTGTGTTTGTATGTGTGTGATATTACGGACTGTTTACACTTGTTTGTCACCATTTATATCAATTGGCTGAGTATTAAACTACTTCCACCTCGAGGTAGGGTCCCTTTCCAAGTTCTCAAATTTTATAAAATCATTAATTAATTGCTTACTTCACTTTTTTTACATTTGAACTAATGTAGTGAAGTAGTTAGATTTAATGACTCTTAAATATGAATTCAGTTTATTTCATGTTTTAAATGATGAATGTGAATAGTGATTTCTTGATAAAAAATATCATGATTTTATAATAAAACCCCGCCAACGGAGGTGGGTTTTATTCAAAATTAATGAAGTGATTAAGAGTTTTTCCTAAATTGGATTTTTGTATTGGTTTTCCTTATTTCCTTGATGTTTCATTAAAATATTTCATGTTTAGGACATGAATATAAGGCTACTAAAGAAACAGAGATACCTTTTTAAATAATTAATGTTGAAAGGCACCTGCTAAGTTATTTTACCAGTTTCAAACTGGATTTATCCATGTGTGATATTTTCCATAATTGTTTTTTAGTTTTTTGACACATTCATGACACAATTTGGGTATTCCTTGGCTTGACCATTATAATTATATACTTCCCTACATTAAATGGATTTTATTAGAATTCTAAATTTCATAATGGTCTGTACCATTTATGCTCACCAATTTATTTGCCTAAGGTAAGTGTTACAATTAAATAATTAAATGTATAATAGAAATTGGAAATCACACTTTTATATGACTTAGAAAATTTTATTTTAATTGAATAATAGGTTGCATGTCTGTAGCACCCCTTACCATGTTAATGGAAGGTAGCGTAATGAACCTTTATTTTTGAAAATTCACTAAATGTATTGAATAAATGGTTGCATGCTATAGGACCTTTCTACACTTATGGAAGGAAAGGCCTGGATAAATAAATAAATGGTGGCAATGCTACTTGAACTTTCCACACTAATGGAAGGAATTTATTGATCCAAAAGGGAATATTACATGACTTAATTATTATGTAGGAATGGAATGACTTGATATTTTCGTGGATTCTAATAAGAGAATGCCTTTGTCACTTGAGGACCCCTTTCCTAATTCAAGGATTTGAATTACTTTAGTTGAAACACACCAAGATCATGATCCCTTTTATTGTCTTGGATTCATAGTATGAAACCATAGGATCCCTTACACATTATCATAGGATGCTTATATGCACTCCTTCAATTCACCTTGACATGTTGGTTCCGCAGATAAATCCCATCTGGTCCCATCATTTCTTAGCCCCAATTTAACTAGGATATACTCTTTGGACTCGTTAGGCATATAATTGTGGAATCAATTGTACTATGTTCCTTGGATTACACTCTTACCATTATGCCAAGATTTAGTTATTACTATGTTATAGATCATTGAGATATATGTTTCCTTGGATATTGCCTTGGAACTTCATTATCACATATCATTACATGTTGCCATGATACATAATAGAACCTTCACTATTTATACTATTATGATGTGATGTCATTGTTGGATATGCCTCACATTTCCTATTATCATAAAATAGTTATTAGATAATTAATGAACTGGTTAAATGTTTAGACACCAACTGATGGCTAATGCGGGTACTTGGGTATTTAGTTACATTTTACTAGTTACATTATTTATATATTATTTCACCCTCTTTAATTTAAACCATGCTTTCTAGATTTGGTAAACATTAGTGGTCTTGGCCTTCTAAGATTTATATATCACACCATACTTGGGCCACCATTGAATTGGGGTACCTTAGTATACGTTCTTATTCACATGGGATTGGACCTTTCTTGTTGTTGTTTCATTGTACCCTAAAGTTAGAAGCAAAGGACTGAGCAGGAGATCAGGATGATCATGGATATCACCTTTTGGATTTTAGTTCTTTTCATTACATGATTCCAATGTAGTATTGTATTGAAAATATTGTTTTACTATTTACATATTTCTTTTAAGTATCAATACCATGTCATGCATTCATCTATTAAATAAATTTCTATTGAGAACAACTATTAAATTGAATATTGTATTCTTCTACGGCTTTTCCATTTCAATTTACTACTTCCACTACTGATTGTTACTTAATTTGCTATTTTAGATGCATCTTTGATAAGAGGGTATAGTCTCCCAACTATCACCTTCTAAGACCCTCATTGCTAGTCGACAACCTCTAGCGTATGGGGAGGTGATATTTTGGTCATCTGGCGATGGATCCATCCACCATCTTTGTGGTGAGATGGTCATGGACATTAGAGGTTTTATAATAATAATACGTATTACATTTTTAACATAATCAGTACTTTTTTATTATTACATTATATATAATTTAATAATTTACATTCCATTTGGGGGTATGATAATGTTTCTCATGTGTATGGATGATTATCGTATTGCGAAGTGATGTGATTCATTTATTATTAAACATTACATGTAAGGTGGTAAATAGAAAATCATTGAATGAAATTTATTTTTATTGCCTAACCATACATATTAAGATATAATATCACATCTAAATTTTTAGCTTTCAATCCTTTAGAAAACAATAACATCACTCGTGTGTATATCTAGACCACCTCTATAACATAGCAATGTGAAATGTTTTTAATTTTATTTCTACGTGAATGGTGATGAGGATGTGTTTCCTTCAAATATGTAATATATGTTACGTAATAATAATTTTTTAATGTTGTCAAATATTTATTTTCCCTTTATTTCATCCATCTAAAAAATTGACATATAGTTCATGTGTATCTACGACGTACCATCCCAATGAATTGTGTAATCAATTTTATATCTCTAAATTTTATAAATTTATCTAAATTCTTATTTAAGGGTTATATAAGAATTTTATATCTTTTTTATTTTTGAGATGTTGTAATAACCATGATCAATATAATTTTACTGAAATTACCTAACCAAAGCATACCTAAAAAATGAAGCAATTTTTGAAGGAAATAGTGATTTTCACGTAGAACTAATAATTAAAGTGGCCAAAATGACTATAATTAAATAATATATGATATTGAATATATTTTTATGGTTTTTAATAGATTCATATTAAAATTATTGTTTTATTCATTATTTTTTGGCACATGGAAAGGAAGTTGAACCTTAGGTAAGGGTTTATTATCTCACGCGTCTTGTTATTTTGTATAATGTATATAATTCAACATTGATATTTTAAATAATTAATCCCATTATATTCATGGTGATTAATAATAAATTTCAAGTAATTTCATTCATGGGTCTTGTTATTCAATAGATACCAATGTTTTAATGGTTTATTTTAAAATATCATCATATATTGGGATTATTTATGATGAAATTTATGATGATGAAATATAAGGATCTATCACTAAAATCAAATGAATTTTATTCTCCATTGGTTATTAATTAAGTTTTCATGTAATATTACCATTTCCCTCTATTTCATATATAAAATGAATTTAAAGATGTTTTTTTAGAATATCCTCATTTATTTCTATTTTTGGTTGAAAATAATTTTTAATCCAAAACCATATTCGAAAAAATTGTTTTTTACATTTTAAAAATTGTTTATAATGTGAAATTTTAACCATGCATGACTTTTCAAAAAATTGAATAGAATCTCCATGTCATTCTCCAAACAATGATCGTTTGGATTATATGAACTGTTTGTTTTAAAAGGAATAGAACATAAATAATTCCCCATAATAATGATCACTCAATGTTTTAATGATTTGATTATATGTTTTAGAGAATCTTTTCAATGATAATTATTTTCAAAATTGTTTTTCAACTTTTTTTTTTGAAAATATTTTCAAATTGAATATGATATTTTCATCCAGAAATAATTTAATGGAATTTTTATATTATTTGAACTCATTAACAATGTTAAGACAATAATTTACTTAATATCCATTGGGGATATTTTTTATTTATATCATATGTATTCTTTATTTGGTTGGTTTAAGATTTGTTTCAATGAGGATTTACAATTTTATAACCATTCGATCTATTATATTAAATAGTTTCTGATTATGTTTAATGATTTCAGTAACTATTAATATTTCATATGTTGGTTTTTAAATAAAAACAGTTATGTTGATTATGTCTCAATAAATTCACGTTCCGAACTCATTAGGGTTAGTAATGGATATGCGGGGCTGACTATAGCCCCTTGATGCATAGATATTTCTCATAAGAATACCTTTCTTGGGTTTCTCTCCAATACCTTGCACAATTATATAAGAATTATTGTCTAGATAACTTGATTATATGAATATTATGTACTTTATTGTGCGTTACCTAATTATAATTTTTAGTTATTGATCTTCCATGTGATTATTTCATTGGTTAAAATATAATTGGTTTTGTTTCAAGCTCATGTGATTATTCATACAGAATTTTTTATCATCATTTGTCAATACCATATTATTATTTATGTTCATTTTGGACTAAATAGAATATTTTTCAGTTATTTACCTTCCCTTGTAGATTATGACTTAGGTATTCATTATAGCTTCAATAGTATGCTTACCCTTACAAGCCATTATAGCTCACCCATTTCTTATGTTTCCTTTCACCTGGATTCCATGAAATGTTTTATGGTTAAAAATTATAGACATTATAGAATTAAAATGATGATATTAATGAAAATAAATTGTTATATTCTATTTTTCTAAAATGTAGGTGAAATACAAGTGCGTATCTGGCTTCCCAAGACAAAAAAACCATTTTATCCTTTAAGATTAAATTCATTTTGTCTTATTCTAATATAATAAAGTAACCACTAAATATTGGCTATTGGAGTTGGGGTATTTATAGTTTGTATCATAGAATGTTTATTTGAAACTTATGGATCTATATTTAGGAAAATATTAATTAGGGAATATATGTCCATGATTTATTTTTCGGGTAAAATTAGAAGCGCATCCTAATGTTTTGGAAATGGAGAGATTTTGTTTTTTCCCATGCTATAAATCCCAATATAGTTACTACTAGTGGGAATGGATCAAGTAAAAATATACCTTGGTTTAATAACTCAAAAAATTTATATCATCCTTGACTTGAATGTTACCTGGTACAGGACAATGTAACTTACTATGCACCTGGTTTGACACTACTGGGTGATATTCATTTCATAATTTAAATTTTTCATTTTGAAACATTATATAATATTTGAAAATATTAGGACCTTGAATTACCATGGTTTAACCTATGCTTTCATATATCGAAAATATGTATTCCTGATTTAGAAATCCAATAAATGTTTCTTCATGACTATATTAATTCCCACCAAGATTATCATTTCGAAAGATCAAACTAAGTTGGCTGGATGTGGTTTCCAGAGGCTAGATGAAGTTATTACTATTATTCTATTTTTTTGAGAAATCATATCACTTTTTAAGTGTTGGTGGTTGTGCGAATAGTGTTCCAAACTTAGAATATTATACACATTCTTGATAATAAAGACTATATGTTTCTATTATATATTCTAAATATGTTTCTTGAATGATGTTGTTTTTTCAGTCTCAAATTGTTTCAGGAATGAACATTAAAATTGGAGTAATATTTTGTATCAATTTAATAATATATTTCAAGTTATTTGATTCATAATATGATCATTATTTTTTTATTGTACATTTTCGATAACGAACGTTGTCTAAAATATTTTCGTCTAATATTTTTGAAATAATTGTATTGAAAAGGTTTTTAAAAGACAATGATTCTATGTCGAAATAAAGTTTTTTATAATCAATAATATTTTATGATACAAGAAGTGGTGATTCAAAATATAGAGATTATGTATTCAGTGTCTACTAATCAAAAATCATCTGTATAAGAATCACTTAACACAAAAATTTTATGAAGGATGGGTGATTATATTTCTTGAAGTCATATGTTTTTCAAAAGTGATGATCAACTGATCAATCATTTTGTCTAATTCATCAGACGAAACAATTTTCATAATAAAATATCAGTTATAGGTTTTCAGAAATAATGAAATCTATTTAAATTTTATTGCATTATAGAATATGTACCACTAATCCATTAGAGACGTTTTCACACTAGTCCATCAGAAAAAAAATTGGTATCAACTTGGAATCAGATGTAGAGTTCTATATGAGGTAGTGAAAGGTTTTTAATTAGTTTGAGCCAATACAATCAAATTAGCTACAATGACTGATCACTCATATAGGATCTGATATAGGTAAATTTGAAAAAATCATTAATGTTTACAACAATATTCAATGAGAATAAAATGATTTTTGTTCTTAGATTGTAAATGAAAAAAATTGTGCTTTTTTATTAGTTAAAGAGTGGATAAACAAGATATGGGGCTGATACACCAAATTTCTATCAAATACCAACCAATCAAAAGCATGTTGATATTGATAAGTCATTAGAATCTAGACATTATCAAGCATAGTTTTATTCATATGACGAATTTTTGAAAAATGATGAAAATGAAAAATGTTTTAAGGCTTCTAAAGTGACTTTAAAGGGTTATGGGGTCTCTATAAGTTAAAACCATGTTTATGGAGAAAATATATAAAAACGATCGGTCTAAGAAATAAATTTCACTACCAAAGTGATTGAGTATGTGTAATTGGAGTGAGAAAGCTAGAGTAATAAAATTGAAGTATTAAAATGTTGTAAAAATGTTTAGAGTAGTATATTTTTAAATTGTATATGGTTTAGAGCATCCAAATTTGAATGTGAATCAGAATAAAAATTTCTATTTGAAAAATAAATTATAAGTTCAAAGTAGGATGAATTTGTGATAAGATTGAAGGTGTTTTTAGTAGAATCCAGAATATTTAAAAAGTACTAATATCAGAAAGGTGTAGTTGAAATGAACATAAAATTTGAGTTTTTGGAATTTGGTTTAGTATGAAATTTAATTTTTTTCCCAATCAGTACATTTTTTGCACCTATAAATAGAGTAAACGTAAAAACATATTAAGCCACTTTTAATGTGTGGGGGATAGTAAGAGTGATGGATTTTTTATACATATTTCATAAAGTATGGTTTTTCGAATCGATTATTCATGAAGAATATTTATAGAAGTAATAAGTGTTCAGAATAAATTTTGGATAGTTTTTTATTAATAGGATCATTTAATACGGTTAACAAGTACAAAAAATAAAAATTTGATTTAGAATTTTTTTATTGAATCTATTTTAGATTTTCATCCATGCTGTAGAGTCAGACTGAAGAATTAGAGTGAGAATTCAAACTAAGTTTTCATAAAAATTACAGAGAATCTAGTTCTACCTGCTGATGTGTAGGAAGGAAAATATCTATTTTATTTTAGGAATTACATAAACTATAATTTTTTGAATTAATAGAGTGACATGTTTGGATCCAACTTGGGTAGGTTTCTTAATTTGTTAAAAAAATATTATTTAAATCAACTATGCTAGTGGAAGGGCATTCACTATTGTATTAATCATAAAGTTACAAAATTTTTATGGGTAATTACTACTTTTTGTTTCAATAAAATACAACTTTATTTAATGTATTATGTGTCATTGAATTATTTTTGAACCATTATATTGACTATCTACTCTTATTGAGTTATTAACCATGTAAATACATATGTTCCTGTGGATGAGTTTATGTTTTTTCAACAAAGTGATAATTATTTAATAGGATTTGTAGGTTGATATACAAGAAATATTATATTTAAGGAAAATAAATCCCGAACTCACCACTTCCCCCTCTTACTGATACATTAATCATAGTTGGACATTTTAATAGGAATTAAAGCTAAGATCCCTTCATTTACACTTTTCTAATTTTTTAAAGAGAAGTCGTTATTTAGAATTTGAATTGAGTGAACAATAAAGATATTCAAATATTTGATGGACATAAACATTTTAACTAGAAGGACCTAATTTTTCCATATCTTATTTCTCTTGGGTATGATGTTTTAGAAGCTACTAGACATGGACTTCCACCTCTTGTTGAAAATGTTCGATGTACATCAGTAAATAATAATAATATAGAGAATGATAGAAGATCTAAGAATGATTTACTCTCAGCAATTTCTAAAATTTAATTCTTTATAGGGAAGGTAGTTACTACTAATACTGGTATAGAGATATGTTAGACAAAATTAATGAAGGAAATACAACGGTGAGTAATAAAATATTTAAAATCCAGATATTGATGTATGAAAATATCCTAACGGGTGAGTATGATTCTATTGGAGACTTATTTACAAGGGTGAATGGTATTCTTAGAACCAAAATAGGTCTTGTTGGGAAGCTAGAGAATTCAAATATTTTTTAATATATCTTATAGATTATTAGTAACAAGTTTTTTTCCAATGTTTGATCATTGAAATATAGATATTAAGAAACTATATCTTTAGATAATATTTATATTAATCTTGTTACATATGAAATGATTTGGTATAACATTTTAAAAATAAATGAAAATTTTTATTGAGAAATGTACTTCAAGGATGCTAAGAATGGAAAATTAAAAGAAGATTCCTAAAAATGAATATATTGGTGATTTGGAATAAAAAAACAAGGTTAGTAATAATATTAATGAATTGTTATTATTATTCTATTAAAATTTTAAAATATATACAGGAATGTACAAAGGGAAGATACCACTAAAATGATTTGAATTTAGGCGCATTTTTAATTTTGTTTTCAATTTCCCTAATGAAATAATGATGATTAAAGTGACAAAGATTGTAGAAGGATAACTGGATCTTGGAATAAACAGGTTGAAAATAATTAATTATTCCAAGAAAAAATTTAGAAATTTATCCAAATTGAAAAGGATAATAATTTTTTCAAAATATATAGAATATGAATATAGTGATTTTGAAGATAAAAAAATTAACATATTTTTCTAGAGAAAGTATTATTATATAAATAGTTAATGATTAAGAGTTTGTAAGTATTTTTTCTGTAGAAGAAGATACTCCGTTATAAAATCATCTAAAAATATATTTTTAAGCATGTATTTTAAATATCTAAAGACTTGAAAGAGAAACCAAGAATTTTATGAATGAATGTTCTATGACGAATTCTAGGAATATATTCTTAAACATAATGTTATATAGGTGGAATAGACTGATTTCTTGATTAAAACACATGAAAAATATAATTTTTGGAATGAATGTCATAAATTCAAGATGGTGAAAAAGTAAAAAGAATTATTACTTTTTTAACAAATGTTTTCTAATGTGAGTATGGAGTGGAAAGTTTAAATAAATCTATCACATAATTTGTTGAATGTTACATAAACATTGAAACTCATATAGATTCATAAAATATCCAGTCAAATGATGGAATTAAAATTGAAAATTTTCCAAAGAAGATGAAATCTGTTGAAATTGTTTAATTGATCAAAATCAACAAAAATAAAATTTATAAGTTTCTAATAGTTTGCAGTACAAAATATAATTTTATAGAACATTTTATTCTGATAAATTTGGAAAGAAATATGAATTGAAGAAAGAAATTTCAGGTGATAATGGCATGTTTTAGGATCAAAAAAATTCTGATGTCAAAGATAATATTTTTTTTGAGATGCATGTTTACAAATCTAGTCAGAATAAAAGTGACAGTTGAAAATAGTATATCTATGGATACTATTAGTATTTTTGTGGATTGGAACATTCATAAAATATGATTTCTTAAAAAAAACATTACAATTATCCCATGTGTAAAATAAATAAATTTCTAGGGGGATCCCATCCTCTCAATGGATGAATTATAAGATTGTTGTTTTAAAAGATGAAATTATTTTCTAATATCTGGAAAGTATTTTTGAAATGTTTGAATAGCCTGAAAATATTTTAAAAGGGTTTATGGTTTTGTTACTAGAAATTAACATTTTTATAAAAATTCTATAATGATGAATGTGAAGGAATATATATAGAAGGAGAAAACACTTTTTGATGAAACTAATATAACTGCTATTGATCTTGGATAGTCGGTCATCCTCACATATGACATGATATTTAAAGCTATTATTGAATGTTAAAAGTATTTAAATAACGAACTATAGTCTTTGGTATTGATGACTCTTTCAGAATCAATGGAGTTAAATCTACTTTTACTGTGGAATAAATGTTTAAATATATGAGTGCCTTATTTGTTAATCGGATGAGACACAACTTATTCAGTTAATCAAAAAAATTACAATTTCAATATATATATATTTATAAAATATCATCTAATGTTGAAAAGAGGGGAAGATAAAATTTTATTTACAAAAGTCTAACATACAAAATGGATCTTGTTTCATGTTTGGGAAGTATAGAATTCATGTTTTCTAATAATCATGGAAAAAATAATGTTATGGAATAAATATTTGGGAAATATGTGTTATGGAAACAATATAAAATTATAAACATTAAAATGTAGTATCCTGAGTTATTAAAATGAAAAACAATGTATGATAGCGTACATGATACGTAACGTCGGTGTTAAATGAACAACTAAATATTATTAATTAAATGTCACCATTAAATTATCTGTTAAAATAGTATTAATGAAAAATAATAACTGAATTAAGAAAATATTATTTTGACATGTATAATTATTTAATTGGTGATCTATTAATTATAAATGAATGTAAACCACTTTTTTAGAATAAAAGGAAATATTTTTTTGAAAAACTATTCGAGTGTGAAAAGGTGTATTTAATACAAATAATTTAATAAAATAACCATTATTGAATTATATTAATTTAATATATATATATATATAATATATTCAATATAATGGTTTTCATTCATCTTAATTGTTTTATAGACATGATATAATATCAAATCCAATTTTATTGATAAAATAATATGTTTTCTAAAAAAATTGTTTTCCACTTTTTGATGGAGTACTTTTTTCAAATTTAGTTTTTGTCACTTTTATCAGTTATATTTCATAAAATAAATTTCTTCTTTGAAATCTGAGTTTCATAATTTACATTGGATGAATTTTTCATATTTTTCTAATAAGATTCAATTTCTGATGAATAGTTAAAAAATAATACATTCTAAAGAAAAACTTATTTTTAATTAAATATATTTATAGTGTTAAATTATATATTTGAACAAATTTAAAATATAAATAAATAAATTTATTTTTATTTAATTAAATTTAGTTCCTTGGAATCTATTTTAGATTGAAATTGGTTATAAAAACATATTGAGCTTTTGGATGTTTTTACATTGACCACCCTTCCTATCACGTCTCTTGGATTATCATTAATCATAATTTATCCCCTCATATGAATTGAATTTTAAAAACCAGACATACATGATAGTAACCATTATGATATTTTAGCATAATATGATCAAATTATTTTTCTTAAAATATGAATAGTAACATTAGTAATTATTTTTATTACCAGGATTCAGGGTAAATCGCGTAATTAAGGCAAAAAATAATACTATAATATATTATAAATTACCCTAACATTTTTAAAACATTCATTGGATGATTTATTTTCTACAAAACCCATACTTGGGCTGATTTTGTGAGACTTGGACCCACTTGGATTACATTAAGACATTTATAGTATTTTATTCAATAAAAAATCAATTTGGGCCCACTCTTTTTTCGTAAGTAAAATATTTTATTATGGGGTTATATAAGAGGTATATTAAACTATAGATATTTTTTAATTTTAAAAAGATTCCCTATATCATGGTAATTTGGTTTTAATTTTTATGAAAAAAATAATTTAACTAAATGGTGACACAATGATGATGAAGTGATTCTTTAATTAATAGAAAATCAAATAAATGAGTTTAATAATTTTAAAATAAATATAATCTGATATAATTATGGTCATGGATGAATTTTATTTATTCCTAGTACATGTTAGGGATGTTTTAACAGAGTTTTTAGAAGACTTCACATTTTTATTATTGATTTTAAAATTCAAATACTTTATAGTGTTAAAATTGACATTAAAGAAATTGGAAAATAAATAATATATTTTTTATGATATAAAATTTCTACAAATCAAAAATTCAAAAAAATAAATTAGATAAGTCCTAAAATGACATAAATGACTCATTTATGTTTCTGTTTTCATGTTATAGTAATTATATTTACCCTAAAATCATGACTTACAAGATATCAATGTATGAATTAAAAATATTATAATAGGGGTTAAAATAAACAGATAAGGATTAAAAATGTAAAAACATATCTATTTTTAAAATTATTAAGTGTATTTGACCAAAATAACAATATATTTAAATAAATCATTTTTACCCATATTTAATAGAAAATCTATTAATATTAGTTTAATAATTATTAGAATTCCAAGAGTCTCCCTCTGCTCTCCTAAGGGAACCCATTCATCTCAATTCATCACACCTAAAAACTAATTTTTTTCATCCAATATCAGCTGAAATCCATAACAAGAATCCCTTGTCACATTATATATCTCCAATTTTTGGCATAACACACTACTTATAGGTGGTAAGGTGATAATTAATGGAAATCGACAAAAGAAGAGGTATCCTTTTTAATTAGGTGTTTATATTTCATTTGTTCATCCAATACCTTCAAATATTATTATAACTTTATGAAATAATAGAAATAGTATCCTTAATATAATCATATATTATTATTTTAAAATCATTACCTAAATCCATGTCCACACCCAACAAATGGGAAAATAATAAATTGTTTGTGTGTACGTGTGAACTATTACCTCCAAAAAATGATATAATTCATTTTCAATTAATAAATATCAAAAATAATAATACTGATGAAATTAATGTTTATATATGATATAAATACATAGTAATAAATATAAATAATAATATATAAATTACATTCTTTCCTTCCAGGGACATAAAAATGATAAAAACGTTCGTAAGTACATGTGAACTAACACCTCAATGAAGTGATTTGATTCAGTAGTTATCACCACATCATAATAATAACATATATAAATATATTTAAATGATTAATATTATATTAATTATATAATTATAACTCTAGAAATATAAAATAATATATAAATTCTTTCTATAATGATCATTAAAAATGGAAATGTTACTCATTCGTATGTATGGATTACTATCTTAATGATTGTAACGTAGTTAGTTTTTCATATACATATATAATGGATGAATATAAAAGTATAACTAAGGTATAAAAGTGATTATTGAGTCATGTATATTATTCTATAGATAATGGACTAAAGACCATCATTGAATATACACATCATACCAACCTCATTTTGGACTTGTGTATATAATATCATCAAAATGTCTGTCGATAATGAAAATAATTATGTAATTTTAATAAAATGGTAATAAGTAATATAAAAGGAATTATAAAAATGAAAATTTCTCACCTAAAATTAAATAATTAACCTATGTTTATTATTCATGAAGATAATTATGTTATATGAAAAATCAGACTCAAGGTACGGGACTTCGTCTCAATAGCATTTTATTGAGGCAGATGTTGATTATATGAACATTTATTATCTAATAAGGATTATATAAAACCATTTTACAAGTTATATCATGAATTAATATGTAGCTATGATATTTATAGTTGGTTAATAATTTTTAATTTTTTTTATTTATGGGTTTCCCATGTTGTAAGGGGCTCTTTCACTAAAACATCATTTTAATAATTTTATATATTTATTCTTATAAACCTTTCACATTAATTTCAATTATTTAAAAAATTTGTATGGATTTATTTTTAAATTAATTAATGTTTTAAAAATATTATTTATTTTAAATTTTTCATTGTTTTATGGGACACTTGCGCTCGAAGTCTATTTTGTAAATGTTTTAAAATGGTTTTTAAATATGTATTGATTACTTTAATAAATTGGAATTATTTTTTAAACATATAAGTCAGGATTGGAATTTCCCACTTTCTTGATTGTTTAATTATTTTATATTTTCTTCACAAGCTTACATATCTATTTTTTAAGGTATTATATCATTATTATGGGCTCAGTTTATATATTTTAAAGGTTATTTTTACAAGAAATGTGTATCTTAATATCAAGAAGTTTTTTTCCCATGGTTTAAAGAGTGTTTTAAAGGGTTTTATTAATTATTTATTATTTAAAATTATATATGAATGATTGAGCTCCATTTTAGCTAAGGGTTGATCCTGATATAGCATATAAAAGCGTTTAGGCCCATTAAATATCATGATAAACTGGTGACCCTGATATTACTTATAAGAAGGGTGAACCCCATTATAGCTCTCTACTGAATTGGGTATTCCTAATATATATTTTGACAATATGATTATTCCATTTGAATATATGATTATAAGATGGATTTGGTAATGATGTCTCAAGTCACCTATATGATATTTCTATTCTTGTTAATGAGATTCTAAGAAAGGGTTTCTATTCGGGTTTCATATTTTCACTACACTAATGATTTAATTTCTTCATGTCCCTTATTGATGTTTTTTTATCATCCTAAGATTAAATTTCTTTCATAGATCTTAATATTATTAAGGAAAATTTTGTTTTAATGAAGAAATTATTGAGTATATATCATGGAAATAAATCATGTTTTATTTTTAAAAGTGTTTTCTTTTTGGAAGGAATGGATTCTGAGTTTTTGGGTCTAAATGTAATGCATGGGTTTAAATTTAATTTTTTTTACTAATTATCTAAAAACTCTAAAATGAAATGATCCTCTAATGTTAATTCTAGTGTAAAAACACTATAATTTGTTATTTTTAAGGTATATTCCTTATAGAGGGTATCAACATAAATGTTTAGATAACTTTTTAGATTTGGATGTTTTCTTAATAGTTAGGGATATAATCATAAGTTTATAATTTTCATGTCAATAATAATTTTATATTCTGAAATTCCATTTTTTTTTCATTTATGAAATTTTATGGTGACTAATGGTTTTTTTGGATAATCTTTTTATGGTAATTATGGGTAATTACTTTATGGATGAATATTTAATGTTGTGAGATAAACTTTGAGGTCAAAACATGTTATTATTTGTTTTTAGAACTTTATCATATTTTTTAATTGTTATAACAATTATATTGTTTTCATAAGAAAATACATAGGATTAGTGACAACATGTCACATCCTACAAGGACATGGGACTGGATCCCAAATCTGAAGGGCGATAACAGTCCATCACCTACCACTGGCCAAAAAGAAGTCCTGATTACTATGAATTTTTATTTTTAGATAGATAATTTTATTGATAAAGAATAAGTTTATATTGGAAAAATTAATTTAGTCAAAAATATTACCACTGGATTTGAAAAATATTTGTGGAATAAAGTGATCAATGTGATTTTGGAAGATGTTCACTATTTTTGGAATCCCAGATGATCAAGATAAAAAAGACACCATGGGATTTTATTTTTGAAGTAAAATTTGAATTATATTTTGGAAGGATTTATGATTTTATTATGGACTTATTTTTATTTTGGTTATTAATAGAAATAATTATCATATCTTTGAGATTACATGATTTAAGAAATTACTATTTTTGTATGGGATATTAAAAGAGATTGATGTTTTTTAAGACATTTATTAAAATTGATCTTGGATGATTATGGGGTCAAATTATTTTTCGGTTTCACTCCTATTTTGGATTAGTTTGAGGAACTCTAAGGATAATTGTTTTTTAAGGTTCAATGTTTAAATTTGGTTATTATTGTATAATTGTGGGCATTGAAGTAGTCTTTCATCATATAATGGTATATTATTTCTGTGTAAGTATCTTATCATATCCTAATCATTTTGGTTTTGGTGAGTGTTTCAAGACATATAAAAAAATCATTATTCTTTTTCAATTTATGTAATTTTACAGAAGTTGATTCTAGTGCGTTAGTTGTTGAAAAATCATCTTTAAAACTCGTCATTTTGGAAAAAAATGATTTTATAGTGGAATTTTATTAATGGGGGAAACTCTAATTTTCAAGTAAGTATATTTCCTTGTGTTCTTTGTGAAAATAGTAAAATAATTCCCCAAATATATGAAAAGGATTTTGAAATAAAAATGTTGTCCATTTTCTTTTCATTCTTAGAAATCAATTAAATTTTTAACCATTACAGATTTTCGGTTTTATGATTGTTAACCATATCCTGACCAAGATTTATATCACCCTCCATAAACATATGATATGTTTTTTTCTCTTCCATATAATATTTTCCTATATGGTATCCTGATATGTGTTATCTCATGTGACCTTGATACTTCCCTTTCTTTATTATAAATTTGAAATTTTATTAATCATTTTTCTGATGTAAGATTTTAAAAATGATTTTTTAATAGTCAAAACCCTAGTTTTTTAACATGATTATAAATTGTGGGGAATAAATTTATTAATGGGGGGAGAATGTAACATTATGGGTTTTTAAAGTGAATGAATATTTAAAATATCATACATTATACACCACATCAAGAATAAACAAACCACTAAATATTATTAAATAAGCGTTACCATTAAACTAGCCATTAGAGTTTATTAAACGAACAGTATTAACTAAATTATTAAAACATGATTTATAAGTTTATTTCGAATTTTTTAGTGCCCAATTAATTATAAATGAATTTAAATACCCTTTCAAAATAAAAGAAAATTTTTTCTTGAAAACTATATAAATTTTAAAAATATGTGTTTTATACTAACAAATTAATAAAATCACTTATATTAGATAATATTAATGAAATATATATATATATAATATTAAATATATTGTTTAATAATTATATTATGGGTTTTATATACATGACATAATAACCAATCTAATTTTATGGATAAAAGATGTATTTTTCAAAAAAGGCATATTTTTTGGCTTTTGATAACGCATATGTTTTAAACATAGTTTTCTAACTGTTATTAATTATATTTGAAAAAATATACATCTTATTGGAAATATTTGTATCAAAATGTACAGTAGCATAATTTTATATATTTTTATTCTAGTATTTTTTGGATGAATAGGGAAACATATACTGCATTTTTATTGAAAATTTCTTTTTTTTTCAAATTTGATTATCTTGATAAATTATATATTTAAATTATTTTAATGTATAATTATGTAAAAAATTTATCATATAATTCAATTTTTGTTATTTTATTTTATTTCACTCTAAAATTGAATATAAAAACTTATTTTTGTTTTAATGATTTTCTATTTATCCAGCTTTCTCTCCATGTTTACAAGATTAGTGTTTAACATAATTTATCCACTTATCTGAATTTAATGTTAAAAAAAATATAGACTATTTTAATCATTATGATATTTATATTTTAATAGGATCAACATAATTTTGGGAAAATAGAATTACTAACATTTGTAATTATTTTTGTTACCACAGTTATGGATAAATCTGGTAATTAAGGGTAAAAATAATATTATAAAATATTAGAACATTACCCTAAAACATGTCCAAATTTCATTAGATGAGTTATTTATGACAAAAACCATCATTGGCCTTATTTTTTGAGCTCTTAAAGCCACTTTTATGACTTTAATAAATTTATATTATTTTTCAATGAATATTCAATTTTATAACTATTTTATTAACAAGTAACATTTATTTTAATATGGGGTTATATAAGGTATATGTTCTACTATAAAAATTAAGTAAAAATATAAAATTTATAAATAAATAATAGGAATTTATTTATTATTTTTATGAAAAACCTAATTAAATTAAATGTTCACACAATGATGATGATATGATTTTTCAATTAAAGGATAAATCAAATAAATGATATTTATAATACTAAAATAAATATAATTTGATATAATTAATATCATTCACAAATTTTATGGATTATTTTGAAATATTAGGGGTGAGTTAAATTAGTTGTGTCTAATATATAACATTGTAATGATATTTTTTAAAATTTAAAAGTTGGATAGTGTCAAAATTGACATCAATGATATTTTAAAATAAATAATATTTTATTAAAAGATTTATAATTTATAAAAAAAAATAAACTTATAAAAGTATTCTTATAATTCCAAAATTTTTATAAATTTCTGATTTATTGGTCATTTGGTATTTTATAGTAATTATATTAACCCTCAAAGTGTAAATTAATTAAAATCACATAAAAATTAAAAAGGTCAAATAAGGGTTAAAAAAGATGAAGATTAAAAAAATATTCAAAATTTATCTAATATTCATTGGATTAATCATATTAAGTAAGAAATAATTATATTTTTAAAATAATTATTTTTGTATACATTTGGTATAAAAAATAAACATATATTAATTTAATAATTAGAATCATTCAAAGAGTTCCCCTCCCTTGTCTAATAAATGGGAACCCATTCTACTATATTCCACACACATAAAAATCAGTTTTATTCGAATTATATGTTCCCAAACCCCTTTTTAGAATCCCTAAAATAGTCTAAATCTCTTATTTTAGTCATAACTTCCTTCTTTAGAGGTGTTATGGGGATAATCAATTGAAATCGACCAATAAAGAGGTATAATTTTTAATGAAGTGATTCCATTTTATTTTCAATTCCATGTCATTAAAATCTTATTCAAGCATGATAAAATAATAAATCCAATAACCTAAATATTCTTATATTTTATTATCTTAATATTATCACCAAAATTTATCTCCACATCAATCAAATGTGAAATGAATTAATTTTTTTTAAGTGTGCGGGAACTTTCACCTCTGTGAATATATATATTTCATTTTCCGTTAATGTATTTCAACAGTAGTTATAATGATGGAATTAATTTTTTTACATGGAATTCATTAAAAATATATCATATAAGAGAATAATATATCAAATACCTTCTTACCTCCATGTATATAAAAATGATAATTTCATTCATGCATACGAGTGAACTATCACCTCCACAAAGCGATGTGATTCACTTCCAATCACCACATTACATGAATAATATATTTAAATATATTTAAATTATTAAAGTGATAATAATGAAATTTTTATCATTATTTTTGGATAAAATAATACATACCTTCTTCCCATAATGATCATTGAAAATTGGAAATGTTACTCGTGTATATGTACGACTTACCATCTCTATGATTATAACATATTTAATTTATCATATTTATATATAATGGATGTATTTAAAATAATAATTAATGTGTAAAATTTATTATTATTTCATGAATATTATTTTGGATATGATGGACTAATGAACATCTTTGTCTATAGATATCACTCCAAAGTCATTTTTGGACTCATGTACCGAATATCATCAGGACATCGGTTGAGAACATAAATAATTATATAATTGTTATAACATTGTAATAAGATATATAAAAGGAATAATAAACATGAAAGCGTTTCTAAATTTATTTAATAATTAAACACATTTTATTATTTACGATGATAAATAACATACGTGACAAATCAAAGTAATGGTAAGGGACTTTGTCTTAATCTCCTTTCATCAATCAATATATTGTCTTTCTCTTGAAGGTTTTGGTTAATTTTGTTCTTTAAGGATTTTTAGTTACATTTTTTCCAATAGGTAAGGGACTCTTTAAATATAACATAATTTCAAGTGTTTTAAATATTTATTCTTATAAATATTTATCATTTATTTCCATGTTTTAAAAATGTTTTTATGGATATATCTATATCTACATGAATTTTTTAAAATTATAACTTATATGAAATGTTTCGATGTGGTAAGGGACAAATTGATTCAAAATCCTCTTTTTTAAATGTTTTTAAATGTTTTTTAAAAACTAAATTATTATTTCCATATCATAGAATGTTTTTATAACATATATTGCATGAAAAGAATGTTTTGAATTCATGATTCTTTAATTATTTAGTTATTTATTTATATAATTTCATATTTCTTTTATAATATAATTATTTCATTATCATGTGTAAGATTTATATATTTCAAAAATAGTGTTTTACAAGAAAAGGTTATCATGATATCTGAAAGTGTTTTTCTTATCTGTTTAAAAGCATTTTAAAGGGTTTAAATTCATGATTTAGACCTTGGATATTATATAATATGGTTTAATCCCAACTATTTTTCATGGGTGATACCAATATAGATTATACGTAGGTTTGATCCCTATTATAACTCCTCAGATATGGGTGAGCCTGATATAGATTATATTAATTGTGATCCCCATTATAGCTCTCCAATGCATTATGTATTCTTGAGATATAAGTTGACCATGTGGATATTAAATTTGTAAGGGTTAGTGTAAGAGTGATATTTTAATGATTTGGAAAGGAATCTATGTGATTTTTACATGCATGGTAAATAGTTTTTATGAAAGGGGTTTTAAGGTGATTTCATGTTTTCACTACACAAATGATTTACTTTACTTATGTCCAATAGTTTGTTTTTCATATCCCATGTTTTAAAATGATTCACATGAATTTTGATTTTTAATAATAAAATAAGATGTAAGGATGAAATTATTGATGATGTTTCATAAAACGAAATATTTTTTATTTATAACACTGATTCCTTTGGTGGAAAAAATGTATACTGAGTTTAAGTGTCCACATCTAATGTATGGGTTTTCTTTATAAGATCATTCCTAATTCACTAAGACTCTAAAATATATAAATCCTTGAATGTGACATCTATTTCTAAAAAATTGATTTAGTTTTTTTAAGCATAGGTCCTTATAGAGAAATTATGCATGATATTCTAGATTTGAAATGAAGAAGAGATTGGTGTTGTTAGTTTTTTCAGAAAGGGATGATTACAGACTCTAGTCATAATAATGATAATATTATTTCAAAATATCCCCTATAACTAATTCATTTAGATAAATGTGTTATGATAATAAAATAATCAACTTTGATATATATTTACATCAATTATTTCATTAATGATTTAAAATCATTACATATATAATATTTTTGAAACATTAATTAGAATATCAAAAAATGATAATGTGAGACGATCTAAAATGGAATGTTGGTATTATTTGAAGAGGTTATAAACTTATAGTGGTATTTAATATGGCAAACAAGAGGATATAGAGGTTTTAACAAATAGATATTAAATGATCGCATAAGTATATATTCATAATATTTGTTTCTATAGTTCATGTTACGACATGAATACCTAGGAGATTTTGTATCAATAAACTTCAAACTTGAAACACTTAACATTTTTTTGATGACCCCATATCAAAAAGAAAAAATGTGGAAATCATGGAATTTTTTATCATAGCGGTGAAGAGGGAATAATTCTTGGTTGATCTCTAGATAGAAGAGGATATCGAGGTTCTAACAAATAGATAAAAACAATATTATATTTCTTAAATTAATAGTTACTAAAATAATTGAGGATGATTATTTAGAACACATGATTATGGATAATATAAATAATACAAAAGCATTGATGTTAAGAAAAATTAAATTAATTCTATTAGTGGTGATGACACATATATGGAAAAATCCAACTCATCTATTTCTGGTGATTAAGAAGAAATTTTTACATCTCATCCTATGCTGAGGAAATAGGTGAAATCTAAAAAACATCATTTGTGATTAGAAAGAAAAAGATAAAACATGTGGAATATAAAATGTTATTGAACATACATCTTTGTTTTCAAAAGTTGAGATGAAAGATGCTAATTAATCTTTTGGGCTACAAGAATGGGTTCATACTAATAATAAAGAGTTGGAATAGATTGAAAGTAATGATACTTTGGAACTCATACCTACACCAATTAATAAAAATTTTATTTGTACCTAGTAGGTGTTCTAAAAAATTTATTAAATATGTTGGAGTAAAAAGAAACAAGGTAATATTGGTTTGAAAAGGTGACTCATAGATTGAAGGTATTGATATTGATGCTAATTTTTCTCCAGTTTCAATGTAATGTTCAATCAGAATATTTTATGTAATATATGTACACCAACATCATAAAATTTTTCATAGGGATGTTATGTCGTCATTTTTGAATGCATAATTTTGTGGTTTATATTGAAAAACCCTATTTTTTGTTATTTGGATGGATAAAAGTTATTAGTTCAAGTTAAATAAAGAATTTTATGGGATAAAGAAATATTCAAGGGTGTGTTATTTGAAAATGGATACCTACTTAAAGAAGTTGACCGTTAAGGAAGAATTAGTTGATAGTAATCTCTATATCATATAATTTATTGTTATTTCCCACACTGTTATTTTGTATGATGATGATATTATATTTTCTAATAATGATGAAAGAAATTTTTAATAGTATCATTAAAAATGATGTAGTTTTTTTTGAAATGTGCATGCTCGGTGAAATGAAATACCTTCTTAGGTTATAAATCTCAATAAATAAGAAATAAATTTTATTTATCAATAAAATAATTCTATGCTGCCTTATAATATGTTTTATAATAGAGAAACAAAAACCTTTATCCAAAAAAATTTTGGGGGGAAACCAGATTTATAATGATGTAGAAGGAAAGAATGTATATTCTAATGCATTTCAAAAGATGATTGGAATTTTTTTAGATCTATGTGCTTCAAGAACTTATATGGTGTATACTGTTACCATGTGTGAAATATTTAAAATTTTTCTATGTGAATCTCATCACTTGGATAGAAAATGAATTAATAGATATATCATAGGCTCAATGTATATTGAATCAGATAGAAAGTATCGAGAATAATTTATTTGTTTGGTCATACATATGCTGATTACACTAGTACAATCAGGACCATTAGCGGCCGCCATAACTCGTCGCTAATGGTCTATAGCGGCCACCTAGAGTCTGCCAATCGGCGGCCTCTTTTGGCCTGTCGTTGTTGCTATCAGCAACCGCTATTTGGCAGATGCTGTAGGCAAACCAAAAGAGGCTTTTGTGGCCGCTATAGCCCAGACCTAAAGTGGCCGCCATTTGTTGGTGGCTATAGGTGGCGATGGAAACACCTATAGCGGCCCCCAAATGGCAGCCTCTATAGGTTTTTAATTTTTTTTTAAAAAAATTCAATCACACAATAAAATATACGCAAATAATTATCATGAGTCATCTTCCAAGCTCCACATCCATCATCAAATATAAATATATAACAAAATTTAATAACAAAATTAATAATGAATAAAACCTAGAAAACAAATAATTGAAACAAATTAACATATTTCAATTCAAACTTACTGTAATAGATCTAAAGTATTTGATTTTCAAAATATATTCATAATTTTTATTACCGTTTTAAAATATTAAAATAATTAATTCTATGGTTCTAATTAGATTGTTGCCCTATGATTTTAGGTCAATACGATGTCATTCGCTATGAATTTGAGCGTTAAATGCCGGTTTTGGATGTTTATGACACCATAAATGCATTCTCGGTCACTGCAGGCAGACAACACCTTTGATTGACATGTCGTATGCGTGATCACTTCAAAATTAACTCACCTGTTGTTGTCGTATGATTTTAGGCCATTCGAACTGCATTCGGTCCATTTAGACCCCCACACACATTTATGAAGCGTTTCCAACACATAAAAAACTCACATTGAGTCGTACCGCGCACACGGCATGTCCAATTAACGTGCCGTCTACTCGACCACATCTCAATTCACTCACCCGCATTTATGAAATGCGCCCAACATGTAAAAAACGCATATTGAACCGTACCATGAAAACCGCATGTCCGATTGACACGTTGTCTACACATACACATCATGAATAATAATTAAATTGTTGCCCTGTGATTTTAGGTCAATCCGATGTCATCCGCTATGAATTTGACCGTTAAATGCCCGTTTTGGCCGTTTCTAACACCAGAACTGCCTTCTCGGTCACCGCAGGCACACGACACATCCGATTGATGTGTCCTCTATTCGACAAGATCAAAATTCACTCACCCGTTGATGTTGTCTGATTTCAGGCCATTCTGACTTCGTTCGGCCCGTTTAGACCCCCCACGCGCGTTAATGAAGCGCGCCAACAGTTAAAAAATGCACATTGAGCCGTACCGAGCAATCCGCACGTCCGATTGACATGTCGTCTACGCATACACGTCACAAAAAATAATTATATTTTTTACCTGTGATTTCTGGTCAATTTGATGTCGTCTGCTATAAATTTGACCATTGAATGCCCGTTTTGGCCGTTTATGACACCAAAACTGCGTTCTCGGTCACCACAGGCACACAGTATGTCCAATTGACAAGAAGATTGCTCGACCACATCACAATTCACTCACCCATTGATTTCGTCTGATTTCAGGCTATTCCAACTTAGTTCGGCCCATTCGGACCCCCCCCCCCACGTGCGTGTTAATGAAGCGCACCCAACACTTAAAAACGCATATTGAGTTGTACCGTGCAATCCGAACATCCGATTGAAATATTGTCTATGCGTACACATCATGAATTATAATTATATTTTTTCCCTGTGATTTCAGGTCAATCTGATGTCGTCCGCTATGAATTTGACCGTTTAACGCCCGTTTTGACCGTTTATGACACCAGAACTGCGTTTTCGATCACCGCGGGCACACAGCAAGTCCGATTGACGTGATGTCTGGTTGAACACTTCAAAATTAACTCACCCATTTCTTTCATCTAATTTCTTGCCATTCGGAATTCGTTCGTCCTGTTTGGACCCCCCCCCCCCCCACGCGCGTTTATGAAGCGCACCCAACACTTAAAAAACGCATATTGAGTTGTACCCTGCAAAGCGCATGTACGATTGATGTGTCGTCTGCCCTTACAATCAGTGAATAATAATTAGATTGTTCCCTGCTATTTCAGGTAAATACGATATCGTCCACTCTGAATTTGACCGTTAAACGCCCGTTTTGGCTGTTTCTGACACCAGAACTGTGTTCTCTGTCACCGTGGGCACACGGCAAGTTCGATTGACATGCCATATAATAGAAAACTTCAAAATTCACTCACCCATTATTGTCATCTTATTTCAGGCCATTCCGACTTTGTTCGGCCCATTTGGTCCCCTCACGTGCGTTTATGAAGCACGCTTAACACTTACAAAATGCATATTGAGTCGTACCGCGCAAACCGCACGTCTTATTGATGTGATGTCTATGTGTAAACATCATGAATAATAATTAGATTGTTTCCCTGTGATTTCAGGTTAATATGATGTCATATGCTATGAATTTGACCGTTAAACGCCCGTTTTGGCCGTTTATAACACCAGAACTGCGTTCTCAGTCACCGCTGGCACACGGCCAGTCCGATTGACATTCCGTCTGCTCGAACAGTTAAAAATTCACTCACCCGTTGTTTTTTCTGATTTCAGGCCATTCTGGCTTCGTTCGGAATGTTTGGACCCCCCCCCCCCCACACGTGCGTTTATGAAGCGCGCCCAACACTTAAAAAAACCATATTGAGCCATAACGCTCAAACCACATGTTTGATTGAAATGAAATTTTCATGTACACATTGCGAATAATTATTAGATTGTTTACCTACGATTTCAGGTCAATCCGATATCACCTGCAATGAATTTGACGGTTAAACACCCGTTTTGGCCGTTTATGACACCAGAACTATGTTCTCGGACAACTCGAACACACGGCATGTCCGATTGATGTTTCGTCTGCTCAACCACTTCAAAATTCACTCACCCATTGTTTTCATCTGATTTCAGGCCATTCAGACTTCATTCGGCTAGTTTATACCCCCCACGTGTGTTTGTGAAGCGCGCCCAACACTTAAAAAATGCATATTGTGCTATACTGCACAAACCGTATGTCTGATTGATGTTATGTCTATGCATAAACGTCATCAATAATAATTATATTGTTGCCCTGTGATTTTAGTTCAATCCGATGTTGTCACTCACTCATTTATTTCATTTGATTTCAGGTCATTCTGACTTCGTTCGGCCCATTTGGACCCCCCACACGTGTTTATGAAGCGCACCCAACACTTAAAAATTGCATATTGAGCCATACCATGCAAACCACAAGTCCGATTGACGTTCCATCTACACGTACATGTCATGAATAAGAATATTATTGTTTCCCTATGATTTCAGGTCAATCTGATGTCGTCCTCAATGAATTTGACCGTTAAATGCCCGTTTTTTCCGTTTTTGACACCAGAACTGCGTTTTCGGTCACCGCGGGCACACGACATGTCCGATTGATATTTAGTCTGCTCAACCACTTAAAAATTCACTCACTCATTGATTTTCTCTGATTTCAGTCCATTCTAACATCGTTCGGACCATTTGGACCCCCCCCCATGCGTGTTTATGAAGTGCACCCAACACTTAAAAACACATATTGAGTCGTACCGTGCAAACCACATGTCCAAATGAAGTGTTGTATACGCTTACACATCAAGAATAATAATTACATTGTTTCCCTGTGATTTCAGGTCAATCCGATGTCTTCTGGAATGAATCTGACCGTTAAACACCCGTTTTGGCTGTTTATGACACCAGATCTGTGTTCTCGGTTACCGCGGGTAAACAACACATCTGATTGACGTGTTGTCTACTCGACCACTTCAAAATTCACTCACTCATTTATTTCATCTGATTTAAGGCCATTCCGAATTTTTTGGCATGTTTGGACCCCCCCACATGCATTTGTGAAGCGCGTCCAACAGTTAAAAAAAGAATAATGAGCCACACCATGAAAACCGCACATCCGAATGACGTTACGTCTAAAATTACACATCATGATTAATAATTAGATAGTCTCCTTGTGATTTCAGGTCTATCCGATGTCGTTCGCAATGAATTTGACAGTTAAAATCCCATTTTGGCCGTTTATGACACTAGAACTGCGTTCTCGGCCACCACAGGCATACGACACGCCCGATTGACGTGTCGTCTGCTAGAACACTTCACAATTCATCCACCCATTTCTTTAGTCTAATTTCCGGCCATCTGGACTTCGTTCTTCCCATTTGGACCCCCCCCCCCCCCACGCGCGTTTTTGCAGCGCGCCCAATACATAAAAAATACATATTGAGTTGTACCGCGCAAACTGCACATCCGATTGATGTGATTTCCATGAGTACACGTCAATAATGATAGTTATATTCATTCCCAGTGATTTATGGTCAATATGATGTCGTCCGCATTGAATTTGACCGTTAAACACCTGTTTTGGTCGTTTATGACACTAGAATTGTGTTCTCGGTCACCATGGGCCCAAGGCACATCCGATTGATGAGATGTCAACTCGACCACATCAAAATCCATTCACTTATTGTTGTCATCGGATTTCAGATCATTCCGACATCGTTCGGCCTGTTTAGACCCCCCCCCCCACGCGCGTTTTTGAAGCGCATCCAACACTAAAAAATTCATATTGAGTCGTACCGTGCAAACCACACATCCGATTGACATGAAATATATGTGTACATGTCACAAATAATAATTATATTGTTACCCTGTGATTTCAGGTCAATATAATCTCGTACGCTATAAATTTGACCGTTAAACGCCTGTTTTGGCCGTTTATGAAACCAGAACTGCATTCTCGGTCACCACGGGCGCACGGCACGTCCGATTGACGTGTCGTCTTCTCAACCACTTTACAATTCATTAACCCTTTTTTGTCATCTAATTTCAGGCCATTCCGACTTCGTTCAGCCCGTTTGGACCCCCCCCCCCCCCACTTGTGTTTTGTGAAGCGTGCCCAACACTTAAAAAATGCATATTGAGATGTACCGTTCAAACCGCACGTCCGTTTAATGTTCTGTATGTGCGTACACATCGAGAATAATAATTATATTGTTTCCCTATGATTTTAGGTCAATCTGATGTCTTCCTCTATGAATTTGACCATTAAACGCCCGTTTTGGCCGTTTTTGACACCAGAACTGTGTTCTCGGTCACCGCGGGCACATGGCATGTCAGATTGATGTTCCATCTACTTGAAAACTTCACAATTCACTGATCTGTTACTGTTGTCTGATTTCAAGTCATTCCAACTTCGTTCGGCCCGTTTGACCCCCCCCCCCCCCCCCACGCGCGTTTATGAAGCACACCAAACACTTAAAAACACATATTGAGTCGTACCACGCAAACCGCACGTCCCATTGACATGTCGTCTGCCTGTACACCTCACAAATAATATTCATATTGTATACCTTTGATTTCAGGTCAATCTGATGTCGTCCACTATGAATTTGACCGTTAAATGCCCATTTCGGCCGTTTATGACACCAGAACTGCGTTATCGGTCACTGCGGGCACACGGCACGTCCGATTGACGTGTCGTCTACTAGACCACTTCAAAATTCACTCACCTGTTGTTCTCGTCTGATTTCAGGTTATTATAACTTCATTCAGCCTATTTCGACCCCCCACACATATTTATGAACTGCACCCAACACTTAAAAAACACATGTTGAGTCATATCGCGCATACCGCATGTCTGATTGACGTGCCGTAAGCGCATACACGTCACAAATAATAATTAGATCGTTGCCCTATGATTTCAGGTCAATCGGATGTCGTCCACTATGAATTTGACCATTAAATGCCTGTTTTGTCCGTTTGTGACACCAGAACAGCGTTCTCGGTCGCCGCGGGCACACGGCACGTCCGATTGACATGTCGTCTGATCGACCACTTCAAAATTCACTCACCCGTAGTTTTTGTCTGATTTCATGTCATTCCAACTCCGTTCGGCCCATTTCGAACCCCCACACATGTTTATGAAATGATACCAACACTTAAAAACACATATTGAGCCGTACCTTGCATACAGCACGTCCGATTGACGTTTCGTCTATGCGTATACATCAAGAATAATAATTATATTCTTGCCCTGTGATTTCAGGTCAATCTTATATCATCCGCTATGAATTTGACCGTTAAACGTCCGTTTTGGACGTTTATGACACCAGAACTGTGTTCTCGGTCACCGTAGGCACACAACACGTCCGATTGACATGCCATATGCTCGACCACTTCACAATTCACTCACCTGTTCCTGTTGTTTAATTTCACGAAATTCAGACTTCGTTCGGCCCATTTGGACCCCCCACGTGCATTTATAAAGCGCACCCAACACTTAAAAAACTCATATTGAGTCGTACCGTGCACACCCCACATCTTATTGACATGCTGTCTACACTTACATGTCACAAATAATAATTAAATTTTTTTCTATGATTTTAGGTCAATCTGAGGTCGTCTGCTATGAATATGACCGTTAAACACCCATTTTGACCGTTTATGACACCAGACCTGCATTCTCGGTCACTGTAGGCATACAACATGTCTTATTGATGTGTTTTCTACATTACCACTTTAAAATTCACTCACCCATTGTTTTTGTCTGATTTCAGGCCATTCCGACTTTGTTAGGACCATCTGGACCCCCTCCCCCCCCCCCACGTGCATTTATGATGCACAACCAACACTTAAAAAACACATATTGATCTGTACCACACAAACCGAATGTATGATTGAGGTGGTGTCTTTGTATACACATCATGAATAATAATTATATTTTCCCCCTATGATTTCATGTCAATCCGATGTCATCCGCTATGAATTTGACCGTTAAACGCCCGTTTCGGCTGTTTATGACACCAGAACTGCATTCTCGGTCACCACGGGCACACGGTACATCCGATTGACATTCCTTCCAGTCAACCACTTCAAAATTCACACACCCATTCTTTTCGTCTGATTTCAGTCCATTACGACTCCATTCGCCCCGTTTGGACTCCCCGACGTGCATTTGTGAAGAGCGCCCAACACTTAAAAATGCATATTGATTCGTACCGCAAAAACTGAATGTCCGATTGATGTGTTGTCTTCCTGTACATGTCAATAATAATAATTAGATTGTTTCCCTGTGATTTCAGGTCAATCCGATGTTGTCCGCTATGAATTTAGCAATTAAACGCCCGTTTTGGCCATTTGTGACACCAGAACTGCGTTCTCCATCACCACAGGCACACGGCACGTCCGATTGACGTGTCATCTTCTAAACCAATTAAAAATTCACTCACCCATTGTTTTCGTCTGATTTATGGCCATTCCAACTTCGTTCGGCCCGTTTTTACCCCCCCCCCCCCCCACGCGCGTTTGTGAAGCGTTCCCAACACTTAAAAAACGCATATTGAGTCGTACCACGCAAAACGCAAATCCAATTGACGTTCTGTCTGTGCGTACATGTCAAAAATAAAAATTAGACTGTTTCCATTTGATTTCAGGTCAATCTGATGTCTTCCGATATAAATTTGACTGTTAAACACCCATTTTGGCCGTTTTTAACACCAGAACTGCATTCTCAGTCACCACGGGCACATGACACGTCCGATTGACATTCCGTCTACTCGACCAATTCAAAATTCACTCAACCATTGTTTTCGTCTGATTTCAGTCCATTCCAACTTTGTTTGGCCCATTTGGACACCCCCACGTGCGTTTATGAAGCACGCCCAACACTTCAAAAATGCATATTGAGTCGTACCATGCAAACTGCACAACTGATTGACGTTCCGTCTATTCTTACATGTCATGAATAATAATTAGATTATTTTGCTATTATTTCATGTCAATATGATGTCGTTCTCTATGAATTTGACCGTTAAACGACCATTTTGGCCGTTTATGACACCAGAACTGTGTTCTTGATCCCCGTAGGCACACGGCACGACCGATTGACGTTCCGTCTGGTCAATCACTTCACAATTCACTCACCTGTTGGTGCCGTCTGATTTCAAGCCATTCTGACTTCATTCGGCCCTTTTGGACCCCCCACACGCGTTTATAAAGCCCACCCAACACATAAAATACTCATATTGAGCTGTACCGCGCAAACCGCACGTCCCATTGACGTTCCCTCTACAGCTAAACATCAAGAATAATAATTAGATTGTTTCCTTGTGATTTCAGGTCAATCCGATATCGTCTGCTATGAATTTGACCGTTAAACACCTGTTTTGGCTGTTTTTGACACCAGAACTGCGTTCTCGGTTTCCGCGGGCACACGACACATCCAATTGACGTGCCTTCTACTCGAACACCTCAAAATTCACTCACCCGTTGATGTCATCTGATTTCAGTCCAATCCTACATCGTTCGACCCGTTTGGACCGCCCATGCGGGTTTATGAAGCGCACCCAACACATGAAATCTCATATTGAGCCATACCATGCAAACCACACGTCCGATTGAAGTTTCATCTACATGTACACGTCACAAATAATAATTATATTGTTCCCCTATAATTTCTATTCAATCTGATGTTGTCTGCAATGTATTTGGCCATTAAACGCCCGTTTTGGCCGTTTATGACACCAGAACTGCATTCTCGGTCACCACGGGCACACGGCCCATCCGATTGACGTGTCATCTACTCGACCACTTAAAAATTCACTCACCTGTTGCTTCCGTCTGATTTTAGGCCATTCCGACTTCGTTCGGCCCGTTTGGACACCCCCACACGCGTTTATTAAGCACCCACCACTTAAAAACGCATATTGAGTTATACCGCACAAACCACACATTCTATTGAAGTTTCGTCTATGGTTACACATCACGAATAATAATTAGATTGTTTCCCTGGAATTTCAGGTCAATATGATGTCCTATGCTACGAATTTTACCGTTAAACTCCCGTTTTGGTCGTTTATGACACTAGAACTGCGTTCTTGGTCACCTCGGGTACACGGAAAGTCTGATTGACGTGTCGTCTACTCGAACACTTCAAAATTCACTCCCCATTTCTTTCGTCTGATTTCAGGCCAATATGACTTCGTTCGGCCCAATTGGACCCCCCCCCCCCCCACCTCGACCCCCACACACGCGTTTACGAAGCAAGCCCAACACTTAAAAAATGCATATTGAGCTGTACCGCGCAAACCGCATGTCCGATTGACATGTCGTCTGCGCGTACACGTCAAAAATATTAATTATATTGTTTCCATGTGATTTCAGGTCGATCCAATGTCATCTTCTATGAGTTTGACTATTAAATGCCTGTTTTGGCCATTTTTGACACCAGAATTGCGTTCTCGGTCACCGCGGGCACCCGACACGTCTGATTGACGTGTCGTCTTCTTGACCAATTCACAATTCACTTACCCTATTCTATCATCTGATTTCGGGCCATTCCGACTTTGTTCAGCCCATTTGGACCCCAAACGTGTTTATGAAGCATGTCCAACTCTTAAAAATGCATATTGAGCCGTACCGCGCAAACCACACGCCCGATTGACATTCTGTTTGCGCATACACGTCACAATTCATTGACCCTAGAAAGATACAGATATCTAAACAGTTCTTGGGATTCTCCCAAGAAACATCTTCCTGATGTTTCTCTCCATCCACTGACACACCTTCCTCTGAGTTTATTTGACCCAAAAACTATACCTAATCAATAAAAAATGACATATATATAGCTTGGCGTATAGTCGATGCTTTATAAGTGTAATCTGTATGATGTCAAGATATTGGGTATGATCATCATTAGTCATGGAGTGCACGAATATTTCATCCACAAAAACTAAAAACAAACTAATATAGGTAAAAAAATGAAGATTATATTCATCAAGGATATAAAAACTTCTAGAGAATTCATCAACACAATTGAAATTACATCATTCATGGGGTTCATTCTCATCAGGATCAACAATATCACTACGATGTCCACTGGCAATATTCAGAGCCTAAAATATGTAACAATATTATGTATCTTAAACATATCAATAAAATTCAATCTGAGTATAGTTTGTTTTATTATTTACCTATTACACCACTTGTTGCATCATCATTTCATCGATATGTGATGACATCTGTGACAACCTCTCCTCATACTCTGCACGTAACTGCTGAAACTGTGCATCAAAATTGCTCTGCATATCCTACATGGAACCATCTATCTCAGCCTGTGTGCGCATCCCTGACTCTCTACATGAACCCATCACATCTGCTCTAATAACTACACGTGGTAAGGCACCACCACCATAAGTCAATGAATAACCATGATCGTCACGCCCCATGACACGGTGAAATATTTCTTCTCTACACACAGTACTACGATGTTGCTCCACTGGAAACTCTACTAACTAAGAGTCAAACTGAGCCTATAACATATAATGAATCATTGAACAAATATGAATAATTTATATAAATTAAAAATAAATTTATTAGTAAATAATTTTCTTTCTATAACACCAGCAACATCAGGATCACCCACCCTATGAGTCCTCACCCATATGGACATCCAATCGATTGGATCGCCGCGTTGGTGTAACAATAATAAAGGGGTTAACCATGTTATATTATAATATTTTTAAAATATGAATTAAATAGTCAATTATAAACATACATCATGTTTGAGTTGTGACACATGTCGAGTACCAAGTCTGGAAGGTGGGCCCTACATCACCCGATTATGTGAATGACGACCAGACTCGGTCGACATTCAACGTATTTTCTTAAAAGGCATTTGAAAATTAGTCATTTATAGATTAAAAGTAATAAATATTACCATCGATACCTCACTCAACCAAAACACAACCAAATCCTGCCACTGCGCAGGAAGAATGCCCGGAGGGACTCGCTGTAGAATGTCTGGAACACCCGTAAATGGTTTCTAGTGATCTCTCTTGACCCTTGAATTGTAATACTTCCCGCATTTTCGGTATTTGGACATACATACAGCCCAAAACTCATCACGATAGGATGTAAAATTATCCTGTTAAAAACAATTCCAGTACATGGGACAATAATAATAACAATATCATGAAAAATTAAACAATTAATTTACCTGAACCTCCCTCCATTATCTGTCCATCGTATCCTGGGTGAAAGAAATCCATTCACGAGTCATCAGAGGTTATTTGTATGAGTCTCGTATCATATGACTAAACTGAAGACTCAATACAGGAGCACCATCTCCAACTGGGTGAAATGTGTCCTCAAATAACACATCCAATTGGGCTCCAGAGTTCCAGGATCGAACCCCTATACCAGGACCCCTGCATCTGGTGGAAGACGCACTAGATCCGGATAAACATAAATTCATAATTCAATTACAATATAAATTAATTATTAAAAATAGTTAGGGAAATATACACAGAAAATTACAATAAATTAATTTAGAAAAATGAAAAAATACATACCGACTACATCAGGTGAACCACTGTGACCACCATGTGACATACCTACATTAAAAGAAATTATAGTTAAATCAATAAATTTTAATACATATATAACTCATAAATATTTTTACAAATAATAACTGGGGATATAATTACAATTTTCACCATTCATGAAAGTCTATCATATCTCCATCAACTGTCTCTCTGGCCCATTTTATATCTTAATCTCATACAGCTACTGTTGTTTGGTCAAGTGTTTGATCAGGAAATGAGACAACTTCAGGTTCCTCTTGGTTAATTAGAAAAACCCATCTTCTAAACATTTTCACCACAACATTCGAATCAGAATCAATGCCGACAAAGTAAACTTGTTCTGGCTATGATGTCAGTATAAAGGGCTCATTGCTGACTCGGTCATCTTTATATAGCATATTGTTATAGTTTACTAATGTAAATTGGAAGTTATCAACTTTTGTTCCACGAACTGGATCGACCCAATCACACCTTAACAATATGTGTTTTATGCCACGAACATAAATAACCTCAATAATATCTCTCAACAATCCATAATAATAACACACACCAATAAAAGAACAACCAAGACCACTATTTTGTGTGGCTCGGTTCATGTCAACATCACAAATACGAAATCAGAATCCATTAGCATCTATAGACTTGTAGTGACGAGCTCTAATAAATGGACCATCAGCTAGTTGGTTGAGTTCTTCACTCACATGCTTGGTTAAATCACACAACATTGGAACCTACAAATTTCACATATATAGTATAATGGATAAAGGATTGTGAAAATACAACTAAATTTCACTATAAAAATATTAAATCAATTATATGTACTGTAGTCTTGAACCACACATGAAATGTGTTGAAATGATGTTTTTTGGATTTGATAGTCAGTTGTACGAGGCCTTTCACGTTTCAACTCAGTGATATTCATCCTAAATCACAACAAAATATAAGGTAAGCAATAAAATAAATATTGAAACAAAATACACATCAACTATGAAACTTACTATATTAATGGAATAATTGATGGAGTGTTGAACAACACATATCGATGTACTTGAACCCACTCATCGTTCCGCATGTCAAATGTTATTCCTTCTCCAATTAGACCCTCGTTATTCTAGGACAGTTTATTTATCTTTTTTTCAACCTCATCAATATATGAAGCACATAAATTAGTACACTCATCCATTAAATATCCCTTGTAAATTGAGGCTTCCGGATGAGATTTGTTTTGCACATACCATTTCAATGTATTTAAGTATCGCTCTATTAGATACATCCACTTGAATTGCACGTGACCTCCAGCAATGACTTTACCAGTTAAATTCAGGGTCATGTGAACCATGGCATCAAAAAAAGAAGTAGGAATGATTTTTTCTAGGTTACATTGTTCAAGTACAATCTTATCCTATAGCTTTTTCAAATCACTCATGCGATGATTCCTAGAAGAGAGTTGTCTGAAAAAATTAGAAACTCCAATCAACAGCTCAACAACCTAGGAAGGTAATAAAACACAAATTGCTATAGAAATTAACCTTTTAAGTAGAATATGATTATCGTGGCTTTTCCAACCCTATAATGTCAAGATCTTCATATTCACGCACTTTGAAATATTAGAACAATAACCATATGGCACCTTAACGTTCATCAAAATTGATAGAAATGTTTGTCTCTCTTTTTTACTCATTGTGTGTTGTGCAGCGGGAATGTATGCCCGATTACCTTCACCCAACAGTAAATGTAATGTTTTTCTCAATACCATTTCTAGAAAATCATGTCGATCATTAGCACTTTCCTTTCATTTCCCCTTGATGCCTAAAATGGTGCACAGAATATTATCACATACATTTTTTTCAATGTGCATCACATCCAAATTATGTCTTAAAATATTATATTTCCAATAATCCAATTCAAAAAATACTCGGTTTCTTCCAATTATGACTTCATTGTCTATTTGTAGTAGTAATTTAAGGCAATACAATAACCAATAAATCATGAAAATCATATATTGTATGGATGTTTTCTTGATCAAGTTGTGCAGAAATTTCAACCCCAGACAATATTTGTGGTGATGAGTCATACTCTCTATTCCCATCAAACGATACATTGTATTTTCTAAACCTGTGCAATGGAGGAAGAAAGCATCTGTGACCAAGATATGCCCACATTCTACAGTGCTTAATCCATATAGATTTATTAATCTTATTTCAACAAGGGCTAGAAAATTCTCCATTTTTACTCCAACCTGATAAGTTAGCATACGCTGGGAAATAATTAACTTTCCCTAACAAAGCGGCCCAAAGTGTAAAAATTTTATTAACTGCCGAGTCAAAATTCATTACACCATTTGCCAAAAATTCTTGCAACTCATCAATAAAAGGTTTCATATAAACATCGATTTTATCACTAGGTCCTCTCAGTCCATCAATTAGAATTGACTGTAACAAAAATATGTTGCTTCATACATACCCATGGGGGAATGTTGCATGGAACCAACACCACTGGCCATGTATTATGTGTCGCACCAACCATGGACCTAAATGGGTTAACACCATCTACTTCCAAACCCAGTCGAATATTACGATCATCTCAGGAAAAGTATGGGTGTCTTTGATCAAACTATTTCCATGCCAAAGAATCTACCGGGTGAGTTAATTTATCAACCTCTTTATTTCTCTCTGAATGACAAGTCATCAATTTAGCAATTATATTGGAGAAAAAGAATCTCTTCAGTCTCAGTTTCAGTGGGAAATAATGAATCTGTTTAGTGGAAAATTGTTCCCCTTGATTCAATACTCTCCTAGGAAGAATCTGACTACCTTGATTAATCTCATTGGTCTTCCACCTGGATGTATAGAAAAAAATACAAATATTTAATTGTGAATTCTCTTTTCTAAACAACATAAAATTATTGCGACACGCATTAATTGTATCATATGTAAAACCAAGATCATCGATCAACTTGCAATCTTGATAGAATGACTCCAGGATTGTCACTCCAGCAGGGAGTACCTTCTTCAATAATACCAACAACATGCCGAATGAGGTATCTAACAAATGGTTCAAGGCCTTTAAGTGTGACAATTAAAAGATGAATTACATTTTACTAAATTTAGTATATCTAGGATATAATTTAATACGCGCATCGTCAAGAATTTCAATGAATTTCAATGCTTATCCATCTGCAGAAGAACGAGGATTACTCAATCCAACGTCATCATTTACGACATTACTGTCCTTAGGTTGAAACTGATGCATGATATCATTGAGAATTATGTTCATCGGATCAACTGTTCTCGAATAAACATTCATATGAATACATTCTGAGTGATGACATGAAACAGAATCTTCTCCATGACATGTCCATGTCTTATTGTTTTTCAAAAACCCATTCAAAATCAAATGTTCTATAACACTATCTCGTTTGAAGAGATATCAATTTTCACATTTTCTTTATGGAAAACTAATCATATCGCTTGGAAATCTATTGGTGAAATCCTTAAATATCTTAATCCCTTCATAATATTCAGCTGAAAATCTATCTTGCATATTAATCCAGCTCTTATCCATATCTGTATTTAATAGAAATCAAAAGTTAAATATCTTATTTAAATTCTCAAAAAACACATATCATTAAAATTTAAAAACCAAATATGAAGGATAAAAAACATAACTTGTAGAGGACTCGACCGTGGGTAATGGGGTGTAACTCTATTGTGGATCCATGACGGCGCATTGACTTGAAAACAGGGGTTCGATGGCCGGAATCGAAAGGAGAGGAACCGTTGGATGAAGCATGGGAGGGCTCTATATGGTGCGGCACAATGGACCAAGAGGTTCCAACCGAGAAAGGAGGACTTTCCGGAGGGATGCAACGGGGCCAGGAGGGGACGAAGACGACGGGACTATCCAAAGGTGCAGCGCGAAGGCAGGCGGTGGGGGTTTCCAGGTCACAGGGGTGTAGGGGTCACGGGGGGCGCAGTGCGGAGGCAAGGCGGTGGGGGTCATCAGGGTTACGGGTGGCGCAGCATGGAGGCAAGGGGGTGGGGGTCGCTGGGGGTGGGGGTCACCAAGGGGTGGGGTCTGCGGGGGTTGTCGGGGTTGCCGCGAGGTTTGTGGTTGGAATTCAGGGTCGCCGGGGTTCGGGGTCACCAGAGGTCAGGGGTCGGGGAGGGGTCTTCGAGGGTTGGGATCGTCGGGGATCGGGGTCGCCGGGTCGAGGGGTTGCGGTCGCTGGGGGTCGCGATGGTGGGGTCAGGGAGGGGTTGGTCAAGGGGTCAGGGAGGGGAAAATGGGGGAGGGGAAAATTAGGTTTTTCAGTACTAAAGTGTAGCGGTCAGCATTTGGCAGCCGCGGTTGATAGTATTAGCGGCCGCCAAATGGAAACCGCTATAAGTCCCCCACCTTGAAAGCCAAAAATTCTAGTAGTGTTAGTATGTATGTATAGATGATATAAAAACAAAATATGGTGGGGTTTTATTTTTGAAAGAATTTATTATTTGATGGAATTATAAAAGGAAAAATTAAGTGACTCTTACTATGTTTGGAGCTATGTTTGATTCCTACCATCAAGCTGCAACACATCTTATATTGACGATGACTTAATTGGAAGACCTACTTTGTGAAGTGAAGTTACCCCTGCTCTTGAGTTGTGATAATATATTTTATATAAATCTCATGATAAATCTTGTGAAGTATTCTTGATCAAAGAATATTGACATAAAATATCACCTAATCATAGAGCATGTGAAGAAGAATGAACGGATGATGGATTAAGTTTCAACAACATAACAGGTTACTCACATTTTGACAAAACTATTACGGAATGAATATTTTTTCAAAATGAGGATCAACATGGGTTTCAAAACTCTTTATCTCATAGGTTAATGTATGTTTCCCAATCCCCTCTTTTATCATGTATTTGAATAATAATTTCACGGGGGGTAAAAATGATTTTCCATAAATATATCCTTTGGTGTGTACTAAATATGTTTTGGAAGCATATATTTAGGGGGATTTGTGGGTAAGATGTGAACTGAACATGTATGTGTAGAAACCATTATAATAGTTTTTTGAAGTCGTTTATGGAATATTTTTTATATATGAAGAAGGATTTATTGAAATGTTTTCTTTTTTGAAGTTCAATAATAATTCTTTTAAGTCACTACTTTGGGGTGACAACGATTTGATGTCAATGATTCTTATTTCCTATGATGAGTTTGTTCATGTTGACTAGAATTGTTGATTAGTGATCCAAATCCTGAGTTATAAATTTCAAGTGATTAATGAACCTTGGTTGACAATGAAATACAATGGGGGATATTCATGGGAATAAGTTGGATGGAAGTGTCTTTGAGATACTATAAGAAGTTGATGCTATTATTTTATTCTGTTGTCATTCTGTAAAATAAATTATCTTTGTATGTGTTAGTGGTTTGGTAAAAGGTGTACTATTCTCAAAATATCATAAGTATTCTTGAAAAGAAAGTCCAAAATTTTTTATTTTATATTCTATATATTCTTTCTAGATGAAGACGTTTTTCCAAACTCACTTTGTGTCCGGAATAAAGTTTTTGATCAGATTATGATGCTGTATCAAATTTATAATGCCTTTATTGGTATTTTATTAAAAATATGATGATGATTTTATATTTTTTATGTTTTCAATAACATATGTTTTCAGAAAATGTGTGATCCCTACTTTTCAAAATAAAGGTGAAGAAGTGGTTCTGAAAATCATGTCATGTTATACTAATATCTATGTTCATATAATCATAAAGTAGTAATGAGACAAGTATGTGTGTGTGAAATTATACATATTATAAAGTATAAGTATACCGATTGTGGATCATCAGTGTATGAATCGCCAAACATAGAAATTTTCAAATATTTGGGAATTTGTTTTTGTCGGAGTCAGATGTTTTTTATAGGTGATAATTAACTGATCCATTGGATGGTTTGGGTCATCATAAAGACCATTACATTAAATAATCCAATTGTTATTGAGTTTATAAGATAAATAATTCACTTTTGATATCATTCCATCAGGCAATATGTTCCACTGATCCATCGGAGGAGTTCTGACACCAATTTTTCAGAAGAATTATTAGAATAAATAGGGAATTTGTTACATTGTAGTATAAGATGTAGATTAGAGTTGTTAATTTATTAGGTTAAATGAATCATTTTACCTATATATTTGGATCAATCTGATGGGATCAGTGACCAAAAAATTTGATGCCGTTAGAAAATGTAGGCAGTAGTTTTCATAGACAAAAAAGTAGATGTTTTTAGTTTTTTAAATAACAATATGATTTATTATTATATTGATTGGGACTATAGTCATCAAAAAATTCATTTCCCTAAAACACCAGATATGTATCATAGACTGATCCATCAGATTCATGATGACACTAATAAATCATTAGAAGAAGTATTTATCTGATTCAGATTATTTAGTTTGAAAATTTCTTGACAAAATGAAGGAATTGTGATATTTTTTAATCATTTAATGTTTAATATATGGGTAATAGAGTCATTATAATATAAAATTATGTATTTGAAAAAAATATCAGAATCAAATATTAAGGCTATGATATTTAATTAGACTACTAATGTGATTGAGTGTGTTCAATCTTTGTGAAGAATCCAGAGTAAAGAAACCAAAGTCGAATAAAGATGAATTTTTTTTAAGGTGGAAGATATTTAAAGAATTAGTTGTTTTAAGCATTTTAATGGGAAAATGAATCATAATGAAAATTGGTATCAAATTGAATAATTTTTTGTACGTTCAAATATAGTTTAATTAGATAAAATATTCAAGAAGTTTCTAAAATAATCCGGAGGAGTGGAGAATCACTTTAATGGTTAAATATTCAGTTGAAATGTATATAAATTTTGAGTTTCTAGAATTTGATTTTGTGTGAAAAAATCAGTTTCCCACCCATTCCATTTTTGGTACACCCATATATTGATGTCAACATATAACCAACTCTGACACTGTTAGCCTATAGGTTTGAGAATGAGTGCTAGAGGTTTTTATATATATTTGATAATTGATTTTTTTTAGAATTTTTTGTGAGAATTAAATATAGATAGATGAAGTTTTCATAATAAATTGGGTTCCATGTTTTATGGGATAAACTAAGAAATCAAAATGATAATTATATAAATGAAACAAGAAATTTTGGATTTATTCTATGATTTCTATTAAAAAAATTTCTCCATAATGAAGAATTAGATAGAATAATCAGAGTGATCAATTATAATTTATTTTCATACAATTTATATAGAATTTGATTCTACCTATAACATTGTCTAATAGTATTAAATATTTTTAATAAAATAAAAAAGTGTATGTTTTTTATGTAACACCATGACATGTTCAGAACCAACTGGTGAAGGTTTCATAACATTTTACAAAGCCTTTTTTTACATCAATAATGCTAGAAGAATCAGACAAAATACTGTATTGATCATAATGTTACACAAGTTTAATGTTATTTTCAAATATACGAATCCGAAAAAGATTTTATTAGATTATTGGGTGGTATTGGATTATTTATAATCCATGTCCTGGAATAGTTACTATTATTTAGTAGTCATCCTCATAAGTACCAATGTTCCGATGGATGTTTGAATTGTTTGTTTTTAGAAAAGTCATAATTGTTTAAAATGAGGTGAAGGTTGTTATATAATAAAGATAATAAAAAAGAAAAAGGTATCCCTTATTCACCCCATCCTCCTATTAATGATACATTGATCCTGGTTAGGCCTTTTCAACTCAGACTATGTTTTTTGGTGTTAGTTAATGGCTAAAACAAAAGTGAACTTGGTAAAATCAGGATGTGATAAATTTTATTTCAAAAGGAACCAAGTTGAATAATGATTGAGAAAAGTATATTATGTTTGTTCCTAATCAGGTATAACAATATATGATTATCAACATTCACCATATACATCTCTTGGACTCGCCAAATAAGAGAAGGATAGAGTCCACTATAATAATAAATAGTGGACAGCATGGAGTAAAGAAGTTTAAATTTAATTAATTTTAGAAATATAGAAAGATAAACCCAATTTAGTATCCCCAAAAAATAAGGCAGTGTTTTATGTGTGGAAAATACAAACACATAGAAACGAATTACCTAAGAAAAGTGGGGATTTAAAGGCAGATAATGTTCTTTATTCTAATAAAAAATGATATTGATAATGCAGCTATGTATGAATCAAATTTTAAATGGTTATAAAGGTATTCTATAGACTAAATATGTAATATAATGATAATGATTTACAATTTAATTATTATCCCTAATATAACTATTTTAATGTCACTACTCTCCGAGACATTATTAGCATACGATGAAATAATATCATTTGGTATCAAAATATATAAACAATCATTAAATTATTATATATTATATAGGAATAATGAGAATAATAGGAAAGTTGATTAATAGTAACATATAGGGAATAATGGATAGAATGATTTTCCCATATGTGATAATTGTGGAAGGAATTGACTTGGTACATGCTTGCAGGGAGATGATTTCTATACAAGTGTGGAGAAATAGGCCAACATGATCATGATTTTAAGATAAAGAGAAAAACATATAATGTTCAACGATTCAACTATATTTTAATGATTCACTCTATAAATGAATTCCCATATTATCGTGGGAACATACTATATTAGAATCTATTGAATCAAGGTGAATATTGTGTTATTAATACAGAAGAATTGAAATGAATAATGTGATTATGTTCGGATTTAACAATGATGTTATAGGGTTATTTTATCAATGGTATAATATAGTTATGGTTATTATTAAATGTGTTATGATTTTACTGTTTTATTATTTCTTGAAGGATTTGAAATAATATGTAAAATGGTATCAGTGACCTAGAAATTTGATTTAGTATAAAGTTTATCTTTTACAAAAACACATGATTAATGGGAATGTGACCCATATATTTTCCTAATTTTTAAAAAATAATGGTAAACATATTTTTATGCGATATTATTGGTAACCTTAAAATTGGTTACTAATTTGGTCATTAATGTTATCTTTGGTGGAGTTTATTATATTTTTTCAAATGTGGATTTAATTCAATAATTTGAGATCTCATTTAATAAATTATGAGAAAATTATTTGTTGGAAGCATTCATGTTTTCAATAAGTTTTTAATGTTATCACAATATTCACATAATTAGAATCTGACATTAAGATACATGTTATCATTTCTAGTGAGTATAATGTTCTATTGATTAGTGACCTCCCTTCCAAATTTGTAGACTTTGAATTTGGATAGACATATTTTGGAATGGTCTAAAAGATTACTATTTTTGGAATAGATAATATTGAAATATTGATGTTTTTTGGATAACATGTTCTAGCCATTCTCTTTTTTTAATATAAAAGGAAGGATTTTTAATTATTTTGTGGACATTATAACTTGTTAATTGTTAATTTTAGTGATTCAAGTATAAAAAATTCCACTTCAATACTATTTGTACTGAAAAAATATAATATTGTAGGGGAAATTTTTTAAATAATGAGATTATACTTTTCAGGTAAATATATTTCATAAGTTTCATAGTTTTTGAAGTAAAGGAATTCTAAAACTCTAGGAATAGGATCGTGACACCAAAATGTTATCCTAGTTCCTTCATTTATGTAGATCTAATAGTGTTTTTACCCTTTATAGATTTATGTATTTATGGTTGTTAACCTCCTCTAGATCACCATATTTCATTTAGTCAATGTTCTCTATCACATTATACAGTAATTATGATTTTATCACATGTGCATATCATCACCTCCCAGAAAATATTCTCCTGTTTCTAAACCAAGTTATTTATTTTTCTAGGTGGCCTTCATATTTCCTATAATCTCTTATAAAGAGTATGTTTTATTAACCCATTTATGATATATGGTTTTAAATGACGGTATTTTAAAATTTCAAAACCTTACAAACTAACATCCTTTTCAAATTGTGAGGAATAAATTTATTGAAGGTGGTGAGAACATAAAACCGAGAGATTTGAAAATATGGACCTCAAGTTGGATAGTGTATATGACATGAAAAACTGAGCTTATATGATATCGTAACACCCTTAGATTTGCAAAGTAGAACCTATTATTTGATAAATTTATGGCAAGAAACACCGGTCTTAGATGATAATATAACACATATACATATTAAAATATACTTCTTTTATTAATTTTAATCTCTATAAAATCATGTAGAACAGACAACCCTGAGATTGAATGTACTATAATATAGAATTTTGTTACCACATAGACAACCAAAAAGAAGCTCTGAATATTAATTAATTAATTATTAAAATTATATTGATTAAATATATATAAAATAAATTCCATGTTTATTTATTAATTACAAAAAATAAGAACTATTTACTGAAAGAAGTGTTCTATGAAAACAAACTGTATTTTTTTAAAGGGTTATCTAGTCGTACTTTGTGTATATAATTTAAAATTAATTAAAATTTTAAATTATATATATAGAATTAAATTATTTCTTATATAGTAATATAAAAATTTACTTAGGGAGAAATTTTTATACTTTTCTAATAATATTGAATTTCTAGTGAATAGATAAAATACTGGTTTTAATAATATTGTATTTTATTTTCAATAAATCAAGTAATATAAATGAAAAAGTTTGATTTGAATTTTATTTCAAGTTATATGAGTATTATTTATTTATATTTTACAAAAATAATTAGATTTGATTCACCATATTACTAGATTTTATTTTAAGTCTATTTTTGTGTTTTAATAATTATTTTTCAAAAAATAGTTTTAAAGTGCATACTATTTCCCCATATTAATTTATCAATATAACCCTTAATGAGGAATGATTTAAAAGAAATTTATAAATTTTAAATATACGTTTTTTTTAAAAATTATATATTGATTATTATTATTATTATTATTAATATAAGACTATTTTTTCCTAAAAGTTACGTTTCTTCAATACTACTATTTCATCATTTCTACGGGATTAATTTTTAATTAAATTTTGAAAATTATATGAAATTAATTTGTAAGAATTAATTCCATATTTTTAATCATAATAAATAATTATATCTAATAATTTCAACTTAATTTTGTAAAATAATGAATAGTTAAATTACAACAAATTAAATAACATAGTTAAGGTAATAACTGGTTTAGCAGGGGTTAAACTAAGAAGATAAGTTTTGAAAAGATATAAAACCTTTACAAAACCCATAATCTAGACATATTTTGACCATATTCCTTCCATTTTTTTAATATCCTTTTTAAAGACTTTTGGCATGTGAGAAAGATGGTATCACTTTATCTTTTTAAAAATTCATGTGAGTCCTCTCCCCAATTTATAAATAGACACCCAAATCATCTCCTCTAAACACATATGCAAACCATTGGGTCATAAAAAGAAATATAAAATACCTTTCAAAATCCACTTCTAGAATCATATAGGCCTCAGTTCGATAATAATCCAAACCGAGGAAGGCTTTTGATGTAAGCATAAATAGGTTATTCGAAGAAGTGGTAACATTCTTAAACGATCATTTTTATTTTATTTATTCTACCACATACTTAAATTTTCATTAAATAATGATAATATAATAACACAATCATCTACAATATACTAAGATTTTATTATATTAATGTAATAATGTATATCTATCTACACATCCATCAAATGTAATATCAAATCATCGATCATGTGTGTGGATGACTATAATCTCACGAACATAAGTGGTTTGTTTTCCATCACCATAATTCAATGCTAGATATAATTATGGATATATCATATTTTTATGATATTTATTACATTAATATAATTTTGAAAATATAATATAACATCTAAATTTCATCAATTCAACCTATTGAAAACCAATAAGGACACTCGTGTATTAGGTAGACTACCGCCTTTTGAATCGATGTGATGTGTTTTCCCCATTTTCATTTTAATTATTATTAATATGTATAGATTAAATGAATATATATATTATTTTTAATATAAATATTTCAATTTATTTCAGATATCACATATACTTTCTTCCTTTCCATTACTTTTGGGATATGATAATATTGTCTGTGTGTATGGTGGAATATCGTCTCCAAAAGCTCTGTGATTCGTTTTTCATTTACTCTTCAAATGGAAGATTGTAAGGTTAATATTGAGTAATATATTATATATTTATGACCTAACCATAATTAATAAAAAATTTAATATCACATATAACTTCATACCTTTCAATCCATTTAAATCAATAATTTCGCTAGTGCATACATAGGAACTGCCCCCTCCATGTAGCGATGTGAAATGTCTTTTTTTTCTCCAACTATGTAATTTTTATTCAATGAAAATAGATACTACAAGAATAAAAAGGTCCAAATGGAAAGAACAAGAGAAGAAGAAGAATTAGGGGGGATAAAATATTAGAGACAAGGGAATCTCCTCTAATGATATTCACACCTTCAGGTTTTAAACATTTTAAATCATGAAAAAACAATCTCTCCATACTAGGAATTTCGATTGAGGAAATGTAGTCCACAACTATATTACCTTCGCGCTAGATATGTGAAACATTTATATTATCATCTATGATGATTCTTCACTTTCTAAAAATATACAAAATAGATAACAGAATAGATCCTTGACCATTTATTGCATTATATAAAATTATGGAATCTGTTTTAGCTTCGGTAATTTGAATATTTCTTTGTAGGATGATATTATGAGCATTAAACAAGGTCATCGCCATAGAAAATAAGGGATTACCTTTTTCCCATTCTGATAGAAAAGGAAAATATAGTCCATCCACTAGGGTTCCACAAAATGACTCCTTGATGGATCCATCTAGAAATAGAAGATCCATCACTGTTAAATTTTAGATCCCTTGGGGGAGTATTCCAACATATCCAGTTGCCTTGATGAAGAGAAGCTGATCCAGATGTCTGAGGGAAGAATAATTTCTGTAAAGAAGGAGTCTCGTTCCACATTCTAAAATCCCTGATAAAATCAATGAGCATATTTTTTATTCGGCATATAATCATCCATCCATTAGAATTAATACCCTCAAAAATGAATTGATTTCTCCCCTGCCACAGGAACCAACAACCAGCCTATAAATTGACAACTTGTTCTATTCTTTCTGGACTACGAACACCCATACCATTAAACCATCAATCAAGAAAGGATCTATTATACATATTTGTTGATGAAATGGCAGTAAACTCACCAAAAGAAATCCATACGTTATGATCACATTCACTATCAAGGAAAAGATGGTCAGAACATTCTTCTTTATGGCTTTTGCTGCAAACACATTTGGAAGAAATACAAATCACACATCGCATAACATTTTTATCCACAGGAGTATCTCCATTCTAGATCCCCCAAATAAGGATTTTATATTTCATGGGAATATATTTAACCCGTAGTGCATTATTCCATGAATTAACTATAATCTTCAAGTTAAGGATCCTGTTATATTACTTTATAGTGAAGGATCCAAAAGGGAAAGGGGTAAAAATACACATATCATTTTATGAGGATAAAACAATAATATAGGAAAGTGCATGTTGATTGTTGTCCAGTACTGAATTAGTAAAACCCAAATGATGGAAAGATTCTTTGAATGATATATAAGTATCATGGCATCCCAAATACCAAATTACCTCACTAAACTAGTTGTGATGCCAAAATAACATATCACCCTTCCCAACCAACCATCAAGCATTTGGATTAGGATCATTAAAAATGGAACCAATATTAGACCATAATGGAGAACCATTACCATCCAAAAAAAAATCTCCCACTGAAGTACCATGAATAGTTATTCCCCATAGTGCGCAACATTCCAGGACCTCCCATGCCAGTTTTACATGTATGCGCTTAATAGGATCTTTAATACTACAAACATTAATTTCACCTTCATGTAGTGGTCAAGACATTTTAACCCATGACACCCATTTAAATTTTTCCTTGGACTTAAGATCCCATAATAAGTTATAAAGAATCATGTCAATGTTTTTTATCACACTCTTGGGACCCTTAAAAAAATAAAGGGCATGAATAAAAGAAGAAAATAGTACACTATTAATCTGAGATATTCTTCCCCCAAATGAAAGATAACAATTTTCCAGTTTATAATCTGACCCAAAATCATCCCAATAAAAATTTAAAAATCACAAATTCAAAGTCTCCTAGATGATATAGGTTCACATAGATAATCCATAGGGAAGTATCCCTTTTACATATCTAGGATTTGACTCACAAAATTCACACGACTTGATGGAAATGTACTAGATATATAAAAATAACACTAATTTTTATTAATGACTTCACCACTCCAAAAAAATAATTTTCAAGAAACTATTTAAACCACTCAATGACCTATTTGATGTGTTCAGGAAAATAATGGTATCATCGGCAAACATTAGATGAGATATTGAAGAGGATTCCATTCTACGCCAGTAAGGAAGAATGAAATGTTGATTCCAGATTCTGTGAATAATTTGATAGAGAACATCATGAATAATATTGAAAATAATTAGAGAAATTATATCCCCCTGTCAAAGAGCTTGGTAAATTTAAAGAAACCATATGTTTTCCCCCAAAAAGAAACTTCTGACCATAAAGAACAATAACAGCGAAGTTGAAAATCTATGTTCTAAGTGGAAAACCCCATGAATGATGAGACTTTGTTGATAAATCCCCATTCTACATGATCATAATCCTTGTTCATATAAAGATTAATAGACGCATTAGAACCTCGAGTTTTATGGTTAATGTCTCTAATCATTTCTTGGGCCAAGTCAATAGCACCATGAATGTTATGACCCTTCACAAAACCATGCAGCTCATGATAAATCCACATTGGATGTTGAATGGAAATCCTAGCATTGATAATACTAGAATTAATTTTATATGACACATTATATATAATTATAAGATGGTAATTTATATTATTAGTAGGACTTTTGTATTTGGGAATTAGTACAACAATGGTGGCACTTGTAGCACAAGGTTATTGTCCTCCCTTGAAAAAGTCATGGATCTCTTCAATGAGTTCACCCTTAATAATCTCCCATGATGATCTATAAAAGGCATCAGGAAATTAATTGGGTCTAGAAACACTATTTTTAATAAGATTTATCATAGAATTAAAATCTCATTTTTGGGAGGTGAGGATTCCATTTCAGCATAATTACTATCCAAAACACAGTGAGGAATAACATCAAACAGATCTGTGGGTATAGTTGGATATCCATTAGGGATCATGAAATTAGTACCAGCAAGAAGGTATCTATGATAAGAGACATCTAGGGTCTCAAATGTGTCCCTATAATTTGTAAAATTCCCATTCTCATGTTGAATTTTCGGATTAAAAATCTTTTTCCTTTCCTTGATACAAACTTGAAAATAAGTTTTATTTTTATCTCCTTATTGCAACCAATTAATCCTTGATTTATCTTTATATATAGGCTCATAATTAAGAAGTAAATATTCTATAACAGATTTTTTACAGAAAATATTTTCAGAGAAACGATCATCCCATTCCTCTTCCAGACAACATTCAAGACAATCAATTTTCTGCTTGAAGTCATGAATGTCCCTATCCCGAGGAAAGAGAACCGTTTTCCCAACATTTATTTTCTTTTTGAGTTGTCTTTATTTATTTTTAACAGAAATCAAAGCATGTCCCTGAATATGATCTTTTGAAGATTGTATCACCAAATTATGGAAGGTCATATCCTCATTCCAATGACATAAAAATCTGAATTTCTCATGGTAGTCAATTGCAGAAGATATAGTGATCATCAGTTGAGAATGATCATAAATCCCTCATATCAAGTGTTCTACATTAATATTAGCATATGTAGATAAAGAATTTATATTATCCAAACAACTATCAAAGAGACCCCATGACCTATTAATACCCTTTTGATTATAGCACCATGTAAACTTGTCTCCAAAATATCCATGGTCAAGAAGCCCTTATATAGCCATAAATAGAATGAATTCATTTCCAACCCTACTAGGAAAATGAATTATCCCCTTCTTCTCATCAGGGTTAGCCATATTATTAAAATCACCTCCAATGAACCCTAGAATGTTAACATGATCAAAAAAATTATGATTACTTCATAACATGAACCTTTGTTGGGGATCACAACTCACATTAATGAAAAATAAAAATAATGAAGGATAATATAGAGATTCTTTGATAGTGATGAATTGATCATCTACATTAATATGATCCACCTTAAAATAATTATACCAAAACATCAAAATATGATGATTAATGGGGCCAGTAGGAAAAAATCAATGCATTTTGAGTTTTCTGAAAAAATAACCAACCTTTTCTAGGTGTTGTTCGTGTTCAACAATACTAATAATTACATACTTGGGGATAGATACATTAAAATAAATGAAATTTGTTTTAACCTAGTTTCCAAGACCCTAAGAATTCCATATGATATTATTGATCATTGAAATGAATGAGTTATAGGATTGGATCTTGAAATTGTAGCCTTCTCAAAGTGGGAGGGAAATCTCACCTTCTGTGATTTAGACCTTGTGAAGGTGACAACTCTATTAACCATACACTGAAAAACTATATAAGGAGTGGAGGAGTTAAAATTGAGTATTTTCCCCTTCCATTCTAGGGTAAATGAATCTAATTATCTTATTCTATTAGAATAAGTGTGTTCCAAAATTTCCATCAATAAAAATTCAATAGGAGATGAAGGAAAATAATATGCAAAAATGCTAGTCGATGATAGGATAATGTCTGATGTATCCTACTTCTTATTAGAATCATCTTGGGATTATGTGTGAGATAACAACATAGGTCCAGTATATTGAGGGTGCAAACTTCTATCCATATTAAAAGAACCTAAATATATTAGGCATATGAAAAGGAAGGAGAAAAAATCATTAATATGAAATTGATTTTCTGGTTAAGGGATATATGGAACAATCTTTTGACCAATCATCTGATCTTCTGGCATCTGATCATTCAATAAAATAGAATGAGAGATAGTATACACCACAAAAGGGATCTAATTCCCTTATAATATCCCTTCAGATAAATTATCAAGATCACGAAATTTATTTTCATCCTCAAATATAATGTCCCGATTTATGCCTTCGTATCTCTCCTAGATGATCATGTCTGCATGTCCACAAAGAGTGACCTCGAAGAAGTAAATTAGACTAAATTCTTGGAAATATAGGATATAAAATATATTGGTTCCAATAAATAAATCTTTTACATTTAAAACAAGTCTTTTTGGTACCGTCTGAAACAAATTCATTTCCACACAAATTCGAGCTAGGGTGATATTTTCACATGATTCTGTCATAATATCTGAACATAAGAAAACAATAATATAATCACTTTTTAGTTTCTGAAATAATTTATTTGGGAAAATAATTGGAATACCTAGAATATTGATCCAAACTACCACCACTGATCATTCCATTCCACAATGAGCATCCAAATACCCTATGGATTATTTAATTTTCCATCGACCAAAAGAACGAGTGAAAAAACACAACACATAAATATAATCTTCCCTTGAACCAAGGATGAGAAGGAAATATTTTCTATGAACTCAAGAAATCTTTACCAAAAATGGAAGACCCCAAGAACTAATAATCGTTTTGAAAATTGAATAAAGAGGTTTGGGACCCCCCCCCCCAAACAGTTGATCAACATCCATTGTAAGCAATATGATGCCTCCTAAAATAATGAAATAAGAAATTCCATATAGATCCAAGATCCATCGTTAGAAATATATGGTTATTCCCTAGAAATTTCTAGGAAATACAGAAGAAACGAATAAGGAGCACCTTTGTAAAGGACATCTCCAAATGATTTTGGTGAAGGCGCAACATCTGGATCGACGACAATCAGGGAATGTCGGAGAGTAGAGGATCATGGATCAAAGACCACTAGATAAGATGATGGGATGTGGGAGACATCTCCTGGATTTATAGAGAGAGCCATCTCTTAATGTGTAATATTTTTAATTTATATTTACTTGGGTAGTGATAAATAAATTATTTGATTAATATAGACTTTGTATATAATATAATTATTAGTATTTAAAAGTGAACTAATATTTATTTTCATTAGGATTCGTCTATCTAGAATATGGAAATAGCATACCTTCATTCACACAAACTAACATCACCATAAGCGGTTTAATCCATTTTCAATCTCGATATATTATAAACAAATTAATCACTAGTGGATGTCAACATGGAATGTAGAAGGCATGCTATAATTTTGTTTTAAGAAAATGGTATCATGAATGAAGTCAATGTGGATTATGAAAATCTTCCTCCTTGTTGTGATGTTTTTCGGATATAGGGGGAAATTATGTTACAAACTTCATGGTGCTCAAATTGAAGGACAATGTTAATTCTAAGGTCTCAGATTGGACAGGGGTCAATCGGAATACAAAAAACGAATATTGTAGTTGAAAAAAAAGAATCATTGTTAAAAAGACTAATCCACCAACAACGGTTTATGCTAAATCAGTGGATCAAGTCTACCTCATGTTGGGTCCTCCAAAATGGTAAAGCACTCATGGGTTGATATGGTAGAGGAAGAACAGAAAGATAATGATGACTTTCCCTTCTCCCCTTAGAGGGTTCTTTCTACATATGATAAAGTCCGGTTATCTGGATTTTTAAATGATATATTCAATCTGGCCTATAATATTCAAAATGAAACAGAAGAATATTTTATTAACCATGATATTTATACGGACATAATTGAATTATTAAGGCTCATGTTAGAAGAGAAGAATCCTCTTAACCCCAATCTTTTTTCCAACCAGTCTTATTTACCCCCACTATCTGATGGTGATTTTGGCACTACTTGTATCACAGATTCTTGAAATATTCTAGTTATTTAAAATACTGCATTCATATCTATCACACTTACTGTTAATTATTATACTTATATGCTGATCAAAGATCCTTGAAACCTAACCTATTCTAGAACTAGATTACCCAAATCAGAGAGCTCCTTGCTTGGAAGAATGCCTGATTCTATAACAATCATTCTGGCTGGAGCTGAAATCATCTCACCTACAAAAAATTCTGATGATCCTCCTATGACTCTTAGTAATCTTGCAGTGCTCAAGGATCCCAACAACACTATTGGTATATAATCTGTAACACTCTCATCTGGGGGCTCACTACTGGTCCACAAGGTTGCTAATATTTCCATTCTGTCTAGAGCTGGAGCAACTTCAGTTCCTTATGTGGTAAATCTAGAATTAGTAGGTAGTGATGGTGGGGAATGTCTTAAGAGTGGGTTACTTGTTAAAATAGAAATGGTGATGTATAGAACAAAAATTATTGATCTCTTCCTGGTTGTTCCCAGCCCAAAAAAATCTACAAGACCTCCCAAAGTGGGAAATATAAAAGATATTGGATCCAAAAAAAGTGAAATGAACCCTGAAATCTTGATTAAATGAAGATAATATTCTATAATTGATAGGGTATGGCCAATAGAGACACTATTTGGTCCCTTATATTTGTTCCCTTAGACTCTTCATTTTTCTATAGAGGTCTCTTATTTTTTTTCTCTGAACCTAAAATGGTCTTCTCTTCCAATATGGAAAATTTGGAAAAACTGGGTTTTCATTTGGTTAACTTTAACAACTATCTATCAAAGGTTAAAATGTAATGGTTTATAGAACATAATAACCTATATTATATCTCCCTAGTTTCATGTAGTGAATAGTAGGTCACCTGTTCAATTAGGTACTTGAGATCTCATTATTTTTTCTCTTTTTTACATGTCCATAACAATTATCAGGATAGCAGTAGTTTATGGTTGGATTTGGAGGATCTCAACTCTTTTATTTCTTTTCCTTGGGTGGTACTCGGGGATTTTAATGCCATCATGAATCTGGATGAGAAGATCAGGGCCATGTATAATGCTATATCTTTGAGAGAGTTCAATGAATACATTGATTTTAATGCGGTGTTTTAAATTAACTTGGTTGGAGCTAAATACACTAGGTATATATAATATTTGAATAGGTTTGTGGGTAGTAGAATTGACAAATATTTTTCCAATGAATATTTTATGGATTCTTGAGGTTCTCTTTCATTCACAACCATTTCTAGAATCAACCCATATCTTCACCCCATATATTTAGACTTGGTGGTTAATGATCCTAGGCCTCCCTTAACTTTTAGGTTCAACAAGGCATGGATTTTTCACTCGGAATGTTATCCCACAATTGAACAGATATATAATTCTATGGATTGTAAGAAGGATTGTTTTTCTTGTTTTATCAAACTTATTCTTCTTAAAAGGGTTCTCCAAATATGTAAAAAAGAAGGATTTAGCTCTCTTTATGAGGAAATATCTTATCTAGAATATTCTGTCTGGAATTTTCAGGAGAAATGCACCCTAAATGATTTCACAAATGGTGTTCAAGGGGAGTCAAAAAGTTTCTCTAAGTTGAACAATATTTTGAAACTCAAGGATGATTTACAAAGAGTTATTTTCATAGAAAAATGGTTGAAGGACGGTGATTGGAATTCCATGTTCATTAATTCACATCAAGAAATCAGAAAGGTCTCTAGGACATTTTCATTGATTTAAAATGGGGATCAGATTATTGAAAGGTAGGGGATATTTTCAATCATCGGATTTAGTATTTCAAGGACCTTTTAAATGGACATTACTTTCTTATTAATACTTTAGAGGTTATCATTCCAAGGCTTATAAATAATAATTATAACAACAATCTGACATCTATACACAAGAATCTTGAGAATAATGAAGCGGTATTCCGCCTTAAATCTAAACATTCTCTAGGATTGGATGCATTTGGAAACATATTTTTTCAAACTTATTGGGACATAATTCATAATGATGTCTTCAGGCTTGTTATTCATTTTTTAAAGGGGGTGTTCTTCCTCATGGCCTGAATTCTCTGTTCCTAGATTTGATTTCAAAAGTGGAAAATGATAATAAAATACATCTTTTTAGGCCAGTTTCTTTATTTAACACTATTTATAAAATCATCTATAAAATTATAGCTAAAATTTTGTCTCTGATTTCAAGGAGGATTGTTTCCCCCAATTAGTTTGGTTTCATTAAAGGATAGTCCATCCAGGATTATCTCATTACTACTTCAGAATGTGTGAATATTTTATACAAATCAACTAGCGGTGGGAATATTTATTTCAATCTTGGGGTCAAGAAATAATTTGACTAAATGGACTAGATTTTCATTTTTAAGGTTATTGATATTTATGGTTTCAATAGACCCTTTATTTCATGGATCAGAATCACTCTCAACTCTACTCACATATCTATCATTATTAATTGGTCTCTAGAGGGGTTTCAGTATTCTTTCATAGGGGTTAGATAGGTTTTCCCTCTTTCTGCCATTATTTCCTCCATTGCAAAGGATATCATAGAAAACATCTATCCATCATGGAATGTAATGGTAAAATAAGGTATATTAGTGATGGTGGAATATTTGTAGCTCTTTCTCACTTATTATATGTTGATTACATTATCCTTTTCACCTTGGGTGATAAGAGAAATATTTTAAATATCAGGAAGTCCCTTTCTTACTATTATTCTATCATAGGTTAAGAGTTAAGTTGTGATAAATATTTTTTTTTAATTTGGAATTAATATCTCTACTCCCATTAAGAGTGAAATTGTTAGAGAGTTTGGAAATCCTGAGGGGACCATTTCATTCATCTATTTGGGGTGCCATTATTTTGGGAGAGGACTACATCTTGTTATTTGACAAATATCCTTAGCAATGTTATAATGCATTTGGATACATGGAATGTAAATATTCTCTCCATGGATAGAATAGTTTTTTTTAAATTTTTTAGTGTCTCTATGTTTTTCTTCATTTATGGTGTATTAATTTACTATTTCACTCATAAGTAATATCAATGTTTCTCTTAATAATTTCTTATTTATAAGAAGAATTCTTGAATGAAAATTGGATATGGTTTCCAAGAATAATTTCTTCAATACTTATGATATAGGGGTAATGGGGGTGAAAAAACTTCATCTCCTTAATTATTCTTTACAAGATTCATTTACATGGATACACTTCAACAGAAATCAAGAGGCTCTTGCTTTTATTCGGAGTAAATTTATGAATAGGATTAAGGAAATGACTTTTGACCATTTTGACTCTTCTGTGTGGCTTGCATTCAAATGCATATTTTTCTCAATTTATTCTCACTAAATGTGGTTAGTCTCCAAGGATTATTATATAGAATATTGGAGAGAAAACTAGACTAGTACACCACTTACTGATTTAATTTTAAGTGATGGTTCTATCATGGATTTGAATATTTCTATCAAGGAGAAGATTGGTACAATGGATGGACTTCCAAGTCAAATGGCTAACCTTGTTAACAATTAATGATTCAATGAAAGGGAGGATTTATTGGAATAACATCCCACTACTAATGTTCTGATTTCCTCCAAGTTATATTATAGGTTTTCTTTGCACTATAACATGGATTGTTGGTGGATATAGGGGTTTCACATGAATTATATCAGACCCTTCAAATCCATTTTGGCGAAGAGAGGTTCTCAGCAGAATATTTCAACAGAGGGTTATCTTCAATATTTTGGAATATCACTTCGCTCCATATGTTCTCTTTTCCACCAGCTCAGGGAGGGTGCAGATCATCTTTTCCTTAGTTTTGTTGCTTATGCTTTAATGTGAAAAAACCATTTGAGATCAATTTGAAGCCTTTTTGACATAGATAATATTCATCCTTGACTTCATCTAGATTCGTGGGTCACTTTCCCTATCCATTCAGTTTCTTGACCACTTCATGATCGCCACATTAGAACTACTTTACTATAATCGGTACGCTCAAAACCAGTTTATTCATGTCGGTGATTCTTTCTCGGCCCACACTACATTATGTCAAGTTCTTATTAATGTTTGTGAGTCCTCCACTCCTAAAAATATTTTTTGTTCCAAGTAAATTCATGATCTGACTGTTCAAACATGAATTAGTGTAACTTGTGCCTTCCAGACATAATATGGTACATTGGAAGTGTTATGAAATCAAAATATTTTCAGATGGATTAATTCCAATTCATATGGAGTGTATCGTGCTAAACCAGGTGCCTCCAAATATCGAAATATCTTTAGGGATCATCGAAGCAATGTTCTTGGATGTTTCTATGGTTCTTGTGCCTTTACCTCCTATCTTGAGGCTATGATTCATGGAATTATTGTTGCGATAGAGTAGGTTAAGAGACATGGGTGGAATAATATTTGTCTTGAGAGTGATTATACAACTATTGTTTCTGTTTTCAGGTTGGGGTCTTCTCACTTATCTTGGAAGATCACTAATAATTGGGTCAATTTCCTGAACTCTATTCTTTTTATGAATCATATCATCACTCATACTTATACAAAAGCTAATTCGGGGATGAATGGCCTTTCAAACAAGGGGGTCAGTGGTGTTAATTTTTTCTAGCATGACCAACATTTTGATGGGATAATACCTCTTCTTAGGAGGTATTGTGATATGATTACCACTTTTAAAATACTTTTAGATTATTCTTTTTATTCAATAAAGGAGCCCTTATTTTTTTGGAAAGGTCTCATATCTTTAAAAACAGGAAACCATTGTCATCCGAAAAATTGATTTTAACCAACAATTTTCAATAAATTGGTCACAAAGTAATATAAGTAAATAATATATTTTATAAAATATATATTTATTTTTACTTACTATATTTATAATAATACTATATTACTTATATATGAGGTTTGGACACATTCGATGGAAGTTGAACGTGAGGTATGTGTTTATCGTCTAACTTATACTTCTATGAGGCATATTCCATATTCAAGACTTAATTATTTGGTGTGGTTTATATACTATACATTTTATATATTATATCATCACTGCCATTTTATTAATGGTATTTCAGGTTAAAATTGATGTTATTTCTTTCTTGGGTCGTATGATTTATATGATACTAGAGTGGTGATTGGTTGCTTTAGAATCTCACCGTTTCTGAGGACTATTTATGAAGATATTTAGGATGATGAAATATTATAATCAATAACTAAATAAACTGATAAATATTATTCTAATATGGTTATTCATTAATTATTCAGTTAATAGTACCATTTTTATAATTTTCTCACATATAATGATTGTATTTTTAAAAAAATAATCCAACTGTATTTCTCTACATGGTCAAAAAAGTCATTTTCCATCAAAACCCATGTTAAAAAAAATATTTTCAAAAGTTTTTTTGAAATTCTTGAAATTATTTATTAAAAACATTTATACGTGTTTTTTATTTTTATAAAAAGAATTAAAGTATTATTCATATAATTTTCTTAAACAATGTGCCTTTGTATTTTACTAAAAATGTGAACTTTTTCATTTTTTAATGTGTATTCCATGTATATAACTTCATTCTATCATGACCAATTAGTGAATTAAAAATTTCCTTAAAATTATAATTATTTATTTTAAAATAAATTCATTTTAAAAATACTTTGTGAAGATTTAGTTTTAAAAATATTTTCAATGTTAAAATTATATTTTCAATAAGAATGTTTTTAGTTGTATTTTTATGTTATTTATATTAATCAATGATATAAATACATTATTTTAATTATGTTTCGTTGGGGATATGTTATATTGATGTCATTTTACATCTTTATGTTGATGGTTTATAATTTGATTGATTATGAATGTATAATTTCAATTTTATTGATTATGTTACTTTGATTGGTTTATGATTATGTTTATTAAATGGGGTAGTTATTAACATTTTATATATTATTAATCCAATAATAATATTTATGTTTCTTATATTTCACCCAATTAATATAAGGAATGTGTTGGACTTATTATTTGATCGGTAGAGCCCTCAATATCCACTCGATGCATCAGTTTGTTTCAGGAGACAAAATATCTTGGGTTTTTTCTAAGACCTTCCCCTTATATGTAAGGTTTCTTGGACCAAGGCCTTGATTACATGGTTATTATGTATAAAATTATGAATATCAAAATTATCAGGCTAGTTATTGATGTTACATGTGATTATTATATTAGTTATAATATCCATGGTTAATTTTGAAGCTCATGTGATTATTTATATGGAATTATTTGGTCATCATATATTCTAAACATACTATTCATCATATAAAATTTATTGATTCAATGGAATGTGGTTCAGTTATTTACCTTTCTATATTGATTATTTCCAATGTATTCATGATATCATCTGTTGTATGTATACCTATATTCAGCAATAGAACTCACCCATTTCTTGTGTTTCCTTTCCCTGGGATTCCAATAATATTTTTATAATTGATACCAATAGACATTATTGTAGGAATAATGATGATATCAAAAAAATAATTTTTTTATGTATTAAATTTTAATTTAAATTATATTTTGAATCTATTTTTCCAAGATTAATAAACTATTTGGTCCTTCCGTACTCAATTTACTGTATCTTATTCCAATTTAATAATATAATTTCCAACTATGGGATACTAGATTCGTGTAATTTAATTGTATTCCTGGACCATATTCCTACTTAAATACCTATTTATTTATCTACAATAAAAATGAATATGTGTGAAGGGACACTAAACCAAATAACAATCAATGAAATATAAACTAGATATAAAGACTTCATGATGCATTTAAAAATTCCAATATCATTCTTCATTATATCTCATTATATCTTATTAATAATATATGGGTTGATCATATATACAGATTATATGAATATATTAGTATAATAATATCTTTTTATTTATGGGTAGATTTATCTCTACACTAATTTACCCATTCTCAGTAACCATACATCACTTTTGTTGGACCATCAGTTGTATTAGAGTGTGGTCTCCAATCATTAATCATATATCAAGATATTTAGGGGAGACTATTCCAATCTATTCTGGAATATTTTTATTTTAATTTTTTTTCTTATAAAATTTCAGTTCACGATTTTCCACATAGAATGTAATGTTTTTAATAAATATGGTGTTTCCACATTCAATGGAATATAGATTTCGCATATATAAAGACAACATGGTTCTGTATTTTTTACCATTTTTATTGGATGTCATTAAGATCACTGATAATGATCTATAAATTCTTGAATTTAGGGCTGGTCATATATTAAAAGATAGTAATAATTTCAAAATCATTGGTACATTTCAATACCTTTTACTCTCATTATAACAAATTTTATCTCACAAGTATATAATATTATGTCACAATTATCATATATACTCCCATAAATATAGAGGAAATGGGTATTTTTTTATATAAAAACAATATTATAAATAAAACAACATAATATTTCATTTTCATTTTCATTATTCACCCATATATGTAATCATTTTCATATAACATTTGGAGATATATTGCAGGCATAAATAAATTCTGGGTGAGTTTAAAACCTCCTTAAAGAGAAATAAAAGTAAAAGTAATGTTGGGATATGTTTAATAATGGGATTAATAAATATATTAATTTAAAAGTATTCACATTAAATAAATCCATAGATGAAATTTTAAATTGATAACATTATAAATATGGGACACCTGAGAATATAAAAAACATAAAGCATGTCATAATCATAATTCGAGGCTCACTACAAATACATTATAATATGGTGTTCTAGGATGAACTCACATTCACCACACAATGTGTCTCATGAGATGTAAAAAATACATAATCAATGGGGGGATGTATAATTTCAATCCCACCAATCCGATCATAACATATCACAATATATGGGACACATGAGAACATAAATTAATCATTATGTCTAAGCATGAAATAAACTCATGTAAAAAAAATGGGCTACAAAATAATATAAAAAACAATAATAAATTAATGAATCACATTGTTATAAAATTGAGAATTAATAATTAATATTTTACGTTAATAGGTCGGAACCAACATAGTGGAAAAAATTATAAGTCTTGGATAGAAGAGTAAAGATATATTTGAAGAATACATAATACTCAATGATATGAAGGGAAAAAGTTATAGTGTGTCATATGAAAAATCATAGGGTTATATTTTTAGAGAAAATAAGATTAGAATAATAATGAAATATAAATACCAAAAATATTATTGAAAATATAAAGGTATAAATTTATAAATAAATTATATAATAAGATGAGGAGATTTTTTTGAGAAATAAACATAAATAAATAAAATTCATGGAAAACCCCATTACCTTGAGTTGAAAGTAATTTGAATACTTCCTACAACCTTATGAGTAATCAAGTAAATTTTATTAATTATTTTATTCTAAACCAAATTATTTTTATTTAATTATTTGTATTCTTTTTATTCATATAATATTAAATTATAAGTTATTATGTTTTTTTCAATCATCGACATGGTCATTTCATAGTTATATATTTTAATAGGAAGGATTAAATTGTTCATCAGTGCATGTTCTTTATCAACATTAGTTAAAATAGTGTAAAGGTAAAGTTACATATCATATTGCTAGTATAAAGTATCAATAGTTATGTTGAAACTCTAAAATATATTCAAATCCTGACATCTTGAGACCCACACTCTGGAATCTGATTCTAAAAACATAAAAACTAATAATCTGGCTTGGTACAAAAAAAATATGTCCCAAATTAAACTTTCAAGATCATAATACATCAAAAGGAATTACAGATCTTATACATAATAAATAAACATTTATATCTACATTTTCATAGGATTAGGAAACTATAATACATATCATAGTATTTAATAAAATTGTAGACTCTTATCTCATATCACATAAGATATAATTTTAATTGAGACCATTCACCCTAGATCTTATACTCATCATTATTCCTATAAAAATGCTGTTAAAAAATGGCTTAGAAAAAAATTTCATAGTAAGGGGTTCAAAAATATTGGGTCAAATCCTTTCTCCATTAAAACAGTATAAATGTTTTTTAAATAGCTTTTATTTTATATCAACTATTCTTAGTGACATGAATGATTTAATCAAACCCATTATTTTCCATATAAAATTAGGTATTTATAAATTAATAATAAGAGACCCATTTTATAACTCTTAAAATAAAAATTATATTGAAAATCCCTTTTTTAAAAACATAATATCCTTTGAGATAAATCCATATTAATCCTTATAATCTTCAAAACATAACTTCTTAATATTTAATCCCATTCTGGAATATAATGATAATAGGAAAATATTAATAAAAACATTTTCACACTACCAGTTTTGAAGGTATAATCATCACATTTATGACAAATACCCCTAGAGAATTTTAGTTCTATCACCATTTCTTATCATCGTAATAAAAACCTGAATAAAAAATTTAAATAACACATTTAGATAAATCATTCATTTCCAAATATTAATAAATTTAAAATCTCCATTCAAAATATCTATTCTAGGTAATTTATTTTCAATGGTGAAAATAATTAAATATCAAATATAATTAATATAATTTCCCTTAAAATAAAACTCTCTAAATTATAATTATCCTAAATAATCCTAAAATTCATGGAACAATTGTAATTAATTCATTCAAAACAAACAAAAAGAATGGATTTTCATTATTTTAATTGAATTTAAATTAAATATAAATAAAATACAAACTATACATGTTTTAAATAATGAAATACTAGAAATTTTAATGATAAAATTATAAAAAAAATTAAAACCTTAATAAAGCCTTTAAAAATTTAAAATATATGAATTTGTAGTCATTAAAATGGAAAGCATAAGATATAAATTTCTCATACAATATTTCTTTAAAATATTAAATTTAAAAATAATTCATTAAATGATCTCACGTGCAAATATGGTTTTAATAAAACATGTTCCAAATGAAGAAGGGTTTTATTAACCATTAAATATGAGTTCTTTTGAAAAAAATTACTTATATGAAAAAGGATTCCAAGAAATGAAATTTAATAAAATACATTTTCCCAAATAATAAAGGTCTTTTTAAGATGAAATTAATTTTTACTGATACATTTGTACTTGACTTAATTATATAACCATGATCATTTCTCCCTAAGGATAACTTTGATACCATGACACTATTGTATTTCCCTTACATCAATGATTGGCTTCCTAAGATCAATACCTCACTTATTTTCACTATCATTCTCACATTATATTTTAAAATTCAAATTGAAAGGATATATCTAGGGTTATAAGAGATATTTGGATAGTATATTATCGATGATAATGGTTCCATATAAATTGTCAAAATTTATTATATCTTCATATTTAATTAAAATGTATATAAATTGCCGGTTCCTCACACAAATAAATCAGGAGATTTGATAAAATATTATATATATTAGAGTTTATATAAAACATAATTTATATTACAATACTACTATGATAAGATTATAATATTATTATTTTCCATAGAAAATATTTTATTAACCCAAAAACATGAGGCTTCTAGGGTGTTCATGTTTTGTTGGCTTACTGAACAAGTTTAAACAAATACAAAGATAATAGACCATAAAATATGGTTTTATAAATACTAATGTTCGTTATTGGTGTCATGTTCCACAAATCATTATCATCATTTTCAATAAAAATATAATAAAACTCGATATGATAATGATATATAATATAAATATATATTCTTTGATTATTTGGATGTTTCAAATATGTAACCAGATGATGCGATAAGATTAAATTTTAGAGTGTGTTTTTACCATCATGTTGATTTAATACTACATTTACACATGTTTTAAAACTAGAAATTACATTTATATAGATGATTTCCTCCCTTATGAGAGTTTTTTGTATGCTTACACAAACCTTTTGAAATTTATTTTACCCCTATGTAAGTCTCCCATTACACTTATGTGGGTAACTGTTCAACAGAAAAATCCCTGAAATAAGTACTTTGTATACTTATGTAGCCATTGTAAAGTGTGAGTTACCCTCATGTAGACCAGTTATTGGGTGTGTAACAATTTCAAAAGTCTCATTGGTAACCTTACATGTGTCCAAATTTGCCATTATATGGTGGCATTAACCATTACATTACAACATCGACCATTATATTACAGGTTTGCAGCCTTACACGAATAATCCCTTTAACTATACATGATCATGGAAACCCTAAAATTTTGGTTTCTAACCTTAAATTTTCAAAGTGATACTTTCACAAATCTATCATTACCCTTTTGAAAATTTTGAACTCCCATTATGATGGGATTGAAATCCATATCTTACCCTAAAAAAATCAATTTTTATGAAGAATAAAATTTTTAATGATTAAATTATATATATATATTTTTAAACTCAAATTATCTCTTTATTTTATTATTATATTAATATAATTTCCAAATAATTCTATTTTACATATATTTACAAATTAAAAAATTTATTTCAAATGTATATTTATAACAAACAAACATATTAATTTCTATGATAAATATTGTAATTTATGTTTATAATTTTATGCCATTACATAATTTTATTATGAAATTACACACATGAGTTATAATAATATTTATAATTAAATTATAAATTTCATGATGATATATTTCAATAAAAATGTATATATATATATATACATCATATTTCATGGAAAATAATATTATTGTCAAAATTAATATTATTTAAAATAATTTTTTTTAATCAAAACATTAAATGTCATAACAAAACAAAAGTACTATTATGTGATTAATAGTAATTTGCCTTAGAAATTTAGTTTTATTTGGAATGAATTGTAATTTATAAAATCAAATCAAAAGATAATATTATTTACTATTAGACATTCAAATAGAATGATCTGAAATATATTCAATCATATTTAAACAACCCTTTAAATATTTAATGAACATGAATTCCAAATATGAATAAAACATAAATTCGAAATATTAAAAAAAAAATTTCCTAGTTTGTTTTTATTCAATTAATATTTTCAGCATATAAATATTTTCAAACGAAAAATATAATCTAAAACTTGAGATGTTACATTTTAAAATAATAAATGAATAGTTCCCTCACAATTCTGATTTTAAAATTTTAATTTTGTAAATGGAATCATTAAAATCAACATCAAAGATCTAGTAAACCCTTAAGGTTATCAATTAATTTAAACTCAAGTCCATAAAATATGGAATAATTTTTCTCTAAATAACCCATTCACCAAAACAACACTCAAGGGTTGTATTACAATAAATATATTCTAAAATTATGAAATCTAAGATCAATATCTCTCATATACTAAAAACATCACCAGTTGCATAAATAATTATCTCCAAAATTATAAGAAGATACATTTGTCGTTAAATTGTGTCATCCTAATCAATATTGTTTTTCTAAACAATCCTATATTATGAAATATGATACCATTATACCTCTACCCAGGGATTTGTTTTTGTAAACATAAACATTAAATTTCTGACTTGATAGTAAAAAAATAAGACCCATATTAATCCATAAAAAATACAACATCATAAGGAAATAATTTCAATCACTTACAAACCCAAGGGTATTTTAAAAATGTAGTTTTAGAGGGGTTGGAAAACCCTAATATATATCAGATCATATACAAAATTCTACAAACTCATATCTAGCTTCACTCAAGATAGTCTCTTAATTGAGACCATTCACCAATGAACTTCTACTCATTGACATTACTATAAAAAATTTACATTTTGTGTGAGAACATAATTTCTTAGTGTTGTGTTTTAAAATATGAGGGAAAATATTTTCTTGTTTAAAATTATATAAAAATTATTTCTAAATCCATGTCTTTTATATAAAATATGTTCATGGGAATATATCATTCGATAAAACAAATAATTTCCCGTAAACAAAAATTTAGGGTTTTTAAGGTATATAATAAGAGATAAATTCTAAAACATTTAAAATACATAATATTTTGAAAACCCATTTAATTATAATAATATATACATAAAAATAAATCTATCTTTCTTATTTTAAACACATATAACATTACTTTTTAATATTGTATCTCTTTAATAAATATAATGATACATGAAAAACATTTTAAAAAACACATGTCTATTAGTAGTATTAAATGTCTCAATATCACTTTTAGAACAAATTCCACTTGATTTCATGGGATCACTCCCAATTATTCTTCATCATTATTAATACCCATGTACAAAATTTTAAATAAAACATTTTCAAAATCATTCATTTCAAATTGTAAATCCATAAAAATTATCCTTTAAAAAACTTATATTTTCATTTTTTTTAAAAGAGTATATATTGATAGATATAATATTATTAAAAAATATTTCATTAAAAGAAAAATCTAACTTTCCAAAATAATATAAATGATCTAAAAGATCCATAAACACTAATATATAATTCATTAAAAATAATCATAAACAATATATTTTCATAGTATGTAATGAATGTTAATGAAATATATAATATATGTAAATGAAATAAATTTATTAATGAATTACATAATATATATTTAAAATATCATTTCATATATGAAATTCTAGTTCTAACACATAAAAATATCCATGAAAAAAATACGTTATATGTATTTTTAAATGTTAAAAACAAAATATTAGGAAATAAATATCCCATAAAATATATCTTTGGATAACATAATTAATATAAGGTTCTTAAAATAATCTCCCTTGAAAATAGTTTTTTAATAATAAAACATTTACAATATGGGTTTTACAAACGATGAAATCTGAATTTTTTTGAAATCATATTTCCCTTAAATGAAATAATGTTTTCAAAAATCAAAATTTAATACAATAATTATTACATTACATTATTTTTTATAGAAATGGAATATATTTTTAACAAAATCATTTTATATTACCATTACTATACAACCAAGATTATTTCTCCCTCATGATCACTTTGAAATAATACTATGACTTTTATACGATTCCTCTGCATCGAAGATTAGATTCCAAAGAACTGACTCTCTCTATCTCTTACGTTCACTCTCTTTATCACTTTCCCCCTTACATTTCATATTGAAAGGTTATATCGAATGGTATATGTAACTTTTAGATAGTATAAAACCTATGATAAAGGTTTATTTTTATATAAAACCATTACTATATGTTCAAACATTAATAATATGAATATAAATGACAACCTCCTCATGTACACAAATCATTTGATTTGAAAAAAATCTATTTCAAAATTATTTTCATGTTAAATATTATATTTATTATCTCCTACTTTTATAAGATTTTAATTTTATTATTTTTCCATTATATATTAAATAATATCCAAACATGATGAATCATTGGATGTTTTGTTTCCAGGGCTTACTGGAAAATATTGGAAATGATACAACGCATAAAAATAATAAAAACATGTTTTATAAATGTTTATGTTCAATAATATTTTAATTATAAAATTATTTTGATCCTTATATTAAATAAAAATGGCACTAAATTAAGTATTATAATAATATTTTAAATATATATATACTTTGACAATTTAGATGTCTCAAGTGAGGATGAAGATTATGCATTTGGTATGAATTTCAAATCAAGTTTATAACATTACATATATTTATTATTACATTTACATAAGTTTTAAAATATTTAAATAAAAAACATATATGTTTTCTACCTTCACATGAGTTTTTTGTACCCTTACACAACCCAATTATTGTCTCATTTACCCTTATATAATCTCCTCATTACTCTTACATGGGTATTGTTTTAGAAGAATGACCCTTACATAAGTGTTTTCCACTATTAATATTTTTCTTAATGTGTGGATTTTCCTTATATAACTCTTTTATTGGGTGTGTTACACTTACAATATTCATGTTGGTACACTTATGCAGGTTGAAAATGACCCTTATGTAGCTGCTTTAACCTTTTCGTAGCGATATTGACCTTTACATATTGGGGGTATAACCTTACACATAGACAATATTTACCTTTCTATGATCCTGTTGACCCTTATATAATGGTGAAAACCATTATATGTCTATATTTCCACCTTTATGCACTTGTCATTACTTTTATGAAGGATTCAAACTACCTTTAAATAGGGTCTAAAAAATTAGTTTACACATATATAAATTGAATTTTATGAAGAAGAATATTTTAAAATATATAATTTTTAACCCTAATTATAAAAATACTATAATACATTAATTTTCATAACACATTAATTAAATTTATCAATAATTATGTTATATAAATATGAAAAAATAATCATTTTTTTTCAAATGTATATTTATTTCAAACAAACACATTATTTAGCATGATAAATATTGTAATTTATATCAAATATTATAAGACACTACTTCTTTTTTTAGGATATTACACACATTTGTTATAAGCATATTCTTAATTAATTAAAAAAATCATAATGATATGTTTCAATAATCCTCTAGATATCTTATTTTTTAAAAAATAATAATATTTTCAAAAGTAACAATATAAAAAACCTATGGTTTTTAATTTTAATAAAAAAATATGTATTTCTTAAAAAAACAAAAGAAATTTTCTGTAAATAATAATTAATTTTACTTGAAATAAATAAATCTTCTTAACATATTATAATTTTTGAAATTACATAAAAATAGCTTATTATTAACATTTATAAACATTCAAACAAAATTATAAGAAATATATTCAACAATATTTAAAATACTCATTAAATATTTACATAACATAAATTAAAAACATCATTAAATGATAAAATTTATATAATAATTAAATTTTTTTGGTTTATATTAACTAATTAAAAATTTTCAACATTGTATTATTTAAAAGAAAAAAATATGTGCAAAATCATTGGATATTGCAAAAATTCTAAATTTTTTCTTAGTAATATTTTTTTAAGATGTAATATTTGTTGTGATATTTTGCCAATAATATTATTAATATCATGATTATTTTATAGTTACAAAATAAAAAATCACTTAATTTTATTATTAATATTATAATTGTGTTATAAAAAATCTTTTAAAACATAAATATAATATCAGTAATGGAAACTATCATTTCTCACATTGGTGGTATAAACCTACCCATGTCCGAGAAATATTTTTATGAATAAAATAATGATAATAAAAAAAATAAATAACTTATTATTGTAAGATCTGTATTTTAGAATTATTATATTGGAATAATATTATTTGATATTAAAATTGGGTTTATGAGGTGCAATAATTGAAAAAAAGAAAAGTTCTATATTGAAAAAAAATACATTCTCTAGGGGTGCTTTCAAAGACTTAACCTTATGTATTCACTGGTTTTTATTTTGATTAGAACAAAACAGAAAAGTAATGTGAATGTATTTTTAGGTATTTATTATAATAGTACACTATTTTGGGATTAAATTTGGGATTAAATAGGAATGTGTGGAAGAGGGGTGCATTTATAGTCCAAAAATATGCATTTTTTAATAAAATATTGAGTCCTTTGATATTTTAGTTAAATTATATGAACTATTATAATTAACTTGATGAATAAAAATATTTTATTTTATCTTTTTATTTTATTGAAATCCTTTTGAACCCAATTTTTATCATCATAATATTTTCTTTATTATGTATAATAAAAATCATTTTTTATAATAAAATATAATATATGATTTAGAATTTGATATATAGGATTATAAATTCATCTTATAAATTTTAAATGATTTATTTTACTCATTAAATCCACTGTAAGTATTATATAGTGTTTCATACATTATTAATTCAATTTGAAATGATTACATTGTTATAAAACATTTAATATGTTCAAAAAGTATTTTCTACTATTAATTAAAAACTCTAATTTGAATTATAAACCCAAAAAATACCATAAAATAATTATAAGAGAACATTTATAAAAATTATAACCATTTTTGAACAAATAATTTTCTAATATAGGTCATTCTACACCAGCGAGAATGTTGTCGAGTGGATGAAGCTCTTACATGGCTTCCATGATTCGTGAGATCAAATCTGGGTGGGAAATATTTCATGAGTACTACAACATGTACTATATTAATTACTATATAAATATAACTATTCACTCTAATTGGGTGTAAAATATATAGGTTTTTAGGCCATACGACCATCGATCCACCTCCACCATTCAGAGAAATGGATTTTGAGCCACCGATTGGTCTTCGAGGCATAGATCATTTAGGCCATAAATCAACTCGGTTAGACTGCACAATAGAATGACCTAGAGGTGGAACCAATTAATATAGATCTACTGTAGTATAGAAAACTATAATCAGAATGATGAGAGAGACATCAACAATATTCAACTAGGTTTGGGCACCATTCTTCTCTTCATAGGTAAATACTAGTGGACTAATCACATGAGGTGGGGAGTTAGGAGATACCAATGATACAAATTTTGGGAAGGGGTAGTACTAATGTAGTAGGGTATTTGGGATTTCTGGTAATGTAATGGGATTTGTGCATTTAGGAATCCCTTCTATGAGATTATATAGGCCTTCAAGTAATCTAAAGCGTTCTCTCTCTATTGAAGTTAAAAATATAGATTATCATAAAATAAAAATATCGAATTTTCAATTGGATATCATTATAATAATTAATTTTTAATATGAAACATAATTTTTTTAATAAATATGTAAAAAACTGATTTATTAAAAATTAAAAATTGTATTTATTTCTTATATTCATTGGGAAATAATTTTATGTTATTATAAAAAATTTATTTAATTTTTTCAATGATGTAAAATATTATATATTTTAAATTTAATCATTCTCAATAGTAATTTATAATTATGATGATCATACTATGTTTACAATTTTCATATCATTATCTTCATTTATCATTCCCTGCTATTAATCTCATGGTTCACTACTTTTTCAACTATAACTCTAAGACAATAATAGATGAGGGTACTTTTGCATCATTATATCCTTAGTTTTTCAAGTTTACTCTTCAAACTTATAGTTTTTTATAGTACTCTAAAACATTTATTTGTCTTATTACGTATAACATTATCTTCAAGATCCAAGATCTATGCCAAATTATCCCCATAAGAGATACCATGCCCTAAATCTACAAACTCATCATTACTTATATAAGAATGATCTAGTTTTAACACACTCAAGATACATAAATATAACACATCATTTATCTGAGATAGGTTTTTTGGGAGTGATAGTCGATATACAGTAGCTCATACCAGATCAAGGATCTCCAAGGGTCTAATTTATATGATATTTTACATTCCATAACTATCAAAGTTAATTACTCTATTCCATGAAGATATATGAAGGAAAAATTTATCTTGTATATCAAAATTTAGGTCTAATAATTGATTTTGAACATAGTTTACTTTTCAATTATATTCTTCTTTAATGTGTTGTTAAATAGAATTACACATCTCTATAATTAATTCAACTAGTTTTTTCCCAAAATATTTTGATCTTCATATTAATCCAAAAATATTAGGGTTTAATCTTCTTCCAATAAACATATTCATAAGGTTCATTTTTAATTCTTGAGAATAAACTATTGGATTTTGGTAACTAGAAAAATGAAATATATTTACCACAACTAAATTTATTGTCTGTAGAGTAGGCGGTGAGATTTTGTTAGAGTGTTTTAGGAGTCCTTTGAGATTTACCATTTTTCTGAGGGGGTCTATCACACTAAATTTAAACTCTATATTCCTGAAATGTTAAAGACTCTTATAAAACATTTACTTGAACCTCATATCTCAATTGTATATTATCTATAGTGGTGTTTATTAAATCCACTCCAATTTACTAAATTATATTATGACATTTTTATTGAGTGATAATTCTTCTCAAATAGTGATTAAGTAAGCATTATTTCTAATATACTCCCCGAAAACCCATAATACATTATTTATTTTTTTTATTAGAAAAAAACTTGAGAATATCCATGTTGATATAATATCATTTCCATGTTGGTTTGGGTAATGGTTCCATCAAACCCTAGTAATTGTTTATTCTACCTAAAATTGTTTTTATAACAAAAATAATAATCTATATATGGAAATCTCTTATAGTATATTATCTAATAATATTTTTTTTGAGAGATCTCTATAAACCTTTATAATTCATGGGTAAATATAGAATGTTTAATATTGGGCATAATCTAATTAGTCATTCATTATATCAGGCCCTAAATTAACATGAAATCATGTCCCAAATATCTCAACTTCATCATTATCTAACTCAAACTCATAAAATTTACCCTTAATTATTGATTCATCCTTCATTTTAACCTCTAGATAATTCTATTCGGACTTATTAATCTTATTTATGATTAATGGTTGAGCAGTATTTTTTCAATTTAGGGTTTTTCTCCTGCCTTTTTGATTACCAATTAAATTTTTTCTACATTTATGAAGATTGAATTCATTTAAATAATTATAATGACTACGGTATTTGAATTTTTTTCCTACTTAGATAATATACCACTTTTTTCACCTTTTCATGATGGTAATGGTTTGATCAATCATGTTATATGATCATCTATAACCAACATTGTAGGTATATGTTTTGCTCAATCTTTGTGAATATATTTTTTAAGATCTTATATTCTATATATAAGTTATAATTATCTTCACAAAGATAAATTCCTCCAAATCATCAATACAATGATTTATTAAACCAACACCATATCTTGTGTGAGATAATTTTTTTCCAAAACCTTCACCTATCATGAGACATAGGAAATAATATAATCATTCCTCATGAATACACAATATAAGCCTTTCTATTATTCGTCATTGTATATCACATGTTCTTCCACACATAAGCATAGTTTTATTACAAGTGTTGAAAATACTCATATTTAACCACTTTAAGATCACTTCACATTTATTAGTCTATAATATATTTATATTTCCTTATTAACATTAATATTATGTCTGAATATAATGATATTTGTTTCTAAAAATATCAATATTAATCATCTAATCCAAGGAAAATATAGATATATATTATATAATAAAATAATATGATATTACTCTACATTCTTTTTCTTTGAATGGTAAATAAATAACTCATTTCTTGTGATAACATATCCAAAAAATGAATCATCTTCTATCTATAATTCACTATTAATATTAATTCATATAAAATCATTTTTCAAAAATTCTATAGTGTAGTAATAAAATTAACATTCTTTTACATATTTATATTGGAATACATGTGAATATGATCTAAAAATACCACTAAAATTATTCAAGGTAATCCCTAAATACTATATTCATATATTTCATTAATATTTAATGAGCATTAGTGGGTTAAGATGGAATCACCATGAATTTATAGTTTCTAAATCTTGTTCAATAGATATTCTTTGGAATATCTTCCTTATATATCATAAATGGATGATATGTTGATTAAAAATTAACTATTGAAAATTACTAAGACCCACATAACTCATATAAAAAGGATTAAATCTATTGAGGAGGATACATATTATTTATCATGGTTTTATTAGGATATTGAAAACCAATTCCAAAATGTGTTATCCAATATTTATTATTGATAATGTGGGTAGGGTATCCTTTTAGAGAAACATTAAGTCATGGGAATAATCTTTCCATGTTCTCTTATAGTTCATTCATCAACTCTTCTAGATCAATAATTACTATTCTAAAAAACTCGTTAATATATGTAGATATACATGTATAGGTTATATATATAACTCTTATTTTTAGTTAAGTAGAAGACAAGAAAAACTCTAGGGGAAATACGTTAGTATATTCCCTCCCAATAATAATTTATTTAAGGATTATTCAATAAATTCTCTCAATAATTTAGTTGTGAGTTTCTTTCTGATAGGCTAAAAATATATATTCTCGACAATGAGTTTCAGTAAGAGATTCATCATTCATAGAAAACATATATAAAGTTGTGATCAAAGTCCATGATATGGAATCTAGTTTACCTATCCTATTAGTTGATATTAGAGATATATAAGGAGAACCAGTTCAAGACCAGTATTATGGAATCATTTATTCTTACAATATAAATGTTTTATTATATAGAACAAAAAATGGGTTCTTTTAAAGGTTCGTTTCATGAAAATTCGACACATAATACTTGAATTCATAAAAAACATTCTAATCTACATGAATAATATCTTCATGAATAAACCCAAGGAAACTTTTAATGCATCACAAATCTTAGGGACATGTATCAAAGGAAATGGGTGAGCATGGATATGAGTAAGAGATTAAGCAAGGGACACATATATTGAGTGATCATAACACATATCAATAATAAAATGAATCATAACAATAAAGAATAATAAATATTCATATCATAATAATAATAATAACATGAATAACAACATGAAAATGTGTCTACAACATTTAAATTTGGCATTCATAATCATATCCCCAATGTTTATAAATAGGGTGTCATAAATAAAAATTACCACGGTTATTCACCAAGGTATCATAAAATATGTCATATCTTGAGATTAAATAATTTACCCACTTATTTAGAGTGTTATTAGGTAATTAATTTAATATTTGATAGTTCCATGTGATCCACATAGATCATGATAAATCATTTTAGTAATATCCTGTGGAAATGAATGGATTTCGTATCAAACTCACAGTGTAGAAAAGTAATTAAAGGAATGATAATTATATCATTCATAACCCTTGAAAAGGGAATGTCGGTTACAAACATGTATAATCTATAATCAATAAAATATTTTACGTATAGTTGAATATAAAAGGAAATGGTAGAGGTTTGGTTATTCATAAAAAGAAAATAAAAGATAATTTCTCAGGTAAAAGAGAGAAATAAATTCTCTATCATAGAGTGTATAAAACAAGGAATAAAATTCATATATAAAAATACTTATTTATTTAAAATAAGAGTTTTAAAGGCACAATCTAAAACATAACACATATAAAAATTTCCTATAACATTATAAAATTATTTTATCATTTATATTAAATTAAGGCTATTTTAAACAAATTAATTCCATAAAAAATATTATTTATAAAAAAATAGTTTATTATAAAAATCAATATATTTTCTAAAATGAATTATTATGTTTTATTTGTGTTAAGAAATCAATTTACCAAAGTTTTCTCAATTAAATATTAATTTATAATGAAAAACGGCTATAAAAATGGAATTTATATAATAAAAAATTTATATATACAACATTATTACAATATAATAAACTATGTACTAGAAATGTAACCCATTATAACACTCACATTTTCCATAAGGGTATGTTTTGTGACTGTGATAGTTTCAAGAGGTTCCTCGACTAACATTGACTGAGTGGTAATCTCCACAAACTTGAACATCTCCCATATTTGATTTTATTGAAGCCTCAATTATTGAATCTTGGATTGGGCATAGTCTAGGGTTAGCCCCAGTTATTTCACTTCCCAAACATGTTCAGACAAATGGGCTTCAAAAAAATGAATCCACTTTTAAAAGCCATCATTTCACCTTTCTGCATCAATTATCATTTATCCATTCTACATAAAAGTAGTATCTATAATTGTAAAATTATTAATAATGGTTATAGTTCCAAATAGTAAAATTGACCAGTAGTTATATTTACCAACGGTCATATAATGGTTAAATACAATCATTCCACCTCAATTTAAAAAAATTATTTTTAAAAACACAATATATGGAATTTGAGAAACCCAAGAAAATTACAATCCTTTCCAAGTTCAAAGATAATAATAAATTTAAAAACTATTCCAGAAAATATTTAAATTTTTTGAATTAATCAACCTATATAAGATTTATGAGAGAGATGGTACCATAATGTATGGATTGGCTTCGATGACGTCCTTGTAATAGTATTCCAACCAATCCTAGGACTGAATTCATTCATCCATGTTTATTTCCCCCATTGATTCCATGATACAAAATCTAGAAATTCTTGTTTATCCAATTAACTTGCACATCATTAACATATTACAATTATCGCATTTCTCTTTAAAACCAAAAATTAAAACTTCATTTTATCACTATATATACCCTTAAATTATACCATTGGTTATATTTTCATTTATTAATATGCTGATTTCTTTAATAATATTTTGTTTCATTTCTATGGTGTTATCTATGGAGGACATGGTTCTAGAAGATTTTCACGAGACATATTTTACCATTTTAACTTTTCTATTTTATATGTATTCCATTTTTGATGTTTGGAATTTTAATTGGATTCATGTATGACTAATGTAATGGTCGTTATTAATGAGATAAGGGTCTTTTTGTTATTCTATATTTTTTAAATATATTATATAATATAACACAAATTTTTTCCAAAAAACATACAATTTAAAAATCAAGATTCATTACATTATTCCCCTCCCCTTATATTTTTCATCCATGAAATTAAAAAGTATATTCTTGGTTGAGAATAGGTGAGTTTACCTCTATTAAATTTAAACTTCTGTTTCCCATGTTTCCTCTTTAAACATACGGTTTCTCTACAAAACAATAACAATATGTGTAGTCTTATTGCATATAATTTTCCCTTTATATTCCAATATATCTAATTGATGGTCATCATAAGAGATATCATTTTATAGTTGTACCACATATGGATTCAATACATGTGAGGGATCAGTTATGTACTTCCTTAAGTGAAAAACATGGAATATATAATGAACTTGATCCAAATTTGGAGAATTTTCTAGATAATATGGAACTTCTCATATGTGATTAATGGTTTCAAAGGGTCTAATGTAATTAAGGATACAGATCCCTTTGAATCTAAATTTAATGACTCTCTTCTAGGGTGATATGCAAAGGAAAACCTTTTCTTGAAAATTGTACTAAAATTCCCTTCGATACTTTTTATCATGACCATTATTATGGCTCCAATAAAAAATATACTTTTTCTTGAATCTTTTGGAGGTTGAGGAACAACCGATGGATTGAAGAGAAGATCCTCCCTGAATCTAGCGTGCTTAGTGCAGGAATCTCATGACTGGATATAAAATGAAGAAAGAACATCAATCCTGTGTTGGTCAGTGCCTAGTGATCCAATGTGGGTCAGAATATATCAATCCTATGTGGGTCAGCGCTTAGTGATCCTGTGTGGGTAAGCATCTATCAATCCTGTCTGGGTCGGTACCAAAGCCACTTGATAGAATAAGACGATCTAGATTTATGATTAATCATTTGTACTTCTGTACTTAAGTTATATACCTGGTGTGAGCTGATTATTTACCTTTGTGGTGTTAACTTCATGGTGTTAACTTTGTTGAAATTTTAACTTCATGGTGTTACCTTTGTGTAATTACCTTTTTGTACTTTTACCTTCGTGATGTTACCTTTGTTGCCTTACCTTCAGGGTGTTACCTTTGTTGTATTCTTCCTTCGTGCATCAATTGTGAAATGGTTTAAAGGTTGGAGCATTATGTTTCCTAATGTATGAGATGACTATGTTTTGATAACTTAAGTATATTAAAGGGCGTTTACACAAGTATAGCTTATGAGTACTTTATTCTTTGTGATTAAAAAATTTCTTTGTGGTTTTTCCTTTGTGGAACTCTAGGAGACCTTTGGGGTATTTGTGTCCCTGCTGAGTATTATTATACTCCCACCTATACGGGCTACGCCCGCACCTTATTGTGTCTTATGCAGATGATGGATAGAGTTGATCGAGGATCACTGAGCCAGGACTGGATGGTTCTCAAAGGTGGACTATTTGACATGATGTGATACAGGGACTTTTGATCCTGAGATGTACCTACCCATTAGGTAGGATTCTCAGTGGGAGATCCAGGAGCTGTTTTATCTTTTTAGTTGTACTTTTACTTTTTATTTGGACTTGTATTCCGGACCCTTTACATTCAGTACACTTTTTACTATAGTAGTTTAATTTGTAGTTACTTCTTGGTGTGTTCATGGATTGTGTGTTTGTACCAGTTTCAAGGAAATGAATTCTTGATATATGGATATTCCCTTTCAGTTCTAGTCTATAAACCCTGGCCTATGGAAGGCCAGATTGGGGTAGTCATAACACAGGCCCTGGGGGACGGGTCGTGACAAAGTGGTATCAAAGGAGTTGGTTCTACCAAAGAACTAAGAATCTGATATTTTCTATATGGAAATATTATTATGTAATTATATGTGTGTTTTTCATATTGGGTAATCCATTGTCAGTGCGCCATCTAGCATATCCATACACCCGGACCCTAAATTCTGATTTCTGACTCCGTGCACGAAAACAAAGATTGTGTGTGTTTTTGAAAAGTTTATCTTTTGATATCTTGAGTCATCTCACCAGGTGTAACTTTCAACCATGACACACCTATTTTTTCAAGATGCCTCAACGTAGACCACTACCCAATATTCCTAAGAGAGTACATGATGATGTCTCACTAACTCATGAGGCTTTGGTGTATGTCCCTCTTACTGTGATAGTACCATTGGGTGGTGCACCAGTAGTACCACCACCCCTTGGTGAGGAGATGATACCAACCCCACTAGTAGAGAGTGCATGCCAAATGAGAACATTTCATGAGATTCCATTTTATAGGCCTCTCGGGATCTGAGGCAAGATGGATTCACAGGCTGCTGAGGACTAGCTGGAGGTAGTGGCTAGAGTATTTCACTCAGTTGGGACACCAGCTGATCGGACGGGGATCCTAGCTACCAGTATCATCTAGGGAGTAGCTGGGAGATGTTGGAGTCTAACACTAGAGTTACATGATGAGGTTAACCTCACATGGGAGGACTTTTATGGCCTTTTCATGTGTTAGATCTTCCTAGTGACTCTACACTCATTTTTTATATAGGAGTTGTTACACTTACAGAAGGGCAGCATGACCGTGGCCTAGTACACAGTGAGGTTCACAGATATGTACCTCTACTCCACCTACATGGTACGTGACCCTTTCTTTAGGGCATGGACCTTTGAGAAGGGTCTCCGACAATAGATCAGAGCATCGATGATATCAGTCATCATTTCAAAGCAAGCTAGGGTGCTAGAGTGAGTGCTTTTGGTGGAGAACTTCCTAGCTGAGCAGGCACCGATAGCGAGATCCACCACCAGACATCACGTATAATATTCATCTATACTAGGAAGTAGATGGATGAAAAAGGGGACCAAGCAGGCCAAACCATCTAGAATATGACCTCGAGATACAGTTTTCATGGTGTGGGGCTCATGGGATAGAGGAGTAAAGTTCAGGAGCAAGCAGTGCTACTCATGTGGCGGGAATGGCCACATGGATCGCGACTGCCCGAGCCGTCATACGGATGACCAAATGATAGTATAAGGATTACTGAGGAAGATAAAGAGGTTTGAGGGAGGAGGTCCATAGGGCGGTGGATGTGTTAATAATCATTCTTTATTTTCACTTCTTGGAGTGTTAATAGCCATGTTTTTCATGTTTTATTACTTATTATTTTTCTTCTTCATACATGCCAATGATTTTATCATATATAGAATTTTAAACAATATTTTATTTTAAAATAAATCACTGATAAATATATTTATAATAATCCATAATATTTAGATATAAGAAATGAAAAGCATCGTTCATTAGTACGGTAGGTCATACGTACGAATAAATTCTACTTCCATGTTATTCATATTAAAAGAATAAATGGTAAATGGTATATATGTACGTTATAATACTAGAATAATTTTTATGTCATTTATGTCACTTTGGTTTTTAAAAAATGTCATATATATATTACATGAGTAGCATGAACAAATCACATCTCCTTGAAGAGGTGGTAGTCCACATGTCCATAAACGATGTTATCGTATATCCAAAATTTCTATTTCATAATGATATGAAATAGTTAAAAATTATATAGGCATAGATAAATTATAAATATAATATATATCATATATAAAAAAATACATCATAATTCCCAACAATGATATATGGTTAAGGAAACATGAATGACATCATTTTGTGAGTCGGTAGTTCGTTGTACACACAAACGATAAGTTTGTTACCCAATTTGTTGATGTGTGTGTATTTTTAGGTAGAAATATTATCCTAAAAACATTGAATTATGTATATTTGACTGGTTTTTTTATATAATTGATATAAAAATAATTGAGGGTTTTTAGAAATAAATAAAAATTATGTGGTCAATGAAGAATGTTACAACTTTTTTGGGTAACTTCTTTTATATTATACCAAAAGGATTCCATGGTTATACTTATTCACAATTTTAGTCATATAATATTATATGAGGGATTTTTAGTATCTATTTGGTTATATATTTTATTAGTGAAAGTGTATTGAGAGGTTTGAGGAAGAGGGTGGGGTGCTTGTAATTTATATAGATGAGGAGTGGCATTCTTGTAAAATTTTGAAAAGGGAATTACACCCCTATTTTTCCTTTAAAAATTTGATCCAATAATGAAAAACTTTATATAAAAGGTATTAAAGTGTATAATTTTTAACATAAAATTGATTTTGGACTAATTTATAGGTACTTTTTGGCTCTTTTGATTAAGGTTTAGTCCTTTGTTAAGAAACATTTTCTATTAATTGGGTTAATTTTTTTAATAACTTTCATTAATATTTTTTTGTAAAAAAATAATTTTACCTAATTATTAATTATATATTTTTTTATTACAAATATTTAATCCATACTTACAAATTTTTATCAAACTAGTGGAATAAATATTTATATTATTAATATCACCGACAAGAAGGCAATGAATGTTTTTAATATTTTAATGTTTAATAGTTTGGTATGTTTTTAAATCAAAATTCAAAGTGAAATTGAATACAGTGTCCTCAATTGAATTCATTGATATATAATTTTTCTAATTAAACTTTAATACTAATAAAGAACATAATTTTACATTATAAATAAATTAGAGAAAAAATATCTTTTGAATTAAAATTCGGTATTTTTAAATATCTATCAAAAAATGAAACTTTACAGAAAAATACCAAAATTTCACCCTATGATAATTTTTATGTTTCTTATTAAAAAATGGTGTTTATTATAAAATATTAAATTTATTAAAGTGTTATAAATTGTATTTTAAATTTATTATCCATTAAAATATTGTAAGATTTCAATTATAAAAATATATTTTTTGGGCGTAATATTTGGTTTTCTATTATCAAATGATAAAAAAATATTGCATGAATTTCAAAAATATTTTTTGGATATATATTATATATTATCATAATTTAGTAAATCATATTCATAACTGATAATTTAATGTCTAGGTTATATCTTATTATATTAAATAATTTTGCTTTAATTATACATTGTAGTTCAAAAAAACATAGTATTACGTGAAACTCAAGCAATCAAAGAATGTATTTGTTCCTTGAGACAAATTGTAACTTAGTATAATGTGCATTAAAATCTATAAAAATGTTTAATTAATTTTAAATAGTGAATATATATTATATTATGGGGATATTATATTCTCTTACATGCCTTGTGTAGCATGTCATACTAGCTATCAAATACAATGTTCTTGTTTAAGTATTTTGGGGTGTGACATTTTCCACACCTTAAATAAATTCCATCACATAAATTTAAACTACGTCCTAGTAATAGATTTCTTGATATTTCCTATTTTAATGTCCCACATGGTGAGAAGGGTTCATAAAACATTCTCTATGATATATGGAATGTGAAGTAAAAAATTTCACTTCGAATGACATATAACTAGGTTTTTATGTAGGAGAACATTAGTGGACTTTAGGGATATTTCAGAATATAAAGAACATAAATATATATAGGGAGTAATTTAGTTTATAAATTAGAATCAAGTGAATTATTATAGAATGTTGATTATCACAAATATATAAATATTTGATTATTTAAATTAACATTGGTTCAATAAAAATTATGGTGTTTTGACAAATTTTTTTAAATTCCTCTTCCTAATGTCGACTAATTATTTTAATTCCTAAGTATATAAGTAATTATAAATACTTTATATATTTATATAAACAAAATCTAATCCATTGGTTGGGATTTTATCAATTTTTAATTCATCCATTACATCTATAAATTGATATCCAAAAATTAACATTGATTCTTGAATCACTAAATTACAATTTTAACCAATCGTAATTTCAATAAAAGAGTGAAAATATTTCTATTTGCCTCTAATTATTAGCCAAATCCAATATGGTTAATAAATTAATCTCAATACTAGAAAATTAACAATAATATTTCATCATTAATAAATATTCCCCAATTTTTTTAACAAAAATTATTACACATTAACTATGACATTTTGTAGCCCAATGGTATGTGTGAAATCATTATTTTCTTGAGGTCATAGATTCATGTCATGAATACTTTCTAGACATTATGGGTTGTCACTTGGAATATATTTTTTCCTTTTTTAAAACCATATTAATATAATTTTAAAGAAAAATATTATGAACATCCATGATATATGATTATTCACTAAATAAACATTTAACTAATATTTGAAATACAACACCCATAAATAAATAATTCAGTTATTTATTTCAGCATAGGAACTTCTATGGTCTATTTTTCTATATGAGAAAGAGAAAAACTCTAATAAAAGAATAGTTTGAACATTAATAATGATATTGGAAAAACCAAATAATCATTTTCAATGTATCTAAATCATGACACAATATTTTTAATCAATGAAACCTTGTGTTTTATCTAGGTCCTTCATTATCATTATCTATTCAGATCTTTCATAATATTTTTAAAGGTAATGTGAATAATCATAATCATATCCCCAAGGTGTGTCAATCCAAGTGTGAAATAAGACCATATTTATGTCCCATATTACACTAAAGTCATACCTACCACAACTTTTTAGGGTTGTTACCCCAAAGTATATCTTCTATAGAACCACATCCCCATGCATTATCTAGATAGGGCTTTATTTCATGGGATACCCACATAATCTCTACCTTATGAAAATTCTACGAGGATTATATAAACATATCATTAAATTCTATCTTAGGTTTATGTTCCCTAATCTATTTCTTCTTAAATCAAGTTTCCATAGTCGCTACTAAACCCAATCTGATACCGAATATAGAACACCAACACAATAAATCCTAGATATTAGGTTATTAGTCCCTTAAATTGGAATTAGATATAGGTAAGTTGTGTCTTAAATGACCAAAACATTTAGTAGTGTTGGTAAAATAGATACATACATGAGTCTTGTATTAAAAATAAATACAAAAAAACTAAAACCCAATTGTTTATTCTATGATACAATTATTCCATCTATCATATCCTTTCATATAATTCGTAATACACTTTAAGGAATCCTGAGGAATGGAAAAAACATAAGGGTGGGGTCAAATACTCACTAAGGGTAAAGTAAAGTGCAAGTAATAATGAATCACCAGAAATTTCAATATGGAAATGTTCTAACTAAAAACACATTCCATGAAATCAATAAAATGATAAGGAAGAGAAAAAATAATATGCCATGCAAAATAACTGAAACACATTCCATTTAGTCAAAAAATGAGACTGAAATGAATCCATTGATAATTTCAAAGACCAATATCATTGATAATAACAACTAAATAATGAATAAAATAAATTATTAATTATTAGACACCATGTTTCCCAGGTATATGGTACATTTACCTTCACTAAAATTAACTGGATTGTTTAGCATTATATTGTCAATAACTTTTAGATGATAGTTTAAAACTACAATGATTTGGAAACAAACTAAAAGGGTTTTTCGCCAATAGATTTCATCCCTTGAGGCTACCTATACATCGAGGAAGTATCTATAACCGAGTCTCACCCATGTAATACCTATACAAAGAATCCCTCATATATCAAATACTAGATTTAAATAATTAATAATGTGCCTTACCAAATATCATTATTGAGTAAAATATATGTATTTATCAATATTTCCCTAGTTAATCGAATAACATTCAATATTGAATTCATATTTTAAAATGGTATATAGTTCTTTTAATAATCAAATAAATGATTAATTATTTGGATAATTTATGGAAATTCAATGGTTACAGATAATATAAAATTTAATATTTCATGGGAAATAAAAATGTAATAATGTAAAATAATATTAATAATATACCTATTGTAATCAATCAAAAATAATCTAGAGGAAGAATTAAGATGGTATCAATAAAACGCTTCTCAATTGCAGTTAAAATAATTTTTTTGTATCATTAATGAATATAAATTCTCTAAAAATATCATTTAAAAACATTCTTTCAGAAATTATGTTTTTTATATTGTAAAAAATTTCATACATCCTTTTCTTTGAAAATGAATTTTAAATCATAAAAAATTACTAATTAACCTATTATGAATTATGAGGATACTTTAAGGAAATAATGGTAGGTAAACTATTACATGTCATATAAGGTAAAAGGAAAATATATTTTGTACGGTAAAAAGGTTTGAAAATGACGTTTTTGGAAATAGATAACAATCTTCCGTTGAAAAAATTTCAAAATGAAAAAATGGTAAAAATTTATTTTTTATTTCATTTTGAAATAGTTAAAAACATATTTGAAACCCATTTTATGATATTGGGTTTTTAGAAGAAAATAGGTTCTTCGACTAAAGTGATAAATGAACTCGGGTTTCATAGAAATATTTTCTAAAACATTATTAGTACCAAAGAGTCCAAAAATGGTACTATTACTTGAAAAAGATCAAAAATAACAATTGAAGAATAAAATTAAAGTATTTCTTAAAAAATTATCCAATAATTTCCTATGATGGGACATTAAGTGTAAATAATCTAGAACAAAATGAGATTATAAAGTAAACCCATGAAAAGACTATAACATTGATGTGAGGATCAATCAATAAATATATTATGCATATAAAATATAAAAACACATAAATAACTATAAATAAATAAATATATATATATATCTTATAAATTTATTGCATTCATAATATTATAATATTAACAACATTGAGGAAGTAATATAACCCAATGAAAAATAATTAGGTTATAAAAATCTTTACCACATGGTAACTTCTAAAATATAATCACATTGAGAGAAAGAAATTTGAAATGAAACTATAAATATTATGAAGAAAAATTTATAAATTATATAAAATAATATAAGGGAAATATATACACCGCAAAAAAATTATGTGGTGAAAAGGGTGTATAACTAATAAAAAGGGAAGTGAGACCAGAACGCTTTACCTTGTGTTTCCCATTCCAGGGAACAATAATAAACCTCTTGTATAGTGGTTTAAATCATATTATTAAATTATAAATGAACAATTCATATTTTTATAATATCTTATATAATCTTTATATAATATCTTGATACCGATTTATTGATAATATTTCATTATTTTCACTCTTTAATGTGTTAATGGCCTAGTTTTTCGAGTTGTTTTTGACTTGTTATTTATGTTCTTATTACATAGATAATGATTTATTCATATCTAGATTGTAAAGCATGATTGAATCATTATATATATATATGATATATATTTATTTATGAAAATCCATAATATTTGGATATAACAAATTAAATTCATCCGTCATGGAAATGGTAGGTCGTATGTATGCATTAATGGTACTTTTATTTGTTTTTCGTATTAAAAGAACAAAAGTTAAATTCTATATATTTATATTAAAATTATAGTACATTTTTTATTTTTTATAGTTCACAAATATTTTTTAAAACCATCCATTATACATTTCATGTATAACGTCAATGAATCACATTGCTTTGAGGAGGTGGTAGTCCACACATTCACAAACTGTGTTATTAGATTCCCAAAATTTGGAGTGCATAAAGTTATATTTTGAATAAAAATTATACAGTCATAAATATATTATAAATATGATATATATCATTTATATATATTTTTCCATCAAAATTTTTATCCATGACAGGTGGTAAAGTAAAGAAAACGATATCATTTCGTGAGGTAATTGTTTGTCATACACACAAATGGTAAGTTCAATACCCATTTGATTGAAGGTCAAATAATTGTAGGTTTAACTATTATCATAAAAAATAATCTTATATTTAGAATTTTGTTTTTATTTTATAGTAGTAATATATTTATCATATATGTAGAGAAGAAAAAAATAAATCTAAAGTTATAGTTGAAGAGTGATACCACTTTTTCAGGTAACTCCTTTTGAATTATACCAAAAGTATTCCTTGGTTGGATTTCTGCCCATGGTGATGCTTCTAGGATGAGGGGAGGGATTTGTAAGAGATATTTTATCATATTTGGTCAATCCATAGGGTCTTGATAGGTTTTAACAAGTTATAGGTTGAGTTTATTTTATAGTGAAGGAGTAAGGGTATTCTTTTGAATTTATTAAAAGGGAATTCAAAACACGTTTTTACTATTAAAAGTGGATCCAATAAATATCCCTATTATGTAAAAGGGTGTATATAACCAAGATATGAACATCCAAGGTCTTATTTACATGTTTTAAGGTCCTCTTAGTCTTATGTTTAATGTTTTTTCCTTTATTAAGTTATTTTTCTCTGAATTGTTGTAATTAATTTTAATCTATTCCACTACTCTTTTTTTAATGAAAGTTGAACATATTATAAATTATAAATATTTTGATAAAAATTATGGAATTCATTTTTCCAAATTTTAATCAAATAATTGGTAGAAACAAAATTTAATTTAATTGTGCAAACTGGATGATAGAGTGGGGGATTAAAGTATAAATGTTCAATAGTTGGTATGTTTTTATGTCAAACATCAATATCAAATTGATTAAAATGACCTAAATTAAATTAATTTATGTTTTATTTATCTAATTTTCGTTACACCTATAAAGTAAAAAATTTACCCTTATAAATAAATTAGACTAAAAAGTAATTTTCAATTAAAATTCCTAATTTTAACTATTTTTTAAAAAACAGTACATAAAAACCCAAAAATTCACCCTAAGCTAATTTTTATGTCACACATTAAAAATGAAGTTTATTTTGACATATATATTTTTTGAAAGTGCTAAAAATTATATTTAAAATTATATCTCTATTAAAATGTGGTAAATTTTCTTTTAGAAAAATATATATTTTTATGCATAATATTGAGTTTTCACTTATCATGTGACTATAAAATATATTGCATGAATGTTATAACATTTGATTTTATATATAATATATATATTCTCATTATTTAGATAATCCTATTCGTAACCACTAACTTAATAACTATGTTATATCTTATTAAATTAAATAATAATGATTTAATAATATATTATTATTCGATAAAACTTGGTCTTTCTTGTAACACAAGTTATCGAATAAAGTATTTGTTGTGTAGGATGCACACTAACTCATTATCACATTCATTTCAAGGCATATAATATATTAATTTTATTTAAAATAGTAAATACACTATAAAGTTTCTGGATATACACAGTTGGTGTTGTTTTTTATATATTTTATCGAATACAATGCCCTAATTTTTGAATTTTTGGGTGTTAGAATTTTTAGACGACAAGACATGACTAGTTGTGGCCATAATTTATCCTTTATAAATCAGCAACATTTTTTCCTTACTACTTTTAAACACTGATTAAAATGGTAAAATTCTCACCAATGTGTACAGTTCCCAATGGTCAAACTGTCTAATATTTATATTATTCAATGGTTATATTTTAGCAATGGTAACATAACGGTAAAATCCCAATGGTCAAATTTCCAATTCGACCCTAAAAATACCACTTCATTTGTTCCCTCAATCTTCAGTATAATTCCTCTTAATGGTATATTTTCATTTCATAAGATGTTGATTGGTGTACCACTTTATGTTTTCTTTTCAATAGTGCTTTTTGTGAGGGTGATGATTATATCCGATTGGGGTGACCAATCTTTTATAATTCAGGAATTTCTATTTGTTATTTTTTTCTTCTTTTAGTGTATGAAATTTTCATTGGTTTCTTAGCTAACTAATTTAATTATAATTTTCATGATAATGTTTTTGTCCTTATTTTTTATTTTGTACATTTCTAATATAATATAACACAAATTTACAATGAAAAAATAACATTTACAAACCTTGGGTTATTACAAGTATATCATCGAATTAAACCCAAGGTATTATAAAAATATTTTCTAGGATATGCTTCCCAAAATTTCTAATTGTATATGTTTTTTATAATTTATCAGAAATGATTTCACCACTACTTTTTTCCTCAATAACTCAACCAACAGGAATTATGTTTGTGTTAGAAAATTTCTACTAAATATTCAGGGAATAAAATAATTCATATAACCAGAAAAATATAATAAATTATATAATCATGATTGAATTAAAATTTTACTTATCACCACTTTATATGGATGATTTACCTCAGTAACAATGATTGTGTATTCTCATCCTTCCTCCCTTGATGATGAATGTTTTAATCATCGGTTGTCCTAAATATCCCTTGTAAATTTTAATTTAGTTACGTATGATTCATGATTGTAGTAGTCGAAACATTGGACCATGGGTGAATGATTAATCTAAACCTTTCTTTATTCCACCGTGTTTATTGGATTCTTCATTTACCTTTAATATTATTGATCATGATACACCTCTGGGAAATAATTGAATCTTTTCCCAATTACTAAAAAGTGGTTCCTAAAGAGATTCAAACAAAATTTAAGACAAGTAAGTTGTAGAATATTTTTCCATATATGATATTAATAAATTAAACCATTAAAATTCCACTCCATTATACTACTTTTATACCTATCCCCATGAGACTATTGAGATTCACCAATTTACGTTTCAATCATAATAATACATTTTTCAATTTTATTGTAGATTTCAAGGTAATAAATAACTAAATACATTTAAAGATGTGTCATTGAGACTCAAATGAAATGTTAAAATATTGTTTCAAGTCCAATGACAAGGATGAGGAATACCATTCAAATGATATGATGTTTTACTAATAAGAACCAATTGGTTTATTCTCTCTTTTATTTGGTCCAAGTAATACCCTCTCTACAAAAATATGGATAGTGTGAGGCACATTTTTTTCAAAAGATATTTTCATGATTTCATACCATTCCATATTTTCAATTTCATCATTTGGAATATTATTCCTAATAATTTTTACCACTATTTGAAATATATATCTAGAATATTTAAATCCAATATATAGTTCTCTCAGTCATATCATTAGAAAGAAAATTATCTTCTAAATGGAAGAAATACATTTCTATAATATTAATATATAATAATATCTACCAAAATATGGTGGTATTTCTCTTAAATGACTCAAATACAACTTATTCTATCTTAGACATTTTACAAAGCTCCTCCTAGTTCAAATTATTATTCGTAATTTTAATCACTTTCCATAAGGAACAATTAATTAAATATATAAATTCCCATTATATAATTTTTTTTATTTCTCATAGTTTAATATACCATAACATCTGAACATGGATTGGGTAACCCAAATCCACGACCCCATAAAGTTTTATTAAAAAGTAAAGACAAACATACAACACACCTCATGGCCCGCAGATCTACAAATACATCAAAACACTAAATGTCATGCAACTGCCTGAAAAGGCAAGATGACCCAAATAAACAAGACAAAATAGACCAACCCATAAAACCTAACATAATCTCTTACAGCCTGTGAAGCACCGAATCTAAAGTTGTCATGCTCCCCCGACATCTTATTCCAAGGAAGTGACCCACCTGCATCCCGAAGACAAGCCATATCCCATGGACAATTCTCACAAAGACCAACAATCCACCGCCTTCAAACATCATCCATAGCTGCCCGTAGCTGAACCAGTCACATCACCTCCCTGAGATGGTTTCCCCCCAGCATCGTCATCGTTGAGCCCATCCTCCATTGAGACCACACCCCAAATATCAATCCCTCTTCACATCATCGGATATTCCATAGAACCTACTCTATGGATCCCTATTCCTTAAAGTTAATTCCACATCCCAATTTTCCCTAAAACATGAGGTCACACATCACCTCCCAAAAAACAACGATGACACGCCACATGATGTCTGCCATAGAAGTCGTCACTTACACTTAAGACTTTATAAGCCAAAGATAGCTTTCAAATGTCCCAAAGTTACGCTGATATCCAAATATCTCACGGATTAACACCACGCGCCACCACCTGAGCACGCTCCCGTAACACACCCATCACTGCATAAATTCAACCATATCACCTTCCGGATCTCGACCAAGAGCAGATCACAATAGTCGATCCTATTATGTTCCGCCCCACCATCGGGCCTCTAAGATCCCATAGCCTAAGTGCCCAACCCATTTTCCACCGAATGAGACACGCCAGGCCATCCAATCGCTGAGAGATAGTAGACCTCCTGCCGTCACCAGCTATAACCTACAACCAAAATCACTGGCCGCACCGAGACAGTGTCCCAAAGAAGAGATGGATCATCTACATCTCTAGGCCTCCGATGCCAGAAACCCATCCACACAACATCCTGGATAAAATACCAGCCACACTCTGGTCGTTGCTAAAAAAACACCTCAGCATTGCACAGTCACCAATTCCACATATCTTATAATTCTTATTCTTATCTCCAAACATGGAAACAAGTTTCCCTGCTCGTGGATTCCTCTCCCCTTTCAGCAAAATCAGACTCTATCTCTCATCTTTCAAAGAGAGATCCTGATCACCCTCCCCAATTATAATGTTTCAAACTACCATCTCTAGCCAAATATTCTTGCCACCAACACTCCGTTTAGATATCGCTGTAAATGATCTTAAGATTAATTTTGTTTTTTTTCAATCATAGATGGTTTTTAGGGTAAATGGTAGAAAATATTATTTTTACTAAAAAAACTAAATTATTTATTATATTTTCATATAATAAGATTCGCTTGGTATTTGATAAACATTAAATATTTATTTAATGAATAAAATATGTGAATTGTAAAATAATAGGTTGAACTAAGATATATTATTGAGAGAATATTTGAAATTATATAATATTTTGTCTTAATAATGAATTTTTGGTTCATTATTATAAATTAAATTATGTTTCGTGAAATTATTTTTTGTTTTTTCTCAAATCAAAATAACATTTATTTTATTTTTAATAAACAATTTTTCTCTTGAAAACAAAATAAATTGATAATCTTGTCCCACACATAAAATATAATATGAAAATAAACTATTTATATGAAATGTTTTTATATGTTATGTGAACTAATATTAAAAGTAATTTTTTTAAAATAGAATTTTTATTTTATAAATTTATTATTATATTATAAATCATATTATTACAAATATTAAATAATATTAATATTAATATATTCCATTAAAATTTGTTATCGATGGTGAAATTACAGTTACTGGGGTAATGTTAAATAACGGTAACAGTTTTTTAGAATTGATAAAATGGTTGAAACATGTGGAAAAAATGTGTGATATTACATGATATATGGATTCATGACCTTCTCTATTATTACACCCCCATTATTTTTTCTTTTTCCATAATATGACCTTGAATAGTGAAATAATGTTATTAAAAAGCCAAGGTATATAAAAAAATTCCACTATTTTTACTAACAAAAGGACCCCATAAACTAACCATTTATCAAATTTCACACCGTAAAATTCAGAAATAAATATAGTGGAATCAATATCATATGTTATAAGAAACATGGAGCTGAGAAAATCTGTCGAATATATTTCTTTAAATTAATCCTCCTCAATAGCATGCATGACACACAACCCAAATTTCAAATAAATCATAAAATAGTATACCATTATTACCTATAATTAAATTGATTGGAATAAATAATAATAGCTAAATTATGAATATTATTTTTATCTATTGATTATAAATAAATGAACAATCATTTTGTATGAAGATGTATATTTTCTGGAAAACAATATTTTTCTAAAAGACATATTGATCGTGATTTGCGTATATAATATAAAATTATGTTTTAGCCCATTTAGAAAAGGTATTTGAAAAAATATACATAATTTTTATAAATAATTTTATAAAAATTAAATTATGGATAGTTTTTTTTTTATTTTTTAAAATAGATTATTTTTTGATCAATAATGAGAAATACATAAATTTAAATAAAAAAATCTTTTATTTAAACTTTTTTATAAATTTATGTTATATTTTTATTGAATTTAAAGAAAAAATAGTAAAAATAAATATTTAGTAATCCAAATTACTTTATTTTTTTAATTTTCATATTTAATTGTTATATAAATACTTTTTATACTTCTGAACATTTTCCCTTTAAAAACCCTCATTCTCATTACGTTAGCATGATTAATTTTAAAATAAAATTTCCAATTATTTGAATTCAATTTAAAAAATGAATTAAATATTTGGAATAAACATAATATATATATATATTATGGTTAAATTAAATGTTTACCAAACTGTATAGTGAAAACACTATAACATAATTGTTATGATTATGATAAAAGTGGATCTATCAGGTGTTAAAATAACCTAAAATCTGCATAAAAATTATTTTGTACAAATGTTTTTACCCTATCATATATAATTGACTATAATAATATATTTTATACACTTTTTTAATGTTGAAAATTTGGATATGCATTTTTCATTCCAAAAACTAAATGTGTTCCACTCAACTCAGTTATAAAAGGTCATTATCTATCCTCTAATGTAAATACCTTCACACCATTTAGGCTCACCAAATACTTACAATATTAAATTTTATTCTTACCAAATATCATCATAAAATCATTATATTTTTCATAAATCCAACATAGGTAGTCTTTTGGTGAAAACCTATTGAGCATACCCAAAGAAGAGTTAACATTCCTCAACAAGAATCTATTTTTATATCTTCATCCACCTACCTGTATTCACATTAAACCATTATGATATAATAACCCCATTATATTTAAAATAATTATATTTTTATATGTTAGATTCATGACCTTTGACCATACACACTTTTATTAAATGGGTCATGAAATCATCATTCATGTGTATGGTGGATTACCGCATCACGAACTGAAGTTATTTTTTCGATTAACACCTCTAATGGTTGGGTATGATGATGGATATAAAGAATATGTGTGATATATATATATATATAAAAAGTTATTATAAAACTACATTAATTATTTCAAATATACCTTTTTTTATTTTCTATTCTATAGTGTGTATGATAACATCACTTGTGTGTACAGTAGACTAACGCTTCACAAAGTGATGTGATTCATTTAACACTAAATATTTAAATAAAATTTAAAAAGGATAATATTAATATATATATATGTGTGTGTGTGATTTAAATGAATTAATTCATATATTTTTGACATGAATATCATTCTAAAAATAAAATAAATCATTTTCATTCTTTCCTTTTCTCTCCCTTAATGATTATAACATCATTTGTGTATGTGTGGACTACCAAAATCATGAAGTGATGCGACTCTCTTTTCATCACAAAACCACAAGGATGATATATATATATGTGTGTGTGTGTTTATGTTTAAACAAATAATACTATATTTATTATTTTATTATCATTTTTCAATGATAAAACATTACATACCAACTTTCCATAATGACCGTTAAAATATAAAAATGTTACTCAAGCATACATATGAAATATCATCTCTATGATCATAACACACTTATTTTTTCATAAACATATTTCATGATTCTATTTAAAATTGTAATAGATTCATAAAAAATTAATTATTTAATCATTATTTATTTGGTGATTATTTTACTATATAATATGAACCTGAACCAAAACATTCTTAACAAATCATGAATGGGAAAACAAGGCTATAACACCCGAAATATTGAAAATAATAAAACATTATTGAAGAACGGCTAATAAGATACAATAAAGGGAAAATATATTTCATTATAAATGTAAATATGGTTTATCAATAAGTTAATGACATTTTTAAAACCACAATACAATTGGTAAAATCACGTTCAACCAAAAGGAAGTGTGAGGTAAGTAATATCATCTCAATTTTTCTTCATTGAGACATATTGCAATATTACACACCAAGTTTATCATATATACTGTATACACAGACCCTTTGACATATAATATAATATTTCATTAATAATTAATGTTATTTTATATTTCAATTTTTTAAATTCAACCATGGTTATTTAAATTTATAGTTACCATGTTGTAATGTATTTGATTACTGATTTTCTTTCGTTGGGTTATATCTCTTCTTATTCTTCTTGGATATTATATGATAATAATCATAATGAATTTTAAATATATTATTTTTTATTTACACTTGTTTTTGGGGGACTTATTTTTTATAAGTATAATATATTAATTTATTAATTCTCAATTCAATGTTATGATCATTATAAGGGTTTATTTCATACTCCAATTCAAATCGAGATAGATTATTCTAGAATTTAATTTAGTGGAATTTATTTTGTAATTATATAAACACATATATAATTTTTTCCTAATATGGTTATTCATGATATTTTCATGTAATATTAGTGTTTTTAAACTCTTTGGTAATTAATATAATTGATTAAATGTCTTTATAAAATATAACTTCATTTATCTATTAGGTAAGAACTCTACTTTCATCGAATAACATATTTCCAGAAAATGTTTTTAATTTTTTTTAACATTTTTGATATGATTTACTGTATATATTTTTACACAATTTAATTTTTTTAAAGTTATATTCCTTTAATTTTTAATACAATCCCCTCTTTTGTTTTACCAAAAAAGTAAAAGGAATCTTTGTTTAAATGTGTACGGAATGAATGGAATTTTGAGTTGTCCTAACCACACAATTGTTTTTAATAATTATTTAAAGGAATCAAAAATTAATTACAATGAAACGTATTTTCAAAATTTTCTATGAAATATTAGTTTTAAAATATTATTTTTAAAATGAAAATGACTTTTCCTTTATAATGTTTTCAGACACCTCTTTAAGGTATGGATATTCATCATTGAAATTAACCATTTATTATTACTCCAATGGGTATATGTTTTATTGATATCATCCTTATTGTACCTTTGATTGTTTTATTATCATTTTGACCAAGGAATATATTGAAATTCACTTCCTTGATTCATTTTTGAATTCATTAACTTTCCCTTGAAATATTACTTTCATATAATCATGAAACAACAAATTTTGCATATATGTCTATAATATTTATCAAATATACACCTATTTCTTAAAACATATCCCATTTATTCAAATAGTTTTTTACATTGAATAATATTTTATTTAATTGGGAGTGATATATGATCTATATTCCTTACTCAATAAGGATATTTGATGATAAGTAATGTGTATGAATTTAGTTGAAATTTTAATAATTTTATAACATATTTTCATTTATTCAACGTATTTGTGTTGTTTTATAATATTTTATTTCTTTTTATAATATTTTAGTTATTTATATACTAAAATTTTCATGTCTATATTTTTTATATATTATATTAATCTTATATATATTACTTAACATTATTATTTGTTTCTTTACCATTTTATTTTTATTATTTTTATTTATATTTAAATATTATTTTATAAATTTATTTAATTTATAATTATTATTATCATCATCATCATCATAATTATTGTTTTTGTTAAAATTTAACATTTTATGATAATTGTAATTTACTTGAATTTAAATTTTCAGTTATATTTTTCTTGATTTTTTGTTTGAATCCTCCATCCTTATAATCAAATATGGATGTGAGACCTAATAATCTCCACTATTTCTCTTTCTAATGTCACCACATCCCCTCTATCTCCTTCTATAAACACCTACACTCCTACCCATAACCCCCCTCCTCGCCCTTCCCCTCCTGCTGTAACCCCCACCCCACACACACACACCCTATCCCCCCTTCTCTTCCCACCACCCCTTCCCCTCCGGGGTCACTTTACTCTGCCTAACCCTCTCCCAAACCCCTTCCCCTTTCCCCAACCACCATCACCCCCTCCTCACCCTCCTCTCATAGAGTCTTAATTTATATTGACTATAAATTTCTAACTCGATTTATGAGGTCCATGTGCACAGTTAGCATTAGTAAAATCTCGAGCCAATCTTGTTTTAAGAATAATTTTCCAAAATGTTGAACACACATAATTAATATCCATTAGAAATGAACCAACTCATTTTTAATAACAATAAAACCAAATACACAATAATTCTACAATTGGAACGACTATCCAAAATCAAATAAATCAATGATGGGAAGGCATTGAAACTCACATTCTAACCATTCTTATTGGATAAGACAACCAACTTTTTGACAACCATCTCAAAATTCAAAAACCTTAGAATAATTTGAGATATGATTTGTGACTGCAAATCATTGGAGTTAACTCATTCATTACAAGACCCATAATTCATGTGATACATTTGGAATTGAATCCTTTGACGATCAACCTGCTCCCAGAACATGCACAATTTCATGACTTGAGTATCAAAGACCCTAATATGTCCGTGAACAAAATTTTCAAAGTTTGTGGCACATTTAAATATAATAGGGTGACTAGTGATGAATTGATCATAGTTCTATTTCCATTATCATTATAAGGAAATGCAATGGACTGATTGTAATGTCGTGACCTAGAAATAGTTACCACTTCAAATGTGTTTAAGAGAAAATTTTATGATCGATATTACACAACATCATACACATTGGAAAGAAATATTTACCTAGAATAATTTTTTGAAATTTAATAGTAATCATTAGGATAATCTTAAGAAAGATTGAATTCCACGTGAAGTAATTTTCATTATCATTGGATAAATTTGGAGAACCAATTTTAAGATTTCTAATATTGACATCAACATAATATTAATTCTGAAATAAACATAGCTACTGGTAATGTGTTCATGTAAATATATCGTTAAGATCTGTATACATTAATTCATAACATGTAAGAACATAGTTTTTAGTGGCAAAAATATTTTTCATGAATAGAATCTGATGTTCATCAATTTTATTCTCACGTATTCATTGATGTACAATTTAAACCACATGAAAAGACAATTGAAAACACTTTACTCACTCCACCTAATATCATCCATGTATTTCATGCATAACACTACCTACACTATAGTGGTCCTCATGATTGTCATATTTTCCTATATAACAATTCTAAGAACAATATGTCTACAACTATCTCTATCAGCTACAACCATGGTAATTATGGTAATAATTACCACATAAATAGGAAATCCAGTAACCAAAATCAATGTTGGAAGGAACTAGTGGCGACTCATCCAATCATTCAGAACATAGTTCTACCATGGGTACCTTCACAATCATAATTTAGACCCACCATGAAATGACAAGTGAAAGTATCTCAACATAAATATTTATCACCTATTAATCAATAAAAATAGTATAAGGAGAAAAATAAAAAAATATAATTTTACACTCCTACAATGCAAGGTCAACCAGATTTTGGATAAAATATAATGAAATTAATGATTTTCAATCAAAAACGGTTTGGGTTGCAAGATATGGACACCGAAATAGGTCGAAAACTACCCAAAAATAAATAAAAAACTCAATAACTTACAAACATCCATGAAAAAAAATGAAAATAATGTCATTCAGTTTGCTAAAAAAAATAAAATAAAGACAACACTGAACTCAACCAGGAAACATAGTATTAAAGACATGTGAAGTGGAAAATAATCTAGCAAATTACATAGTGGAACACAATTTACTAACCACCAAATTCTTGATGCTCAACCAATATATGAGCCACATGAACCTTCCACTAAGAATGATGACTCAACAAACTAAGTATTATTACATGAAAATAAATAAAAGGACAATCAAAGAAAACCTAAAAAAATTAAAAGGAATGAAAAGAAAAAAGTAAGATTAGGAACCCAATGAATGAGTGAAATCTCACACACAACATCCTCCATTTCCACAAAGACTAATGAAAAGGAAGCTGGATGCTCAATTTTTGAAAATCATGTAATTGTTCAATAAGATTCACAAAAATATTCCTTTTAAAGAATACATTAAAAAATTCCCCCCACTATACTAAATTCCTCTAAGATGTTCTTTCAAAAAGAATATTACAAGACTTTTTTGGTAATAATCATAATGCATGAGTAATTTTCATCCGTTATACCCAAATCCAAACCTCTTAAACTAAGAGTCCCTAAAATTTTCACTATTACTTGAAATATTGGGGTATAAAAATTTGATAGAGCTTGTGTAAACCTTATTCCATCAAGAGATCTTACAGAACTGGAAATTAAAGAATTAATGAAAACAAGGGTCACTATGTAAATGGTAGACCAGTCAGTGAAGCATCCCCTAGGTATTCTAGAGTAAAATATTGTTAAGAGTGATAAATATTAATTCTATTTTTACTTAATTTACCATTATATGGAAAAATATAAGGATAACCTACTCATTCATGGGATACCATTCATAGAAACATGAAGAGATCTAGTTGATTTATAGTATGTAAAGTTAATTGTCATGAATGGAGAATAAATAATGAAATTTCATATATTGGAATCTATGAATACCCCTCTACAATTGACTATCATTTCATGTATAATATTTAAGAATGGGATTATTTTTAAATTTATTCATTGAATCTCTAGGATTGAAAAAATAAAAAAACTAGTTAACTAAATTTAAACAGGGAGTAGAATTCATCAAAAACATCATCGAACCATTATATGGACTGGAGTTTACCTCATCACCTCCATCACATGAAAAACCACCAACAGTTGATCTTAAACCTCTTCCAAAAAATATGATATATAAATACAAGGGAGATTTAAACACTATTATAGTCATTGTAAATTATAATATATAGAATAAAAAAGATATTTAGTTTCTAAATTTTCGAATAGAAAGGAACCCAGTAATAGGCTGGAAATTACTGATTTGAAAGGTATAGGTCCCTCCATTATCACACATAGAATTAATATGGAATAAAATTCAAAACCATGAAGGAAACCAATAATATTATTAACTCCTCCAATTAAATAATTTGTCAATAAAGAAGATATTAAAATTCATGATACTAGTTTAATTTTTCCCATATCTAATAGCTTGTGGGTCAGCCCAATGTGGGTGGTTCATAAAAAGGGTGGTACTAGAGTGGTTGACATCAATAAAGGATAATTAATGCCCACAAAATAGTGTATATATGGTGATTCTTCATTGATTATATAAAATTTAAGGATTCCACTAGAAATGATCAATTTTCAATACAATTTATTAATCAAATCCTCGAATGGATGGAAAGAAATGATTATTATTAAATTTTTTATGGATACTTATGCTATAGTAAAATATTTTTAAATCGATTAGCATATATGAAAATAACATTCACTTTTCCATATAGTGCATTGACTTATCAGTGAATTCCATTTGGAATTTATATTTCTCTATCCACATTGTAAGGATCTATGATAGAAAAATTTCTATGAAATGATTAAAGAGTTCTTGAAAATATTCATGGATGAATTATCTTTATAAGGAAATTCTTTTGGTGACTGTATGGTATATTTGGAAATGGTTTCGCTGTGATATAAAGAAAATAATCTAGAGTTCAGTTGTGAAAAATCACACTTCATAATATAATGTGAAATAGTGTTTTGTCTCCAAATTTCAAATAAAGGCGTTGAAGTGGATGAAACTAAGATCAATACAATCTCTAAGCTACCCATAACAACTTGATTTTGTTTAATTTGAGCTTTTCATGGGATTGTTGGTTTATAATTGTTTTTCATTAAGGATCTACCTATTATCTTATGACCCATTACCACATTGTGGGGAAAATATTTCACATTCTACTATAGGCCTAAATGTCAGGATGCATTTACATTGTTATGTATATTCTTGATCGATGCCCTGGTAATGAATTCACTAGTCTGTGGGTATCTATTTGAGTTAACATGTGATGATTGATATTGTGTAGTTGGTTTTTCATTGGGAAAATGGAAGGAAATGATAATTATAATAATCTATTTTGTTAGTCTCACTTTGAATGAGGTTCAACAAATTTACACAAAAACTGTAAACAAGCTGCTAGAAATTTTCTTTTCATTCGATAATTTTCTATATAAACTTATATTATCTAAGGTAATTATCTATATGAATCACTCTAACCTATGGTATCTGATGACCAATATATTTTTGAATCCCATACTCATTTCTATGATATTATAACTTCAGAAATTTGAAATTGAATTCAAGTACAAAAATGGAATTTATAATTTTATTTCTGATCATCTATAACACCTATACTATGAAGAAAGTGAAACTAATGTGGAATTAATCGATGAAATATTTCATGATGAAAAACTCTATTCTAATTGTATAATCATTCCATGGTATGAAAATTTAATTAACTGCATAGATTTATGTGTGGTACACACAGGTTTATAAAAGAAGTAGAGAAAAATATTTTTTAATATATAATTAAATTACTATTGGGTTGATGAAATATTTTCAAGGAATGTGGAGGTGTAATGATCAAAATATACTCCCCAAAATAATTTAATAGAGTTTTTACAATTTTATTTTTATGGTCTTACTATGCATCACGATTTTTGTTAGTTCATCATAAATTGTGATAAATTCCAATGAATGGGGGTGTTATAAGAGGGAAGTGTGAGATGCCACAGTAGTCAATCATGGGAATAAATATTTTGAACTCATGGGGAATCGACTTCATGGGTCCATTTCTAAAACATTTTTGGAAATCATACAGAATTTCATATGTGTAATATGTGTCAAATTCAGTGGAATATGAAGAATTTTTGGAAAGTAATACTCATGTTGTCATAATTTTTTAAAGAAACACATTTTTACATGGTTCATAATTCTATGGGTCATCATAAGTGACAACGGAATCCACTTCAATAATGCACTATTTCACAATATAATGACTCTCTGTGGATTTCACCACAACATAATATCCTTGTACCATACATAGACCAATTTCCAAGATGAGGTTTCAAATAGATAGATTATGGGAATTTTGGTGAAAACAACGAGTACATCTCAAAATGATTATGGAACCAAACATGACGATTCACTTTGTTCTTACTAGAATACGTAGAGACACCTATTTAAATTTCACTGTATCGATTGGTCTTTAGAAAAACTTTCCACCTACCTATATAAATAGAACAGAATGATTATTGTGTTGTGAATAAGCTGAATTTTGATTTCAAAATATCTCAAGATAATAATTTTTTTAAATAAATTAATTAGATAAGATGCGAATAAAATTTTATAATAAACCTTTCACATAAAATATAAAAATAGTTCACGGCATGATAAAAAGATCTTAAAATGAAACTTTTCACTTGTAAAAAAGTATACACATCAAATCAAGACATCGAATCATGGAATGAATACTCAAATTTAAGTGATTGCCTCCTTACATTATAACAAATTTTTATACCTGTGGTGCTATTGAAATAACTAGTGTGAAGATACTACTTCTAGGATTAATATTCAATGCCTCATACATTATCAAATCACTGATACAATTGAAATCAATTAATAATTTTTCTTAAATTGATAATGTGCTCGTCTGGATGATTGAATTTAAATTTTCACTAATCATGAGGCAACACAACTGCCTGGGTGATCATTTTTTTATAGTTTATTTTTTCCATTTCACTTATGTATCGTTGCACTTAATATATACATGGGTAAAAAAAATTACACCTTATTGGATTATTTTTCATTACACTATCATAATATCCATGTTTAGCTCCTCTACCTCTTCCATCGTCATCGATTCACATGTTCCATCACCATCCAACCTCATACTATAGGTGACTCAGCATCTAGTTGATATAGATTTCTATCTTGATGATCATTCATTAGAGATCTATGATTTGAATCTTTCGACCCCCTCAATATCACATATTCTATTTATTATGGACAAGATTCATTCTAAATATTCTCCTAATTTGGTTATTCCTTTCAAACATCCACATGAGCTTGATGACGTATCCACATGTTCTTCTAATAGGATGAGGAATTATGAGGTGATGGACCAGCATATTTGATATTTTTCTATCATTCTATATTAATAAATAAAACATATCACTTCCTAGGGGGAAACCCATGTTTTCCCTTATCCTTAAATTCATTTATTTATTATAGTTTGTTTTAACAAATAAACCTAGAATGTGTGAAGTATTTTCAGCTACTAACAATATTTTTTGTGAACATTTCTCTCTTCGATGTATTTGATTTTATTTATATGATATTTTGTGTTATCATTATGATAAAATGAGGGTATGTGATTTTCATGTATACATTTTATAGGTACATCATTTTTTGATAATTATTAGTTACAAACAATGTTTCTGTGTCTATCTAGACTTACTCAAGTAATTTTTCTGTTTTCGTTAATGTTTTATCCATATAAAAATACATTGTAAAATAACTAATAGAACAACATAAAATATTGAATAAAATATTATAAACTAACATTCATGTAATTTATAGAACCCACATGAAATCTATTGTATTTTTGACATAAGATTGTTGATGGTATACCACACGTATTCCCTGGTAGTTTGAGCACATGATTCATATTTTAAAGACTTTTATTATTGATACAATTATTTAAAAGATTGTTCATATAAGTCCATGCATTGAAAATGTTTTAACAAAAATAATTAATTTTTTAGACACCTCTTTTCACCCATGATCATATATGATGTCCAACATTTTTTTTCTCTACCCCAGAAGATTCTGGCACTTTTTTCACCATATAAAATTTCTCTTTTTATAGAGGGAATCTCAACCATGTTATTTATTTATGAACAATCCATGTATATCCATCAAATAGATATGAATCATGAAAGCTACACTAAAATTTTCTAAGATTTTATTTGAGATATATAACCCCTTTGACCCATAAATTCACCTTTTGATTATCTCCATCTTATATCCCTTATAATGAAAAAATAATACTTTTAGGTGGATCCGATGACCTATAACCTTCCCTACACATTTTTTTGAAAATTTTCATGATGATTTTCAATATAATTATGGGGAAGATGTATTCAGGGAGAGGGTTGTTTGAGGGAAAGTGAGGGTTTTTATTCACATGGATCGACATTATCCCATAACAATCATATGTGTTATATTTTACAGTGGAAAAATTAATTTCATGTATTGTTATATGGGAATATAGTTTCTTATTATTCTAACTAGAACTACTTGTGTGGTTATTACCTAGTAACCTTCTATTTTAGGGATACATTTAAAAGTAATGATCCACTATTTTATGAGATAGATATTTTTCTATATGACCTACTTTAATTGAGATTTTAAAATGTACATGCTTTATTTGAACCTTAATTTGAAATTTTTTGTCATTTATTTAATGGTTTTAGGCACTATTACTCGCCGATTTTTCTTTCACTGTTATTTTACTAAGTTCTATCCTTAAAATATTGTCTGAAATTTGGATTATCATACTCTTTGGGACATCCAATTTTTTATGTATGGTGGAGCCAATGTTTTTTATAGAAATTTTATTGACACGTATCAGGTATTTATTTCATGCTTCAAACCACTTTTTGCAACAAAATATTGATTATTTTATGACCCAACATCCTACAACTTCAGAGATATTTGATCCAAATGTTAATATCTATAGATTGGTGCATTATTTTTATTTACCCTAGAGTAGATGTAAAATTAATGGAAAAAATATTGTAAAAAGTTATGTGTATGAGAATTGATCATGAAGATCATCAAATTTTTTGAGTGATACAAGTGAAGGTGAGGTCGGTCGTAGGATGCATGAGTTTCAGTATTGGTTTTGGAATTAGTGTCAGAGGAAGGGAAACTATTTTTGAACATTTAGATTTCTAATAAAGCCTGATATTTAGTGGTTAAAGGGATTGAATAATTTTGAATCTTTAATTTTGGTGTTTCAATTTGTCTATGGGTTTGGTTCTATATTATCTTTGATCGTTTTTTCCAGGGGTGCACAACCTTAAGTTTGTGGGATTTTATGTGCATGGGTTTCATTGACATTTTAATATTAATTTTTATTTAGTTTTTATTATTTTTCTGACTACTTTTTTTTTATCTTCTTCTTGTATTTTTTTTAATATCTTATTTATTTTTATAGTTTTTAGGTTATTTATAAACTTATTTTACTATTTTTAAAACTGTTATTATTAGTTATGTTAACAAATTAATTTAATTTTTTAATTATTAATTAGTATTTTATATATTTAATTATAATATTATTATTAAAATTATTCTTTTTATTCTTTTTATTTTCATTAATATTTACAATTTTTAGATAATTGAATATTATTTGAATTTGAATATTAATTTTTTTTGGGGTTTCAATTTGAATTCTATAACTTTCTACGAAAATCTAGCAGCAAGACCCGATTATCTCATATCTCCTTATATCCCTCAACCCCCCCCCCCTAATCCCCATCTCTCTATACCTACACCACATGAAAGCCTTACCCCCCTCCTCCTTCCCCTCATAACATCACCCACACCCCTTATAGCACCACTAGTTTCTAGTATGTAACCTATCCTATGTGATTTTTAAGTATATAAAGTATAAGTGAGATATTTGAGAGAGTTTGGAGAAGTTTTTAGGAAGTTTCAACAATTTTCTATTGGTGCATAGGTGGTATATCAGTTTTGTAAACTGTTCAACAATTCATGAATCTGTGCACTATTAGACAATGGACAAATAGAAGGCACACGGGCGGCACACAGTTTTTCCAAACCATATGTGTGCATATTATAAACCATGCAATTTTTTAAAATGGATTTCACCCTTTTGAGGTAGTGGATTTTGTATAGATGGTTCACAGTTTGGATATTATTAGAGATGACCATGTGTGGTACTTACTTATGTCAAAAGAGCATGGTTTTCAAAAACAGGCAACTGAACCATGTGTGATAGGAAACCACTTCCATAAAAAGAGGATATAGTTCAGTTTAAGTTTTTGAAACCTCGTTTTTCCTTTATGTGTCCCTAAATAATTATTATTCTCACTAAAAGGTTTAGTATTGTTCTTCCACCAATTCAAATGTGATATTAATGCTTCCCTGGTTATTAGAATCATGTTCCTCATCGTATATGATCATTCTTGATATTTTTCTTTGATATACGTATCCCTCTCTCTTAGTTTCATAGATATATTGCTATTTGTGTATATATCTTGGGTTTTTAATTTCTAATATGATTATATGTAGCTTTTTTTGTTATGGAAAGATATCTAAGGAGGGTACATGGTGATTCAACACATTTTTGTCATGTTTTTTCATTCCATTTATAATTTTCACCAAAAATCGTATGGTAGGAGGATTTAATCTCGACACCTCTTTCTATAACTGATTGGATTAGTATAAAATTGATTTAATTGATTGAAATTAATTTTAAAATTTTGGTTCAATGCATGATATAAATCATGTTTATTTTATATTATTATTTTTGGTGAAATTGTGGAATCTTCCAAATTTGTTGTGAAAAGTGATTTGGTGTCTTAATTTTCAAATGATGATTTTGAAATATGGTTTTTCTATGTTTTTTAGATGGCTTGTTGGAATAGATTTTCAATAAAAAGGTTGATTTATTGAAATTTTTTTGGCATGATTATATTGGAATGGTTTTTTGGAAATACATGATGTGTGTGTGTGTGTTCATATTAAATTTATAAGGCTTGGTTGAAATATGTCTTTGTACTCAGTGTTGATGGTGAAATGGAACATGGGATATAATTACCTTGTGATGACTTGATAGATTCACAAGAAATCATTCATCAGTCTGGAACTATCATAACAATGCATGCATGGGTGAATATGTGGAATGGAATGGTTATGAAAAAAGGGAACATAGGAAATGTATTTAAATAATTGCCTTTTTTCTTTTCTTAATAAATGAATTTTTATAGATAATGGATGATATGGAAATTGATTATATTTAGTTATAAACTATTTTTAGAAATTTTTTATATAAATTATCTTATATAAATGTTATTAACTCTTCTATCCTAGAGGCATGAGTTGGTATGTCATTGGGGAAAACCTACCATGTTTTGGTACTCAACAATGCTTTGGAACATTGTAATTTTTTATATGTTATCTACCAATACATGGGAAAAGTTATGTTACCACACGTCATTAGCACTATATCATGATACATGGGCAGTTTAGTGAATATGGATGCATGAAACATGTAGATCTTGGATTCTTGTGTTCGTATTGGATTTATATTATTTTTCTCTCATTGATTACTTCGATATTTTAGACTCTAAATTTGGTACATAAATCAAATATGATTTTGATAAAAGAAATGTGATTTTCCATTAATTATTATCATTTATCATATAGTGGGTAATTAAGTTATAAATTGTTTGGATAATGGTTTGATTATTAAAGGTAAAATATTCCCCATCATGTATTGAATCTGTTAGACATTTATGTCCAGACATTGGCATCTCGGGGATGTCACTTAAGGTGTAGTAATGTCTCACTACTATTTAAATAAAATGAGTATAATGAGAGATGTTTCAAATGGTATCATATCATCTTGGACGAAAATTTTGTCTCATAAAAATAGAATCAAAATATTCTATTCCTTTTGGAACAAGTAGTCATCAATTTTTTCGATCTTAGAGTTGAATTTGATTTCTATCTATTCCTTGAGTTGGTATCACAGAAAAGAGTAGGATTTTTAAGACTTGAAATATGGATCATTAAAAGAAATAGAAAACTTTTTATGCTTTACTTCATGTTACTAGGATGTTGGGTACATATTTGTTTTGAATAATCTTATAAGATTTTGAAATCTCATTTTCATAGGATTAGCCAATGAGACTAGCATGACATACATTAGACAAACGAATTCCTACTAGGATAGAATATTTTATTTTGGGTAATGCTATATGAATAGGGTCAATTTTTTATTTTTGAAATATGTTAAAATTCGTCAATTGAATGATTTTGAAAAATAGATTGACTGTGAAATGTTGTAAATAGTTTTATTTTAAAATACAGGAAGAGATTTTTCAATAAAAAATAGTTCACTGTTGAAAAATTTGACATTGGAAATAAATATTATGATATTGGATGTGATATAATTTTAAATTATAAGCCTTAAGTATCCTCAGAGTGGTACTTATGATGTTTTTGGTTTTTTTAGAAAATGGAACCAGGTATGAATCATAGAAACCACCCAAAAAAGGCTTTGGAGAATGTGGTGGTACTTGAGCCACAGGTGAACCAACAACTGGTTCAAAGTATTTTTTATGAATTTAAAGTTATGGATTTAGGGAACATGAGGGATAATACTAGACAAGTGGATCACGCTCTTGAGTTTCAGAAGAAGAATACAACCATCTTATGTGGTGATTAAAAACCTGAAAAGGATGAGGTGTGGATGAATTTAAGGAATCATATCTAACATTTCATCATCATCCCAGCGGAGCTGGTAGTCATGGTTATGATGTATGTGATGGAAGATGTTTCTTGATAGTGGTGGGATATAGAAGAACACGATGAATAGGATCAAATCCTGGATGTGAGTATTTTATGGTATTGTTAAACAAAAAATTGTATCCTTACCCATTAAAGATTCAATGGATATAAGATTATTTTCCCTATAGTGTGAAAATATCACTTTCATTGAGTATGAATCCAAATTCATGAATATAGTGTGATTTTCACCTGACGTTTCTATTAGTTCATCGTTGAAGGCATCCATCTTTAAATATGGGCCGAGACTGTATATTTTCTCAATGATTTTTGTACTCTATATTACTGACTATACATAGATGGAAAATCAAGAAATAGTGGTTGAAAGGGGAATCCCAGGAGCTATGGGAGGAGTAAGTATGTTGATACCCATTGGAACCAATGGGAACTCTAATACTTGGTGTGATAGAAATAGAGACATCTACTTCCAATGTAGAAGTTTGAATCAAAATTAGATAGAGAGATCAGAAAAGCTTCCCCACAACCAGAGAGTGAGGTGAGATATTTAAAATGTGGTTATTTCTACCACATTATTAGATAGTTCATAGAACCACCATGATCATGTCAAAATTAAAATAATATGGGGACATATTCAGCGTTATTTTCACAATGCTCTGAGGTCAGGTGCATGGGAAAAGTTTCAGATATCACATACATCGTATTCTTTAATGGGGCGAGGGAAAAATAATGAACCTAATCACTAGAATAGAGTGAGCCATGTTGATTCTAGGAATACCCTTACTCCTCAGAAAGGGAAATCTTGTCTAGGTAACAAATAAAAAGTTAAATGATAAAACAATTATATAGATCTATTAGGATTATTATGGTTGATCAAGCTAGACTATTAGTGGTGAGACGTATGATACTTTTAAACTCTACCCTTATAAAAGTGTTGTTTGATACTGGTGCATCTCATTATTTAATTACAATTTGTACTATTGAAATTGTGAGTTTAAAAAAAGATATGATTCCCTCGGTCATAATACTTGAAACTTTTCATAGTCAATGATAATGTAAATCCTTTATATAAAGATCTCGTTCTATAACTGTTGATGGAGTAGAGAGGAAATTGAATTTCACTACATGAGCCATTAACCTCAATGATGTAATATTGGTTATGGATTGGTTGATAATGTTAAAGTCTCTCATGAACTGCTGTACAAAAAATTTATATTTCACAACTACTGATGGAATCGATCATTCCTTTCGAGGGGATAGGAAGAAAAAAGATAGGTGAAACAGGATTTTTGGGACCTACAGTGGGAATTATATCATAATAGTCGATGGTGTTGACCTTCTCATCAATGGAAGAAATCAAATTTTATATTTTTTTAGCTGTGGTGGACAATTTTTAGGATTTGTTTCCCTAATATTTTTCTGTGTTACAACCCGTAAGGGAGTCATAGTTTATGATTGTTCTCCTCCTAAGATACATTCCTATTTCAATTCCAACTTATTGGATGGCACTAAAAAAATTAAGGGAATTGAAAGTACATTTAGAAGAACAAGAAATCAAGGCTTTCATTTGGCTGATGATGTATTTATGGGAAGAATCATTTTCTTCCAAAAATGAAGATGGAAATCATCAAATTTGTGTCAATTATTGTAAACCAAGCCAATTTAAAATAAAAAATACATATCCACTTCCACACATTGATTACCAATTCGATCAATTGTGGAGATCTAAGTGGGTCCCTAAGATTGAATTGCAATTAGGATAACACCAATTGTGTGTTTGGAAGGTGGATATTCCCAAGAAAGATTTTAGAAGTAGATAAAGAAATTATGAATAAATGGTAATGCATTTCAATATTAAAAATGCACCATTAGTATTTATGGAATTGACAAATCGGATATTTAATCGATATCTGGATTTTTTTATTTTCGTGATTGTGGATGACATACTACTATATTCAAGGATAAGGGATGAGCATGAGAAATACCTGGAATTATTTTTGGAAATCCTGACATACCATCAACTTTATGAAAAATTATAGAAGTGTCATTTTTTGATACAATAATTATAATTTTATGGAAATTTTATTTTTGGACGAGGTATTTCTATGGATTTAAAAATGATAGAAGTTGTTATTTCATGGAAATAACTGGAGAATTTATTTGAGATAAAATGTTTTGTTGGTATAGCAAGATATTACTACGATTTTTTTTGTGCCGTATGACTACTAACTCCACATATGATAGCTTTAAATATGAATAATGTTCTATTAAAACGGGATGAAGGGTGATAGATTTATTTCCAAGAGATAATGGTTCACCTTAAAATAGCACCAATCATGATATTTCCATAATAAATATAATAGTACATGGTGTATTGTGCTTCTTTGGGATATGGCCTTGGGTGTGTTCTTAGGAAGAGAGATCTTTTTGTTTCTTATAGTTCTAATAAGTTATTTATGCATAAGAATAATTACCCATCACACAATTTTATGTTTTCTACCATTTTCCCTGATTTGATGACTTGGCTCCATTACCACATTATTGAGACATTTACTATGTTTAGGAATGATAATAGATTGAAAAAAATCTTATCACAAATATATTAGAATCTGAGGAAAATAAGATAGATGGAATATCTCCAAATGTTTTAATTTGATTGGATGTGTATAGTGGGGAAAGAAAATATGGTTTCATATTCTTTAAGAAGGAATTCATATACTTATTTGGCAAAAGAGGCCTCAATTGTGTGGAATTTGATGTCATTCCTAGCCGACATGAGTTTGGAATGTGAAAATGAATGCATTGTGGTGGTTTAATTTATTATCTCTTTGATTCATATTTTAGTGAAATGGTTGAAGAGAAATGAACATCTCATGTATAATGCACGGCTATGAGGTAAAAAATCAATGGTTGATAGAACGTTGAGGGATACTGGTTGTATAAAAGTTCAGTGTTGTGGTTCAAGAATTGGATGTTTATATCTATTGCATTACACCAACCACTTCTTCTTAAAAACCACCATTCTCAATGGGTTTCCCATCATGTAATATATAATATATATAATATATAGAAAACATATTTATGGGGGGTGACATGAAAATGAAGTTGGAATATTTTGTTTCAAGATGTTATCGTGTTAGTATGTTTAGGAAAAACATTATTTACTAGAAGTTATGTTATAATATTTACCTATTCTAGTATGGAATTGGGATGAGATAGTTATGTATTTTGAAACACGTCTCCCAAAATGGTTTGAAAAATGATTCCATATGGGTAATTCTGGATCAACACACAATGTCATCTCATTTCATCAATATTCGTGAAACCGGTACGATGGAGTATCATTCCAAAATTTATATCCGAATAGTTGTAAAGTGATATGGAATAACATTTTAGATCATATAAGATAGAAATCTAAGTTTCAAATCTCATTTTTTTAAATACTTATAGAAATCCCGTGGGACTTAGTTGATTATTTGTATGGTATATCTTCCTCATACAGATGTAAAATCAAAATGGATGGTATAAATGTTGGAAGACATGTTGTGGGTTTGTGTAATGGATTTTGATGGCTCATGGGAAGAGCATGTTCAAATAGTGGAGTTCTCTTATTACAAAATCTATTTATCATTAATACACATGTCTCCTTTGGAAGAATTGTATGGGTTACCCTTTCATTCTCTACTTTGTTTTGTGGAAATAAGTGAGACTTAACTAGTAAGTCCAAGCCTTTTCCCAGAAATAATGGAGAAGATTAAGATGATTAGAAACATCATGTAGATGACTCAGAGTCATCATGAATCAAATGAAGATAACCACCAATGGGAAATATCGTTCACGATGAGTGATTATTTGTTTGTGAATAACTCTACAAATCTTGGACATCATCGTTTAGTAAAGTAAAGAATGCCATTTTCTCCATATATATTCCCTTTCAAGATTCTGGAATGGGTTTGAAGATGGAATATTGGATGATATTGCCACCACATTTTGGTGTGTTTCATAATTTGATCCGTGTATCAGAGGTGAAAAATTACCATCATAATCCTAACCATGTGATCAGATGGAATTATGTTAACCTATAGTTGGATAATTCATTGGTTCATATCTCGAAGTGGATTTTTTATAGGAAAGATAATGTCTTATGTGGAAAGAGCATCGATCTAGTGAATTTTTTTTGGAAACATTGTTAGATTTAAGAAGAGTCATGAGAAGAAAATAAGTAATTCAAAGGGAAATGATCGGAACTTATTCAAGGAAACGATTGTTTTCTACTTTCATGGAATGGAAAAAGAAATTATGGAGAGAATGTATCACCTATGGTTTCTGTTATGTAACCATTTCCATGTTCTATTTGAGTATATAAAGAATAAGGGTGATGTTATTAAGAGTTAGGAGAACATTGTGTGAGTTTTGGGGGCCTTTCTCACGGTTAATGAGTTTTGTAAACTATGAAACACCTGTAGAAAACCATGAACACTAAGATAGGAGAAAAGGTGAATGTGCACGGGGGGTTCATGGTTTTTCCAAACCATGTGTTTTACTTATAGAAACTGTTCACCTTGAATAATGTAATTGGTCATTTGTAGGTTGTGGATTCTGCATGATTGGTTCATGGTTTGGAGATAGTGTGAGATGACCGTTCGGGGGTCATCTTTAATGTAGTGTATAACACATAGATTGAACAAAATTTTCATAACTGTGTGATTAAACATGCACAGCAATAAACCACATCCTTAAAAATTGGATCTAGACCAGTTTAATATTTTTACCCCGTGTTTTCACGCTATGTAACCCTAACTCAGGATTTTTCTCTCTCAAAGGTCAATGAAGGATCACTAACAATCCAGAGGTGATTTGAAGGCATCCTTGGTGGTTTAGATACTGATTCCTCACGGTATGTGATCATTCATTATCATTCATGATGTTTTTATTTGATATACATCTCCCTCTATATTTGTTTCTTAGATCAACACCAATTTTGATTAGATATAATGTTTAGAATTACAAATATGATTATATTGGGATTCTATGATGGTATGGGAATATATATAAAGAGGATTTATGGTGATATAACTGAGTTTTGTAACATTTTTCCTGCATTTTATCATTTTCACCAAAACCATCGAGGTAGGTGGCTTCACTCTCAACTCCTCTTTCTAGAAATGATTCGATTATTTTTAAATTGAATTAATTTATTGAAATTTATTGTTAAATTGTGGTGAAAATCATGATTTAATCCTATTTAGTGATGATTTATTAGGTTTTCAAACATTGTGGAATTGTGGAATTTTTTTGTGCAGTGTTATTTGGGTTATTTTTTTTAAAAATGTTTATTATAAAATATGGCTTTGCTATATTTTTGAAATGGATTGCTGGAATAGGTTTTCAATAAAGAGGTTGTTTTATACAAATTGTTTTGACATGTTTTGGATTAACATGATTTTTTTTCATACATGGTGTGTGCGATCATATTGAATTTATGAGTCGTGGTTGAAATATGAACTTCTTCTTAGTTATAAAGGTGTAATTGAACATGATATATAATTAACATTTGATGACATGGTAGATTGATGAGATAGAAACTGATCATGAGTATAGAACTATCATATCAATACTTCATGTGTGAATATGTAGAATGAAAGAGGTATTCCAAAGTGAAATTGTAAAATAGTTTTAATGATATTTTTTGTTTCTTTTCTTAATAAATGGTTTTTTTTAAACGGGTTGAAATAGAATTTTTATATATTGATATATAAACTATTTTTATAAATTTTTTATATAAATTGATTTATATAATTTTTGATAACTTTTCTATCATGGTGGAATGTGTAAAGAATTCATTGGGGAAATCCTACTGACTGTTAGTACTCATCCCTACATTAGAACATTGGTTATTTTGTAGATTTCATCTAACAAAAAATGGGAAAAGGAAATGAATCACACATCATTAGCACTAATTCATGATACTTGGGATATTTGGTGATGTTGGAGAATGGAGCTTGTTGAGCTTGGTGTCTTGTGATTGTCTTGGAGATTTATTAGTTGTATCCCACTATTTACATTGATATTTCATTCATCCTATGTGGTACATGAATCAAGTTCAATTTTGAGAAATGAAATTTGAGATGTCATTCATTGTTATCATGCATCATATAGGGGTTGTTTGGTTATGAATTGTTTAGTAAATTATTTGGTTAATAAAGGTAAAATCATCCTGCATGTGTTTGAATCCCATCAGAAATTTTGTAAAACATTAACATAATTGGGACCTCACTTAAGGCCATGTAATGCCTCACCTCCCTCTCATGCCAATGAGGTGAAGGAGGGAAGTTACTCTCCCCCTACTATCACCTTCTCACCCACCGCCCCTACCCTTTACCCTCCCAGCCTCACCCCATCCCCATCCCCCTTCTCCTATAATCAAATGCTCATGGACATCATCACATAAGCCCTCAACCTTGTTTCCACACAAGGTCAACACCCCACCTGAGCATCACCAGCATGTGAAAGAATTTCTCTACTGTGTAGGATATCCACTAGGAAGTAGCATCTCGTCCCTCTCTCCTCCATCATCTATTGTACCAGGACAAACGCAGTCCTTATTATTGTGCATGACCAAATGATTCTAGATCATCGTCCCTATCCTTTGCACATCAATGTTGGTATCCTCCTCATGTTCTCTACCACTCTGGGAGGGAGAAATATTGTCGATGGTCTATTATTATAGCACAACATTGACATTCATAGTAGTGGTTTGGGAATGAACACAACAATGAGAAAATATGATATTATTTTAATTAGAGGGTCGGTGAGTGTTTTTTATTCATAGTGTGGAATTAAATTATTATTTTTTTAGATATCATAAGTGAAATATTAATTATTTATCAATTTCTTGTCCCATTCATTTGTTTAGTCATAAAATTAATGTAATTTCTATGTTTTAGAATATTGACTAAATAAGTTAAATTGATGTGCACTCCAAGTTGATACTTTATTTTGTGATTAATTTCTGTTTAAATTTATTTTAAATAAATATTTATCTTTTCAATTAATATTTATAGAGAAAAATAATTTTGAAAATTGAAAATGGCTATTTCAATTAATATTCAAATCTTTGATACTGAGGAAGTTCGTTTTTTATTAGTTAAGGTGAAAATAAGTGGTAATACGTTGTGAGAAATGAGTTGTGTCATTTCACTATTTGGTTCAGTACTTAAACACATCCCATAATTTATGTACCACACTACAGAATTTGATATTAAATAAATTAAGAGATATAAATTGACTGAAAAAATTTATTATATTTTTGGAAGTGGTGATAAATGGGTGGAATATAAATTTAATCATAGAAAAAAATGTTTTTCATCACTTAATAGTTGTTTAATTTTGATTTAATCATCCCAGACACAAATTGATTACTCAGATTTCATCTTCATTTTTTCAATTTTTTTAATTTTTTTCGTTCATTTTCTCAATTATTAGATTAAAAAAATAATTGAAAAATAAAAAGTTCATAATTTTATTTTTCACCTAAACATTGTTCAAAAAGATAATATTATTGAACTAAAATATTTAACGTTTATTCCTTTAACCTACTCTCTAATTTTTCAATAGCCAGTTGATTGATAAAAATCAAAACTGACGTGCTGTGACACATGTACCAATAAGGAATATTGTTAAAAAATTTAATCTATAATTTTATATTTGGTGAATGAATTGGATATATAGACATGGATGAAGCCCTATTATAGATATCTCCTTGATGTATCAGTATTCTCGTGATGTGAATCAGTAATCTATCATGAAATTGGTTGTCCAAACCACATGATTTTGTGCCCTATAGATTTAAATTCTATTTAGAATGGTCTTTATGGTAGAGGTATCAAGTTCCTGAGACATAATGCCTACTAATTATTCATTTACATTATTTGAAATTTAATTATTAGTATCCATTATATTTTTAAAATTATATTTTCTCTATATTCATTTCAATCTTAGTTATCGATTAAATGATATGTTTTTATCAATTATTTACATTATTATATTGATTGAGCCTTATACAGTTCTAATAGTCATGTTATCGATAGAATGATATGTGTTTCAAGTAATATACCTTGAAATAATGATTATAATTTATGATATTTAATCATTGATATTATCTCTTAATGTAATTCATTTTTGTTTTATTGAGTACATGGTATGTGTGTTCAGTAATATACCATTCCATATTGATTATACTTATTGATTCATGATTTATTTTGCTATACTTAAACCTCAGTCAGCATTTGATATCTCCCATTTTTTTTGCCCCCATGAATCCATGAAATGTACAATGATTTTTGTTTAATAATTCTATAGAATAAATAATGTTATTAGTGAAAAAAATATGTGGAAATTTCTGTTTTCAAATATAATGTAAGACCTCTGTATGTATATAGTTTACCAAGACTACTAAACTATTTGGTCTTTCATGATGTGATTCCTTGTATCTTATTCCAATGTAATTAAGAACACACTTGATACATGCTACTGGGGTCGGGGTCGCTATAGTTGGTATCAAAGGGAATTTAGTGTAAACTTTTGGGTCTAGAGCTATAAAAACATATATTAGGGACTATAATTTTATTAGACATTGAGGATAACTATATAAGAACATCCTAAATTTTTGGTAAGGTTTGGATTTTGGGATTTTTCCTTCCAATACAACCCTTTATGCATACTACATATGGATGTGGTTCAAGCATAGATGTATCTAGGGGTAAAAATTTCAAAAAAGGGAACATTGGGCATGATCCAATAATCACACGGTGCCCGAAAACAGGCCTTATTGTGCACCTAGATTGACACTCTTCGGGGATATGCTTACCATTTTTAAAATTTTATTTACAAATTGTAATGATGGAATTGATAGATGATTAAAATGAATGAGTTGGGATAAACATGTGGTGTCTTAGATTGGAAATAATGTGTCTTAATAGAATAGTAAGATATTTTATGTTTGAAACAATAAGGTCATAATGAAAAGAATTTATAAGGGTAAATTAAGATTATAAGGGAATTAAATAAATATCTTCATAGGGATCCATTTATAGTTTATTGCTTTTAAATGTTGAGAAAAAGGAACTATCCAAGGAAATTTCGTTATCTAAAGGTTGTCTTCTAGACCAAGTTAGGACTTATGTTTAAATAAAATGGATGAAGTATTTATTGGGATTCCATAATTCTATTTAAAGTTATTTTTAACAATGGTATTTTAGTATAAGTATCATAAATCCTTTTAGGATTCTGTTACATTTTAGAATTATATATATATATTCATTAACATTAGAGTTATAGATAATATAATGGGTTTATGATTTTATGACTAATCATAATTTCAATGTCTTAAACCCCCATTTTAGGATTTATGGGGTTGGAGTATACTAAGATTATGGATATTTTGGGAGAAATTTATGGTAATATAACTCAGTGGTAAATTATATGTTTTAGTGAAAATGTTATTTAAGGAATCATAACTTTACATATTATAGACACTTGTTTATAAGTATTGATAACCATAGAGTTGATATGATCTCTAATGAAATTATAATAATACTAAAATAATATTATTAGACTTTTCGGAAAAATAATAATTTGTATTGAAAATTTTAATAAAAATGTAATTTCATGATTATTTTTATTTTAGGGATTTATATCATATTTTTTGGGGAATGTTATATGAATTATATTAATATAGCTGATAAAAAGGGTTAGACACATGATAAATGAAACCCATTGTATTCAAAAAGGTCTCATGGCATGAAACCATGAAAGAAGAATGATAAGTGTTTAGTGTCTACCACTAGCCTATGTGATGTCCTCGTTAATATGTTATTGTTTTTAGATACACAATTTGGAAAGTAAATATTAATGATGAACCAATTGGGTTACTTTATAGGTTTTGAGATTAATTTATTATATAGTATTAGTTGGGCTAACAATATTTCTTTTGTAAAAACGGTAACAGGCATATGGAAAGAATTTTCACACTTTGATGGACATTATGAACCATTAAAATGAATCTTTCTACTTCAGGCATAAAAAATCATTTTTGGATATTTAATTTTAAATTAAGAGATTATTTTTAAATTCATCAATGAAAAACTAAAGGATTAAATTTTTCTTATGAAAATGTAATGTATCATGTAAATTTCATTAAATTCTTAGAGCGTAACAGGATTCTTCAACCCTCAAAAAAGACCTTGAAATAGAATAATAATCCTATTATCATGTTTTTTATGGTATCAATGAAATTTTTCATACCAATTTGGTTTATAAATGTGTGGTCATTAACTTTATCTGATCTTCTATTTTTTGTGTGATAAATATCCTTTTCACTTTCCATAAATCCTTGGGAATTAGTATACACTTCCATATCAATGATTTTATTTCCCACCTATTTTCTCATACTTGGAATCCTAGTTATGTTTTTATTCTAGATGAACATTTTACTTCCCTTTTTTACTTACTAAGAGGATATATTTTTACACTTTTTAAAATTTTTGTTTTCAATAAAATATTTTTCAAATATTATACCCTTGATTACTGAGATCATGTTTAAATTGTGAGGATAAAATTTATTTATGGTGGGGATAATATAAGGCATAAAAATTATAAAATAAAATCATCGTATTAGATATAATATTAAATATATAACAATTATAATAAATAACCCATGAAATACATTTCATTAAATTTATACTCCTCAATATCTTGCGGAACATGAAACCATAAGCTCAAATAAACTGTAATATAGTATACTATTACAATATATCCACTAAATTCGATGGTATGAATATCGATAACTAAATTATGATAATTATAGTTATGTATTGATTGTAAATAAAATAAGAATCAATAAAAAAATCTTTCTGAACAAATTTATTTTTCAAAAAGACAGATTATTCAAACCTTGCGCACATAATTTAAAATTACTTTTTACAAATTTTAGAAAATCAATTTTTAAAAATAGAAGAGACTTTTTAAATCTTTTTATCAAATTTATTAACTGGAAGATATTTGAGATTTTTCTATAGTATCTCATTTTTGGAAGAATACTGAACCTTATTGAATTTTAATTTTAATTTATTATTTATGTTGTGTATTAATAAAAATTATTTTTTGAATTTATTTTATTGTAACAATTATTAATTTAAAAACATTTTAATAAATTTATTTTTTTAATATTTTTAATTTTTTTATAAAAACTATGTAAACCATTGAGATTTTTCTCTTGGAAAAATCGCTTTATCATCACATCTACAAGATTAATTTTAAATGAAAATTTTTTATTTCAGGGAATATAACTTGATAAATGGATTAAATATTTTAAATAAAAAAATTTTACTATTTATAATAAGTTGAAATTAATTTTTAGAACAAATTAATAATCAAAACAGTAAAAATTAATTATTGCAGTTACCGTAAAAATGGATTCACCTAGGATTAAACATACAATTTATGAGTTAAAATATCCAAAAAACATATTTAAATCTATTTTATGGCCATATTTATACACTATAATGTTTAAGTATCTAGAAAAATCTATTTTGGACGCATTATCTAGGTGAAAATGTGGTTACCCCTTTTTCCTTCCAATAATTACAAGTGTGTCACTCCCCTCACTTATAAAAGGTCACCCTCTCTCCTATAGTATTCACAGATTGATAACCTTTTTGAGGAGACAATCCCTCCCAAAATCACATAAAATTTTTCCTCCTCTAATCTTATATTCCAAATTATTTTCATAAATCCATCTTTGGCAATATTTTCATGCAAAACTAAAGAAGATACATGAAGAAGAGGTAACAATCTTCAACAAGAATATTTATTTTATTTGTTCCTCCACCTCCCACAATTATTATTAAACCATAAGGATGTAATAAAATTTCTATCTTCTGTATAATGATATGTTTCTATGTTAATTTAATTACCTACAACTATCCCAACATCCATGAAATGGGTTATGAAATTATTGTTCATGTATACATCAGACTAGGTCCTCGTGAACTGATGTCATTCTTGTTTATATCATCACTGTCCATTATTAGGTTGGATGATGGATATAAAGTATATATAAGATATAAATTAAATAATTATACCTATAGAGTCACTATATATATATATATATCATTTTTTACTTTCCATTCTAAAGGGGATATGATAACGTTGCTGGTGTGTATGGCGGATTACCAACATAAAAAACAATGTGACTTGTTTTTCACTAATTATTTACATGAAATTTAATAAAGATAATGTTAATAAATACATTTTTTATAAATAAAATAATTATGATAATATTGACATATATATAATTCTAAAAATTTGATAAATCATTTTCTTTCTAACATTTTCACTCACTTAAGGATGATAACATCATTCATGTATGTGTGGACTACCGACTTAATGAGACAATGTGAATCTCTATTCATCACTATACCACATGGATGACATATATAATTATATTAAAAAGATAAATATTATAATCCTTATATTATTATCATTTATGAATGGAAAATCGTTACTTCCAACCTTTTTATAATGATTGTTGAAAAATGGAAATGTTACTAATGCATACATACAGACTACCATCTTTATAATCTTAAAGTAATCCATTTTTAGTAACACTAATTCATGACTGGTTTTAACTATATAATTGATGCATAAATATGAAAAAAAAATTAGAGATTAATCTTATTATTTATATGGTGGAGGAATATAATCTACATATAAACTGGATCATTCACAACAAATTACAAATGAGAAAAATAAGTCTATTAAGACTCGAAACAATGAATGTATTGTACTATTATTAATAAAGGTTGATAAGATGAAATGAAAGGATATTATATGATATTATGAATATTTATATGGTTATATAAAACGTTTATAACATGTTTAAAACCACTATATAAAAGGTTAAATTATGTTCAGCCAAGAGGAAGCCTGTGGTAAGGGACCTTATCTCAATTTCTCTTCATTGAGGGATATTGTAATGTTATACACTTAATTTCTTTTATATGGTGTATATAATATAAAATATAATTATAATATAATTATTCATCAATAACTCATGGTATTTTATATATCAATTTCAATTATTTTATCTAAGGAGATTTGATAAAAGAGTTACAAGTTGTAAAGAATTTCATAACTCAATTTCCTTTATTTGGTTATATCACTTCTTCATCATCATTGTTATTATGAGATTATGTGTATAAATATTTTTTATGAAATTATATTTAATTTAAACTTTTTTTATTTTTATATATAATTGATAATATAATATATTCATTGATTAATTTTCAGTTCAACATTATGATCATTTTTAGGTTTTATTTCACACTCCCAATCTCCTCGAGATTGCTTATTCATGAAATTTAGTTAAAGTAAAATATTTTATTTTATTATAATAAACCAATATAATTTTATACTTCTCTATTAATTAATTTAATTTTTAATTAATCATCCCATTTTCCCACTATTAGTCACATAAAATAATTAAGAAATGTTTTTTTTGGAAAATCTGACTTCATTTTTCTGTTTGATTGAAAATATATTTTAATTCAAAACAATATTTTCAAACAGACTTTAAAAATTTTACAAATTTATTATTAAACAAAATTTAAACCATTTTACAAAAAAAAGAAATTTATATTCATTTCATGTTTAAAAAAATCATTTTTGTCTTTTAACAAATAAAAGCGTTGAAACAGATATCTATTTTAATATGTGCAACATCAATGAACATTCTAGTCATCATTCCAAATAAATATTTTTAAAGATATTTTTATAATTTCTAAATATTATTTATAAAATACATTTTTTATAAAAATTAGAGAAATCTATGTTCTAAAAATTGATTTTAAAAATGAAATAGATATTTTATTTATTATTTTTTTAAAGATAATTTTATGGTATTTCTATTCATTAATTTCAATAACACTTTATTCTTACTCCAATGGGTATATGTTTTATTAATACCATCCTTTTTCTTCCTTAGGATGGTTTAAAATCATTTTTAACAAGGAACGTATTGAAATTCACTTCCTTAATTAATTTTTGTAGTCATTAAATTTCCCTTGAAATATTCTCTTTCTTATGATCATTATACATTACATATATCCCGAATATCCATTTTATTTATCATGGATTTATTAAATTATTAAACTATATCTCATTTCCACACACATTACTTTATTTTGAAAGTTATTTTATTGAATAAGAAAATATTGATGATCTATATTACATACTAAATACAGATATTTGAAGATAAAGAACAATATTCATGAATTGAATCAATTATTTTATATATGATAAACGAGTTGGACTTATAGACATGGGTGGGGCCTCATTATAGATAGACCCTCAATGAATTTGTAGATTAATGGTGTTAATTAGTAAGATATCAATACATTATTTGGCCAATCCATAAGATGTTTTTCCTAATAGTTTTAAAAAATCTTGTGAAAGGTCTTGATGGTAGATGTATCATATTCCTGAGACATGAAATCCAATAATCCATCATTTCCAACATTTGTAATTAAATTATTTTTATACAGGATATTTTTATAAATTATAATATCTATGGATGCACCTCATTATCTGTAATTTATCAAATATAAGGTGTTTTATTTATTTACATTTCCATATTGATAATTTATTATCCAGTTATGGTAGTCATGTTAATAATTAAATAACATGTGTTTTCAGTTATTTACCTTTCTGTATTAATTATTATCAATGATATTAATATATTTAAATTATCTCTAGAAGAAATTCTATCTCGGTAATTTATTATATGGAATATTTTTTCAGTTATTTTTCATTACAAGTTGATTGTTATTATTGATTCACAATTACTTCTATTATACTTAACCATTTTGAGTGTTTAAGCTCATCCATATTTTGTTTCCTTTCCTATGAATCCATGATGTGTACCATGATTTATGTGAAGGGATATTCAATAAGGAATAATTTTACTCTCACATAAACATTATGTTATAATTTTTGTACTCTAATGAAATTTATGGCTCAAGTATATATCAATTTCATTAGGAATGCTGAACTATTTTTCCATTTGGGATGTTATTCATTGCATAACATGCTAATATAATAAACAAAACACTAACTTCGAGCTATAGAGTTCGATTTTACTACATTATCATATTCCAAATATTTGTTTTGACAACATAAAAATTTATTTTTAATTAACAATAAGCTTGGTAGCATTTTTTCTATGAAAAACTGAGCTATTAGAGAATTATGATAGACATTGAAAAAATTATTATTTAATTGTGTTTTTTATAAACTAAAATTTAAATTAGAATATATGAATAGTAGTAACCATATTATTAATAATATTAATATTGGTTTTATATTATGGGAATTTATTGACAAATTTGTACTAAATAATTACTGAGTTTTCAATAAACTCATTTTATTCAATAAAAATATGTTTTCATTATCAATGAATTATGATGTGTTTTATGCACATAATTTATAATTATTTTCTCCAAAAAAATTTAAATTCTATTTATATATATAAATTGATCCATTTTCTCAATAATAATATCAATATTATCATATGATGGAATTTTGTGATTTTCTAAGAATATAATTTTTTTAGTAAATAGTGAAAAATACTAATCTATTGAAAAACGTTTGTTCTATTAAACATTTTAAAATGTAGAATTTTTTATTAAATTTTTTATAAAATTTAATTAGTTTCTATTTTTTATAAAAATCCAATTACTTTCCTTGTAGTTTACTTTATGATTATATTTTGTATAAAATCATTTTTATACATAAAAAATTCATTTTTCTGGAAAACTATTTGTCATCATGTTTTGTGAGTTTATTCAAAAAAATAATTTTTTATACTTATAATAATTGAATTTTATGTAATTCATTCAATATTTATAGTTGTAATTTATAAATTTTGAAAATAGTTAACCTCAATTTTTCTAAAATTGAATAGTAGTACTAGTAAAAATGTTCCACAGTAAGGGTAAATCGAAAAGAACATAGTTAAAACTGTAATACAAGGATTAAAATTTATACCTGAACTTTTTTATATTTAATTGGATGATTTTAATTCAACAACCCTTAAAATTTTTAGAAATATGGATTTTGGTTCAATTTAACATTGATAAATCACATTATGTTATTTTAATTAAAGGAAAATTCTAAAATGTATCTTTCTAGTTTCTAATATCTATAATATTTTTATAATGGATAAAACAAGTTATTAATTGTTATAAAATATTATTTTAAATAAGAATATTATTTTTATTATCATAATTCTTTTAGTGATGAAATAATTACATTAAATTATTTTGCAACCCTCACATTGCTCTTTTGAAAGAAATAGACAAATCTATTGATTGATTTTTATATATTTAAATGTAATAATTTCTAGGTTAGTTATTCAGTTCCTTTAACTGTTTAGACATTCATAATTTATTATTAATGTGTAAGATTTTTTTTATTATTTCTAAATTTCTATATTGATATTTTTTAAATTCAAATTATATAAATAGTCTTGAAAAGGGATTCTGTGGTATTTAATATAAAAGAAAACTTAATTAGAAGATTTTAAAATTCAAAAAAATATAATATTTATCCAAGTGAATTTGATATGTGAAATTATATCAGCAATTTTCCAATTATTTTTCAATCTTCAATTTATACTATAATTCGTCACCCTTAATTTATAAAAATATTGTAATCCCATTAAAAATTAAATAGGTTAAAAGTGGGTTAAAAATTACATATAAAAGTTTTAAAATCACCTTTATTTGTATATATTTATTTAAATAATATTATTTAGACTTATATCCACCATATATAAAAAATATACTATTTCGGTTCCAAATGAACATGAAAACAAGTTTATAATAATTTAATATTTTAAGTAGTTCAAAGGGTGTCACACCAATCACTTATAAATAGGTACAACTTATCATGTCTTTATCACCCATATTTATCCACTTATATTGACATATACCTTAAAAAATAACTTCCCAACCTTCATCCACATAATCTATAGGCTCTGGTCTCATAAATGTACAAATTTTGATTTCTTAAGGTGTAACCAAATGTGGTTTTCTAAAGAAGATGTATAAATTTCAACCAAGGGTTTTCATTTTATTTTCTATTCAAACACTATAAAATATTATATAAACATTATAAAATAGTAAAATAAATATATTAAATATACTGAAATTTTATTATACTTGTGAAATAACCCATATTCAACTTCTTTCCAGACTATGGAAAGACACATCATCGCTTGTCGGTACATATGCCCTACCATCTCCACATAGCGATGTAACTCGTTTATCATCACCATATTACATGTATAGTTATAAATATTTATATATTTATTATATATGATTTTAATGAAATAATTTTTTTTCTAGAAACAAAATATATTATCTTCCATCTTGACCTTCCACCCTTTAAAAAAACTATAACGTAGCTCATGTGTACGTGTGGACTACCACCTCCAAAAAATTATTTGATTGATTTTTCAATTACTCCTTTATTGGATGATTATAAAAATATATATAACAAAAATATAAAATATTTATACCATTATTAAAATTATTTAGGTGATATTAACATGATAAATATTCAAGTATCATAACTACTGAATTGAAACATATACAAAAAGTAGAGTATATAACACCCAAAATCATGATGTTAATGAATTATCGTTAATAAACATGTGAAAAGATTTCATAAGTAAAAATATATATGGTATTATATTTATGGTTATATTAATTTTATATATTATATTAAATTTAAATTAATTTTACATGAAGTTAAAATATCTTTTGAATCAATTCAGACCTAAGGTAACAGTTTCTCATCTCACTATTACTTCTATGAGACAAAGGCTATATTCAACAATTATTATTTTTATATACAATCATTTTGATTTTTTATATGATGAATATATTTATTATAATTTTATTTAATTTTTTTACCTTATTTCAATCATAGGGGTTATAATTCAAAAATTACCATAATTATAAGGGTTTATTTCACAAGTTTATTATATTCTAATATTATTTGTGGTTATGTTTCTATTTGGATAATTATATGATATTTATATCTTAAAACCCATCTGTTTTCATTCCCTATAGTTTTTAATAGAAATTAATTTTTTTTTCTTTAATTTTCCCCTCCCTACGTACTCAAAATTTTGAAATAATGTTATTAATGAAAAACTACTTTGTTTTTATTCCGTTGGGAATAGTTTAATTTTATTTCTTTATTTTCATTAAAATATTATTATAAATATTTTTATTATTCTCAAAACAAATTAATGTCATTTTTATCTAATTTTTAAACTCTATAAAAATATTATTAAATATAATATTTTTATAACATTACCAACAACAATATTTTTACTAATGGTGTGAACAAAATCATTATTTTACGATATATATCATGAATGGATTTTCCCACAATAATTGATACAAATTTATTTTAAGATCCCATTAATAGTTTTCATGATTCCTTCCAATGAAAATATTTTTCCTCATATTTTATAATTTATTATATTTTGATATGGAAAATTCATGATGATAATGGAATTTTCTATAAGAAGTGATCATATGACCTTTTAATTGTATATTTATCCTGGATAACATCCATTGATGAATCCTATGGTAAAATGATGATATAATATTATGATTCCATATTTCATATTTCATTGGATATAATTTGATCATTTTTATTATGGAAATTAATTAAATTCTATATAGTAATTATTTAAATATTGATAATTATTGAATATTATGGATGTTGATTAAGTTGTGATGTATATTAATTTGATAAATTAATTGGACATATAAATTGGTTGATGTATACTATAATTAAATAACTCTTCGGTTCATTGGTAGGACTCGTTAGAAAAAATCAGGTGGGTATTTAGTGTATTCTGTTCCTATTTACATATGATTTCTTTGAACGAGGCCTCAACGTTAAATTATTGGTGTTCAGAATTATGAATTCAAACATTATAAAATCAATTGTTAATTTCCATTTTTTAAAATTTTGGGGCCAATGCCTTATTTTTATTATTAAAGAAAATACCTCATTCTAACTGGATAGAGGGAGACCCATTACATTTCCCAAAGGCCCAATACCAAGAGGTCTGAATACAAGGCGTAAAAGCCCTTTTTTTTAAAATGTCCCTTTAGTTAATCGTACTAATAAAGTACCCATTCTACTACATTACCTTCTATAGTACATTCATCGCTATATTTCCTTCTAGAGTAACCTCCACCGCTAAAGTTTCCTCACTACTATTGTTCCACTGCAGCAACAGTATTACTTCAATACCCTACTATAATGATTCTACAATAATTGGGAATTCCTACCCTTCCTGGATTTGATCGTAGGTCTTTTAGATGTCTAGAAGTAGACTTTAACACTTGGGTACAAGCTCTTTGGCATTATTGATTTCCATTTTATTATTATAATAGTTATGATATCCATGTATATGATTCAAGTTCATGTGACTTATCATATGGAATTTTGTAATCATCATTTATTCCTTAAATTTTAATCATGCCTTATTTATTCTTTGATAGATTCTATTTTATGCGTTCACTTACTGAGCATCTATGCTCACATATTTATTCCATTTGTTTTCTCCATGATTCTAGGAATGGTGCTATAATTTCTATTGATATATATTCTATAGGTAATAGTAATTTTATCAATGAAAATATAATTATTCATTTAATGTTTTAAAATTTAATGTGATATTCTTTAATGTATCTAGTTTCATGATACTATTAAACTATTTGACTCATTTGGTTGTGGTATCAAATTCATTACTATAAATCCTTCGAAAAAATATGGCTAGGTTCTCATACCATTTTTTATATTTGATTCTACCATTATTATAGAAAATATTAAAGCCCCTCCTTTTATCACATAAAAGTTAATTTAATGTTGGAAGCCATCTTATCATGAAATATGTGTGGCTTGATTCTAATTTCAATGAGATATGTAGTGAGGCCCGTATCTCATATCTCTAGTTCAGATGATATTTTAAAAAATCATTTCATCCTTCTGTGTATGAATCAAATCCAGATAGGGAACATTTCAAGAACTGCATGTTGCTCAATACTTGTTTTCATGAGATATTTCATCCTTTCAATTCAATTCAGTTGCATCCTTACCACGTGACATGAAAATAAATGAAAATTCAAGAACTATGTATGCATGGATTATCATTTTATTGAGATACATATTGACAACAAGATCTCCTATAAGATACATACTTAAACATGGGTCATATTTTCTAGTACAACCAGAATATTCTTTTTCAAATCAGAATCACTTCACGTCCTCACCGCATGATGACAATCTACATGATTCTTCAATAATATTTTATGTCTTCCTTATCATACATATGAGATATTTAGTGATGTATAGACATTAAATCTTAGGCCCAACCACAACATGATATAAAAAGTCCTCCTTTCTCCCTCATCAGGGTTAGATTTACATGAAGAGAACCAATAAAAGTTCTTACCACACACATGAACTTGTACCTAATAAAAATATGAAAAGATTGATTCTTTCCCAGAAATGATTCATAGTTACATTTGAGCATACCATATTCTAGCAGAAACATTTGATTTCTCTTCATATAAATGTTCCTAATTTCCTTACTGCATGACTCTAAACTACATGACATAATGTCCTCACTCCATGAATCAAAACTACATAGAATAAATTTCTTACAGCATGAATCTAAACGTCATATCATAATGTAATTGTTTATTTACTCTACACTTTATAACATAATTTTCCTGATGTATGGCTCTAAACTACAAATAATAATTTCCTTGTAGCATGAATCTAAACTGCACATCATAACGTGCTTTCCGCATGACTATAAATAAAATGGTAAACAGAGAACTATATAAGACTTGATTCTAATCCTATATATATATATAGTGGATACTAGGAGTTAGTTCATTGTCCTGTCCCTGGGATAAAATAAAATTCCTCATCTCCAACATAAAAGTAAAAATCAATGCATGAGCGTTTAATTTGGGTCCTCTCAATAGAGAGCCCACTAAGGAAACAAGGTATGTCCCCATTTTACGTAAGATTCAAATATATGTAAGGGACTCCAATATCATACACAATATTGATCCCAATATTTCTCTAGTTCATTTGATATTACCCCTTTCTCAGTTCATACTCCTAATCATTAACACTTTCATATCTTCATAATATTTCACAGGTTTCTGTTGAAAAAATGATTGATACCTAAGAGCTATTTTTTTAACTATGAAGCACGTTCCTAAGTTGTTCATGCCTAAAATCATCCCCTGTAATAGTTTTTTCAAACAAAGGATTCCATTTTTTGGATTTTCAACCCATGCCCTGGCTAGCCATGCATATTTTAGCACCCATGACAGGTTTTACAAAACAATGGTAACTTCATTCATGGGAGAATCATCTTTTTTTCCATTTCATATTTGATAATGGTATGTAGGAACTTGTATTTTAAATCCATCATGTGTTGCATATTTTTCCCATGTCCTTTATCCCGACCTGAAAGTCTCTAAGACTGTGGTTTACACTTTTCCACTATACATATTAAAATTATTCTGAAATAATCATGGATCATTTTACCACATATAATTTTGTGTTTCTATAATATTATGACCATAGATGTAAGAAATAATACTACGAACATCATAAACCAAACTCTATGCTTTTGAAATATGAGTGTCTATAAGCATTCATCATCTTTTAGCAATATATTGTCAAAAAAAATTATTTCACTTTTTCCTTACTATGTAGTATTTTCCCCCACTTTTCCTTGCATAAAATTTAACTACGTAACATTCATATTATCCAAAGGATGCCACTATTAAGCAATGAATAATTTACCCTAATTGCCAAACATAATATTTCCCCCATAATAGGATTGTCATGAAATGCTAACATTATTCTTGGAATAGACCTCCTCTAATACCATTATCCTTTTTCCTATATCATTATTCGGATCCGCAAATTCCCAATCCTTACCTCATACATATCCCTTTACATAAATAAATATGGGAGGATGTTTCTAGACAAATTACCAGGAAATTAAATATTTATAAACCCTTGGTGAAAGATAAAAATATTTAATTAAAAGACCATAATGTCTTTGATGCATGACTATAATCATTACATCAAAGATACTTTATAATGTCATTGTTTCATAACATTAAACTACACATCCCCCTAATATTCCTACTTCATGACTTTGAACATCACATAATACTGTTAAAATTCCCTATTTTCCATGATGCATGAATTTAAACTGCCTATAATAATATCAGAAATCCCATTTCTAAATAATTATACCCCCTTCATAAATGAAATTTGTGTGGGAGTGGATTTTTATTTAGAGACCATGTCAACATATATGGATTCTTTTATTATTAGACATCATTCATTAAAAATTCAATCCACAATGTTCTTGAAAAAAAAATTCTAAACCACTTTATCTATCAGTAATAGAATGTCAAAAATCTTAAGACGTACATTACGTGACTATGTAGTACATCCCCCCCCATTTGCCTTGAAGAAAAATAATCTAAATAATAGGCTTGTCTGCCAAAAGATTCCATTATTTGGCTATGGAAAACATGCATTATTTGTACACGTATAATACAGTCTACATAACCGGTTTTTCAAATAAAGGTAACTTCTCTAATGAATGAGACCTCCTATATTTATATATTTCATGTTCTAGATTTGGTGACCATAAAAATCATGACTCAAGATTCCCCTTGTAAGTATATGATTAATATTGTAACCTTCTTAGACATAATGCATTATATATGTTCAACTTTCAATATGCATGGTCAAATCTATTTGACGTAAAACACTAGCTTTATTAGTCTAACATGCCTGAATTTTATCGTCCCATTAAAAAATACATTGTCCCCAATAGGTATAAAACCTGCAAATGGAACCATGGAAAAATTTCAGGTCACAGCTTGCTAGACATTCACTCATTATATTTTAGGAAATATCATGTAATAAAAAGTTAAATGATATAAAACTTGTTAGCCTAAAAACCCAAACAGGGTAGCCTAATAAAAATAAAATTCTCACCTACTATGTCTCCTCCGTATTAGTCTTAGATAAACACAATTTGGCTGATGTCATAGAAGAATCAAAGTTTGTATGTTTGTCCATATGATCTTAGTAACAGTCAAACTGAGATCGCTCAACCCCTTGGATTAGGGAAACATTTATACACCCCTATCCATAACACTATAATTATGATAAAAATATGTAATCCTAGTAATTTAACTTTTGACATTATGATATATTATATTAATTATGTGATGAATACAAATTTTATTAGAGAAAAAAATTTATTTCGTTTATGTCAAAAAAATTGCAGAAAATCTACATGTTAATGTCTCTCTATCACAAATCACCATAGGATATAAACACAATTATTCATATGTTTAATATTCTTCAAGTACACATCAACCACCTATTGAATTATTATCATTTGACCAACCTCAGTCACCCATCTTGACAAATTGATTCCATAGCATTTGAAATGGGTTATCCCCTTCCTTTTGGGATTATCCTTTTGAGTAGTGATATTTCTCAATTTTCCTTTGAATATCATCCAAATATTTTTGAAGATGTGCCATTTAAATTTTTTTCTCTATGATTTGTTTTTTCAATCCTAGTAATGTTGATCCTTGACTAGCCATATCCTAAGATATTACTACCAGAAATTATTCAATATTATCAAGTATTCTACCTTTTCTTAGATCCTATTGAAGTTTGTACTCTTGATCCTACTCTTAAATGGTCTCGTTCTCCATAGTTTATATTGAACGTTAATAAAAAACATGGAATCCCAACATGCTAAAAAAAATGAAATCCAAGGGATTTTATAAGGATGTTTCTCAATGGGTGTGTTAGATATTATCTTCCATATATCGTTCTAAGGTTTTCGACTTGTGATAAGGAGATAATTATGTAACTCTAGATCTAAATTAGAGTCACAAACATAAGAAGGGTGGTACTCCAGGATTAATTCACATAAAGAAGTGACATGTTCTTCTCCTTCAATAATAGTGTCCCCCTCGCCTTCCAATGTTGTTCAAGCTAACACAAATTTTATTCCTTTATATTTTTCCCTAAACAAATATAATCATGCATGATGATTTAAAATAATGGTTGGATTCAAAATAATGTAATGAGTTGGAATAGAAATAATAGTTGGTAATACTTATGTAAAAATAGGTTTAAAGCCTGAATAGACTCCTCCCTAACATTCCCAGAATCTGATGTTTTGTCTTGTATCTCTTGGTGAAGGTCACTTTGTTGATCCTACTCAAGATTCTATAGATGAAACTCAAGAAGAGTTTACATTTCAAGGTTCACCAAAATCAACTCCTCAATAATTTTATTATCAGTGTTTTCAACACCCCCTTATGGGAACCATTATTTTAGATGCTTCTATAGATGGATCTATGAATTTCAACAAATCATGATAAGAAAATTAGGAATAATGAGATTGATTGGATTGAAAATAAAAAACTCACATCCCTTAGGTTCTACATAAGTAAATACAATCTTCTATAGTAGTATGCATAGTAACATGTTCTAGTACTTCATTAAAAGAATTTTAAAGATTAATACTATAATTAAATGACATATAAAGCCTTATTTTAGTTTCACCTATGAGAATACCTGGAGTGGTTGGTTCATGACACTCTTCTAATAACATTAGACCCTGAACAACCACCTCAGTGACAAACATCGGGTCAGAATTAGTCATTGTAGGATTTTCCAGTGCATGTGACATACCTGATATATTATATAAATGGAAGTCATTTTTTATATATCTTCTCTTGAATCACTTATAACATACTAGATGTATGCACTCTCTCAATAGTAGGAATACGAGCAGTTCCATGAGAAGATGTTGGTGCCTCTAGCCTAGACGCCTCCTCATTCAAAGAATAAAATTCATTGGCATTGATCTGCACATGATCATAATTTCCCTGCACATTCCCTAAATTCTCCTTAAGGTCTTACCAAAGGGAAGAAATATAAGAATTTACTATAATATAAAAAAATTAAATACTTTCTATGGATGTGTCTAAAGATAATGATGTCAGGAAGAGTTACCAATGCAGATGAAATTGCCAGCCACGATTTTCTTCCTTTGGTGTATTTTCTTCTTTTCCCTCTTCACATGACTAGTGTTGTCATCATAAAAAATAGTTATTTGATATTTCTAGTATCTTTCCATATCATCCTCCATGTAATTTCATCCAAAAGATATCTTTCCTGATTCATAGGGTGATTTAGTGGCCTCGAGTGCAGTACCACCAGGGTTTTACCATGTTGATGGAACTTTAGTTTATTTTCCCTTACCCAACTACAATTTAAGAGGTCATTTCCCCTAATAAATAATTATTCGGCTAAATTAAAATGCTAAAGTAAAAGACAATTTGAGAAGAAGAAAACATAAATCTTTAGGAACAACAAAAGCACACCATTCTTCCAATAAATGGTCAATCCCTTCAGTGTTTCCATGATCTGTCATCTCCTTCACTCATTTTTTGGTGGTGATTGAATTTTTTTGTTGGGTATATGAGAATTATAAACTCCTATATATAAATTCATACATCATTAGAATTACTATCAAAATGAATATCATATAAGGTATGAGGATCTCCTGTTCTGGGAGTAAGAAAACCTTCACATAAAAGTACCCACATGGTTTCATAATCTCAAACAAGCTCTTCCATGATTGGGCCATGCCTCATCAAACATATTTAAAGGTCATCCCAGCAGCCTATGAAGTTGATCTTACAGTCTTATATTTGATAGGCTTCCAAATTCTTTCCATTGCTGATGGGGGATGATAAAATAGAACCCACTGCTCTTCTTGATAGTGGTGAATCGATCGACTAGGTGAAATTCCAACTAGTGATACTGGTGTGGCCCACTTGACTCTAACAGGTAGATCATGTCTTTCATGAGGTATCTTTGTTGATCTATGAGCAATGTCATCTTTACTCTTTGAATCTAACAATTCATCCTCTACCATATATGAAATGTCTTCCAAATGAGAGGATTATTTCATGCTCAGTTTCATTACTCTAACCAGAGAGAAACATTTTTTAATACCCTTTATGGGTATCAATCGATCCATGTGTCATTATACCAACTGTTCAACCTACTTTATTGCTTCAGTTATTGGTAAATCACACACTGTACTTGTCTTCCTCATCATCGTCAGCAACCGTAGTTGTCGATCCACCATTCGATGTTGTTCTATAATAACATTCAATACAAGAGACATGATATTTTGTTTCAACCATTTTAATTGACTTGAAAATATATAAGGATAATACCCCCCATAGATTATTTCTTCATCGATCCGGGTGGAAAATACACCATCCATGCAGGCTAGCATATATTCCTTAATCTCTATGTCTTTTATCCCTTAATCAAAAACTCATCTCGTTGGATTATTCCCATTTTATAAGATATACACTTCAAGTAATAGCCATTTTTTCATGCACATCTCATGATTTTTCGCACACCTCATGCCTTTTTCCATTTTTCATCATTCTAACCCCGAATCACCATTTATGAGAAAATTCCATCATGCATTCACTATTTCATTAAAATAAAATTTGGAACACATTCCATGATTTTCACACACCACTTAAATGTTTCTCAAACCTTCCTTTTCAAAAAACATATCTCTCCATTTTTTTATTTTCAAGCCCCAAAATTTAGAAAACTCTAGAAAATGGAACCACCTTCAGTACTGTTTCCAGCGAGAACTATGTGATCCCTTTCCTAGAAAACATTCTGAACATCCAATAAGGATTAAAAAAAACAAAACATACTCCATTTATTTCTTAGGTCGTGGTTCCAACAGAAACAAGGAAATAGTTATTCGAAGTAGGTACATTGACTTCATGTGGATGGCTATAAGCATATAGTTGCAAATAAAAACTCTTTGAAAATCTTGGTGATACTTCTTTAGATACTTAATCATATTAGGAAGAGTGGTGTTACAGAAATTTTAGTAATCATTCCCAATGATCTTCATCATGTTGTCAATTTTTATTCTAGATAACTCATTAGCAATTCTGATACTCTTAAGAGTCATTGAAACTACAAATAAATATCAAAGTTCATTTAAATGTGGGATCATTTTGAGAAAAATTAAAAAAAATGATAATTTGACAAAGCAATTAAGGTGAAAAAGTAAAAATGTAGTTCACATGTATGTTGCAAAGGTTTTGGTGCACAAGTACTATACCTAATATATTTTTCAAAACAAAAAATATGTAGAGAAAACAATGTAGACGTGTTAGAATTACATCGTGGAGAGCTTTTATTTCTGAAACCATTGAGATTTTTCACTGAAGTGAGTCCCTTATATATAGATTTACAATAAAACCTTCATGCTACAAAATTTTCATGGCAGACTGAGAGTGACCATCCAGGCAAAGAAACTTGTGCGTCCCATCAACTTTTTTCATCACATTACCTATCTTCAAACCCTATTTTCTATATAGAATCCAATCCTGAGGGGGGTGGGATTGTTTTGATACTCTATTACATCACATATATGAAAATGTGAAAAATGTAAATTTCATAGAAAATTGAGTAGAATATATATAGAGAATATCAAGATTTTCAAAGGGTCAAAAATTGCATCGACTGGGATATCCCGAATCACTAGAGATGCATAAGAAAATACACACTCTCACTTGTGCACCACATCGTCACTTGTATGAAGAATCTCCATCACATAGGGTATCATATTTAGCTAGAAATAGACCCTTGGAACCTTTATTTGTGCAAAAAAAATTCCCTGAATCGCAATTTCTACTTTAGTCTCCCTGGTGCATTTCCCAAGTCTTTTGAAACCTCCATAGTAGTTCTATAACATTTAATGAGAAGGAATTAAATGAGGACAATAGAAATTTTGTCCATTTCAATGTTAAAAATAAATAGTACATGGAATACTCAATTTTCTGATGCCTAACATAAGAGGACTTGTGCACCTTCCATTCATCATATAGGAACTGACATATACCACTTCTCGGAATACCTCTAGAGACTCGTAAAGGATTGAACCAATATTTTCCCAAATATAGTCACATAAGTTTTTCATCACTTAAAATGATATTATTTTACCCAAAATTACTTATTCTCCCCATACTTGTGTGCCACACACTTGAGTTCCTTTATTTGATATTCAACCATCCCTTCATCCCGCCCAAGTCTTTAATGAAGCCTCATTCAAAGCAACTCATGACAGGGCCTCTCTTTTATTGGATCCCTTTCCTGAAATGGATCATGGTGAAACCTCTACCAAAACCTATTTATTTACCTAACAATTGAGAAATTCACATATATGTGTCTCCCATTCGGGTTTGGATATATATGATATAAGGTTTCCGACACTAGTACCACGAGAGTGTGAGGATCCATTGTGTGTCTATGGGTTTGGATATCCATGGTCACATAAACCCTTACCCAAGGACAATTTTGAAGAGTTTTCAATCTTGGATTCATGAGATAGGACTCTGTTTGTCCCCACTCATATATGAGATCTAGAGCCTCAGGTTCCTAGCAGCAAGGATATGAAACAGACTTTGTTTTAACTTCCACGTGGGATTAGACCCTCCCTTACAAATTTCTCAATTTTGGGTCATCCCTTATAAAATAATACCCTAGCCTTTTTTGAAGGACCTAATAACTTTCAAGTTTTCTCATTGAATTGTTCATTTATATGTGACCTCATCAACCATCACTGTTTCGCGCGGAATCCGGGGATGACCTCCTGGACGGGAGATTCAAACGTTCCGATCGGTTTCTAACGGGTTTGTTCGTAGAACCGGAAACATCCAATGATTCCACATCTGTTTGGACCTACATTCCAAAGGCAGGTGCTCATTAGCCTGTGGACTAATGAGGCTTAGAAATTTGCATTGGTCGAGAGGATGGGAGGTCGGACTCATCACACCTTTTTGAGGGGAATTATTGTCTACTCCGGGACTCTCTTTATAGATTTAAGTTATGTTCGTGAATCCTTATTACATTACCAAGTAAAAAATGTGATTTCCTTTAGTTTTAACAATCAATGATTAAATATGCAAGAAATTTAGAGAATCTTTTATATGTATTCGAGGTTCTTCATCAATAGAGAATCATCTATATCTGTTTAGAGATTCTTGGTCAATGGTATCCTTCAAAACATTTATATAAAAGTCTCTTTGTCATTATGATGACCAGGCTGGTTTTAAAGCCACTCAGTGGGGCACTTGAAGTTTATCGTCATTCAGAAGGACAGAGATTATTTCAAAGTTGGGATCGAACCCATAAATGGGCTACCTACGTATCCTTTCTTTTGGAAAAGGAATCAGAACCCACGTAGTTCGAGGAATGGGGTATGATGTTTATGATTGATGGCTCAAATATGAATGTCATAATTACTTTTACACTCTAAGCTCACGTGAGTCATGCTCGGTGTGAGAAACCAGAGGTATTGATAAAATTTAGACAATTTTGCCATAAAAGATGCAATCATAAGAATTTTTTTGGGGCTTATGTATAGATGACTGCCCAGATAGATGAAGGTTTAGGATCTACTTTTAGGGAGAAAATCCATGAACAGGGTCCATAAAGTTATATGTGCTTCATGGAGATTTGAATACTCTAATCTTGGGGCTTACTCCTAAGGAGGATGCCCAAGTTAGGAGGGGACTTATGATTGGGTTTTACTCCTGAAAAGGAAACCCAAATCAAAGGTAAATTATGACTGGTTAAGAGAAATTTAAGGGGACTTGGGGCTTATTCCCGAAAAGGAGACCCAAGGTTATGACTGAGTCTTATTCCTGAAAAGGAGACCCAGGTTAAGGGACTTGGGGATTACTCCTGAAAAGGAAGCCCAAGGTTATGACTGAGTCTTATTCCTGAAAAGGAGACCCAGGTTAGGGATTAAGGTTTGGGGCTTACTCCTGAGGAGAATGCCCATATTTGAGGTTGGGGCTTATTCTTAAGAAAGATGCCCAAGATTAAAGGACTTGATTGGGGCTTACTCCTGAGGAGGATGCCCAAGATTGGGAACTTTAAGAATTTGGGGCTTACTCCTGAGGAAGATGCCCAGATTAAAGGTTTTATAACTGGGGATTATTCCTAAAAAGGAGACCCATGTTAAGATTCTCTCATTTTAAAGGATGAGGTTGAATGAATGAACTCTCCGTATTTTAGTGGCATAAGGATATTTAAATCACTAGACTTTGAGAGAGATTCCACAGAATTCCTTTCAGATAAGAAAGTCAAATCAAGAAATCATGCCATAAATGGCTTTGAAGAGTGTCTTGAAGACTGAATCTTGAAAAGGAAAGGTGAAGTGGCTTAAGAGGGGAAAAATGGGCAAGATGGGCACCCAAAAAGATAGGGGCGCACAAGTCTTGAAAGGCGTGCAAGTCCTGCGGTGGCGCGCAAGTATTGGCCGCGCAAGTATACTTGCGCGACACGTGGTGTACTTGCGCGATTTTCAATCAGAATTTGAAATACTTGAGCGACTCTTGATAAAACCCTTTAGAATCCCCTTGAGGTTCTTCCAAAAAAAGGGACGCGCAAGTTATATTGAAGGAATTAAGTTGGCGCACAAGTGTTTGATAAGTTTCAACACTTAGGCCTTCCTTCTTCTCTTTAGATCTTCCGTTCTAGGTAAGAAATTACCATAGAAGTGTTCCGGAAGCTTTGAGAAGAGACTTGGGCGTCGGGAGCTTCAATCCGAGTTTCTGAAAAAAGATCCTCTCGAATGGGGGGCCCACATGGTCTATTTATAGGCAAAAGAAGACCCCGGGCGGTTACCGGGCGGTTACCAATTAGGTCGCGCACGTCACCTGCGCGACCAAGGTGGCCGCGCAAGTACACTTGCGCGCCAGTTAGATAACTTGTGCGGTGAGGTTTCTGTTGATCCTTTCTTCCTTCCTTTGTTGATTTTTTATGTTTTCTTCAAAGGCTGAATCACTTTGAGCTCAGATATTCCCTTTTCCGATCTTTAGATTCTGTGATGAAAGGAGCGTCAACAAAAGTCCCCCCTCAGAGTTGGATCCGGAGAGAAATGAGGATTTGACTCTGAGGAAATTGAATCCCTCCAAAGGAAAAGGGAGGCGTGCAAGTCTGCAGTGCACAGAGGGCGGCGCGCAAGTTTGCGTCGCGCAGGCCTTAAGCGCTCTGGGTGCGGCGCGCAGGTAGGCTTCCTGGCCTATAAATACACGACCTCACCTCCGTACATGTATCCGGATTTCCGGACTTCATCCCTTCTCGAGCTCTCGCCGCACAGGTTACCTAAGCCGCGCAAGTCTCTTTTCCACTGTTCCCTCGCTGTCGCGCTCCTGTAAAGATATTCGTACTTGCACGGTTTTTACTTGCGCATCAAAAACTAGCGCGGCACACGAAATACTTGCGCGTCCTTGTTTAGACTTGCGCGGCTTAAAGCCTTGGCCATTTTTTTCCGAAAGCTTTCACAAATTTTATGAAAAATAAACCCATTTAAGAGTTAAATTTGTTCAACTTTTGTGCAGATTCAATGGCTCCTGAGGGAATTGGAACGGCTGATGAACTGGCTAGCAAGTGGATTGATGACATGATGAACATTATTGGCCATGATTACTATGATATCTGCGACATCACTTTCCCAGATTTGGATAAGTACTTGAAGAAATATCATCTTAATTTCCCACAGAGCATCTATCTGTCTCTGTGTGTTCATGGTCATCTGCAAGGAGTCAATGTTCCAAATGTAAACAACTATACACCTGAGATGCAGCTGCACTGCTACTTCTCTATTTCGGTTATGTTGTGCATTAAGAGTAACAACAATGGTGTGAACTTTCAAATTCTTCCTCCATGTCATTCCCTTGCAGATATGAAAATGGCAAACCCATGGGCTAAAATGTTTTCCACTGCCGGTTGGTGGAGAGAAGACAAACATGGTATTAGAGCAATATCTGAAAAGAGTACTCTCTCCAAATGGCTCTTTACTTCCAATGCTCCATTCTCAAATCCATGTATCCATCTTCCAAGTCTCTTGGATAGAAACAGAGTCACTATTTGATCAGCAGAAAATTTTCTCAAACCGCACTCAAGAACATCCTTTTACAATTGTTCCAAGAAGAGCTGATATCACTGCATATCTTATTGTATCCAATTGAATGAATGAATTCTAGGTGGTTGCTAATGAAGATCGGGATGTCGTAAATAAAATGAAGTGTTATGTTGAAAGCCTCTTGTAATTCTTGAAAGAAAAGAAGAGACTTCAGTCTGTGGATGTCCTTCTAACTCTTGTGTATCAATGAAAAACACTTTTGTCTTCAATCATTTGTACCTGCATTCTTCCATTACCTGCTTCAAATTTACTTAAGCCAATGGGCCTAGTAAGCATAGTTTGATTTTTACTAGGATTATTACAAATAAACCTACAAACTTTGAATCTTTTAACTGCTCAATATTACCTAAATCATACAAAAAAATGTATATTTAGTGAGCTGGAACTTGACTTTTATTCAGAGTTCCTTTGTCTTTTGTGTAGGCAGTTTAAAGTCATGCGCGCCGGACATAAAGGGGCTAATGTTTAAGGTCGAAATAGCTTTGACCGAAAATGGATTAAAAATGGATTCAATTCCTTGCAATTTATCTGAAAACATATTACTGTACTCAAGTATGAGGGGAAAAATGTAAACTATGGATTAAGAATATTTGAATCTGAGGAATGATATGAAAAAGAGCTAAAAGGCATTAGAAGAAGTAGTTTCCAAGAATGAAGTTACTCTTATTTAACAAAACCCGTTAGGGGGTTGAAATATGCAGGGCCACCTATGGGCATTGGCTGCATGGTCAAATAAATAGTATCTTTTGGTTGACAAGTCTGTTATGTGGACTATTTATGCAAGGCCACCTATGGGCACGTGCTGCATAGTCAGGCAAAAGAACTCCCAGAAATTTACTTTCCTAGTGCTAAAAGCCAGTGAAAGTTTATGGAGATTCAAATTTTCTAAAGTATAGAGTTTGTTGTATGGAAAAAGGTACTTGAATATGGAGAAGATATTTCCAAACAAGAATATTGAAGAACTGGATGTATATCACTCCTACGATGGTCTGACCCAAACGTAGGGAAGAAGAATAAACCATAGACTCGAATACTTTCAGATCATGAAAAAGGATATGGGACAAATATGTTAAGGATGGATTTTTTTTTGCGGATCCCTTCATATTGTCGTTTAAGACAAATAAGGACAAAAGAGGCTTTCTTCCCAAGAATGAAGTTACTGTTATTTAACAAAACCCATTAGGGGGTTGAAATATGCAGGGCCACCTATGGGCATTGGCTGCATGGTCAAATGAATAGAATCTTTTGGCTGACAAGTCTGTTTTGTGGACTGTTTATGCAAGGCCACCTATGGGCACGTGCTGCATAGTCAGGCAAAAGAATTCTTTGAAGTTTGACATTTTTGTGACTAGAAGTCATGAAAAGGGTTATGAAGATCTGAAAATATTTAAGGTTAGGATTATAACACATAAAGATGGGTATTGTCCAATGTATATAGAGATACATAGGTCAATGAAAAACCATAATCATGTTGTGGCTGGGTCCTGAATTGAAATTTTGGACTTCACTACGTATCTCATAAGAATGAGAATCAAGCCATACGTAGTTCTTGAAATGCAGTTTAACGTCGTGCAGGATGAAAGTATGAGTGATCTTAGTTTAGGGACATAGAATTCAGACCATAATAATGAATACACAGTGTGTGTTTTCATGAGGATTTTTCAGTCAAGGGACTGAAAGTGAAATTTGGGGTTAGGCCCAAAAGACTTGGGACTGGATTCGAGGGACACTCGAATGTTCCTACGTATCCCATAAGGATGGGAATCAAGTCCACGTAGTTCTAGAAATTCCCTTTGTACAAATTTGGTTCGTACATGTGAAGGGTGAAAGGGGACTTTAGTGCAATGATGGTTTAACCTAAGATAAAAAGTTCAGGCATTTCCATGTATGCACGTAGTCTTTTGAAAATGAAAACCATGATTGAAAAAAATCAATGTCAATAATGGTTCCTTCTCAAATGAGGAAGTCAAAGAATATTTGTAGTTTATTGTCGTACCGGACAAAAAGTGTTGTATAATTTAACGTCATATAACAAGGACGAAAGTGAATCAATGTAAAGATATTGATTCCAGGGGCGGTTTCACAAATCAACATCATATGAGGTTGTGGTGAACCGATGTGAAGAGATTGTTTTTGGGCTTGAACCCTGGGAGGTTGCCTACATACCCAGCCTGGAGGGCAAGGATCAAAGTCTGTGTAGTTCAATTAAAGAATGAATCAATGATCAAGTTGTTCTTGTGGACAATGATCTAATAAAAAATATTGTTGGGACTTACACATGGTTAGTGGCCCAAAGGGAGTGTTATGGTTGATGTTTTCTCTAAGCTCACGTGAGTCATACTCGGTGTGAGAAACAAGAGGTAATAACAACCTTCACGATGTATAGTTTAATGTCATGTAGGACATAAAAAGGGGACTATGCAGTTTAAAGTCTTGCAGTTAGGACTATTGGTGCTGCACAGTTTAGTGTCATGTAGCAGGGACAAAATACAGTTTAATGTCATGTAGGACATATCAAGGATTTTCTGTACAGTTTAGCGTCATGTAGTTAGGACGATGGGGATAAAATAGTTTAACGTCATATTGGACGAAAGGGGGACTGTGCAGTTTAATGTCATGCAGTAAGGACAAAAGAGTGTACCACTTTAACGTCATGTCGGACAAAGGTGCGAATAGTTTAAGGTCATATGCATGGACCGTGAATGGTGCAGTTTAATGTCATACTGGACTTTTGAGATTATATAGTTTAACGTCTTTCCGGACGTGAGGTACTTTTATACAGTTTAGCGTCATGTAATTTTAGGACGTCACAGTTTAACGTCTTGCTGGACATAAGGGATTTGCAAATAGTTTATGGTCATATACATGGACCAGGGATAATGCAATTTAAGGTCATGCTGGACGGTTTAGGGAACTTTTTCACAGTTTAATGTCGTGTGGGACGAAGTTACAGTTTAAGGTCATACTGGACCATTGCTGTATAGTTTAACGTCATATAGCAAGGACGAACTGGTGATGTACATTTTAAAGTCTTGTAGCTAGGACTAAAGTGAACCAATATGAGGATATCAGTTCTGGGGACTTTTTACAGTTTAACGTCATGCTGGACGATGAAAGTGCCACACAGTTTAATGTTATGTTGCTAGGACACAATATAGTTTAATGTCATCTCGGACAATTTATAGTTTAATGTCATCTCAAACATTGAAGGTGACACAGTTTAACGTCATGTTGGACGAAGTTGCAGTTTAAGGTCATACTGGACCATTGCTGTATGAACCAATTGTAAGAGTCTTGGTTCTGGGAACAATATTTTGTGTTTATACAAAATACTTCTTCAGAAATCTGGCATTAGTTGGAGTCGTGATGTGTTCTCCATCCATTGAGATCAGAGAATACGCTCCATTGGAGTAGACTTTATGTATTGAATAAGGTCCTTCCCATTTTTGTTCAAGCTTGGGAGGCTTCTTTCCTGGTATCATTGGTGCTCTGAGAACCAATACCAATTCTCCCTGAATGAATGAACGAAGACAAACTTTTTTGTTAAAAGATCGTGCAATCCGATTCTGATAGATTTCCAAGTGGTCCAAAGTGCACAATCTTTTCTCATCTAACTGTTCCAATTCATTCAACCGCTTTTGGGATCGCTCATCTGTTGACAACTGATCACAAATTGCTATTCTGAGTGAAGGAAATTGAACTTCAATTGGCAAGACTGCTTCTGTTTCATATACCAATGAATATGGAGTAGACCGCGTTGCATTGCGAGTGGTAGTCTGATAAGCCCATAAAGCATGAAAGAGTTTATCAGGCCATGACCTCTTATCTTTATCCACCATCTTTTGCAGTATATTTGAAAAAGTCTTGTTGAAGGCCTCTATCTGGCCATTAGCCGCTGCATGATATCGAGATGAATGGTTGGACTTAATGTTGTATTCTTGATACAATTTCTTTACCTCAGAAGAACAGAAGTTGGTGCCGTTGTCCGTCAATATGGTATGAGGGACACTAAATCTAGTAATGTTGTTAGACTTGATGAAGCTAACAATGCATTTAGAACTGACTTCTTTGAGAGGTACTGCCTCTGCCCATTTGGAAAAGAAATCAGTAGCAGTAAGAATGTACTTAAACTACTTGGTCGTAGCTGAAGGGTAAGGTCCCACCACATCCATTCCCCATGTGGAAAATGGCCATGAGTATTTAGCTGTATGAAGCAACTCTGGAGGTTGATGAATGAAGTTGGCATATACATGGCATGAATGAAACTTCTTTGTGAAATTAACACAATCTTGTATCATTGAAGGCCAGAAGTATCCAAGCCTTCGAATTTGATCAGACAGTCTATGTCCAGACTGGTGGGCACCACAGACTCCTGCATGCACTTCTTTTATGACAGCCATTGTCTCTTCACCATCAATACATCTGAAGAGAACTCCATCAAAACCACGTTTGTAGAGAATTTTCTCGAGGTGGTTTGGACCATCATAAAGAGTAAAATTGACCACACGTCGCCGAATTTGTTCTTTCTCGGCTCTATCAGGTGGAAGTGTTCCATTTTGAAAGTATTCCTTGATAGGTGACATCCATCCTGTAGTATGACCATACGGTTCAGGAATGGGACTAATTTCATTAATTTCCTCTGTTCTGACTTGATCATAAGGTGAAATTGCACGACGGTGGGCAATACAGATGGTTGTCTCGTCCCGATTTGGATCTGCTAAAGCTGTGGCTATATTAGCCAGTGCATCAGCTTGAGCATTTTGTGATCTTGGGACATAAGAAAATGTCGGTTCTGAAGGGAATTCTGACATTAATTCTCTGATGTAATCATACAGAGGGATTAATTCTTCTTTTCTGATGGCATAATCCCCATTGACTTGTTTGATTACCAGGTCTGAATCACCTTTCACCTTTAAGTGATTCACTTGTGCTTGAAGCGCTAACTCCAAGCCTGTAATTAGAGCTTGGTATTCAGCTTCATTATTAGTAACACCTTCCCACAACAAAAAGGAATAAGGTAACACTGCCTTATCTGGAGAAATGAGCACAATTCCTAAACCAACTTTTTTGAATTTAGGATTTTCCATTTTCTTCCCTGTTGGACTTCTAGATGCACCATCAAAATACATTTCCCATGTTTGAGGACTCTCTTGAATAGAGAAAACTTCCTCATCAGGGAGTTCGATATCTGAATACGTGTCTTCCACTGAAGGATGTTCAGCCAGGAAATCAGCCAGAGCTTGGCCCTTAATTGCCTTTTGAGACACATACTGGATGTCGAACTGCTGTAGAATAACCGCCCATCTTGCCAGGCGTCCTGTAAGCATTGGACGACTAAGGATGAATTTGAGCGGATTATTGCGAGATACCAATTGGACCTCGTGATGTTGCAGGTAGTGTCTCAGTTTCTGAACTGCAAAGATTAATGCTAGGCAGCACTTTTCAATACTCGAATACCGGGTTTCTACTTCAAGCATAGTTCTACTGAGATAGTAGAGACTATTTTCATTCCCAGCATCATTCTTTTGAGCGAGAAAGGCACCCAATGATCGCTCTAAAGCTGTCACATAGAGGATAAGAGGCCTACCCTCAACAGGTGGCATGAGTACTGGTGGACTCAAGAGGTATTTCTTGAGAACATAAAATGCTTCTTAACATTTTTCAGTCCACTGGTAAGTGACTCCTTTCTTCAATAATTTGGTAAAGGGTAAACTTTTGTCTGCCAAATTGGCGATGAAACGCCGAATATAGGCTAAGTGTCCTTGAAGTCCTCTTAATTCTTTCAAATTCTGAGGAGGTGACATACCAAGGATTGATTTGGTCTTCTCAGGATCGACTTCAATACCACGACGGCGTACAACAAAGCCGAGGAATTTTCCTGAGGTTACCCCAAAATCACTTTTTAAGGGGTTCATCTTCAAATTATGTTGTCGAAGCTTGTGGAATACGACTTCCAAATCAGCCAAGTGATCAAAACGTTGTTTGGATTTAACCACCAGATCATCTACATAGAATTCAACAAATTTCCCTAGAAAAGGTTTGAAGATACGATGCATGGCGCGTTGATATGTTGCACCTGCATTCTTTAAACCAAAGGGCATCACCCGGTAACAAAACACACCTTGAGGAGCTCTGAAGGCTGTATATTCCTCATCTTCTAGGGCCATTCGGATCTGATTATATCCATAATATCCATCCATGAAAGAAAGTACTTCATATCCAGCTGTCGCATCAATTAAGAGTTCTGTAATCGGAACTGGGAAATCATCTTTAGGACAATACCGATTAAGATCTATGAAATCGATGCAAACCCTAATTTGTCTGTTCTTCTTCTTTACAGGGACAATATTAGCCAAACACTTGGGATATTGAACTTCTCTGACGAAGTTATATTTGATAAGCTTATCCACTTCAGCCTCGATTTTGGCAGCATAGGTTGGGTGTGTTCTTCTCGCGGCTTGCTTGAATCCTCGATGTTCTTTTGGCAAACCCAAATGATGGGTGGCAACATCAGGATCAAGGCCAGGCATCTCTGTATAATTCCAAGAAAAAATATCTTTATTTTTCTTTAAAAAAGAAATATACATCTCTTGCTCTTCAAGGGTCATGGCCGCACTAATTAAAGTGGGGCGTGGATCTTTCTCTGTACCCAAATTTACTTCTCTGAGTTCATCCACAGTGGTAGAGATACCCTCTTCAAATGATGGAGGAGCATCTCTAAGATCTTCCTCTTCCTCTTCATCATGTGTTTTTTCTTCCGTTTCTACTTGCAAAGCAGATGAAAAATGAAATTCTCATGATCATAAGAGATGTCAAAATTTTCACATTTTGAAGAAGAAGCTTCCATTTCCGACCCTATTGATGAAAAAGGGTCTTCTTTGGGAAATAAAGAGGAGATGATGGATTGAGAATCGACATAAATATTCACCTCTGGTGTTGCTATAACTTCTTCTGGCCTGATTAGCGAAGTATAGACTTGTTGGATTTCAGCAGACGAAATGAAAACGTCACCACTTATTCTTTCATCACTGCTTGGTAAGTTACCAATTTCTCCCATATTGTCTGGCTCGATTGCCGTAATTGACATTATGGATCTTTCCATAAGAGTATTTTTATTTGGGCCTATTTTGTCAATTTGACTAATAGGTAACACATAATCTGTACTCACATGTGAAAATGGATTTATTGGAATTTTTTCCAAACCATACGGAGCATTAACTTTGGTAATTTCCTTCATTGTAGATTTTTCTCTTCCCTTCATGTGATAAAATTCCGCCTCAATGTATTGAGACTCACATGTCTTGAACGGGGCCTTATCACCATACAATGTTCCAACTTGACCATCGAAACAGTATTTGAGACATTGATGGTATGATGACCGAATAGATGCATGATGATGAAGCCAGGGTCTTCCAAGCAAGATATTGAAAGCTGAGTCTTGATCAACAATCATGAAATCCGAATTGGAAACAAGATCTCCAAACTGAGTTCTGAGCGTAACTTCTCCCAGTGGTTCTTGTTCATTTTTATCATATCCTTGCAACATCATGGTAGAAGGAGATAAATCAGATTCCGTGAGGCCTAATCGACGAAGTGTGCGAATGGGCATGAGGTTGACTCCTGAACCATTGTCAATGAAAGCTCTTCGAACATCTATACCATTGACTTTTCCAGATAAGTACAAAGGTTTTATGTGCCCATGCACAATATCATCTTCATCTTTATCAGTAAAAGATATCACTGCATGGCATTCCGCAGGATTATTCTCTATGTGATAGATTTCAGCTACAACAATTTCAGTTTCAAACTCCTGAGGACTTGACAAAGCTTCGATGAGTGCTTCCCGAAGATCTCTTGACCGATTCAAAGCATCCAAAATTGATAACTTGGCTGGTACTTGGGCCAAGTGTTTCAATATATCATACTTTTGATCTAGAGGTCTGCGTTTCCCAATAGGAATATGCGGTTTAGCAGGTACTTTGGAAGCAGATGCTTTGGAAGCTGATGCATCTTGTATTGAAGTTGGAAACATCCTTGATTTTGGAAAATTAGACTGATTAGATCCATTTACTTGTTGAGATAAAGAAGATGGAACTTTTAATCGGTCTTCCAAAATAACTGTGCCGAAACTGAGTTGGCCATTGGAAGAAGAACTTGCTTGTTCTTTTTGAGCTCGCTGAAGGGCTTTACCACGAGTTTCTGCTGCATATAAAGTTCTAGCAGGGGTAGAATTAGAGTAGTGGCTTCGGAAAGATCCACGTCTTCCCCTGTATCCTGAACCTCTAGAACTTCCTCGGGTTCCCTTATTTGATACAGGGAATTCAGGATCATCAAGACTGGAATATGAATCTATTAATTGAATCATATTAACAGAACCAAAGATTAACTCTTCGTCTGATAAAGACTCTGCCTGGTTAGCCTGTTTAGTCTGTGCCGTTTGGTGGGACGGTGCCCGTGGCTTTGAAGTAGATGGCATGAAATCTGCCAGAGTCAAAGACAATTTAGGCTTTGATACATACTCATCTTCTCCTGATTCCTCTTTCTTCTTTGAATTGCGCTGACCTTTTGAGGATTTGTCTTTTGATGGAGGCTTTACTGCAGCTTTTGTAGGAGACACAATTGGCTTCTTCAATTGTGTTCGCAAAATGGAATGGGTCCGATTTATTGTCTTTCTGACCATCCAATCATCATATTTTTTTGCAGTTTTTCTTTTGACTTCCCGCCACTCGCCTCCTTCTTCTGGATCTGTAGCGGTAATACACGCTACATGAGCTGAAGAACCCTTCAATTTGACTTGTCCCAAGTCGACCATCTTTTGCAGGAGGTCTTTAAAGACAAAACACTCTTGGATGGGATGCCCCAACATTTGATTAAAGGGACAATAATTGGGACGGTCTTCATCTCCTTCCTTGTTTGGCCTCTTCAGCACTGGTAATTGAACCAAATTATTTTCCAGAGCTGAAATGAAGTAACCAGGAACTTTCTCGCTTCGGAAAGAGTATGTTTTACTCTTCATATCCTCAAATTGTTTTCTTCGTTGATCTTTTTGATCATTTGGACGAAACAGCCTTTGTTGTTGGCGTTCAGGAGGTGGAGCCTTTCGAGAAGATGAAGGTTTTGAAGTAGAAATAGGTACAGGTGCCTGTTTAAGCATAACTGTAGCAGTTTCTGCTTTACCCATTCTTCTTCCTGGAGCTGATGGAATTACACGAGATTTAACCTTAGCCTGTATAAGGGAATCTTCAATCTGTTGAGCGATTGAAGTAAGGTCTCGAAACCCTCCTGTGTATTTCACAGGGATCAATGGCGTGCATAATTCGTCACGCAAATTTTCCACACAGATTGGCAACAATTCCTCCTGAGGGAGTGATAAACTCAAGGAATACGTTAATCCCTTCCAACGAGCAATGAAATCAGAGACTCATTCATTCTCCCTTTTCATGCAGTTTGTAAGATCGAAAACTGTCGTTTTTGGCAAAGTTGAGCTAAACTGAAGAAGGAATTTTTGACGAAGATCCTCCCATCCGATGATTGACCGGGATTTCAAGCTTGTATACCAGACAAAAGCTGGTCCTTGCAAGGTTCGCACGAAGCATCTGAGTTTCACTGCTTCTTGCTGCTCTAGAGTTCCCATCATAGGATCACAATAAGACACGTAATGCGTCAAATGTTGTTCAGGGTCGCCTGATCCATTGAAAGTAGGGAAAATAGGGTTTCCAAAACTGGATGGAGGAGAAATTGAATCTACCCATTCAGGGTAAACTTTCTTTTCAGGTTGAACTTGCGCCCGTTTCCCTTCCATAGTTTCTAACCGAGTTGTTAATGACTCAATAGTAGTTATTAACTTTTGAGAAACGTCAGGTTGAACTTGGTTTTGGGTAGGTGCAATGAATGGAGCTTGGACAGACGTGGTGGTTGGTGCTGCAACTGATGGTAGTGCTGCGAACCGTTGTTGCGTTTGACCCGTAGGATTAGACCTCTGTGGGTGTACTGATAAAGGAGGATATTCTTGATCCATCTCAGGAGTTACAACAAATTCCTTTGGCTGTCGGACTTCAGCATTCTTAAGAAGAAGACTACTCTGAAGTAGTTCTGCATTCAACCTTCTTAATTCTTTCATTTCTTCCTCCTGTTGTGCAAACCTTTTCTCTAATGAGAGCGATTGACCTCCTTCAAAGGAAGGGTGAGAAGTTACCTGATTCTTTCCTTTCCCCTTATTGGATCCTTTTCGGAGAGGGGGAAGTGGGTTACTTGAAGGAATACCCAGATTTTGGGTAAGCCTTTGATTACGTGTGCGCACACCTTCTTCATTTAGGTCTGTGTGCGCGACTTCTTGAGCAGGAACCTCTTCGTCTGATCCCTCTGATTGAGCCTCATCTGGTGAATCAACAGCAACGACATTGATGACATTAATCGATGCATATTGCATGGAATCCTTTCTATCAGCATTTCTGTGATATTGTCTCCTTCTATGTCCAAGATGAGATATGGCATTCCGTTGACTTGATCCCTCATGAATTTCTTGGAGAACCGTCACATGGAGAGAATCTCCTGACAGTTTGGCTCTTCGTTCCTCTTGAGGCTTATTCCCTAATCGAGAGAATACTGACTTTCTCTGAGGGAGGGATTGAGGATTTGAAAAAGTCCCCAGTCCGGTGGAATAGGGATGTTCCTGCTGTTTCCGCTCAACTCCTCGAATCCCATTCGTTGATTCTGAGGGTTGGGTTAGAGAAGTCCCCAGTATGGAAAGCTGGGGTGTCTCTTGACATGCTATGTCTGATATCTTCTTGAAATCTCTCTTGATCTTGCGAATCTTAGTTCGGAAATTAGCTGGATGCATTAACCTGTATCCACTTTTATCACCTGGTTCAACAGACCATTGGATGATTTCCGAAACTTCTGTCATTTGATGACGTGTTTTCTCCAGATGAGAGGCTTGTGCAATATTCTCGCCTGCTTGATGTAGGAGCAATTCAACAACCTGTTCTCTATATACTTGATTTTGAGAGGAACTAGTTGAAGCTTGTTCTTGAGCAGGCTTTTGATTATGAACAAAGCCCATTGACTGTGGCCGGCCATGGGCAATAACATTTCATGAGACCATTTTCGGCGGGCTTTGCTGACCGGAAAGCACTGTGAAATGTAGTGCTCCGTGAACACCCCATCCTCTGATATGAAAATCAGATGGAGCATTGGCAATTAACTGACGCAATCTTCTTAGTGCGCCAAGGCATGAACGTTGAAGGGTTCTCTGTTGCTTTTCAGCCTTCGGATACCGAGAGACTGATAGAGATGCCAAATCAATCTGGCGTAGTAACCCTTCTATTATCTTAAGATGATTTTCATATTCATCGTAAGATAATACCTTCTTCTTTAATTGACAATGAGTTTTCCATATATTGAGACGAATATCATGGATTCCATCATCCGTCAACATCTTTGGAATGTCGTACTGGGAATCAGCCAAAGGCCAAAACATGACTGGTACTTCACCTTTTGCCAGTTTTTTCCTTATGTTCAGCATTTCCTCTTTATCATTAAATGAAGATTCTTCTACCTGTTTGGACCAGAGTTGGTGTTTCCTTATTGCTTTATCGGATTCAACAAGATTGGTAGAGAAATCACTATTCATGCTAGAAGATAAATGACCCAGGGATGGTTTGGAGAATAACCTGAACCCCAGGCTATCTTCTGATGGAGAAATAGTTTCACCTGCCGATAGTAAAGCATCAGACATGACTGGTTTTACGTTTGCAAGTGCCTCCAGATAGGAGGGCTTTCTCGTCACTACATTGCCTTCTGAAGAATTTTCGAGACAACGTGAATCACTACTGCGGAGAGGACTTTCGTAGCGAAGTTCATCACCATGAGGAGGACCGTCATGATGGGTTATAGAAAAAGATGAAATCTCTTGCTCCTTGGCCTTCTGACCACACAGAGGGTTCCTGTGGCTCTCATCTGAAGAAGAAACTTCAAGATTGACCGAATTTTCATGAAGCAAGTCTTCATGAGGAAGTGTCTGTTGAAGACCTTCAGAATTAATGTTCCAGTTATTGGGAACTGAGGGAGTAGAATCTTGAATTCTGACAGATAAATGTCTGAGGGCTTCAAGAACTCCAGCATCGAGCAAGGCCTTGTTGCAGATTGGCTTTTGATCTCCTGACTGTGTTGGGCGGATCTTTTTCTTAGATGCCTTCTTACTCGCTTTAGAAACCACTTGATGATGAAAGTGATTTCTCTGAGCAGGTGTATGTGCCTGATCAGGAAAGATGGTCAGGTTAGGCTGACGATCTCCACTCAAATCAGGTGTATGTTCCTGACTTGGTTGTCCGTATGATATGGGGGAGTATGCCCCATAACCCTCTTGGACTGGAACAGATGTGTGTGTCTGTTACGGAGTGAATCGTTGATGTGTCACTCCATTGCTAGGGATAGAATTATGTGTCTGTCCCTGAGATGATGCTGAAGTTGTTATGATATCCTGGAAAGCATCCAGAATATGAGCAGGAATTTGCTTCTGCTCTTTCACCATTGACAAAATATGTTTGGTGACTTCAGCCGCCGGAACGGGGATATACGTCCATTCTGGGCTTGGAGTAGGTGTATGTGCCTGCTCCTGTCCTCCTTTTCCTGTCAGTGAATCCTGACAGTACTCAAGTGTGGAGGCAGAGAGTTGAGTCTGCCCCCTGTTTGTCGTCGGGACTTTCCGACTGACTTCTCCGGGTGTTACCAAGTGAGACTGTTGGTAGGCCTGATTAGTATTAGCAGGTGTATGTGCCTGCTGATTACACTTCGCCAAACGCGGTTGACGAGATCCATCATATGTAGTCAGACGAGCCAGCTGACTAACTGGTGATGTATAAGCAGGTGTATGTTCCTGCCTATGGTACTCCGCCGGAATTGCCTGGCGGGATCGGCTTGATGCTGCCAAACGATTCTGCTGGACAGCGGAATTAAAACGGACAGGTGTGTATGCCTGCTCGTTGTTTTCCACCAAGTTAGGTTGGTGGACTTCTCCGGAGATGGCAGGGATGACAACCTGCTTATTATTAACCGAATTCCGTCTCTGGCGGTTCATCTTGCCTGCTCGGGTTCGAGGAACCTGAGCTGAATGCCTGGAGTCGGTACCCTCATCATGTTGAGGGCGCACTACCGCACGAGTATGGCGGAGATTGTTGATGGGAGCCCTTGAGAAGGACTCCTGTCTTTTTGAATAAAGGTCCTGCGGGACCTGCTCATTCACTTCCTCAGAGTAAGGGAGTGAATGGAAATTGCGTTCCGGGGATAACAACCCGAAACGGTTGGAGACGGTAGTCAGCACCGCCTGCTTCTTGATTGCTGGCCGCCGTTGTCCGGACGACCAGGTAGAGTTGTTAACTTGGAGGGCTTGACGAGCGGCCTCCAGAGTTGGGATAGTACCGTTGCGACGGTACTCCTTAACCAGTGCATTAGAAACACAGCGTTGAAGACGCTGAGTTGGTGATGTCATCCTCAGAGCGGATGACGTTCCAGTAGGAGTAGCAGCATTGGTTTTCACAACAGCAGACCTCACAGTAGAGGTGTTTAAAGCAGCAGTATTCACAGGGGTGAATTTAAGGAAAGCCATTTTTGCAGAAGATCTTGAGAAAAGAGTGCATGTTCCATGTAACAGACATAATCAAGATGAATCCAGCCACTGCATCTTTTGGATGAGCATATGTCAATGATTGCCTTGTTGGCCCAAGGGGCCTAACAAATAAGAAGAACATCACTTTCACTTGGTTAAGGATTCACGTCGGGTTCACCATTTTTGTTTCGCGTGGAATCCGGGGATGACCTCCTGGACGGGAGATTCAAACGTTCCGATCGGTTTCTAATGGGTTTGTTCGTAGAACCGGAAACATCCAATGATTCCACATCCGTTTGGACCTACTTTCCAAAGGCAGGCGCTCATTAGCCTATGGACTAATGAGGCTTAGGAATTTGCATTGGTCGAGAGGATGGGAGGTCGGACTCATCGCACCTTTTTGAGGGGAATTATTTTCTACTCCGGGACTCTCTTTATAGATTTAAGTTATGTTCGTGAATCCTCATTACATTACCAATTTAAAAATGTGCTTTCCTTTAGTTTTAACAATCAATGATTAAATATGCAAGAAATTTAGAGAATCTTTTATATGTATTTGAGGTTCTTCATCAATAGAGAATCATCTATATCTGTTTAGAGATTCTTGGTCAATGGTATCCTTCAAAACATTTATATAAAAATATCTTGGTCATTATGATGACCAGGCTGGTTTTAAAGCCACTCAGTGGGGCACTTGAAGTTTATCGTCATTCAGAAGGACAGAGATTATTTCAAAGTTGGGATCGAACCCATAAATGGGCTACCTACGTATCCTTTCTTTTGGAAAAGGAATCAGAACCCACGTAGTTCGAGGAATGGGGTATGATGTTTATGATTGATGGCTCAAAGATGAATGTCATAATTACTTTTACACTCTAAGCTCACGTGAGTCATGCTCGGTGTGAGAAACAAGAGGTATTGATAAAATTTAGACAATTGTGCCATAAAAGATGCAATCATAAGAATTTGTTTGGGGCTTATGTATAGATGACTGCCCAGATAGATGAAGGTTTAGGATCTACTTTTAGGGAGAAAATCCATGAACAGGGTCCATAAAGTTATATGTGCTTTATGGAGATTTGAATACTCTAATCTTGGGGCTTACTCCTAAGGAGGATGCCCAAGTTAGGAGGGGACTTATGATTGGGTTTTACTCCCGAAAAGGAAACCCAAATCAAAGGTAAATTATGACCGGTTAAGAGAAATTTAAGGGGACTTGGGGCTTATTCCTGAAAAGGAGACCCAAGGTTATGACTGAGTCTTATTCCTGAAAAGGAGACCCAGGTTAAGGGACTTGGGGCTTACTCCTGAAAAGGAAGCCCAAGGTTATGACTGAGTCTTATTCTTGAAAAGGAGACCTAGGTTAGGGATTAAGGTTTGGGGCTTACTCCTGAGGAGGATGCCCATATTTGAGGTTGGGGATTATTCTTAAGAAAGATGCCCAAGATTAAAGGACTTGATTGGGGCTTACTCCTGAGGAGGATTCCCAAGATTGGGAACTTTAAGAATTTGGGGCTTACTCGTGAGGAAGATGCCCAGATTAAAGGTTTTATAACTGGGGATTATTCCTGAAAAGGAGACCCATGTTAAGATTCTCTCATTTTAAAGGATGAGGTTGAATGAATGAACTCTCCATATTTTAGTGACATAAGGATATTTAAATCACTAGACTTTGAGAGAGATTCCACAGAATTCCTTTCAGATAAGAAATTCAAATCAAGAAATCATGCCATAAATGGCTTTGAAGAGTGTCTTGAAGACTGAATCTTGAAAAGGAAAGGTGAAGTGTCTTAAGAGGGGAAAAATGGGAAAGATGGGCACCCAAAAAGATAGGGGCGCGCAAGTCTTGAAAGGCGCGAAAGTCCTGCGGCGGCGCGCAAGTATTGGCCGCGCAAGTATACTTGCGCGACACATGGTGTACTTGCGCGATTTTCAATCAGAATTTGAAATACTTGAGCGACTCTTGATAAAACCCTTTAGAATCCCCTTGAGGTTCTTCCAAAAAAAGGGACGCGCAAGTTATATTGAAGGAATTAAGTTGGCGCGCAAGTGTTTGATAAGTTTCAACACTTAGGCCTTCCTTCTTATCTTTAGATCTTCCGTTCTAGGTAAGAAATTACCTTAGAAGTCTTCCGGAAGCTTTGAGAAGAGACTTGGGTGTCAGGAGCTTCAATCCGAGTTTCTGAAAAAAGATCCTCTCGAATGGGGGGCCCACAGGGTCTATTTATAGGCAAAAGAAGACCCCGGGCGGTTACCGGGCGGTTACCAATTAGGTCGCGCTAGTCACCTGCGCGACCAAGGTGGCCGCACAAGTACACTTGCGCGCCAGTTAGATAACTTGCGCGGTGAGGTTGTTGTTGATCCTTTCTTCCTTCCTTTGTTGATTTTTGATGTTTTCTTCAAAGGATGAATCACTTTGAGCTCAGATATTCCCTTTTCCGATCTTTAGATTCTGTGACGAAAGGAGCGTCAACAATCACTTTGGCTTCTTCCAACACAAGCTTGTCCTCTTCCACCAACAAAGGAGGAAATGTTTGTGTGGTTTGTTGAATCTTTCACATTCTATTGTTTCTCACACCGAGCATGACTCACATGGGATTATATTGTTATGATTATTACAAAGACTGGGAAATTAATTTTAAATAATGAACTAAGAGAACTATAATACCCACCATAATTGGGATACATTGGAAGCCCACTTAAGGCATGATATAGAGGGGCATCTTTCTCAAGAATGAACCCAACTCACAATTCCCTTACTCGTGGAATCCTCTTTAAGTGTAAGCCACGAGTTATGATCCCAAATCTAGATGAACTAAAATATACTCAAATACCATGTCACTACTGTTACAGGTCATCCTCTTTAGGGTTATGCCTCGAGTTAAGCTCCCAAATATCAATGAAAAAAAAATATCCTCATAGAAACTTTCACTACTACTACTAGGAATCCTTCGTAGGAGTAATCACCAAGTCAATCTCACATATCATCTTGAGTCAATCCACTGTACATGATATAATATTCGGGAATCCTTCTCAAAAATAAGCTCGAACATAATCCTCTTAAAGGGCCAAACTCCCCTACAAGACTAGCTAAACTATGTGGGATTTGATTCCCATAAAAGTGGGATATGTTGGAAGCCTCCCCGAGGTTCAAAAAAAATATTCCCAAATCAACATTTTTCTCTTTAGTCCATATTCCAAATTATGACTAATCCAACATGGAAACTCATGTTCCTTCCAGGTTCGTTAGGCTGCATTAGTATATGTCACACAGAAAAAATTTACTAGGTACCTTCATCCTAAATGTCCCTTCCAAATGGCGTTAAACTCTATGATTTATTCCTTATCACATAATCTTAAATAGTATGATGTGTACTATTAAATAGAACCAAACTATTTGTGTTTTTATTATATTCACAAGGATATGTAGGTAGACCATCTATGGGTTCAATCCTAACATCAAAACGGCTTACGTCTCTCTAGATAACGATAAACTAAAGAGTAATCTTCTATCACCCTGCATGATGATAAACATTAGAGTGACTCCTTTCTACCTAGATGAAAATAAATTCTAAATCCCCCCACTTAGTGGATAAAGAAATAAAATCATCATAATAATGACTAAAAATTCCTAAGTATGATATAAGAGGAATCCATTGATGGAGAACCTCAAATACCTTAAGATATCTCCATCAATAAAGAACCTAAAATACATATAGATGGTTATAGATTCCTTTCATTCTAACAATTTATTGATAGACCATAATGGTAACTCATGTCATACATGGTTAATTAATTAAGGTTTTATGTACATATTATTAATCTATAATGGTGTCCTGAAGTTGAAAATAAGTCACCCCAAAGGGTATGATGAGCTTGACCTCCCATCATCTTGACCAATGATAGTTCTTAAGAGTAGTAGGCCAAAATACCAAATTATCATCTAGATTTAGAAAGAAGGTCCCTTTTGACAAAGAACCATTGGGTGTTTCATGTCCCATAAAAAAATACATTAGAAATCATTCATAAATAGATATTTCTTTTCTTAATTATGTCACATTTTTTTGGGGGAAACAGTAATGCATAGTCTGTAATAATGTTTTAATAAGATTGGGGATTATTTTCTATTCAGTTTGGAAATATTTTTCTTCCATGTATATATTTTCTTTAAAATTATTTTAAATTTTTTTAATACTATTAAATGATTGAAAAAAGTAATTTTTTCCCTTGACTTACATTTTTTTAATTCATAAAAGGAACCTTCATGTAATTTTCTTAATAAATAACTTTTTTACTAAATACATCATCACAATATTTGTTTTAACATGAACCACATGAATTACTTTTCCCATAGTAATGAATTGTAGTTTCTTTCAGTATTTCTTTAAAAGTATCTTAGGTTCATTCCATGAAAAATATATTTCCCAATATTTTTTAAATTTTTAGAATTTAAATAATTTATTATAAGATAAAAATGTATTTTTCAAAAGAAAGTTTCCAGTGATATTTCAAATTTATATCATATATACCAATAATCATTTATGAATATTATGATTTAATAAGAATATTATCTAATGAAAACATCAACCATATTTCATTGGATGTATTACAATCATATATACTATAGAAAAGAATTAAATTTTATTTTTTTAGTTTTTTCAATAAATATAGTTATTGATTATTATGGTGTGTTGATTAAGTTTTATTGTTTATTAATATGATGAATTCTATATAAAAATTATGTGATGGGTGGGGACAAGAATTAAATTTCCCCTCGATCCATTTATTTTTCTCCAAAGATATAATAGGTTGGCTATATGGCATATTCATTACCCATTTATGTAACACCCCAAGCTTCCATGGTACGCTTCACTTTGAATAATAATGCATTGTGTGTTGTACGCAACCTCAAGTTCTAACACACCGCGACCAATAAAAGTAGCTGTTGTGAATAGTAACACCCACTTTTTGAATTTATATAAATTTTATATTTCAAAATGGACTTCATTTTTTGTATTCGGAATATTGAAATTATCCTATGTTGAATTTGTTGTAATTTTCTAAGAACTTCCAATTTTCGATGAATAGAGAAAATACTTAAAAACAACTTTATAAATCAAAATAATTAATAGTGATAAATTATAATATTGAGTGGTTTTAAAGTATAATTAGAATATAATATTACCATTTTATCCAATGGTGGTCATCAGAATTAACTTTACTTTGAAATTGGACATAAACAATTGTCAATCTTTTGATTGATATTGTTTCTTAAACACACACTATTTGATTTGACGACGGCAATTATTTATAAAATTAATTAATGAAACTTATATGTTTGTAATTTTGTAAAATAGACACAATTTTTGAATTCAGAATATCAATTATATCTGAGGGTGAATTTTTGGTATTTTTCTAAAAAACTTTAATTTTTGATGAATAGTGAAACCACTAAGTGGTAGTTTAAAAACTAATTTTTCATGCAAATAAAACATTACCACTTCTGTGATTTGATTTTAAAAAATCATACATTCATGGTTTTCATTAGGAAGAAAAATGTGGTTTAATGGGATTAAAATAATTTTTTGGTGAATAGTAACTTTTAATGTTTATTAATCGCGATTAAAGGTAATTAGTGAATTTTAAGGTAAAAATGATATTATAAAAATACGAAAATATCATGACACTTGTCCTACCCTTTTTGGAGGATTCATGGCCGACCACGAAAATCCATGGGTCAACTTGGGGACCCCATGGAGCTACTTGGGTAAGAAAATGACATTAATAACTTTTTATTTAAAGTATAAACAAAATTGTCACAAACATGTGTTGCTTTACTAAAAAAAATTATTACATGGGGTTATATAAGTTAACATGATTACTATAAATATTAATTGGAAAGATAAAAATATTTCCTACATCATGGTTTTTTTTAGACATTAAATAAATTAATTTTTTTTATGACACAATGATGATGCAGCGATTACCTCATTAATTAACGATTTAAATAGAATGAAAAGATAATGTAAAATCTAAGACATACACTTTTAAAAAACCTATTGGATGAGTATATTTCGAACCTGTATCACCTTATACTCGAAATATATCATTATGGGTCCTTTAAAATCCGAAAAGCATTTCATAATAATGTAACATTTCATGACTTTCCAAGAATGCCCCTCCTCTCCTCTTATAAAAGTCCCCCACCTATACCACCTTATTCACACCTTCAAATCCATTTGGATCGGCCAAAATCTTCCCAAATACCATCTCAACATTCCTCCCCTCATCCTAGAAGCCTTACCTTAGGCAGAACCCTCTTCAAGAAAACATTTTTGTTCAAAGTAAGGGGAGTTACCTGATTTAAAGGTAATGTATTCTGTCACGTTGTTTTGTTTTATTTTTCTTCTCCAACCCCCTAAACTATTTATATTCTATTCCTTTGTAACAACACCAGTATCCTCAATATACTTGGATGTTTTTATGATAAGTATTTTATTTACACATACACACACCTTTATCTAATGTTTAATGAACATGTTGTTTCTATGGGTGGCGAATTACTGCCTCACGAAACGATGATTGTTCAATCTTCTTTTAACACCTCTTATGGCGGCCATTATGATGACACTATTTTTATATATGATATATATTATGTTTTTTTATTTATGATTCTATATTTTTCAATTATGTCATACCTTTATGACTTCCATTATGGGTAAACGCGATAATTTCATTTTAGGAAGTGCGGACTACCGCCCCCTCAAAGTGATTTGAATCGTTAATGCCATATGTGGGATGTATAAAGGATGGAGTAAATGATATTCTACATGATATTATACTGGAATTATATTATATCTTTATATAATTATAATTTCATTCCATTAAATACAAAATATAATTGAAAGTAGGGTTCATGCGTACGTATGGCTTACCGTCTCCATGAACGGTGCATTTCATTTCTTACCTATAAATGTTATGGAATATTATAAATGAATGTATATACTAGATATATATGATATATATGATATCTAAATCATGAATATAATTCTGGATATAATGGATATTTCACCACATGAATAACTTGTAATTATAAGAAGTTAATTTTTGACTCAAGTACCAAAGATCGACAAAATGACCGTTATTAAGTTAAATAATTACATAATGTTCATAGCATGGTAATAAGTGATATAAAAGGGATAATGACCTTTAAAAAGGTTCTTAAGTAAGTAGAAAGTAACTCTAGTTTATTATTCAGGAGATTAAAGAACGATCGAGTCAAGTCGGACACGACGTAAGGGAACTTTTTAACCCGATTTCCGTTCTTTGGGTTAATATCCTACTTTCAAATTATGTCATGATATTATTATATCATATCTAGTATTTGTACTTTATTTATGTTTACTTATGGTGAATACAAATAATGGATCTATTTTATTTAAAAAATGTTCTTTTTAAGGGACTTCGTCTCAATCTCCTTTCATTGAGACATATTTTGTTTTATACACAACATTCTTTTATATGATATATAAACGCCTTTGACTTTTACTTTTATTCAAAAGGAATATTTTTATTCGAAGAGTTTTACAAAACTACAAAAGGGAATGTTTTTTTTGTCGTACGTATGCGGAAAAAATGACTTCTACACCACTGTGACCATTATTTGAGTTTTGGCTTTCCCTACAAGCCATAACCTTTTTTTAAAAATGAAAAATAAATACCATGTTTTACTTTTCTTTTATATTGGTATTGAAAATGGTTTTGATAATGTTTTTATTATTTCAATGTGTTGTATTGATATCTTATTATTTAAATGTGGAAATGTTATGTTTCCTTTATGCATGTTTTATGTGATACGATTATGTTATGATTTATGATATGTTTAAACCTGTTCATATGAGGAATGCATTAGACATAATTAGTGATGGGTGGAGCCCGCTATAGCTCCTCGATGGATCGGTAGGTCTCATTAGACAAACTAGTTTCTTGGAACAAGTCCTTGACAAAATCTTATTTGTAGTCTTGGCACGAGGCCTTGGCTACGTGGTTATGAGAGTCCAGAATTATGCATTCCATCATTATGAAAGTGGTTATTGATATTGCATTGATTATTCGACCATTAGAATATCCATGTGAATAAATAAATGGAATTATTTCATTTTACTTTTTCCATATTATGATGAAGTTTAAGATTAAAAGGCTTTTGTTTTAGTTATACATTACTTTAAATGTTTATGTTTATTTATGAAAGCTTCCGCTATATTGTTATCCTTACTGAGTATCTGAGCTCACCCCTTCCAATGTTTTAATTTTTCCAGGATGTGAAGAAGTATATTATGAATGACCTGTAGGGATAGTATGTGTGGATATTAAGACAAGATGTTGTTGTAGTTTTGTTTTACTTTATGGTGTAATGTAAGACTTATGAATGTATCTAGTGTTTCCAAGGATTCTAAACTAATTGGTCTTTTGAGACATGATCTTTTTTTATCATGCCAATGTTACGCAATAATGCACTGACTCGGGGTAACTGAGGTCGGGGAATTGCGGTTGGTATTAGAGGCAGTTTAGTACTAACCTTGGAAGCTAGATTTAGAAAAACTCTGATTAGAGCACATAACCATAAGATAGAATTTGAGGATTAGTATAGAATAACTTCATAGAATTTTGGTAATATAGAGATTTTGTAAGTTTTCCGAGCAATACATCCCTGTCTGGATACAAGCGGGTAGAGGTGGCTCTGGCACAGATGTACCTAGGGGTAAAACCCAAAAACACCGCTTTGAGCTAGACTCTAACGAGAACTGGTGCATGACAAGGGGCCTTGTTGCACTCTTGGTTACGACACTCCTAGGGGATATGCATAGGATAATTATCATTTTCTTTACAAACCATTATAAAGGGTTTATGAGTATATACTTCCTCAAAGAAAACCTTTTTATGATTATGGATTATATTCATAAACTGTTCAATTTATGTTAAGTGTTTTACAAGTTTGCAATTATGTATTTTGATTCATAAACTAATCTAGTTTATGCCTAGTGGGAATAATGGAAACTATATCAATGCACGCACTCCATGTAGGGATTTTCCTCCTGCTCAAGATAATTATAGTGGAGCCGGTGATACAACTAGTGCTGATCAACTTATCACCATACTGGGATAACTCGCTCAGGTTATGAATAATAACCTTACTCGTATGGGGCACCCTGATCCACAACATGGATGATCAATGTTAGATCGTTTCATGAGGCAACAACCACCAACATTTAATAGGGGTAAAAATCCATTAGTAGCTGAGCAATGGATAAACTCCTTAGAAAAAAATATTCCACGCCTTGGGGAGTAGCGAAAGGGATAAAGTTGTCATGTAAGTTTACCGCCTCACTGGAGATGTCGATCAATGGTGTTCGCTGATTCAAAACATGAAGGAAGATGATGAAGTATCAAATATGGAATGGAGGGAGTTCAAATTTCTTTTCATAGAAAAAAACTTTCCTCGTGAACATCGAGAAGATATGGAAAGGCAATTTTTAGGCTAAGACAAAAGGAGGATGAGAATGTTGAAAAATATGAGGCTAACATTACAAGGTTAGCGAGACATGCTGCAGATTATATACGTAACCAAATAAGTAAGATTTATCGTTTCTTTGATGGTTTAAAACCATTTCTCCATCGAGATTTAGTATCACAATCCTTCTCATCGTACGAAGATATCGTCTCGTGTTCTATCAAGATAGAAAAAGAATTCTCTAAATCTTATGACAATAAATTAAAGTAAGAGAAGAAGATAATGGTGGAACAAGAGACAGATAAGGGGAAAAAGGGAAAGAATAATTTTCCATTATGCGATAATTGTGGGAAGAATCACCCCGGTACTTACCTAATGGGAATGGGAGTTTGTCACAAATGTGGAGAAAAAGGTCACCAGGCTCGTGATTGTAAGGGAAAGAAAGAGGCTATCAATGTTGAATGCTAAAATTGTTGAGAAATGGGGCATTATGCAAATGAATTCCCTATTCACCAAGGAAACTTACCTCATAAAAGGCATAGGGATCAATGCCAATCTTATGCTGTTACTACAGTTGAAGTTTAACAATTATTATGTATGTGTTTTAGGACTCAAGAACTATATTATGGTTATAATAACAATGTGATATATATAAGTATTGTACTTCAGTACATATTGTTTTCATTAAGTTTTTAATATGATGAAGGTAATCATATTTTTAGTATGTGGAAATAAGAAAAACGTTACTTTATTTGGGGAATCTGATGCTACAATTGATTTTCGAATTAATAGACCTTTTAGAGAATGTCTGGATAGATGTATTTTGGATAACTATAAAGATTAGAATGGATTAATTTGAACTTTGGATACTATTGTTTAAGGTTAAAACATTTCTGATGATTATTTTTGGAATATTATAATACTATAGTTTTAGGAAAAGGACAACCTACAGGTTAGGGGATAACCTATCGCGTAAGACAAAGCTATTAGAATCGAACCCACAACCATAGTGCGACAGGCCTTTATTACCTACCACTAGCCTACAGGAAGTCCCTGGTTATTACAAAATAGTTTTCCTAATCTTAATGGTATGTGTTAATATTTGGATCCTTGCACAATTAGGATAAATATAATATTTTATGAGTTCTATTATCTTTTTGGGTGAAAGATGGGTTTGTGGTAAAAATTTATTAAAGAATGAAAGTCTACATGACAAGTATTCTTAGTAAATCTCCTAAATAAATTCCTCAACTTTATCAAAGGTAACTTAAAACAAAAACATTGTCAGTTAGCTTTTACTAATGGGGATTCAATGATCGTTTAACCAATCACCAGTTTGTGATTTTCTTGTAGTTAACTTTCTCCTAACCTTGTTTTCTACAACTCTCCATCAGACCTTGATGGTCTGTTTTTCCTCCATATCCATATTTTCATAGAATCCTAGTATGGGCTATCTCGTGTGACCTTTGTACTTCTCTTTCTTTCTTTTAAAGTTATATGTTAATTAACCTTATTTATGATGTGGTTTTTTCACAAAGTTATTTTCTATTTTCAACCTTTTATATTCAAAGAAAAATTTCAATTTGTGAGGACGCAATTTATTGAAGGAGGGGAGAATGTGACACCCCAAGCTTCCATGGTACACTTCTCTTTGAATAATAGAGCATCGTGTGTTGTACGCAACCTAAAGTTATAACACACTGCGACCAATCAAAGTAGCTGTTGTGAATACTAATATAAACTTTTTGAAACTTTATAAATTTTATATTTCAAAATGGACTTCATTTTTTGTATTCGTAATATCGAAATTATCCAATGTTGAATTTTTTGTAATTTTCTGAGAACTTCGAATTTTGTATGAATAGGGAAAATGATTAAAAAAACTTTTTTAATAAAAATAATTAATAGTGATAAATTATAATATTTAGTGGTTCTAAAGTATAATTATAATATAATTTTACCATTATATCCAATGGTGGTCATTAGAATTAACTTCACTTTGAAATTGGACATAAACAATTGTCAATCGTTTGATTGATATTGTTTCATAAAAACACGCAATTTGGTTTGACGACGGGAATTAATTATAAAATTAATTAATGAAACTTATATTTTTGGAATTTTGTAAAATATACACCATTTTTTAATTCAGAATAACAATTATATCTTATGGTGAATTTTTGGTATTTTTCTGAAAACTTTCAATTTTTAAGGAATAGTTAAACAACTAAGTGGTAGTTTAAAAACTAATTTTTTATGCAAATGAAACATTACCACTTCTGTGATTTGATTTTAGAAAATCTGACATACATGCTTGTCATTAGGAAGAAAAATTTGGTTGGATGGGATTAAAATAATTTTTTGGTGAAGGGTAACTTTTATGTTTTATTAATCGTAATTAAAGGTAATTAGTCAAATTTAAGGTAAAAATGATATTATAAAAATATGAAAATATCATGACACTTGTCCTACCATTATTGGATTATTCATGGCCGACCAAGACAATCCATGGGTAAACTTTGGGACCCCATGGAGCCACTTGGGTAAGAAAATGACATTAATAACTTTTTATTTAAAGAAAAAATAAAATTGTCACAAACATGTGTTTTTTTACTAAAAGAATTATTACATGGGGTTATATAAGTTAACCTTTTTAATATAAATATTAATTGGAAAGCTAAAACGATTTCCTACTTCATGGTAATTGTTTTATAATTTTTATACATTAAATAAATTAACTTCTCTATGACACAATGATGATGCAGCGATTACCTAATTAATTAACGATTTAAATAAAATGAAAAGATAATGTAAATTATAAGACTTAAACTTGTCAAAAACCTATTGGATAGGTATATTTCGAACTCTTATCACCTTATACTCGAAATATATCATTGTGGGGCCTTTAAAATCCGAAACGCATTTCATAGTAATTTAACATTTCATGACTTTCCAAGAGTGCCCCTCCTCTCCTCTTATAAAAGCCCCCACCTCTACCACCTTATTCACACCTTCCAAGCCATTTGGATCGGCCAAAATCTACCCAAATACCCTCCGAACATTCCTCCCTTCATCCTAGCAGCCTTAATTTAGGAATAAAGCACTTAAATAAACCATTTTGGTTTAAACTAAGAGGAGTTACCCGATTTAAAGGTAATGTCTTCTCTTATGTTGTTTTGTTTTATTTTACTTCTCCAACCCCCTAAACTCTTTTTATTCTTTTATTTTGTAACAAAACCAGTATCCTAAATATAATTTTATGTTTTTATGAGAAGGATTTTGTTTACACTGACATACACCTTCATCTAATGGTTAAAGAACATACTGTTTCTGTGGGTGGCGAATTACTGCCTCACGAAACGATGATTGTTCAATCTTTTTTTAACACCTCTCATGGTGTCCATTATGATGACCCTATTTTTATAAATGATATATATTATGTTTTGGTTTTCCTTATGATTATTTATTTTTAATCTATGGCATACCTTTATGATTTCCATTATGGGTAAACATGATAATTTCATTTTTGGAAGTGTGGACTACCGCCCCCTCAATGTTATTTGAATCGTTAATGCCATATGTGGGATTTATAAAGGATGGAGTAAATTATATTATACATGATATTATACTGGAATTATAGTATAACTTTATATAATTATAATTTAATTCCATTTAATAAAAAATAGAAATGAAAGTAGCATTCATGCGTACGTACGGCTTACCGTCTCCATGAATGGTGCATTTCATTTCCTACCTATAAATGTTATTTAATATTATTAATGCATGTATATACTGGATATATATGATATATATGATATCTACATCATGAATATAATTCTGGACATAATGGATATTTCACCACATGAACAACTTGTAATTATAAGAAGTTTATTTTTGATTCAAGTACCAAAGATCGACAAAATGACCGTTATTAACTTAAATAATTGCATAATGTTAATAACATGGCAATAAGAGATATAAAAGGGATAATGAACTTGAAAAAGGTTCTTAAGAAAGTATAAATTAACTCTATTTTATTATTCAAGAAATTAAAGAACGATCGAGTCAAGTCGGACACGAGGTAAGGGAACTTCTTAACCCGATTTCCGTTCTTTGGGTTTATCTCCTACTTTAAAATTATTCCATGATATTATTTTTTCATATATTGTATTTTTACATTATTTATGTGAAATTATAGTTAATACACATAATAGATCTATTTTATATAAAAAAATGATCTTTGTAGTGGACTTCGTCTCAATCTCCTTTCATTGAGGCATATTTTGTTTTATACACAACTTTCTTTTATATGGTGTATAAACCCCTTTGACTTTTACTTTTATTCGAAAGAAATCTTTTTATATGAAGCATTTTACTAAATGGAAAAATGGAATGTTTTTTGTCATATGTATGCGGCGAAAATGACTTCTCTGTCGCCGTGACCATTATTTGAGTTTCGGCTTCCTCTACAAGCCATAACATTTTTTAAAAAATGAAAAATAAATACCATGTTCTAATTTTCTTTTATTTTGGTATTGAAAATGGTTTTGATAATTTTTTTGTTATATCAATGTGTTGTATTTATATCTTGTGATTGAAATATGGAAATGTTATGTTTTCTATATGCATGTTTTATGTGATACGATTATGTTATGGTTTATGATATGTTTAAACCTGTTCATATGAGGAATGCAATGGACTTAATAAGTGACGGGTGGATCCCGATATAGCTCCTCGATGCATCAGTAGGTCTCATGAGACAAACTAGTGTCTTGGCACGAGGCCTTGACAAAATATTATTTTTAGTCTTGGCATGAGGCCTTGGCTATGTGGTTATGATAGTCTGGAATTTTGCATTCCATCATTATGAAAGTGGTTATTGATATTGCATGTGATTATTCGACTAGTAGAATATCCATGTGAATAAGTAAATGGCATTATATCATTTTACTTTTTCCATATTATGCTGAAGTTCGAGTTTAAAAGGCTTTTGTTTTAGTTATACATTGCCTTAAATGTTTATGTTTATTTATGAAAGCTTCCGCTATATTGTTATCCTTACTGAGAATCTGAGCTCACCCCTTCCAATGTTTTAATTTTTCTAGGATACAAAGAAGTATATTATGAATGACCTACAGGGATAGTATGAGGGGATATGAACACAGGATGTTTTTGTAGTTTTGTTTTACTTTATGATTTAATGTACGAATTATGAATGTATCCAGTGTTTTCAAGTCTACTAAACTAATCGGTCTTTTGAGACTTGATATTTTGTGATCATGCCAATGTTACGCAATAATGCACCGACTCTGGGTAACTAGGGTTGGGGTGTTACAATTTATGTAATATTTCTTAGCATGACGACTTGATGTTTTGTTTAATATTTCTTGCATATTGTGTTCCATCTGTATTATATCAGTTACCGAGTTCTATGTGATTATTCCATAAGTTATGATATCCATGTTTAAGTTTCAAGATCATGTGATTTCCTATATTAAATTATTTAATCATATTTTTTTCTTTAAATGTTTTTAATATGTTTTTATTCTAAAAAAGCCTCTAATTTATGCATTCCCTCACTAAGAAGAAAAAATAACACTTTTATTTTCTTCCATTCAATTGATTCCAAGAAGTGTAATATGATTAACATAAAATGATATTACATATGTAATAATAATTCTCTCAAATAAATATTTGTTTTTAATTTTCCATTTTAATTTGTAATGTGATAATCTTGTTTTTATCTAGTTTTCCACGAATACAAATCTATTCAATCACTCGATATGTGATAGTGTATATCTCATTCCAATGTAATAAAGTAATAGGATCCTATAAGATAATAGGGCTAGGGTTGTTATATTTGGGTGAAGAAAAACTCTACCCTAGTCTCCTCTCATCACCCTCCCCTACCATTGAACACTTAGTCTCACCCCTAAGACCAAGATATGTATTCTTAATGAGTTACACAATGGATAACTTCCAAGGGATATATAACACTATCTACCCAAAATATCTAGTTTATTTCTTCATCAACACCACTCAAGTACCATATATCTAGAATGTGATTATAGTACCCTCATTATTATTATTTATAAGTTTTACTATATATTATTTTATGTTATATTTTAATCCTTCCTCTAAAACTCATTAAGTATAATGAAAAAACCATCATGCATTTATTTGGGCTATAGCCTCCATGAGAGGTGTATTTATTTTTCATATTACATTTACATGAATTATCTAAGATATTTACTTAATATAAAGATAAAATATGTAAAACATTATTATTACTATTAAATGAAAACTATTTTGTGTTTATATCCACTTCACATTCTATGAAAATGGAACCATAGACTATGTAATTTCTGATTACTACCTCCACGGAATGATGGGTTTCATTTTTTGAGAACCACATATATCAAATTATTTTAAAAAATTATATATTGTATAATATATATATATATATATGAAACTTTTAATATTATTGAAACAATATTTAATACAATCTATGTGTAATTATAATAATAAATAGATATAATAATGTTAACCTTTTTAATTTACTTATCAAGACAACATTACTATGTTTGGTTTGTTTTAGGACTACATTTGAAACATTATATGTATATTTATAATAAAATTATAAATGGAATAAACCTCCATAATTATGGAAATGATGATTTTATTTTACAATACCTTTGACCATATTCAATAAAAATAATGTGTTTTGTAGAAATTAACTTATCAACCCTGAGTGAATAATGTAAGCAGAAACTATATTAAAAAAATTTACAAAAGATAACAAATGGTCCATATAAAATTATAAATTTATTACTAGAGTTATTAGGTATATATTTATTAAAAAAATAAATTATTTAGTAATTTAATTGAATCTGTAGAGAATATTTAGAAATTATGTTAGAAAACATTTATACCACCCTTACTACTTATCAGTTACACATTCAATTTAGTTTTTCCCTTCTACCTAATTCTATTAAAATTAAATTGTTATATTTTGTATATATTTACCTTATAGAAATATCTATTTAAATATCCTTTTCAATACTTGGGTTATTCATGAATTAGTTCCCTTAAATATATTATCTTTTAAGTAAATGAAACTTATGAAAACTTCATCCTTATCTAATTTCATTGATCATGACCATAAATTTTTTTAAAGATTATTAAAGACAAAAAACAATCATTATTTTCTATATAACCCTATTTTTGTAGTACTAGTTTTATGGAAAACAATTACCTTTTATTTCGTTAAAAAAATATTTACTTATTACATAATGCATCACCGATGTGGTTTAATTATTTTTCTTACTTATTATGTTCCTAAATATTTTTCTAATTGGAACTTAATTTTCATGGCCAAGGGATCATATTAAATTAATAGAAAAAATTAATTCCTTTACTTGTTTTAAATTCTTATGATTTATCCTTTAGTTTTTCTTTAAATTTTAATTATTAAACATATTTATTTCCCATGAGTTTGATCATACATAAGATTTATGTATGGTTTCTTTTCCCCATGTGCCATAAATATATAATATTTTAATTGTATGATGGGTGGATATATAATTATATATAACTCTAATGCTTCGGATAATGTTTCAATATCATGAAATTCCATGTAAAGTGAATGAGAAATTATCCTAGGAAAATTATGTTATGTGGCTAGTGGTGGAAAAATTATATTTCTCTACAAAGCATTGGGTAAAGAATTATATCTAATGAGATGTTATATATGGGATTATGGAGGGAATTTAATCCACTGTGGTACAATTTCCACCATATTATGATGATCTCAATAGTTACCATTGAATTATGATTATAATTTCATGTATTATATTATCTTGTTATATTATATGAATCCATGATATTTTGAATTAATTTTCTTATTCCATTTTAACATGTTTATTATTATTCTATTTATGAATTCATATTATGCCTCGTTACTCTCATATTATGCTTTACAACTATGTTTATTATCTTACTTGGATTTTAGCTCACCCTTCTCATTGTGTATTTTCCTAGGGTATCATATGATGTTTTACAATATCTTTGGGAGTGAGAAGCAATGAATGAATTTTTAAATATATATTACATATTTGTGTTTAATATGATATATTTATGTTTCTAATATTACAAATATTTATACCTATAAACCATCAGTTTTATTTCTTTCAAATCTATTGGTAACTTATGAAACAATGTGTTATTAAAGCATCAAATCCTATAGGGTCCAAGCACATCCATGAGGTTCTCGACTATTGCTCCAATAATATAAGGAATATAATTATAGAAGTAAATAAATTTCCAAAAATATTGATTGTTGACATGGTTCCTCATATTTAAATGTATTTTATAAAAGAGAATAATTATTATGAAAAAAATACTTAATTAAATAATAATATCAATTAAAAATATTAACTTAGAAAAATAACTCACATTGACCCATTTTCCTAAAATGACATATTCTAGATCTTTTATTATGATGCATTATAATAAACTCTTTATTTTACTTGAACTTACATGTTGTTTTTTTGTTCCATTTTCCAAGTGGAAAAATATTCTCTTTTTTATGTTCTTATGAACAATATTTGAAACATCAAATTTCAAAAACATGGTGAAGTTATATTGAATAATTTAAATGGAGGGGAGTATAACTTATGAGTTTTTTATAACCATACCCAAAGAAATCATTTTTTTTAATAGAGCTAAAAAATAATTATTGATCATTGATGAATGAAATATCATGAATTAAATTACTTTAATCTATACATTGAATTATTTTTTTGAGCTTCCATTTGTAATATTTTGATGTGTGGTACATAGAGAATCCATGTGTGATGTTTTTTCAATATAAATGATCTAACATTTTTTACTTGTAATCATTTATTATTATAATTTTTTATCTATGAGATTTTCATTCTAGGAATTTTAATCTTCCAAACTAGTTATTTGATGAAGTACAATGAATGACTTAATTCATTTTAGACTTCTAAATGAAGATTTCAGGGATATAGAATCATGTTTCAGATGGTATATTGAAGATATTCCAGGGCATAAAACCTGAATTTTATGATATGGTTGATAAAGGGAGTTTTATGTTTTGAATTATATTACTTGGATATAGGTATTGATCCTCTAACAAGTTTGGTTTCAAAATGAATAGTTCTGGTGAATGGATTTTTAGAAATATTAATTAATGATTTCTTTTAATGGATCTAAATGATTGTTATACATGACTCTATATATTATTTTTATTTGTATTTTTCATATACATTCTATTATTTATCTTAGTTAATATTATAACTTATGATTCATTTAATTTCAATTGCACTTACGTTTTTTAATTTCTATTTTTGGATTTTTAATTTTTTGGGTAGTTTACATTATTGAGTGGGGGAATTTATGTTTTTTTCCATCAAATAATATTTTATATTACATTCTATGAAAAAACATGGTATTAGAGAAAGTATTTATAACTTCTTCCGAAAAAAAAATTTAGCTTATGGTGCTTGGGATATTTTATATTTCTTTACACTAGTGTCATTATAGAAGAAATATATTTTTCTATAGAATATTTACAAGTTGAAATAGTATAAAATTTTAATTCTATTCATTGAACCATTATTCATGTAATAAATTAGTAACACTCAAGATATCAGATGAATTAGAATGATATAGTTGTAGATCATTATCATATGGTAGTTGTAAATTATAATATTTCAAAGAGAGAAATTTATTGTTTTACTTGTGAGTAGTATTTGGTATATTAGGTAAACTTTAAGGTTTTAAATTCATTCCCTTTTAGAATGACTTGAAAATTTTATAGTATTATTTATTCTTGTGATATAGAAAATGGTATTTAGAGAAAATTGTAGATTAATTATTTTGGAACTTATAATGTTTTCAATACTAGATAAAGATTACATCTGCTGACTATAAAACCTTTTGTTTTAATATAGGAAATCAGTATCATAGTTTAATTAGTGATTTTTTAGTGACATGAATGTATTTCAATCTCCTCATAAAAGAGATATAACAATTGAAAAGGTTACTTATAAAATACTAGATATACATCCAAAATAATGATAATGTAAAAGAATATATATATAAGGTACAAAAAATCATTCAAAGATGGTCTTGGAAGAAATTAATATAAAATTAATTCAATATGAATGTAGTTTGATGAGAGATTCTTTGAAATATAAATAGATGAATTGTGGGAATAATTTTTCAACTATGAATTGTTAATCTATAACTTTTATAGATAATACATTGAATCCTAGGAAAATTATAAAATGAAAATATAAATTATATTTGAATAATAGATATTTGAAAATTACTGATGTTGATTTTCTCCGATATAAAAGGTGTATTAATATGATAATATAAAATAATAAATATCATAATGATCATTGTAATGATAATAAAAAAATATGATCAATAATAGAAGAATGGAATCTTTTTTAGAAATTATCTATATATAATATTTAAAACCATGGAAAATAATGAAGAATATTTCAATCTTGAAAGAGAGGTATAGATAATATAGAGGATCATTAAAATGGAAAGGAAAAAAATTTCTTCTACTACTATTGAAATAAGAAGTGTAAGTGAATTTTTGTCTTTGGATACCAGTTGTTTAGAAATTAATGATAGAATGAAGATCATTGGTTTTTATATGAGTATAACTTGGAATGAATTTTGTTTTTGGGAAAATAAATATATGATTCTCTTACTAAATTTCCTTATATTCTATTTTAATATTTAATCAGATAATTAAGATGATACTACTTCACTTTAATAAATGAATGAATATGTAATTATCCTATAGAAATGATATTTGAGGGTGAAGAAAGACATTGATCAGACTAAAATATGTCACAATAAGGCTGTGGATATAGTATTTAATCATACTTATGAGTTATATATATAAACTCCCATACTTTTAAAACCTTGATAATGCATTTAAATAGTTTAATATTCATTACATATTATAAAAAAATCCTCAACAGAACCGTTTGGGTTTAGTGGATTTGGAAACATGGTAACATAAACAACTGGTTCATAAAACATATACATTGTCTTCTTATTAATCCTTCATAACTAGACCTTTTTGACTCTTCATACATAAATAATTTCTTTATATCTATGGAAATGAAACCTAAGAAATGGTGGGATCATATTCTTGGTAAGGGTAAAAATGGGAGACATCAATCCCAACATGATTATAAGAGTATCATAATATGAATATAATGTTTGAAAAATATACCCATCATATAAAAGATCATAATCTTGAGTCAAGGAATATGTAATATAATTTTCTCGGACATGAATAATAATATTACATGAGATATAAGTGTGTATCATTTGTATAATACATATAATTTTGGTATTCATATAATAAGGAAAATTGTTTACATATTAGTCAAGGAGATTTTTGAAGACTATCATAGTGGAATAGGTATACTATCTAGACAATAATAGAATTCTATGTTTACTCCCAAAGCTATCTTTGGAGAAAAATTATCTTACTAAACTAGTTTCACTTCTTGTTCTAGTCCTATCATATTGAATTAGGTTGAATCCTCTTTTTAATCCAATTTTACGAAATCGAGGTCAATACATATTCCATTATAGTCTTACTGAACCGAGTTAACTTCATATTTCATTCATGTATATATAATGATATATAAATCACTACACAATGCATTGTATAGAGATATATGTACCACATATTTTTGTTTATAATGTAACCATTTTTCTTCATTATAACATAACCACCATCACATAGTGAAGACAATACATATCTATGTTTCAAAATAACATAATTCCTTCATCATATTATAACACATGTAACAAATTTGTTTTCATAAACATATCATCAAAACCTAACTTATGGAAAATATGCGTGTTTCATAAATATCAAAACGTCAAAAAATAAATGAAACCATAAAAATTATAAGAATATTATCCTTGATGAATAACCCAATTGAATCATAAGTAATAAAAATGGTATCTAAGGTGGAAAAATGAATTTATTTAAATGATTACTTGAAATAAGTATTCATAAAAATAATCATTCCCCTTTGAAAAAATTTCTTCAAAATGGGGTTAAATTATAAAAGAAATAGTTTCATGGAAAATAACCATATGATCATTTAATTTAATCCTTAAGGAGTTATTATTTCATGTTGGAAATAAAATATTCTCATGCCGTATAATTTAAAAAAATATTCCTTTCATATTTTTGTCGAAAAATCCATAAAGAGACTCTATTAGAAAATGTCAAAAATAATTCATTCAAACCATTCCTCAAAAAACCAAACTTGAGTCAAAATTAATTAATACATTCATAATAAAATATTAAAAAAAATATAAAACAATTTCATTTAATAAAAATATATTTTTATGGGAAACATTAAATAGATAATTTTTAGAAGTTTCTTGATAAATTTCATTTCATTGAAATTGGAATTTATAAAACTTATCAATTACAAATATTCCCTATAAATAAACAAAAAATAGTGGAAATAACATCATAATAAAATAAATTCTCATTTCAAAATTAACCATTATACAATATAATTAAGGATTTATAAGTGTATCCCAAAAAATAGAAATTAGGTTATGAATTCCCATACCTTTTTGAAATCAGTCGAATCGTACACCCCATAGAAGAAATAATTATCAAATGGAACATTTAATATTATTAATATAATGATATTATAGATACTATATATTCAATTTAAGTATATATACACATCACATAATAAATAAGTGGTGAATAAGGAATGTATCCCACATAAGTAAAAGTGAGACGAGACCCCTTACCTCATGCTTCACTTTAGTTTTGAGTAATTTAGACTCCTTTATAAAGGACTGAATTGTGTTATTAATTTATTATAGAAATATAATAATATTTATAATACCTACTATTTTGTTGTTATAAAATATTACCACCCACTCTTACATTATTTTCACTATTGGGATTGTTCGCTTCATGGTTTCACCATTGGTTGATTTCGGTATAATTATAGATTTTCATATTAAGTGATAATAATACTCCATAAGTGAAAGGAAATGGTATTAATTAACTTAGATAATTTTAAATTTCCTCATATATAATTTTTATTTTCAACATGAGGAATGATTCATTTGATAACATTATAATGAAAAATGATTAGTTTATTTTTAGAAGTTTTTTGGACCATCTCGAACTAGATTCATTTTATTTAATATTATAAATATATATTAGTTACAGATCATCAAATTGTTTATAATAATTATTTTATATAATAATATAAATATAATACTTATTTTATGACTACCCATGAAAGGGGTAATGGAAAACAAAATATCATTATTCACATAGATGGTTAACCATCATAATTTTGAGCATGGATTTAATACTTTGAATAAGTAGAGGTACTCGAAGGGATGGATATAAAATATTAAATTATAAACATAAAATTATAGTATATATATTACTATGTCGATATTATGTATTGATATATGAATGGTGGTTTGGAGGAGGTAGAAGAAGAAATAAAAATAAGGGAGGTAGTTTGAGAAAATTACTTATTTTATATCACCTCCTTGAAGGATCCCTTAAAGACCATAAAATGGGTCATTTTGTGAGACCAGTATATATTCTAAATAGGGATAGTGGTGAGGAGAGGTTTTTTTAATATTTTAGAAGCTTTATTTTTTAGGAGAAATGGGGTGGTGATGAGTGGTATTTATAATTGAGGTGGAGTGGTTTTATGTGATTAAAAATGATTATTTGATATTTAAACCAACCACATTTGGTTGGTATTAATTTAATTTAATTATATTAATAATTAATTTTTTAAATTAAGATTATGGTGTAATCAAAAAATCATCCACCCATTTAATGTTGTATATTTTAAAATTCTATTATTTTACCTTTTAGTTATAACCTCTTTCATTATTATTTCTATACTACGGTAAATCCATTTTCCATGGAAACATTTTTATACCTAAAAAATGATTATGAACATAGAACATAATTATTATCTTATTATTACAAATATAGAATCCACTTTACATAATTAAATTCATATAATTTCCAAAATTGTATTTCAAAAAACCCGAAGACGCTACAAAAAAAACTGGTTTTTTGGAACTGTATTTCTTATGTAATATATGATTTTATATCAAATGTATGACTAATAATTATCATTATATGGAAATAAAGTTGTAATTTATTATATATATAATATTAATTTAAATTAAATAATTCATTGTTATGTATTATTTTAATTACATTCAATAATGAAACATTGTGTACTTTAAAACAGTTTTTCGAAAAATCCCATTTTTAAACAAAAAATTAAAATTATTCTAAAATACAATTTAATTTTGATTAAAAGTAACTTAATTAGATTAAATATAACTAAATAATAATTTTGTTACATGAAAACATATTCAAAACATAATGGAACATTTAAATTTATTAATTTATTAATAATAAATTACATTTAAAAACAGGTAATTTTCACTATACACTGAAAAATTATTCTTCTCATAAAATTATAATAATTTTATACTAATATAATTTTGAAATTATGAATCAAAAAATAATGTTCAATTTATAAAAAAACAATTTTTAATGCATCAAAAAAAAATATATTTATATTCTTATAGAAAAAAGTAAAATTTCCTTTTTGAAAAACATATAATTCAAGAAAAACATTTCTTTACAATACATTATGCACTGGTGTGCTAGGAATAAATTAATATATTAACAATGAGTTAAAAAATTATATATTTCATAATTTGGATAATAATATTTATTCTTACCAATTTAATTTCTTGGTTGTAATTTTCTTGTTAAGATAAATATATATAAATATATTATTGTGGTTTATTTTAGCTCTGTGGTCTGTGGAACGTATTCTATCAAATAGATTAATGACATTTTTAAAAAATAGATTCATATCAGAAATATTGTGGTGGTAAAATCTTCCACCTTAAAATTAATTTTTTCCCATAAAATTCAAAACTCATATAAAGATGGATGAGTATGCCTCTACCTACCCACATCATCTGGTTCCCCCACGTAGCTCCCTCAAATGAGTTGTTTCACCCAAAAAACATTTACCCGTTCAGTGGTCTTTTTTTCATAACATTATCTCTATAATTCACCATATTTACTATTTATTCATTATAATAAATATATTTCTCCAGTGGTAAAACCAATGTGTTTAGTATGTGAGAAGTACCTGGTATAAACATCCTTAGAAGAGATATGTGGTACACATCATGAACTTGAGGGAGATTCAATGAAAGAGCTATGCGAACATCCTAATATGATCACGAATTTCAAAAAAAAAAATTGTGTCTCATAATTGTAAATATATTTTGAAAAAACTTTGGTTGGTATCTAAAAATTCAAATATTGGAAACCCACATCATAAAAAGGTTCAATGAAAATTACTCTTAAATTGAGGGAAAAAAGAGTTTATCACCCCATAATTTGGATTCTATTTAGGAGAATATTAGATGAAATTGAAAATACGAACACGGAAGATAATTATAAATATCACATTCTAATGGATAATGATAGAGAACAAGGCCATTGAAAGGTAAATGACCAAAAAAATATAGACCTAATAGTTCTGAAAAAGGTAATTGATATTATTTTAAATGATTATAATAGGATAAAACTTTATTTAAAACTAATTTTAGAAGGTATACTTAAATTATTTAGTCACATAATTAAAATATCACACCTTTTTTGTTCATTGATCAATTTTTCCTCATTTCTTACTCTAATAAATGATGTTCAAATTTTAATGATTGAAGGAAAAGTGGATAATAAGATCCATAATGGTTTGAAAAGTCCTTCCTTATTTCTCTGGTTACCTAAAAATGGTTATAATAGATTATCCAATCTGAAAATATATTTTTATGGTTATAAAATACATTAATCTATAAAAAAACTCATCCAAAATTCAACATAAAAAATTAAAAAATGTTTACCTTTATGAACCATCTAAAAGAATAAAAATAAAATAGTTTGGATTGAAGAAAAATAAATTTTAAAAATCATCTTATCTTTAATCCCCCAAATAACATGATTTAGATCTTAATTGTCAAATCAAAAACTATTGGAGATCATTATCATGTATTCTCTTGAAACATGATAATAACATGAATTACCATAATAAACTAGTGAAACATGAATGCTTTCAAAAATCAACTCTTTAATAATTCCACAAATATAAAAATTCTATAAACTCAATCCATAAATCACATTTTCACCATATTACTTATTATTTACATGGTCATAAATACTATCCGATTTATTTTATCCCAAAAAACATCTTTTGTCCCATTATTATCCAATCATCATAAACATATTAGGGTATATCTTTACCATAATCAAGTGTTCAAAAAAAAGAAGCTTACCACCTTAATCACTTTTCATAATCACCAGTACCATTCAACATATAATTTGAAATAAATAAATAAATAACTATATTTGAATAATAAAAAGATGTTTCATTATTCTATAATTCTTTCAGAGGGAGATAATATCATGAAATATCAAAAAAATCATCTGTTTCACTCATACAAAATAAGATATAATATTCCAAACTAAGGAGGGGTGGATAAATGTTCCATAATTAACATTATTTTAATTTTTCCATTGTTAGTTCATGATCTCTACATTTTAAATTTATATTCATATTTTTTTTTGTGTCATATCATTCATATTTTATATTGGATTTGGGAATTAATTATAATAATTCCCAAACTCCTTTAATTTTTATCACTAGAGTGTGTTTGGTTCGTTTTGTGTAGGTATCTCTCTATTCAAATCATTATCTAACTTATTCACATCACTTTAGTAATCATTTTCCTATTGACCTTCCCTTCCACACTTAATATATTTAATTATTCCCTTAATATAATTTCACCCATGATTCTTCGCACATAATTAACATAAAGTAAATCTCATTTCCTTCTCTCCATGATTTTTAAAATTTTCTTCGAATTCCATTTTTCTTTTCTTATCAAAACAATGAGATTTATTGGTAACTCCAATTTATATCATCACATTGATATTACATTGAACAATTACAATGTATGTGCTGAAGTCTCTTATAGATAATTCCCTATATAGTCCTGGTTTTAAGCCACCAATGATTTGATCAATTTTACTTTGAAGACTAATAATTAAACTAGAGGTATACCTTACAGGACCTATAAATGTTTCATCATAAATACCTATCGATTCGTTGTCCCTATTCATTATCTCATTAATGTTTTTCTCTACCATGGTATGTATAATGTGTGTGAAGTAATTTTTGACAAATATCCTCTCAAACGCATCCCATTCCATTAGTTCAATTTTTTCTTCATGACTTATATTCATGACAATATTCTACAATTGATATACTTCATAACTCATATAGTAGACAGATACTACATATTTTTCATATCTCCAGCATTAAAGAACACAAATTATTTCCTCAATGCTTTTGGTCCATTTCTCAAACATCAATGTATCAAAAGATCCACTAAATTATGGAGGATGTTACAATAAAATGGACACAACTGAACATTGTTCCCTCATTTTCACATTTGGAATCCAAGTATGATTCATAGATAATGTGAGTGTAGAAGTAATTGTTTTCATCCCAAATCCCATAATGTTTGATTTATCAAGAGTTCAATCATTTCATTTCATATCACATTTATCATTAACATGGTTTCTTCAGTTTTCATCCACTGACTAAGAAAATTAATAGTGTGATTAGCACCAATCATATTGGTAAAACCACCTAAGCCATGGAAAATAGTTATAAAATTTAAATATATTAAACCTTAGGTTTGAAATATTTTATTAATAATCATTACTAAAACACATGGATTTTAACCTATAATAAAACTTATTGTTCTTACTATGGTTTTTCTATCAAATTTTCCAATGTTTAACAAAACTATTAATCTGATTCCAACAATAATAACCAAAACTTTTCATTCATATATATTGAATCCAAATCGGTTAATATTCAATGCATATCATAACAATACCTACTAAAATTGTATGGGTCCAGTGTCTTTATAATCCTGGAAACATAACCAACTGGTTCAGAAAACATTTATATAATCTCCCATATATTCCTTCATGAATATAACCCTTTATAACATGTCACTCAAAAAACATTTATTCATATCCTAGGAAAACAATCTTAGTAATGTGTGAGCTCAGATTCTAAGAAGGGGTAAAAAAGGTAAATATCAATCATATCATGAGAATAAGGTCATATGAACATGACTATAATGTTTTAAGATTATACCTTTCATATCAGATATCATAATATTGAGTTAGGTAATTAATCATAAAATCTTATAAGACATGAATCATTACAGAAAATGATCCATGATATAATAATCATGGAATAATTCATATAATTGGGTCATACACATTTGTATAGACAATTATTTCATTATTAGGCAATGATCTTTTCCAAGAAAATCATAATGTTGTGGGTTCAGTCCTTAGAAAATCATAGTAGTCAAGGTCCACTCCAAAACTATCATGGTCAAAAAAATTCCCTTACTTAACTGTTTTGTCATTCCATTCCAGTCTTTTCATATTGAACTGAGTCCATTCCCCATTATAGTCATGTTTTATTGAACTATGTTCAATACTTGTTGTATCCTTGTCTTTTTGAACTGAGATCACTTCTATATTTTTTTCATTTCTATCTCATGATATTTAAATCATTACTCAGTGAATTGGAGGTATATATTGGTCCCACTCATTATAGGAAATAATGTAACTGACATCCTTTGTTATAACATAATGGGTGTCACATAATGAAAACCATATATATGGGTCTGGAAAAAACATAAATTCTTCATCCTATCACAACCCATGATAAGAAATTAGTTTTGTAAATATCAAATTATATAATAAATTATTTAAAATTAATGGGTTTCATAAATATCATTCCATCATAAAAATAAACCAACAATAAAAAAAATATAAAAAAATATCCTTGAATGATAACCCCAGTGAAGCATAATTAAAATTATATAATGTAATATGATATGGAAAATTATTTTTTTGATGGATCAATTGAAATATTTATTGAGGTTGATATCTTTTCAATTTTGAAAACATTATTTTAAAATGATGTGAAATTATAAATGAAAAAATCTTGTTTGAAAATTAACACGTAAACATGTAAAGAAATTTTAAAATAATTAAGGCATCATGATGGTGGGAAAGTCCTCTCATTCTATATATGTTAAAAAACATTCCTTATGTATTTTTTTAAAAGAGACATAAAGATCCATTATTAGAAAATGATTAAAATAATCCTTCTAAACCATGTTGTAAAACGTAAAACATGGGAAACATTCCATAGAAACTGTAAGAAAATATTAAAATACATCTTTGTAAAATTATTTTTGAAAACATAGTCAAGGTAGAAAAATAGATTTTTAAGGGAAACATTAAAAATATAATTTTTAAAATAAACACCATTATAAATATCATATCAATAAAGTGAGAATTTATAAATTTAATAGATTATTCATATTATATATTAATAGAAATAATTCTAGTGGATTTAAAATAATAAGGTAATAAAAAACTACTTTAAAATTATTCTTTTTACAATATAATAAATTATGTAGTACTTTAACCGATAGAATGGAATTTAGGTTAAGAATTACCTTACCACTTTGTAATTAGTAAAATTGTATGCCCCATTAAATTAATTATTATTAATTAAAACATTGAATACTAGTAATGTAATAGTATTAATTATATGATTCATTAGATAGAAATTTGTATACACCACAGAAAATAAATAAGTGGTGAATAAGGCATATATCTCACAGAAGAAAAATTGAGATGAGAAACCCTTACCTCACAATTCCCTATAGTTTTTCACACATCAACACCATGTAAAAGGGTTAAATAATGTTATTAATTTATTATATAAATATAGAAATATATATTTTAACTTATTTTTTCCTTTTATAACATCATACAACCCATTAATTATATAATAATTCATTATTTTCATTTTTCAAGTGCGTCTGTTTCATGGTATCCGCATTGGTTCAGTTGTGTGTAATTGTGGATTTTTTATTAAAATATAAATAAAACCCCCAAAGAGAAATGAAATGTTATTAATTCACATTAATATTAAACGGTCCCATATTTCTTTTTTATTCCTCATATAAATATCATTCAATTTATAAAACATTAATGATAAATGTTTAGTGTATTTTTGTGGTTTTTTGACAATCCTAAACTAGATTCACTCTATTTAATATTATGTATATTGACTACATAAAAAATAAAAAGGTTTATAATATATATTTGAGAATATTATTGAACTTTAATTATACATTTAGGACCATCCTTGAAGGGGGTAATGGAAAATCAAAATTCATTATTCAAAGAGATGATTAACCATCATAATTTGGAAAATAGTTTAGTTTAATAGAATAAGAGGAGTTAATAAAAGTTATGGTTAAATGATATTTCTTTAAAAATATAAAATTCTAGTATTTACAGTATTATGTAATTTTTACACATAGATATATAAAATATGTGAGGAGAAGGTAGAATAAGAAAAGAAAATAAGGGTGTTGATTTTAGAAAATTAACTCTTGAATATAACATCATTAAAGGTTTCCATGAGGACCATGTAATTTGTATTTTGGTGATACCAATAGATCATAGTTGTAGGGATAGTGGGGAGGAGTTGGTTTTTTTAGATATTTTAGGAGATTACAGGTTTTTTATATTTAAATTTAGTGGTTAAGAGGGGTATTTATACTTGAGCCAAGGTGGTTTTAAGTGGTTAAGTGATGAATATTTTGTATTTTATTTCAATATAATAGATTGATAATTAATTATGTAATGGTTTTTTAACTTCATGAAACAGATAAAAAAACATAATATTTTATTTTCTAGTTATTTTAGGCTTTCAACTTTTAACGTTAACATGTTTCATTATTTTACCTATACTACAGTAAATCTTTTTTCCACATTTACATTTTTATGCCTAAAAAAGAACATGAAAAAAAATTGTAAATTTTCCTTCCAAATATAGAATCCATTTTACTAAATTTAATTTACATAAATATAAAAAATATATTTAAAACAACACATGTCGATGTTACGAAAAGCAGATTTTCAGAAATTATATTTTGTAAGAAAAATAAGATTTTATATTATCTCTAAAACTAATAATTAATTGTGAACAAAACTAAATTTATAATTACTAATATATAATCAATAAATTTTAGTAAAAACATTTCTTATTATGGATTATTTTAATTACTTAAAAAGGTTAAGAATTATGCATTTTATAACTATTTTTAGAATAATCTCAATATAAACCCCACAAATGAAATTTTTATAAAATACGACAATAGTAAAATTAAAAATAATTTAATTAAAAGAAATAAAAGTCTGTAATACTTAATTTACATTAAACCATATACAAAACATAATGAAACATTAAAATTTCTTAATTTATTTAATATAAATTACATTTTTACAAAAAAATTAGTATTCTTCACTATTCACGAAAAAGTTAATATTTTTAGAAGATTCTCAAAAACCAATCCTAATATAATTATAAAATTTTGAGTATAAAAATTATTTTAATGTTATTAATAAAATTTTATTAGGGTTTGAAAAATAAATTATATTTATGTCTTCATAGAAAAAAATAAAAATTTAGTTTTGAAGAAAACATATATTTGAGGAAGAGAATGAAATTACTAAAACATTTGTGTTTATTTCCAAAGAATAAAAAATTAATTAAAAATTAGTTATACAATTATATATATCATTATGTAGTTAAAAATATTTTTTATTCTAATTTAATATCAAATTTATTATGGTCATGTTTAAATAATATTTTATATATTCTTAGAGTATTTCTAATCTTAGTGTTCTGTGAAATGTAAGCTATCAAAGAGATTAAATTTATTTTAAAAATTAAGATATATAGTAAAATGTTTTGGGGTTAAAATATAAAAATAATCCTTATACATCAGAAAATTGGGAGGAGGGGTCACACTGGTTAGAGTAAATGATAAATTATTTCTCTAAAGTTTTGGATACAAATAATAGTCTTTTAAAAAATTCAAATGTTATATCTGAAGTTATTGAGGTTAAAAGTGAGACATTTCAACTTTTTTTTATTTTTAAGTCAATATTACGCATATTTCTACTTCTATTAGTAATTTTATTGGTTTAATTGATGTTTGAGGGTGAGATTTTGAATAATATATTTTTTATTCAATTTTATTAGGGAAGGAAACGTTTTAAATTTATTTATAGGTAGTTGAAACCAAAGAGGGAAATCATTGGACTTAGTTATAAATATTTTGGAAGGTGAAACTCAGTAATGTTTTATTTTGAAATGAATTAAAAATTAATGAACACTATGTTTTTTATAAGAAATTTCAATGTGGATTACATTTGATAATTCATTTGTCTTTTAATAAAGTTTCATCAATCTGATATAGAAATTTTATATTAATATAGTTTCCAAAGTAATTATTTGTAAATTTTACACTACCCAAGAAATTATTAATTTCAAATAATTAATTATCATTTAAGGATAAAGATTAGTGTTATGAGATAAAAAAAAATATACTTAAAACTTTTTATTTTTTGTATAATTTTCATTCTAATAGGTAATATTTATTACATTTAAATTTTAGATTCATGTTTTGACTTACACCGGGAGAAAGGGATAGTTTTTATTTTCTAGTAAATTATCAATGAAATTTTATAGATTATATATCATTACCATATAATATAAAAGATAATATTTAGAATATAATTTCTAACAATATTTATTGAAATAGAATAATCTATGTTTATGGGAAGATAACTTCTCAGAGATTTTTTTTCTTATATCATAAACGTCCAAATAGTAAAATATAATATTGGGTATCATTGGTAGAGCTCCTAATGATAAAGGATTAGATTAGATCATATATGGTGTATGTAATATTCATATGTTTGTGGATATTTTCTTTGTAAGTGTGTGATCCAAAAAGGAATACATTTGATAAGGATGGAATTCTAGAATTTATCAGAACATAAGACCATATTAATAATATTTTTAAAAAAACTTCACATTATGAGTGATTATATTACACTAAACAGAATATGAGTGTGATCACTTTTATTTGAAAACATTCATCTTACTTTATTAGATTCCCAGGACATTTAAAAATGCCTCAATAATTGTATATTACATTCATTGTTTATATATAAATTTCCTAAATCTTAATATATATATTTTATATTTTATATACAAAATTTGAACATAAATTATAAGATGTAAATTATTCAACATCAATAACTACACGATATGGAAGTTATACTGTTTTAATGAACTTAGTAGCTGTTATATTCCAAAAGGTATCATTTTATACTTTCTATCAAGTAATATAGAGAGACTACCTATCATGATAAATCTTATTTTGGATATCTTCATTATTTTTACATTTTATTAATGTCTTACCCTTTAATATGAACAGTTATAATATAAGATATACATTTACTTATTTTAAAACTTATTTTTACACATTCGATATTTTTAATCATAATTATAATATGATTATTACATTTACTTAACTCTTATGGTTTTCCATCCTATTGTTACATTTTCTTATTTATTTTAATATTCCCAAAGGTCATTAGGTTAAATACTACAAACATTATAACACATAGTTTTGATGAATATGGGTAACAATTGGGATAATTATGGTGGATACGTTATCAGGGTAAATTTCATCCCAAGTGGAGATTTTATATGTAAAACCCCAAGATTGTATGAATTTTGTTTGTTTAATAAACATAATTTCTTTGACAGCTTGTCTTATAAGACACACCATGTCTCAAAGAACCATAATATAGTATAATGTTATAAACTATTCATTAAATTAGTGGGTATTAATAAGAAAAACTAAATTATGAAATTAATATTTTTAAAACATAATTAAAATATCTTTATTCATTATGTATATATAATAAATAAAAATAAAAAAAAATTTGGAAGTAAAGGAAATATATTTTATAAAAACACTATTTTAATTCAAGTGATGTTTTTTTATTTTAATAAGTTAAATTAGACACTATTTTTTAATGATATTAATGAAATTTATATAATTTATTTTCAATAAGAATTTTATCAATCATTTAACATCTTTTTTAATCTTGTTATAATAATAGATCAAGTTTTCTAGTAAAAAATTGTATTTCTTCTAAAAAACTTATTTATTGAATTTTTAAAATTTATTTTTAAAGTAATTTTACCTTTTTTCAAAATATTTTATTCAAATATAAAATTACTTTTTTTAATTACCAAGTCTGAACTATACTATGTTATTTTTTATAATTATGTAAAATGATTAGTTTTTTCAATAAAAAGTGAGAAATAATTATTTTTATTAAAAATAGCCTTTTGCTTAAAGAATTTACAAATTAGAAACTAGATTTAAAATATTTTAGAAGTAAAATTAGTAAAATTATATTATTATTAATCTCATTTATTTAATTTATTTCATTTTAATCAATTTATTTTTTAATTTTGTTTAAAAAATTATTATGAAGAAAACATATTCTTTGGTAAAAAATAATTTCATTGTATCTACGGTTTTAAATTTTAATTAAATAATCGGAATTATTTGAATTGAATTAGTTAAAATGGAATCCATATTTTTTATAGAAAAATTAATATAGTAATTTAATTTTATCATAATTTCTTTTCATAATTAATATTAAAAACATAAAAAAATAATTATTGTTGTTAATGTTAAAAGAGGTTTACCAAAGGGTTAAACAAAAGGATAAGGGTATTTTTCACAATTAAACTGGCATAAATACTTTTTTTGAAATTATTTTGACCTTATATATTTTAAAATTATAATTTATTCCCATTTAGAAGCAATTCTGATCAGAATTACTTTACCATTTTGGATTCATTGACGAAATTTCCAAGAGGGTTCCCTCCCACCACTTTTAAGAGAAACCCTAATCTCCTCTCCTATACATACATCAATAGCCTTTTGGTTCAGATATTTATTTCCAAAATTCCTTCCCTACATCCCTCCATGTGACCCATATTCCCTTTTTTATCTAAAAATCATCCAATAAGTCTTTAGGTAAAAACCAAATAGCTACTCTGCAGAAGATGTCTAGTTATTAACCATGCATTTTCATTTTATTTCTTATAAATCCTCTTCAAAATATTCTATAAATATTATTATATACAAAACTAGTATCTTACATATATTAATATGTTTTTTTTTTGATAATTTTTTACCCTATATCTATCTTCCCCTCTATCAAAAGGGAAGAAAAATCATCAATTATGTATATAGAGGACTTAGTTCTCCATCACCACCTTCCTTGGATTGATATAATGAAAGATTTATTCTATATGTATGTTAATTATTAAATAATAATACATATGTAATTATAATATGATATCTACCATATTACCTTCGAATCCATTGGAAGAATCTATTGTTGATGATTACATGTGGACTACCACCTCCAAGTAGCAATGTGGTACATTTTTCATTTTATTTTGAATTGGATGGTAACTAGGAAAAATTTAATAAATATATCTGATATATATGGTATTAAAATTATTCTAGAAATTTTAATTAATATTTTACATTATTTCATTCAATCTATTAAAAAATAGAAATATAGTCCATGTGTAAGTATGACCTACCATCTCAATAAATAGTGAATTCACTTTTACAACTAAAATAAAGAATTATTGATAAACATGTGATAAAATGTTTTAAGAAAAAAATATATTGTATAATATATATGAGCATGGTTATGTGATATATGTATAATAATAATAAAAATTATTATATATTGTTTTCTAACATATATGAAGGATGTAGGTACTTTAGGTAAAGGTGTTTCATTTAACTTTTATTTTTATAGAACATTTCCCATATTCCTTAATTATTTATTTTATGGTGAGTATATACTACCCATTATTTCATATAATTATTATTACTCAAAAAATTATGTTATATAAATATCCATATAAATTTCATTCTTTCATATGAATTATAATTCAAAAGTTACCAAAATGGAAAGGGTTTTTCATTGCAAACTCATTATTTATCGCTATTTTGTATGGTTATGATTATGATGATGAAATCATGTAAAGGATATTTTATGAAACTGATGAATTTTATTCTACTTTTTTTATTTATAGAAACTACATTTTTTACATTCATTATCATCTCTTTATATACTCAAGATACAAAAATAATGTATTTAAGGAAAACAGACATTATCTCTTTCTAGTCAATAATATTTTCTCAACCATTTTAATGTTTTATTTAAATGTTATAAAGAATGTTTTTACAATTATCCAATTTTTTTTAATATAAATTTTAACCTTTTGGAATTTATATAAAAAGATTTAAGGATTCCTCATTTCATTTTTTGAATGAGGTAATTAGAAATTTTTATTAGAAAGGTAAGTAATATTTGTTTAAACTTCTACGTTATGAAAATTATTTATCACTACTATAAGAGATAAAATATTTAAATCAACCTTTACAAGATTCCATGTTTATTTTAATGGAAAATTTCTTCATTAAAATTTTTTAAATTTTTTTATTTAAAAATATTCATTTCAAATCGAAAGGGTTATTTCCATAAAAAAATGTTTTAATGATATTTTCATTGTATTTATATTCATTAGTTACAACAAAATTTTATTTTTTTTATGTTCTACTATTTATATGATCCAATGATAACATATATCTTTATATTCTAGTTGTTTTATAATTATATCAACAATATTTTTATGAAACCTGGTTCTTATCCATGGGTTATTCTTATGATACCCATTTATTTTCTCTACTTTTTGATATGATAAAAAGATTATGAAACTAGTCTAATTTATATATATTAATCTATGATAAATGAATTATGATCATATGGCCCACATCTATCTGATATTTCGTAAGTGACTAGTGATTCTAAATTATATATCAATCTAATTCATTGGGTAATGACGGATAGGTCAAAACAAAATAAAATTGGCATGGGGATCAAACATATTTCAACATGAGAGTCCTTTCACTATGATAGAATTGGGAGTTAACCACTAATACTAATATGGTTTAAGGAGTGAAATAATTCCACTATTATATCCTTGACAATGATCCTTGAATACTATGGTAATTATTTTCAATGGTTATGTCTATGACACAAACTTATGACATATGCCAATATTTTTCTCGCATGTCTCATATTCTTTGTTTCAATTATGATTCTTGTCTTATAAAATTCCATGATTTATTCCATCACTCATGTATTTGATATTTGATATGAAGGTTGTGGTTTCCAAAAAAACATGTTCTCAAGCCCCTATGCTCATGTAAAGTGTATATCTAACTTTTTTAACATAATGAGCATCTTTTCTCACCATATCATATTTTTCCTTTCCTAGGTTTTGAATAAAGGTATTACGAATAATATGCCTAATAAGGGCTATAGTTATGAATAACTTAGTGGGAGATTATTTAGTTCACTTATGAACTTGTTTCTTAGGTATTAAAATTTCCAATGATGTTTTTCCTATAATATTATGAAGTGTACCATTATGCTATTTAATGAATTTATATATAATAATATGTGATATCATTTTATTAAAGGTTTGGGTTGTTATAGTTGGAATAAAATAAAGGTTCACTTAGCCTTTTCAAACATGAAATATAAAAATATTGTAATAACCCTTAGTATAATCATTCTTATTGGATAAATTTATAAGTTATGGTGAAGTATGGATACTATTATTCCTTGAAAGATATCAATTTGGCAATACTAAAAGTAGAAAAGGTTTTTTAATAGTTGAATCTAGGGGTAATAACCCCATATAAGGAAGGTTGAGTATATCTCATTGTTTACACCAGAAAACTAATCCCTAAAATTTTTCAAAAGCTCTAATAAATGATCCAAGAGAATTGTTTGTTTATTAAGCTTTAATTTGATAGGTCGTCGATCCCATACGGAGTTACAGAATAAGATTTATGGACAATTGAAGTTGGGATGGAAAACCGGTTCGCGGACCCCATTCGCGAAGCTCCCTCGGTGATCGCGGAGCATTGGAACTTGACTAGAGCCCCTCGGGCTCCATGTTGGTGCAATGCTCCACCTTCGCAAAGCTGCTGTAGAGAATGGAGGTGGGATTCTCCATGAATCGCTATGACGTTCGTGATCCTACCGCGGAGCAAGGAGGAAGGATACTCCGTGAACCCCATTAAAATTCGTGAGCCTCCGTAGACCAAGGCAGCGGGATGCTCCATGAACCCCTTTGAAATTAGTGAGCCGCCACAGAGCAAGGCAGCGGGATGCTCCGTGAACCCTTTTGATACTCTCGATCTGCCATGGAGAGAGATCTAGATTCACGCCGAGCGGGATCTGCTTCCCAGTGTCTCTTGCCTATAAATACAAATCTCAACCCCTTTATGAGGCAGGTCACTCCACCCCTTGGGTAGCCAACCTCCCATTTCATGGAGCTCCGATTTCCTTTCTGAAGCGTCTCCTTGAGTCTATGCTCCGTGAGTATATTCCTTTTCAAAGAGCCTCGGAAAGTCAATGCCCTTTGAGTAGCTTCCTTCGCGAAGATGCTCAGGGATTCCATGCTCCGCGATGATCTTCCTTCGTGATGTTGCTCCGCGTTTCCATGTTCTGCGAGAAGCGTTCTTTCACGAGACTGCTTCATGAGTCCTTGCCCCGCTATCACCTTTCCATTGCGCGGCTACTCCGCAAGACCCCGTGATCCCTGATCCCCATTGCTCTGTGAAGATACATCGTGAAGATTATCCTTTACGAAGCTCCTACCTTCGTGCCCACTAGTTTATACTATGGGGGTTGCACTGCCGTACCCCCGCTCGGGGTCATTTTCGGGGTGCGATCCCGGCCCTCTGTGTCGGTCCCTTCGCTACTTTCACTGACCCCCATGAAAAATCGAGAGTGGAACCACAAGATTTTTAGTTCGGGATGTTGACATTTTCCATTGTGCCATTATGCGCACCCGCCTTCCACCTATAGAATACAATGATTTGAGATACTCATTCGAACACCATTAAACACTTTGAGTCGAAATATTCCTCTTGTTTCATTTATCATGTCATGAGTTGAGATTCTCCACATCAATTCCCTGAGTACCTTGAGTTGAAACATTCCTCAAGAAACTCACCCAAACCCTGTCACTTGGCTCCTATGCTAGATTGAACCTGAAAGGGCCGCCCTTGTGTATGTACCAACACCATCCTTTACTAGGAACCTTATTCCTAATAGTATTATCTATATGACTTTAATCTGTAGTAATCCCTATATAACAAGCATATGATGTCTCTTTCTCAATATAGGAGATGCATCATTTTCCAAGCATGAGATGCCAATAGTCATATCTACTTGACTATAAACTCTAGTACTCTCTATATGACAAATCTAGGATACCACTAGCACTATATGATAGATGCCTCATGTTCCATGAATGAGATGCCAACAATTCTATCTATATGAGTATAAACTTTAGTACTCCTTATGTGCCAAACATAGGATGCCTCTTTCTTGATACGAGAGATGCCTTATGCTCCAAGAATAAGATGCCAACAGTCATATCCACATGACTATAAATTGTAGTTCACCCTATGTTCAAATCATAAGATGCCCCTTGCTCCAAACAAGATATGCCTTATGCTCAAACCATGAGAATCCAACACTCCAATCTACATGACTATAAACCATATCAAACCCTATGTGACAAACATAAGACACCTCTTGCTCCAAACAAGATATTCCTTATGCTCCAAGCAAAAGATGCCTAATGCCATGATTACAATGGCATAATTTCAAGAGCGTTGGAATCTATTAAAACATTCCATCACTCCACCTCACGATTTGTGTGTCTTCATTCGGATCTTTATCCAATTCCATGTCTGAATGGACCCCCTAATAGCCTGGTACCATCTCGCATCAGCTCACCTACCATCCTGGGCCAATGCCCCGTAAGATATTGGACGAAACTTCGAGTCAAGTCCTATGTTTCGAACATGGTCAGCAGTCGAATCTCATTTGTTTTCCCCATTTCAGGCTAACGCGATATGGGTGCTGTGTTTCAAACATGGTCAACAGTTATCCTTCATCCCCAGACCACCCTCATTGCATTCCGAATGTTGGGCATGTGATTCAAACTTTTTATATCCCTTTGTTCGGACTGATTCCAACGCCTATGGAATTATCTGCCTTCTGCTCTACCGCATAGGTGAAGGCCTCAACCCACTAGTGGGTTGGGATGCTCTTATGGCTAGACATGAGGAATACATTATGGGAAGATTCTTTTATTAAGCCCCATCCACCTTTGTCACTCCATAGCGGCACCCGGGAAGCTTCCTTGCATAATCTCCATCCACCATTGTCGCTCCATAGCAGCATTTAGGCTACTTCTTTGTGTAAGCCCCAGTCACCATTTCCACTCCATAGCAGTATCCAGGGTAGCTTCCTTGTGTAATCGTCATTCACAATTGCCACTCCATATCATCACCCAAGCATCTTCTTTGCATAATCCCCATCCACTGTTGCTGCTTCATAGTGGTACTCAAGCAGCTTCCTTGCCTAAGACCCATCCACCATTGGCACTCCATAGCGGCACCCAGGAAACTTCATTATGTATCCCTCATCCACCATTGCCACTCCATAGTGGCACATGGGTTTCATCCTTGCATAAGACACATCCAACATTGACACTCCATAGTGGCCCAAGGCAGCTTCCTGACATAAGCCCCATCCACCATTTCCCCTCCATAGCGAAAGTCGGGTAGCTTCCTTGTGTAATCCCCAGTCAACATTTTCTCTCCATAGCAGCACTCGGGCATCTCCCTTGTATAGGACCCAATAACCATTGTTTCTCCATAGCAGCACCCAGGAAGCTTCCTTGTGTAAGACCCATTCACCATCGCCACTCCATAGAGGTACCTAGGCAGCTTCCTTGAATAATCCACATTCACCACCCTTCTTGGATACACCTTTGGGCCATGATCGTCAGGTACTTTCCGCCTTTTATTTGTCACACCGAACATGAATCACGTGGGATTAGAGTAAGCATTGACCATGAAATCCTCCTTGGGTAGCCTAGAGTGTAAGCCCCAAACACCATCTGGAACTACATGGTCTTTGATCCTTGTGAAGTCAATGTACGTAGGAAGCCTCTATGAGGTTCAAGCCCACTATATATTGGTTCCAACCCCCTTTGCATTGGTTCCCACTCAACCTGAACTATGTGGAATTTTATCCTTACCAAGGTACAGTATGTAGGAATCCTCCCTAAGGTTCAAGCTGGACACCCATTGGTCTCAACCACTTCACATTAGTCCACCTCGTCTTGCATGACGTTAAACTGTATGCCCCTTTTGGTCCCACATGACACTAAATTGTCCCCTATTCAGCAGTAATCTATTGTGACCCCATCAAGTGGTAATACATTGTGACCCCATCCAACGGTAATTCGTTGTGACCCCAATTCAGTGTTATGATGTTTTCAACCCCATTCATCGGTAAGCTGTTATGACCCCCATCCATCAGTAAGCCATTGTCTACCCCATTCAGTGGTAATCCATTGAAGTCCCCAATAGATGGTAATCTTTCTTCAGATGAACTACATGGTTTTTGATTCCCAACCACAAGGATACGTAGGAAGCCATGATGAGTTTCAATCCCATCACCCATGTCTCATCCAGATCTATCCCTCAATTATATGTGTTCCAGGAAAATCATTCCTCAACCTAGAGGTTCTATTTCATCTAAATCCCATCCATACATCCATTCTCATGGGTCACCTCCCCAGGTGTCCCATCATCCCACCAAACTATGAGGACTTTGATTCTTTGCCTTGGGGATACGTAGGAAGTCTCTTTAAGGCTAAATCCCAACATCATCGTCATCCTCACATCGGTTCTCTCTCATTCACTCTTCGCTTCATTCAACTCTCCATCATCCATCTTGATTCTTACCCGGGTTGCGACATCCCAGTGGGATCACGTCATCCACCTCCTCACTGTTCCTAGAAGTACTTGGGCCATTACCCATGCATAAGCCCCAGCATGTATCTAGGTCGTTGTCCTTTGTGTACTCCCCAATTCATCACCCCTTCGAACTACATGGGTTTTGATCCCTGTCGTCTACACAGCGTATGTAGGAAACCTCCATGAGGTTCAATCCCATCCAATGGTAAACCTTGGTGCTCCCCCATTTGAGGGTTCACACTCCTTGATCTACCCCCAGTGGTGTCTAGATCATCCTTCACAGTGTGACATCTTCTGTTTATGGGAGACACCATCCTCAGTCTACTCTTATTGAGTTTTCTGATCCATCTACCCGTTAAACACTATTGGAGCTCCCTCCTAGGGATGTACCAATCTGATCCATCTCTGTGTAGAATTATGATCACCCTCATTCCATATCTACAGGACGTTAAACTCATGGCCTACATATTATTAAACATGAGATGCCTGAGGAAATCCATGGAAGACAAGAATTTGGCATTACTGTTTCCACAAGACGTTAAACTCACTACATACACCGTGCTAATCATGGGAAGCTGTGGAAAACCTCGGAGACATTTCTCTAACATAAGATAACCCAAGACTGACGTGGTATGCCTCAGGTTACGCGCCCTTGAGATTCCCTCTTTCAAGGAAGAAGATAGGTTCCCCAATGTCCACACATCCAAATATAACCTGACATGCTTGATGTTACCATATACTCTGACCGAAGGTCGCTGCCCTATCAAGGCCCCTTGGAATGTCTAAATAGAAGTAGTGTAATTAACTGACATCCAAAAAGATATGGCACGAGGAAGGATATTCATGAACCACGACAGAATCTTTAAGGGAGACCCGGACTATGTAACGAGTTTTGGGGAGGAATCCAGGGAAGGAAGAACTGACATACCATCATCCTGTTTCGATCTAGGAGAAAATGTCCCTGAGTAAGGAATGGATGTTTCCCACCTTTAGAAAGTTGGAATGTGGGGAAACAGTTGTGTGCCCTCTACGAACGGATGTGTGTGCCCCGGAGAAAGCATCATAAACACTCATCAATAATTCTTATGCATAGTGAGTGTATCCTTACTAGATACCTTTTTTGACATTATGGGGTTATGTGTTGGGATAACTCAAATTTTTATTATGAATAATTTTAAAGTATTTGAGTAAATGATAACCATGAATGGATTAGGTTAAATCTATGGTGTCGTAGATTCAAAATAATATGTAAAAATATTGAATTCCTATGATAAAATTTTCACGATTGGTCTCTCTAATCAAATATTCCCGACATCCATGACTCTCATATTATTTTGACCAAGGGATTGATTATAGGACAATAAAGTTGGGGTGGTGACATGTAATCCCATGTATTGAAGTATCTTATTTTATCATATTATGTAAATTAATTTATATTAATATATATATATAGTAATTAAAATTTATATTCATAATTCTTATATATTTAATTATTATTAAAAACTAAAATTGTATGATCATTTCACCTTAAGTTATTGATTATGATCTAGTTTATGTTGATGGTAATGTGATTCCTATAAATCTTTTTGGTATCCCTCTAGTTGAATCTAATGTTATCTTAGGTAAGGATTGGATTTTTCTATATAAATCAAATATCAATTTTTTGTATATGAAGTCATCTTAGGATATCTAAACCAAACTATATTCAACTATCACTGTGATGATAAAAATTATATTCCATTGGAAATGAGATCCATTATATAGGTCTTGACTATTATTAAAAGGATATTTTTCTCAAGTGTTTGGGGGGAAACTTAACATCAATTATATTCCTATTGTATGGTTGTTCTTTTATTTATTTTTTAAATATTTACCTATCATTACACTAAATCATTAATTTTAGTTTTCAATAAATCTCAGCCACGGTGATACACATATTCCAAATACACCCTATTAAATAGTCCTGATTGAGTTGGAGGGATTAAAAAATAAACACTAGGATAATCATGATACTGAATTCATTAAACCAAGTGTGTCTCCATGGTGTGTACCTATTATTTTTATTAAGTAAAAATAAATATAAAACTAAAGATATATTGATTATTGGGAACTAATAAAGATCAAAATAATCATTATGTATCCTATACCCCATATTTATTACTTTTTATATCAACTATTAATATCTCAATACTTTTCCAAGATTTTACTTCTTTCTGGATATCATCGATTAAGGGTCAATTAGGAAGATATATCCATGACCGATTTCCATATAAGGTATGGACACTATGAATATATATTAATTATATTTAGTATTACTAATTCACTCACTATACTCATGGATTTTTTGAATATAGTCTAGATATTTATTTGATCAATTTGTGGAATTATTTAGAGACAACATTATTTTATATTAAAAGAGATAGGAAGATCATGAAGATCACTTGATGAATGCTATGATTCCTCTGTCTAAGGATAAGTTGCATGATAAATTTACCATGTTTGAATTTTGTCTTTAGAATGAATTAATTTTTGGTTATATAATATCAATAGTGGGTATATATATAAGGATCCATCAAATAAAAATGTTATTGAATATTTTCCCAAACTAACCACCTTGATTGAGATCCAATGTTTTCATGGTTTGGCTATATATTATCAATGTTGTGTTGATAATTTATCATAACTATATAATACACTCACTAATTTAACCGAGAATAGAGCTTAGTTTCTTTTAGAAAAATGAATGTGGATAAAATATCAAGGAAATTAAGGGAAGTATATCCATCAAACCTATTCATACATTAATATATATTGGATAAGGTTTTTTAATCTATTGTGATAAACTGATGAAGGGATTGGGATTCATTTTCATGAAGAATAATATGGTGATACCATATGCCTCATTCTAATTGATGATTCTTGAGAAAAATAACCCATCTTGTGATTTAAAGTTAGATACGATAATTGTTTCATTAAATATATCAAGGATTTATCTTTATATATAATGTTTATATATATGTATAATGATCATAAAAGTCAAGAATGTATATTGAAACAAAAATTGTTGAAGATGACCAAGAGAATATAGTTTGAGTTGATTAAAGATTATGATTGTTCAATACCTTCCTTCCATGGTAAAGTGAACATGGTGGTTGATTATTTGATTTGAAAGGATCGTGGTAGAATATATATGATAAGGATAGTAGAGTAGATAATATTTACATATTTAAAGAGAATGGATCTATAAATATTTGTTGAAGGGTAGAAAAAATATCTTTATCAAATGAGTGTTCTATTATCTATCCATGTGATGAATAATGTGGTGTCGAAAGAAGATATAGATACGTAGAAGAATATTAGAAATGATCTTGAGTTTAAACTTAATTTTTATGGAATTATAAGGTTTATTAACTTTGTATGTGTTATTCCCATAAAATATTTAATAAAGGAGTTGTTATATGTTTCTTGTAGCTCTTTATTATCTATTAATCTAGGTGTACAATGATGTATAGAGATGTGATAGTGTATTTTTTAGTGTGACCATAAACTTTGGGATATTTTAGAGTTTGTATATTTATTCTTGGTATTTAATAAATTTAAGTCTGAGTGGAAAAATTCAATTTGGATTTTACAACCATTACCCATACTAAAATGACAACGAAAAGAAATCACCAAGGATTTTGTCATTAGACTACCAAAAATATCTAAAGTCCATAATTCTTATTGGATAGTTGCAGATCATCTAAAAAATACATCATAATTTATATCTATTATGGAATTAATCTAATTGAATCATCTTTCCAGGATATAAATTATGTATGTGGTAAGGTTTCCCACATTATGTTGTATCTAATCAGTGTTTTGGAATACATTGATGTTATGGTGAAGTCTTTTATAGGAATAAGATTTAATGTTGATTTTAATCAATACCTATCATACTTACAGAGTATTTCCATAGGGGGACCATTAAATCCATAAATAATATGTTATGAACAAATTATATGGATTTATATTTTTGTTAGGATCAACACCTTCCTTTATTTGAGTTTCCATACAACAATAGAGTTCACTCGAGCATTCAGATGGCTATTTATGAACCCACTATGGAAGAAAATATATAAATCCAATGAGATGGGATGAATTTTGAGAAATAGAACTATTATGACATAAGATATCTGATAAAATGTTATAGAAACTCATTTATATTTACCACCACATCAAGGAATCTCATAGTCGACCCAAAGGTTCTGTGGACAATCATCTGTGACATACGTAGTTAAAAGTTGGGGAGAAGGTGGTTCAATAAATTTCTCTAGAGAATCAATTTATGATATTTTGAAATAACGAAAATATGATAACTATATATTATTCATTTGAATATTCTTTATTTAGTAGAAATGATTGATTCTTTATTGGAACTCTAATTGCGCCTCTCTTAAGTTCACAATGTGCTCTATGTATCTGTGATAAGAAAATATATACCTAATCCATCACATGTACTGAAATAAAAGTTAATTGCACTGAAGAAATATATATCTTATGTGGAACAACCTATGTAGTTTCTTTATCATAGAGATAATGTTCTATGAAAAAAGACCACTCACATGATCAATGTTTTATTGAAAAACCACACATTTAAGGAAGCTACATTGGAACCTTAGAATATAATGAGGAAGAATTATCCTTGGATGTTTGTACTATATTTAAAATACATTGAGGTTGAAATTAATTTAAATGGGGGTATAATTTAACACCCTAATATTTTATTAAACATTTCTTTCAAAAAAATTGACTACATAGATAGCCTGTGTTACATGCACCATAGAGTCTAAACGAACTGTGATATAGTATACCATCATAACGTAGCTATTAAATTATTCAGTATGAATAGTAATAACTAAATTATAAAAACCATATGATTTAAACATGGTTAAAATAACGTTATTTGTTACCAATATATTTGAAATGAAAATAAGAATAAATTTTGTTAAATGAAATATTTTTCAGAAGAGACATTTTTTTACAAAAAAAATGTGTTTCTAACATAATATATTATATTAATAACTATTGGTAAATTATTTTTAATGTAATGTATATATTATATATCTAATAAATTTTTTATCATTCATATAATATATTTTCTAATCATGGGATAAAAATAAGTCCAACTTTTATATAAAAACTTTTTTTCCCTAAAAACAGTACTAATCACATTTCCCAAACATACTCTAAATTAATTTTTAAACTTCTAAAAAATTTATTTTTAAAAAATAACTTAATTTTTGGTATCAACTTGTTCATGTTAACTTATAGTTAAATTTGTTGAATTCTTTTAAAATATTTTTTATGATTAGAAAAAAATACTGATTTTATTTAAAACTATCTATTTTTTTGAAGCATCTAAAATATTATATCTTTTTATAAAATATTTAAAAGTTTTATTAGTGAAAATATATTATTATTAATCTAATTTAGGTTATTGTAATCAATTTAATGTTGAATTTTAATTTAAATTTTTTTTATAATTATTGAACCCAATTCTTTGGAAAACCGATTTTTCATCATACCTGTAGGTTTAATTTGAAATTTTAATTTTCAACTTCAATGAGATGAATTTTTAAAATTTGATTTAATATTGAAAATTTTAATATTTAATATTAATTAATGAGTTTAACATATTTATTTTTCATAATTAATTATAAAATATTAAAAATTAATTATCGAAGTTTATGTTAAAATGGGTTTACCTAGGGGTTAAAACAAAATATAATGCTAGTTTTTCAATAAAACATATAAAATACATTTTTATTTCAATATTTTGAACCTATAATTTCATAATATCATGTATATTTATACATAAAAACTTCTTTCAAGGAATTAATTTGTCAATTTTTATTATTTAAGAAAATTTCCAAGTGCATCCCCCCACTTATAATAAGACAACCCATCTCCTCACATATCCTTAGTTAAATATCCTCATGGTTCAAACATTAAATTCCCAAATAAAAAAAATTAAACCCATTACACATCATAGATTATATTTTTTAATCATAAAACTATCATATAAACACGTTAGGTATTAAACTAAAGAGGTTCTTTGGAGAATTGTTATAGTTATTTACCATGTGTTATCATTTTATTTATTCTTCGTCATCTTTAAAATATTATCCAAATATGATAAAATAAAAAATTTATATTCCATATACTGATATATTTTTATGTTAATTTAATAATTAATATCCATCCCGACTTCTATCAAATATGTAAAAAACAATCCATACTTTGTACAATGTTCTACAACCTCATGAACCGATGTAATTCGTTTTCTATAACTGTCTCTCATGGGCAGTTTTAATGATGGATTTAATATATATATATATACACACACATATATATATGAAATAATTGAAAATTATCAATTTTAGTATCATATAAACTTTCTTAACTTTCAATCCATTGTAATATAATAATATCACTCGTGTATATGTATGGACTACCACACCCATGAAGAGACGTGATGAGATTTTTGTATTATTTTGACATAGATGGTAATATGGATATATTTAATTAATATTTATGATATATATGATATAAAAAATATTACATAAATTTGAATTTATATTTACCTTTCTTTCCTTCCATCTGTTAAAAAAATGGAAATAGTGTTCATATGTACATACATACCACCATCTCCATGAATGGTGAAATTCATTTTTTATATATATTATATAGTTGAATATAAATTTGTATATAATAAATATATATAATATCTACATCATTAATATTATTATGGATATGATATACCATGAATCAATATATAAGGATCAAAACTACATAACCACAACAAACATGAAAATCAAATAATTTACTAACCAAAAAAGTAATTTTGACAAAAAATTGTTAATAAAGTGGTGATAAAAGGATATATAAGTAATTTAGTTATGGAATTATTTATAATAATTTTTATATATAATATATTTATAATAGACCTGTATTTATTTTAGAATAGTTTCAAATATGTACAAACTATTTCGTGACTTGAGTTATGGGATTTATATCACACTTTTATTTTTGTGGGACGCATTCCATATTCACCACATGTTTAATTTTTTCAGTGTATATACACTAACCATGAATGATTTTTTTTATTATTATTATGAAAATTATGTGATATAAATATCCATCTAAAATTATTTCGATCATGTGGAATACAATTTAAAAATTACCAATGGGGTAGGGGTTTTCATAAAAATCCCATTATTTTTCAAGATTGTTTATGATTATGATTCTAGTGCTAAAATATTATCATATATATCATAATAACCTGATGAATTTTTTTAATAGATTGGTAATTTATGTAGAATAAATTCCTTCCATTAATTATCCTCTTTATTTACTTGAGTGACCAAAATAATGTCTTTATGTAAAACCAAATTTATCTCTCTTCGATTAAAAATATGTTCCCATCCATGTTTTGGTTTTGGAAAAATGTTTTAAAGAATATTATCCAAATATTATTAATGATTTTTTTCCTTATTTATTTTTTTACAAAAAAAATCATAAAATTGATCATTTTTTCATTTTATAAATTTCCTACCTTTTACTTCATACCAAAATTTTGAATGGAATGTTTTTTTACTTATATGGTATGAATATTATTTCACCCTATCAAGACCACTCAATGATTTAAAGATTCTTTTAAAAGCGTCCAAGGATATCTTAAAAGAAATTTTTTTCTTTAATTTATTAAATACATCTAGATTTTAAAAATTTATATTCAAAGTTGAAAGATCATTTTTCTGAAAATTGTTCATAATAATATTTTAATGGAATTTCTAGTCATAAATGACAAAAACCATTGATTATAGTTATTCTCTATAGGGTATATGGCCTGATGATATAATCCCTATTATTTCTATGGATTGTTTATGATTATGATGAAAATATATTTCTAAAAATAGTTTCTTTTCCCTGGTTTTGGCCATGATAAAATGATTGTGTTATCAATTTACTTTATATAGTTTTTATTATTATGAATGTTCTTGTGATATTTTTATACCCATATATATTATTTTCATTATATTTTTTTTCCTTTAATTATTTATTCCTCCAATGCATTGGGTAATGATGGTTATCTCATGAGATAAAAATGAGTAGAATAATGAGTGATCCTAGTTTAGTGAGGGTCATTGTACACTATGATAGTATTGGGAGTGAACTATTTCTACAATGATGGTTTGAGGAGTGAACGCATTCAACTATGATAGCCATCGAAATGGTCCTTGACTATTGAGGAAATGATTTTTGATACTTATTTGTATGCAACTATCTTATGAATTATGAAAATATTATGCTCTCAGGGATCATGTTCTTTTACTCCTATATGATTCATGTCTTATGATCTACCATGATTTATGTCATCACTCATGTTTATGATCTATAATATACAATGTTTGGTTCTAAACTGTAATTGTCATGTTTTTATACCCTTATGATCATGTTATATTGATATATTTGTTTTTATACTTACTAATCTTCTGATATAGCTCATAATTATGTTTAATTTACCCTTGTTATAAATAAATGTATTTTATGTGATATGTCAGAGAAAGATTTTATTTAGATGAATCTTAGTGGGAAATAATGTAGCTCATTTTTTACAAGTTTCAAACGTATCCATGATTCCAATTATACTACAATGATATGATTCTTGTGTGTATTGTTATGTCATATAATTAATATTCACCTATTAAAATTTTATATCCATATATTATTAATAAGTTTAACTCTAGTATATTTTATTCCATTGATTTAGTAAGGGTCAGACTATGTAGAGAGGTAATCCAAAAAATATTATCATATATTAAAGGAGGTTAAGTCTTATAAAATATATATGGAATTTTATACTTTTCCTTATTAAATATGACTCTTCCATGTTAGTAATAAATTCAATTTTGTGTTTTTTTATAAAAGGGGGATATTATTGAGTTATTTTCATAAGATGACATATTTAGGATCATTTGGTTTAATAAATCATAACACACTATTCATTTTAATTCTACATTCAGGATTTTTTTTATATATAAATAAATTATATTTCATTAGGTTTCATGGAGATGAGTTTTAACCAAAAAAATTTGAAAAAATATTGATGTCCCACTAAATCATTTCAGTTGAAATTAATAAATATTATGATTTTGTTATAACCATTTTTAAAGGTATGGAGATGTTTTTACAATGATGTAAATAAATTGAGATAAATATTCAAGGAATAGAATATTGAAAATAAATTACATCATGCTATAAAAAACCTCAGTGTTGAGATCTTCAATTTATAATCATTTTCTTTATGATACTTGGTGAAGTGAAATTTTTGTTGTGATTATATTTGTATTCAATGTAGACTTAATCTGAGGTGTTTTCATAGGTTTTTAATAGAGTATCCACCAACTAAAAAGGATAATAAACTTTACATGTCTCTAAATAATTAAGAATGAGGTGTGTACTACCATTGAATAATTTCCTAGACATATTAAAGAGGGAATCCCATAATAAATCTGTTAATTATTTGTGAGATAATAATCATAGATAAGGTAATACCTTTATTTATAATAATAAATTTTTACAACATATACCATGAAGTGAAGAAGTTGAAATAGGTGATTCCTAATATAGAATAGTGACCCAATCATACCATATATAGAAAATACATATTTTTGATGAATTCTCAATACAAATCCCTAATAAACCTATCTGAGAACTATAAAAGTTTAGTGTACTTGGAGACTAGATACATAAGTGTATAATTTATGTAAGGTCTTCATAATATATAAAATATTTTATTATATAAGTTAACCTTATACACTCACCATACATAGAACTCTTCTTCAAAACTTGATGAAAAATTTCAGTAAAAGTGATCATAGAATATATCAATCAATGATCATATGCAAGAATATTAAGAAAATAATTTTATGATATCCTGAAATTATAAATATTAAATCATTCCCAGAAATTTATAGATCATAATATTGATTCATGGAAGAGAAAATTAGTATGTCATAAGATTGGGTAATTATCATCAAAATAAATCATGATCCATGAGTTTAAATAATAGGAATATGTTAATGTAATACGAGTGTGGAACCATCATAGGAATAAAAACCATATCATATGTAATTATTAACTATTGATACCATCATATCACCATCGATCAGTAATCAACACATGTTTCCCATATCAAAGTGTATTAGGCATCACTATATATTTCCCATATCATAGTTGATAAGGAATTCTGATATGATTCACATAGTGTATATATCATATGAACTCATTTTCAATAATTATCTCATGAGATATAAGGATTTACATAATTCATTTGAGGGATATAATGGACCTTCCTATCACATAACGAAACCATCACACATGTGTCCCACAATATCATAAAACAATCATCATTTCTTCATAAAATAAACCATTTAAAATAAATTGGTTTCTAGAAAATTTCATCATCACATAACCATAATCCATACAAATAATGAACATAGATGATATAATTATATATTTTCATAGTGCATCATAATAAACATCGACCAGTGTTTTCATAGATGAAAAATCCCTATAAAATATCACTATAACATTTACTCAAGACATCAGAAAATATCTCATTCCAGTGATAAAATTTTAAAATTACCAAAATATTGAAAAAAAAATTCTATGAAAATTACCATGAAAGATTTTAAATTAATAATAAATATATATAATGAAAATTATTATACAAATACTATTTCAAGTCATATATTTTGAGAGAAAACATTTATTTAGCACTTTTGAAATAAAATACAAGACCCATTGTTTAGAATAATTTAGGAGGGATTCGATTTAAAAAAAAATTAAAGAAATTTATATTTCATGAAAACTATATTATTATAACATTTCATTTATATTTAATAACATTCATAAAACAATTTTAACATTATAGACCTGGAAGAAAAAGATAACTGACCAAATAAGAAATAAAGTTATCTTTTTAAAATAGCATTTTTTGATCATTTAAATTAAAAAAGGGAGAAAATTTTAATGTACACATCAAATTTATAAGAATAAAATTATTTAAATAAAAAGTATGGGGATTATAGGATTAGATAAATAAAATTTTCATTAATGTTATTTTAGCATAAACAACTCTTAAAAAATGAAACTGTAACATAATCTTTTACATAAAGTTTAATATTAATTTGTATGAAAAACAACTATGTTATAAATAATATATATTTATCATAAATAGGTTATATAACCTTAATATTATATATCAAAAAATATACTACTTAGTTATAACATATTACCACTATTTTATTAACAACTCTTTATTATAATGAATGATATTAGTGATAATTTTTTTGTTTTTAAAGTTTATTTCAATTTGAAAGTCTCAATTCATGTACATTGATCAGGGTTCCATCATATATAAAATGATAAAAATGACATTAATATCATAGGTAGTTATTATAAAAAATATTATAACTATTCGTATAAATCGGTGATAAAAATTAATTACATTAGTCCTTGGAGATCGTAGTCCCTACATACAAACAAGTGAATTTTCCACATTTTGATGGATGTAATGAAAGAAAAATAAATAATAATTAAACATTATATAATTATAATAATATCATTAATATTATATATATAAATACATATATTCATTAAACCCTTATTTATAACAATCAATGCAAATTGTCGATGAAAAATAAAACACATCGCTTCATGGAGGGGATAACTCACTCTTACACATGACAGATGATTTTCTTTCCCATACTATATAAATGGGGTGTATAATGGTTGATAAATAATACTAATAACTATTAATAACAATTAAGACATTGGTTTAATTATTTTATAATGTATACCATATATTTTGATTTGTAATAAGAAGAAATATAATTGAATGTACTCAGATAGGAGTTTTATATCTTCATTGGGAATCCACCTTTTGATTACACTATAAAACATGAAAGGATTGTATTTTGTAATGAAGAAAAGCTCAAGGATGAGGATAAGGAATATATTTTGTTATTTGGGGTGTCTTTATATTATAAATAAGGATTAATACTTTTAAATAGTGGCGAAGCAAAGTTTCCCTTTTATTAGTGAGGGGAGGGGAACCCTTGGAGTCCCTTAATGGATTTAAATATCATAAATTATATTTCTTCTAAAATGGGAATCAAGTTAATATATTTATGTTATATTATTACAATGAATATATATACTCTAATACAGAAAAACATATGAAATTTTATGTGATTTTTTAACCCTTATACATCTATTTTAACACCTTATTAACCTTTTCTATGATTACCATGATATAAACGGTTTTTTACTTCTTTGTGGTCTAAAAAGAGACTATAAAAATGAAAATTGAAACCTGTGTTTGAAATGGTTTATAATCATGACCATATATCATTAAAATTCCTCTGAAAATATTTTTATGAATTTTAAAACATTTAATAAAATTTTATTTAACATAAGATACCATTAATGTCCTTTTAGGGACTATTCATATAGTACAACTTTAAGAACATCAATACAAAAATGATATTCAAATAAAGAAAATATAGAAAATATCAAATATGTTTTATTTATCTAAAAAAATCATGTAACACAATAATTCTTTCAAATTGTATTACTTTTTATATTTTAATATCATTTATTTTATTTTTCTACTATTTTAACAAGCATTATGTTAGCATTGAAAATTTATTTAAGGTTATTATTCCATCATAAAAAACTTATGATTAAATTACCATAATTTTAAAAAATTAAATAATAATTAAAAGATCTTTTTATATCTGAACAAAACCTCTTATTACACCTTTAATAAAAATAATTCAAATATTAAAATCAAGAGGGAAAAATTTGGTATTTATTCATTACAAAAAATCATATTCATGTCATTATCCCAGTAAAGTGGAATATAATTGTCAAAACCTAAAATATAATATGATTATAATTTTAATTAATCTTTCTTATTAATTAAACTAATGTTTTTTGGAGATTTTCTAGGCCTTATTATGTAGTTTTAGAACTATTTTACCATTTTTACCCTTACTAAGGTGAGAAACATATACCACGGTTATTATTCCAAATGACCTGAAATAAAAGTGTAATATTTATAAAGTACTAAAATATTTGTTATAAATAATTAAAAAATCTTCTAATAACAAATTTATATAATTTCTAGTCATCCATTTTAAAAAAAATGTGCATAATGCAAAAAAAAACGTTGTTAGAAACATATATATATAATAGTTAAAATTAATTTATACTAAAATACCCAGAAACAATTAGTAGATGAATATTAAAACGTTTTTATAAATACATAATAACTAAATTTAATTAAAATAATTCATAAATAGTAATTTATTTAAATAATTAAAATAGAAAACATTTTTATCATAAATACTATTTTTAAAATAAAATATATTTTTATGCTCTAACACATTACCAATTCATAATAATTGAATTAATTATATTTATGCATAAATAAAAATTTCCATTGCATATTTGTTCCTATTTGTAACCTCTAATCCAATGGTTAGGTGATAACTTTCATTTTAAGTAAAATTGCTTTAATAGTATATTAAAATTTATTTAAACCTACAGTTATGTGTAAAGAATGAAATTAAAGATGTATACATTATTTAATGAGAAATATTCCAAAAACTATTTCATTATTAAATTATACCTAATTATTATATTTTATCTATTTAAATTACATCATTTTGATATATGAAACTGATGATTCTTTTACCTTATCATATCTATGGTTTCCTATGTACTTTTCACAAATTTTTGATTTCTCTTCCAAAATATTTCCTAGGGAGTGACCTTGTTCCACTAAACATTCTCTCCTTAATCTATAGCCTTTGATGGTTATTTCTAAAAAATATATTTTTCTTGTGTAATAACCTTTAAATTCCATTCACACTAAAGATCATGTAAGTACTTCTTCAGGAGGGACACATGGACCATATCATGAACCTGGAATAGATTTTCTAGAAGCACCTGGTGATAAGATACAGTATAGAAATTATGAACAATTTTAAAGGGAATTATATATTTAGGGATTATTTTTCCATTATTTCTAAATATAAATTCATTTTTCCAAATATTTATTCATAGTCATACCTTATCATCGTCCTCAATCTCAGGATTTTAGTGAAAATTTTCAATACTATGCTTTTATTGACTTTGAACTGCCCTGTTGTGTTTTTGAATGGATATAATAATATATTTCTTATTACATGGGTATATAAAGTTCCAATAACTTTCTTTTACAACATGTATATGAATATATTGAATTTTTTTAGTTAATACCACAAAGGTATTCATAAGGATCCATCTGAATGCTCAAGTGGATGCTGTTTTAGTATGAAAATTATACAAAAGGATGGTATTGATCCTATATACCTTTAAAATCCATATAGAAATTTATCAATTTGTCTTCCAAATTATTAATGGTCATCTTACAAGGTCCATAATTCAGGGGATGATAAAAAGTATATAAAATCAACTAATTACTTAGATCAAGCCGAAGGATTATCTAGAACATTTAGGTACAACTTGGTTCTCAATAGAATATAATTTAGAGTGTTACTCAATGAATTTTCAAAATATATTTAATATATAATTTAGTTAATTGGTCATGATAGAAATCATTACTAATGGTAAGAAGATTTATTGATTTTTGGATGTGATGGACTATAGCACAAATAGTATTATGGTCTTTTGATATTTGGAAGAGTCTAAACATGAAATAAATTGTGATGTTTTCTAATTTACTTTTAGATATATATATATATATTGGTTGTAATACCATATTATACTTTTACCACTCATTATTAACATGCTAACATACCAAGAATCATGATACATACTCTTCAATATAACTTTTCATGTTTTCCCTTTAGAAATATCACTTTAGATGTTTATACATCTTCATAATTCCATGATGAATATAGAATAATGATATTTGAGAATAATATAATAGACCCATATTAATATATATTATAAATGGGACACATACTCTATTTCTAAAATTTATCATTCTATCAAAATCATTATTGAACATAGGGAAATTCCACACATTCCTCTATAGTTCAACATCTTCCTTCTATAACTATTTAATCCTCACATGGATGGATGGTTGAAAATTCATTTTAAAAAGACGGTATTTGTCCCTTTTCTTTATTATTTGAAGTTTCATATTCTAAAAATCACTAAATATCGAATATCTTTAAATCCCCATCATGGTCAAACTAGAATTTTCATTCTGACTCAAAGTATTATCTACCCTTTTTTCCATCACAGGGTGGTAATATATCGAGTATTAAAAATATTTAGTTAGATATAACCAACATATCTAGGGTATTTAAATTCCTTTTTATATAAATATAAACTTCACAATTTGATGAACCTTATATATTTAAAAAATTTCACTATAAATATAATGTATGAAAATATTTAACACAAGTAATACTACGACCAACTCTTAATCATGACTTGGGTAATTTTCCCCATGTATTGTCAATTTTGAGAGAGTAATATGATATCCCCATGTAATTATATAAAAAAATATCCTACTCTCTTCATTGATGAATCACTAATTATTACAATCCCTTCTCTAGTTCACGGAATTCAGGGCAGTGTGAGCCAATCCAGTTAATCTGTTAGAGGTTCATATTTTTTTCGAGGGGGAAAATTGGTTCCGGTTATGGATCATGATGCTCAGATCACTGAGTTTAGTTGGTACTATGTATTTTTTTAGGATTGTGATGATCTCTTTTGGGAAGATCCATTGATATATCTCAATTTTTTCATATCCATGTTTTCAGCGTCTACGACATTGGACCTGGTTCTCAGGTTGATGGTTTTCATCCGGTAGGTAGAAGCATGAGAGATCATGCTGCTAGGCCTTATCCATAAACATTTGTTCATTCTATGCCTTTTTTAGTTGTGATTCATCCTAGAAATTTTCCACAGCTATACCAGGTTCCCCCTTTTTGAACCTTGATTCATAGAAGATTAATATTAATGATGGTATGAAGGTTACAAATTTTAGTTTGAATGTGATGGATAGTCCTACACCATCATATCTATTTGAGTCTTTCAATGACTCTCATTATGGAAGAATAATACAAAAGGGTTCTTCATCTCAGGTTGATGCCAACCCTGATGCACTTTCCAAGAGAATTTAAATTGGGAAAAATTCCCTGATTGGACGTATAGTTTTACCAAAGGGCGTGGAGTCTTAGATGTTTGATTATTTGGTCTAGAGAATATAATTTTTTGTCGGTTCTATGATTATAGATGTGTATATCTCAGACATGGTTTTTTCCATTCCATTTTCCCTTCAGATGCTTCAAAAAAACATGCATGGAGCATCAGTTCCTTGTCCCAAAAACATGGATGGCTTTACCTCCATGAATGTTATTTGGAATTCAATGATTCATGTTCAAGGAACTAATTTTATCAGGTTTCATTTTGTTTAAATAGACTTAATTGTTTTCTTTGGAATCAAAATATTTTCCATGATATCAACATAACAATCGGGACTCCAATACATCTTGAAAAGGAAACTGAGGTTGTTTGATTTGGACATATATTTATAATGTTAGTCGATATGGATCTTAGATCCACTGTGATTGATAAGGTAACTCTTTACACTCCCACTGATAATTTTCATATTGATGTTGAGTATGAAATAAATATCTTTTTCTATATTGAATGTATGGTTATTGCAAATTCTCTACAGTAATGTCGGAAAAAGATCTCTTACAAGATATGGGATAAAGGGGAATCCATCTAATATCTGAAGAAAGAAACTAAAAATGATGGTTGTAGATTTTTCAAATCCTCAATTACTCGCTATGCATAATACATTGTATTCTAACACTTTTGGTTCTTAGGGGTTGAATCTGAAGGATAAGTCCCTGATGAGAGCGAATTGTGGTCCTTCTAATGCTCGGGTTGAATCATCTATGGTGGTTACAAATGATGATACTAACCCTCTTTGTTTAGTTTATATTAGAACTTTGACTACTGGTATCACTATTTTTGGGTCTCATGTTTTCACTAATGCTCAAAATCCTCACACGAATGTGATCCCTATTGCAGACCCTCAATTTGATGGGACTGTTGACCTGACATCTATTTTGGTGGGCCATAATGAGGATCCTACTGACATTGACTATCATCAAGAGATTCAGAAACTTTTGATGTCCTCTAGATTATCTGGGATGTGGGGTAACATCTCTATCATGTATGTTATAGAAGAATTTACCCCCTGAAGATAATGAGTAGTGGTGGTTATTCTCTCTTAACCAAAAAAGTAAAGGTGATGGAAGTGATGGTTTCTCTCCTTCTTATTCGAAGAGAAGTCAAAGGAAGGATTACTCTTATACACCTTAGACAGTGTATACCCGATCCTATTCTAATTTTTTGGGTGTGTTCAACAGAGTTTTTCTTGTGTTCTCGAAACAATCCAAGTCCCAATCTGGGTGAGACCCTGCTGATGACTCCAATTATGGAAATGAAATGACTTATTATGATTTATAAATTCTTTCCTTACGGATGAGGGAAAGTCCCTATGTTTGACCTCGTCTGTCTCGACTGTACATTTTATTTTACTTTTAAAAAATAGTCATAATATTTCATTTCATATGGAATTGTCTGGTAACATTCATCTTTCAAGGATCCTCTAATATAAAATCTTGGGAGATTATATGGCCCATGAATGAGATTTTATACTCCAAAGTTCACATAAGGTAATGATTTCATAAATCTTATCCTTCATCGGGGCATTTTACACAATTATCTAATGATGTTGAAGATATTCTATACCCTTAAAATATATAATAATATCATCTATAACAACAACAAAATATTTATCATGTTAAATTATAAAGAAACTAATTCATTAAATCCATGAAGATATAAGAGACAATAGTAAGTCCAAATTACATCACTAAAAATTTCTAATTCCCATTACTCATATAGATGGTTATCTTGGGTTTTTCATCTTTTTTAACCTTCAATTGATGATATCCAAAATGAATGTATACCATTGATAAGTATTGATCTCTATGTAATTCATCAATCAAATCATAGATATAGGTTATAGGATACTATTTCTTAATGGGGATCATGTAAAGTTCATGATAATCAATGAAAAGATTCATTGGACAATTTTTTTAACAAAAAGAATATGTGTACCCCGAGGTGGTTCACTAAATAACATGAATCCATTTTATATATTATCCTATATTTACAATATCAGTTCTTGTAACTCATTAAGGTATATTCTATATGGAGTCTTTGAAATAGGCATAGAAATATTTATGAGTTATATTGAAACATAAAAATCACATTTCTATAGAAGACAAAAATAATTCTATAAATAAATCAAAAACTCCCATTAAATAGACATAGACTCATGTTTGGGTTTCTAACCCACCATATGATATAGATACACTATGTAGATATGTATTAAGACCCATAAGAAATAATTACATTCTATTTGATGTTTTTACTCATCATTGCACCTATAAATAATCAAATGTACATTTTCAATATAAAATCTAACTTCCCTCTATTGGAAATTTATATGCTCTCAATATAAATAAAGACAATACTTTCCTTGAATCACCTTAAATGCAACTAAATATAGAATCACATGATTTTAAGAAACCACATTCCCACAAACTTTAATTATATGAAATCTATAGACTTGATATGTGACCCAAATACCATTGGGATTTTTCTACTAACTTAGAAGATCATCATTAATGTGGTTTTATGATACCCATAGAATATTTATTAGAAATAAGTGAGTGGATTAATATAGAATCAAATAAGACATATGATTTTCTAAAGTGGATAGTAAGTGTTCCATTCAATATTTAATTCTCATAACCCACTTCTGTAGTCATGATATAATTGTATTTCCCTTTTTCAGTTGTCATAAGAGGTTTCTAACATCATTCTTCAACACAATTCTATTGATTCATTCACTGGTTGTTGTAATTAATAGAATCTATGAATTTAAAGAATTGGATTGTGGGAAGTGAATTAGTTGGTATTTCCCATTCCTCCCTTGTATTATGTAGCAACTTTATCATCATTCAAAATTCATGAGATTTATTATCATACCTCTAATATTTAATTCACCTTTAAATTTCATTCACAAAATCTCTTTAGTATTTTATTCCACATTTCATATATACTGGAGATTGAAATTTTATTCCTCTATGTGATTTATTTGGGTGTTCTTGAGAATTCATCTTCAATATGGTATGAAATTAATGGGAATTATAGGAGCCCCCTATTTCTATTTCTACTCGAAGATTAAATTGAATGATTTATTCATATATACTGAATTCTCTCATTGCTAACTCCTTTCATAGACATTGTTTTAAGCCACAAATAATTGATCAATTTTTCTTTAAATATTTATTATTAACCAAAATGAAACCTTTAATGTTTTGTATAGTTTTCATAGAGGAATAAATTTATTCTACATCCTTCTAAATAAGATCATTTATTTACTTATGTATTTTTTATATAGAATAAGAGAGAAGTATTTAGGAAAAATCAGCAATTTAAAAATAATCTAATTTAACAATGTATATTTCTTCTTCTTTCATTTTATTCTAAATAATATTCATGAATTGGTATATTTAAACATCCAAATGATAAATAACTAAGGAAATATTATCATGTTTCAAGTACTGAAGAATGAAATATATTTTCTCAATTGTATTGATCTATCACTTATCCAATATTTGATCAGAATCCCCACTACAATAAGGTGGATGCTTCCTCCTAAAAGACCCAATAATATGTTTCCCCCTACTTTTATCATCAATAGACTCCAGAAAAAATCATGTTATGACAATGTTTCTAAACATAGTAATAATATTTTCATTCCAGATCTGATAAAGTTTTGTTGCTTCTAAGGATGATCATTTTTTTGATCACATTCGTTATTATAATGATTCCTCTTAGTTTCTTCTATTGTATCAAACATTAAATAATAATATATTTATTTGGTTACAATAATCATATAGAGAAATTATTTAATCATAAAAATCTTTACTATGATTTCCTAAACAATTCCACCTTTTTATCAAATAATGACACATAAGGTGCATAACATATCACCTTAATCTCAACATAAGTATTCCTAGGTACTATCCTAACATCCCAAATAATCTTGTATCTAAAATAACTAAACCCTAATTTGTTTGAAACTATAATAACCAATCATAACAATCATTTATATTACATCTTTTTGATAAATATTGAATATTTTTTCCCAATAAACATGCCTGAAAACCATGAAGGTGAAATGTACATGGAGACTAGATAAATAAATACATTTTTTCATTAAAATATGAATTATCTCAATGATAATTATTTCTAAAAGGGAACCATATAGACACATCATTCTTAGAACAATTCATTATAACAGGGGATAAAATTAAAATATAAGAAGAGGTAAACTGATATGCTCCGTATGGGTAAGAATGGGAGATTTCAATCAATGATCCTATGTAAGGAAATACTGAGCATAAGAGTATGAAAACATGTATTTATAAATAGAAATCCATTCCTAGTAACTCAAAGAACATAATCATGAGATTTATCTTAAATCATCATTATGTTACAAGATAAGGAAATCATTAAAAATCATTCACGAGCCATATGTTGAAATCATAAGTATATCATCATGTAATAGGAGTGTGGAACCATCATAGGATTACAATCCATGTTCTATGTAAAGGTTAACTACTAATAATATAATATCATAGAATACTAATAGACACTAATTATTTCTTATATCATAGTGTATTAAGAATCACTACATGTTTCCCATATCTGTTTAAATCATGAATCTCTACTAGATTTCTAGAGTGGATTGACCACATAAACTCATTTCTCAGAATAATATCATTATGTAATATTATTTTATCAATAATTTTTATGAAGAAAAAGTTAACTACCCATCACCTTATAAAAACCATACATGTGTCTACTGCAGGATCATAAAACACTTATCATTACATCAAATCATAAACCATGGGAAATAAACGATTTTTAAGAATATTTTATCATCACATAAAAATATGCCATATTGATAAAGAAAATAGATATAATGATTAGATCCTTTTCCCACTTAAGAAAAATAATAATCAAAGTGTGTTAACATTGATTAGAAATATCTTTAAATCCTCTTTCAACCATTTTTTTAAAACATAATAAAATATCCATTTACTTTGATAAAATATAACTTAAAAAATCATACATTATTGAAAAAATAATTTTATTCTAAAATAAAATTTGAAACATGTAATTGAATCATAAAGTAAAAGAACGATTTGGATCGTGTAAAATCTATTCAAATTTTAAATTTTAAAGGAAAATATTTAATTCAATATTTTCTAAAAAGTAAAAAATGGAATTTTCATAAAAAAATTTTAATAGTTCATTATAAAAGTATATAAATAAATTCAAAGGTAGGTAAAATGATCTTTATAAAAAAAATTGATTATAGGTATAGAATTTCGGGAATGAAATTTTAGGAATACAGATATGGAAGAAAAATTTCATTGTACAAAGTTGAAATATGTTTGGATTTTCCATAAAAATAATTTATCGATAATTTTAAGTAAAATATTGAGAAAATGGTTCTGATACATGAATATATATATATATATATATAATAAAATATATGGGATTTAAATATTATGATCTATAAATTTTCAGTCAATATTAATTTTTTTTAGACAATCCCCAAAATAAATTATATTAAAACAAAAACCCATCCATCACATATCATCTTGCTTTTTACATGTTTGAACATTATATATAATAATTATATATTTTCATATATCTATTCAAAAACCATACAAATAAATTACATACCATAAATTATTTACCTATAACATCTTTTATTCTATTTACTAATACTTTATTCCCAAAATCACGAGACTAAGTTATAGGTGTTTTGTTATCTATACATGTTTCGGTTCAGTAGACTCAGTCCTTGTACATCGTTAATGGTTATAACATCTATTTAATTTTAATAATTTCAGAAATATCATGTGTAATCACTATATAAACATCTATAACTTTTCATATTAATTTTTAATTAAAAATTAATAATATCACTTGGTACAGACGGTAGTGTGTACGTAATTACAATGGATGTTTCCACATTTCAGTAGTTGAAATAAAATAAAATTTAATTTAATTAAACATTAAATAATAATAATATCATATATATTCAATAATTCCATAATTATAACAATCACTGATAAGTGTTTCTGAAAAATGAAATGTTTCATTTAGTGGATGAGGTAGCCCACACGTACGCATGAGAAAAATTTTCTTTACTCATAAGATGGAAATGAGGTGGATAGTGGTTTTTACATAAATATAATAAAAAATACTTATATTTATGATACTAAAATATCTGTTTAATAATGGATACCCTATATTTTTATGTGGTTTAAGAATAAATAAAATAGAAATGACTTAGTTAAGAGTTATAGTTATTAATTGGAAATTCTTATTTGGTTTACCGCTTAAACCTTTAATGGAAGGTTTTTTGGATGGTCTAGAAGTAATGGGATGTGGATAATGAATTTTTGTACTTATCATAGAGGATCTTGTCTAATATATATGGAACATAAGTGGTACATAATGGAGAGGATAAGGTTCCATTTTATAAGTGAGGGGTGGGGCACCCATAGAATCATTTAAATGATTTGAATAATGTAAATTAAAATTCTAGTGACTGTGTAAAAAGGATGATATTTGTTTAAGATATAATGAGTATGAGTCTAAATTATATAAATAAATAAAATTTATATAATTTTAGGTAATTTATTAACCCTTATTTATTATCTTTAACCCCCCATAAACCCTTTTCATGATTACCATGAAATCAATGTTTTTACTCATTCGTGGTCATTAAAGTTAACATAAATGGTTAAGTCACCCAGATGTTTCTTTGAAGAAGGCGGTTCCTTGTAAAAATAACACATCAAAATTATTTTAAAATGAAAATATGTTACATGTGTCTAAAGAACATAATCATATTATAGTGTATATCATGAAGAGTAAGTAAATCTGTGGGGAGATCAACTAGTTTTAACAATGTTTTACTTGTTTTACCATTATTGAGGTAAAAAATATTTACCATGGAAACAATTCAAAATGACTAAAACTAAAAGAGTTCAATTAAAAAAATTTGACCCCATTGATTACAAAAAAAGAATCCATATTTAAGGATTAAATTTATCTTAGTTTAAAGCATAATTTTTAAAAAAAATTGATGATGCTTCTACCTTATCATATCTTTGTGTTCCTATATACTTTTCACAAATTTTTGATTTCTCTATGAAAATATTACCTAGGGAGTGACCTTGTTCCACTAAACATTCTCCCTTTAATATATAGACTTTGTTGGTTATTTCTAAAAAAATATCTTTTTCTAGTTTAATAACCTTAATATTCTGTTCACATGAAGGATCATGTATATACTTACTTAGGAGGGACAGATGGACCATATCTTGAACATGAAAGAGATTTTTTAGAAGCACCAGGTGATAAGATACAGTCTAGAAATGAACAACAATTTTGAAGGGAATTATATATTTAGGAAATAGTTTTCCATTATTTCAAAATATAAACTCATTTTTCCAAATATTTATTCACAGTCATACCTTATCACCATCCTCATTCTCAGGATTTTGGTGAAAATTCTCAATACTATGCTTTTATTGACTTTGAACTGCCCTGATGTGTTTTTGAATGGATATAATAATATATTTCATATTACTTGGGTATATCAGGTTCCAATAAATTTATTTTTCAAACTTTATATGAATATATTTGATTTTTTTAGTTACTACCACAAAGGTATTCATAAGGATCCATCTGAATTCTCAAGTGGAAGCTGTTTTAGTATGAAAATTATAAAAAAGGATATTTTTGATCCTATCTACTTCTGAAATCCTTAAATAAATTTATTAATATGTTTTCCAAATTATTAATGGTCATCTTACAAGGGCCATCATTTAGGGGATAATAAGAAGTATTGAAAATAAACTAATTATTTAGATCAAGCTGAAGGCTTATCTAGAACATTTAGGTACAACTTGGTTCTCAATAGGATATAATTTAGTGGGTTACTCAATGAATTTTCAAAATATATTTAATATATAATTTAGTTAATTGATCAATATATAAATCATTACTAATGGTAAGAAGATTTATTGATTTTGGGATGTGATGGACTATAGCACAAATAGTATTATGGTCTTTTGATATTTGGAAGCGTCTAACCATAAAATAAATGGTGATGTATTCCCATTTCCTTTTAGATGTATATATTGGTTGTAATATCATATTATACTTATTCCACTCATCATTAACATGCTGAAATACTAAGAATCATGATACATACTCTTCAATATAACTTTACAAGTTTTCCCTTTAGAAATGTCCCTTTATATGTCTATACATCTTCATAATTCCATGATGAATATAGAATAATGATATATGAGAATAATATAATAGACCCATATTAATTTATATTATAAATGGGACATATACTCTATTCCTAAAACTTATCATTCCATCAAAGTCTTTATTGAACTTAGGGAAATTCCACACATTCCTCTATAGTTCAAAATCTTCCTCCTATACCTATTTAATCCTCCCATGGATGGATAGTTGAACATTCATTTTGTAAATATGGTATTTATCCCTTTTCTTTAATATTTGAAGTTCCATATTCTAGAAATCAATAAATATCGAATCTCTTTAAATCCCCATCATGGTCAAACTAGCATTTTCATTCTGACTCAAAGTATTATCCACCCTTTTTTCCATCACAGGGTGGTAATATATCGAGTATTCAAAAAAACTAGGTAGATATAACCAACTTATCTAGGGTATGTTAATTCCTTTTTATTTAAATATAAACTTCACGATTTGATGAACCTTATATATTTTAAAATTTTCACCATAAATATAATATATGAAAATATTTAACACAAAAAATAATATTGCCAACTCTTAATCATGAGTTGGGTAATTTTCCCCATGTATTTTCAATTTTGAGAGATTAATATAATATCCCCATGTAATTCTATATAAAAAATATCCTTCTCACTTAATTGATGAATCACTAATTATTACAATCCCTTCTCTAATTCACAGAATTCAGTGTAGTATGAGCTAATCTAGTTAATATGTCAGAGGTTCATAGTGTTTTAGAGGGGAAAAATTGGTTCCAGTTATTTATCATGATGCTCAGATCACTGAGGTCTATGTGGATAGTGGATTTGTGTAGGATTGTGATGCTATCTTTTGGGAAGATCCATTGATATATTTCAATGGTTTCATATCCATGTTTTCGGCCTCTACGACGTTGGATCCGGTTTCTCAGGTTGATGGTTTCCATCCGAAAGAAAGAAGCATGAGGGAGCATGCTGCTAAATCTGATCCACAGACATTCAGGCATTCTATGCCTTTTTTTATTTGTGATGCATCCTAGAAATTCTCCACAGCAATATCGGGTTCTCCCTTTTTGAACCTTGATTCACAAAAGATGTATATTAATGATAGTTTGAAGGTTACAAATTTTAGTTTGAATGTGATATATAGTCCTACATGGCCATCTCTATTTGAATCTTTGATTGACACTAATTCTGGAATAATTATCCAAAAGTGGTCTTCATCTCAGGTTTGCGCCAACCCTAAGGCATTTTCCAAGAGAATTTCAATTGGAAAAAAAATTCCCTGATTGCACGTATTGTTTTACCAAAGGGTGTGGAGTCCTAGATGTTTGATGATTTGGTCTAGAGAAAATAATTTTGTGGGGGGTTCTCTGATTGGAGTTGTGTATATCATAGACATGTTTTTTTACATTCCATTTTTCCATCATATGCTATAAAAAATCATGCATGGAGAATCATTTCCTTGTCCCAAAAACATGGATGTATTCACCTCCATGAATGTTATCTGGAATTCAATGATTCATGTGCAAGGAAATCATTTTATTAGGTTTTGGTTTGTTTAAATAGACTTAATTGGGTTCTTTGGAATTAAAATATTTTCCATGATATCGACATAATAGTCGAGTCTCTAATACATCTTGGAAAGGAAAATGAGGTTGTTCAATTTGGACATATATTTAGAATGTTAGTGGATATGGATCTTAGATCCATGGTGATTGATAAGGTAACTCTTTCCACTCCCACTGATAATTTTCATATTGATGTTGAGTTTGAAAGAAATATCCTTTTCTATATTGAATGTATGTTATTGCAAATTCAATAGAGTTATGTAGTAAAAAGATCTCCTACTGAGATATGGGATGAAGGGAAATCCATCTAATAACTAAAGAAAGAAACAAAAAAATGAATGTTGTAGATTTTTCAAATCCTCTATTACTCACTAAGGGTAATACATTGTATTCTGACACTATTGGTTCTCAAGGGTTGAATCTGAAGGATAAGTCCCTGATGAGAGCGAATTGTGGTCCTTCTAATACTTGGGTAGAATCTTCTATGGTGGTTACAAATGATTATCCTACCCCTCTTTGTTCAGTTTATACTAGAACTTTGACTACTCGTATCACCGTTTTTGGGTATCATGTTTTCACTGATCCTCAAAATCCCCACACAAATGCGATCCCTATTGCAGGATCTCAATTTGATGGGACTGTTGATCCTACATCTATTTTTGTGGGACACAATGAGGATCTTACTAACATTTATTATTATCAGGAGATTAAAAAACTTTTGATATCCTCTAGATAATCTAGGAAGTGGTGTAACATCTCTATCATGTAAGGGATGGAAGAATTTACCCCCTAAAGTTAATGATTGGTGGTGGTTATTCTCTCATAACCAAAAAAGTAAAGGTGATGGTAGTGATGGTTTCACTCCTTCTCATTCTAAGAGAAGGAAAAGGAAGGATTACTCTTATACACCTTAGACAATGTATAGCCGGTCATATTCTAATTTTTTTTGTTTAACAAAATTGTTCTTATGTTCTCAAAACAATGCATGTCCCAATCTAGGTGGGCCCCTACTGGTGACTCTAATTATGGAATTTAAATGACTTATTATGATTTATAACTTCTTTTTTTATGGATGAGGGAATTTCCCTATGTTTTACCTCATATTTATCTCCTATACATTTTGTTTTACTTTTAAAAATAGTCATAAGATTTCAATTTGGATGGAATTTTTTGGGACCATTCATCCTTCAAGGATCCTCTAATATACAATCTTGGGAGTTATATGGCCCATGAATGAGATTTTATACTCCAAAATTTACATAAGGTAATGTTTTCAAAAATCTTATCCTTAATTGGGGTCTTTTACACAATTATCTTGTGATATTGAAGATATTCTATACCATTAAAATATATAATAATATCATCTATAACAACAACAAAATATTTATCAAGTTAAATTATAAAGAATTTAATTCATTAAATCCATGAAGATAGAAGAGACAATAGTAAGTCCAAATTACATCACTAAACATTTCTAATTACCATTACTCATATATATGGATATCTTGGGTTTTACTCCTTTTTAACCTTCAATTAATGATATCCAAAATGAAGTTCAACCATTGATAAGTAT